>OU612061.1:19148574-19748574 GCA_914767635.1 Melanostoma mellinum
AATTCAGGTCTAACCTAATCTTGAAAAGCTTTGCTCGATTAATAGTCTACGGCAATTCTAAATGTTTGTCTCATCACCTCTCAATAAAATTGATGTCTGAAAAAGAAACAAAAAAAATACAGGAAGTGCAAAGTTTTCCTTCTTCCTTTTCTTCTTCTTCTTAGCTGAAATGATTTTTTGACTAATTGTCTTATTTTTATGAATAAAACTTGTAAAATAATCGCCTATATGAATATTCACATCGAAAATCGCATTTAAGCCGTCTGTATATCAATTGCATGGTGTATTATCTTTTTTGTAGAAAAAAGTGGAAAAAGTGTTGTCTTTCTAAATATGAAGTAGGTAAGGAAGGTAGGATGTTTTCTTTCATTTATATTGACAATGAAGTTTTGTCTTTTCATCTCTGAGATTTGTGTGTGCTTTATTTCATCACAAGACTCCTTCTATATCGATGAGACGAAGAGACGGTTCGGCGCGGAGCGACGCGAGTCTTGCGATAGACAATGCGCGATATACGATTAGGTGATGGGGCACAGAACAACGATGGAAACGATCTCGAAACACATGCAATGTCTCGTTGTTGTTGTTGTTGTTGTCGTCGTCATTGTTCTTGTTGTTGTCGGACGTCACTTCGAGTGTAACAATACAATGAGAAATATTTCAGGTAAAAGAACAAAAGAAAATTTATTCTATTATCTTAAACTTATTGTTTTCTTTACAATTATTCCACTCACAAGTATCCTATTTGTGTGCGTGCGTTTGTATGAGGCCGAAAATATGAAAACTAAATGAATGCACTTTTCAATAAAGATGAACGAAGGTGAATGGGAGACAAACGCAGAGATTCCTGTCTATTTGATTCGAACAAAGCTCATAACAACGACAATCATCCAGGAAGGATTGAGTTCAATTGCTTTAATGGATTAACAAAAGAATTTAGAAAAAGTTGTCAGACGTTTTGTGGCTATTAATATAGGGCACGTTCAAGAACCTATCGGATAGCCGTATCTTAGATACCTTTTTGAACGGTTCAGATATCTTTTTCCAGATTGCTGCAGACAACAGCTGTGAAATATTAAAATTCCACTTTTGAAAACGGAAAAACTTTCAAAATATTTTTGCTAAACGAGAATAATTTATTTTTTTCGGTTTTTCTCGTTTCAAAAGACTCAAGTGCTGAAATAAATGCACACCAAAACAAAAAGTCAACATGAAAATATTTCTATCAGCTGATCACTGGAATAGAAAGGTATTCCAAAAATACTCGGATACCTTTAGTAGAAATGGGTTTGCGACTCTGCTAAACGTTTTAACATGTAAACAAAAACCAAAAGCTATTCGGATGCGGATGTTGAACGCCCTTATTGTGGTGCTAGGTAACTCAGTATTTATTTGTATGCTTTAAGTTATTCTTACTATAGATCAAAAAATGTACTAACCGATTCTGGCCACTGGGTAGCCAAACTTGTAAACACTTAGCTGCATCGCCAGTCGCTTGTACATCAAGGCCATAGAAGCCTTCTTCGATGCATTGCATAAGCAATATGGGTGCAGTCGATAGTGTCAAAGCTCCAGGACTGAAATGGAATTTGGATATGAGCCATTTTCGTCATCCTGTTTGCCACGTGCTCAATAGTTTTGCACACTGTAGTGCGCTCTACTCACAAAATCTTGCCATACACCGAACAGAAAGAAATACAGACTCGCTCAGATATCCTTTGCTCAGAAATTATAGTCCACCTCTTCTACACTCTGATGAGTCTGCTAAAAGTTACTAGGAAACTAGTACACATTTTTCGTGAAAACCAAAAAGTCTGATGAATTGCAAATCTGCAAAGGTTTTTATAAATTTCTGTTTGTCTTGCTCGTATAAACTCGGCCCTAATCGAACTATAACTAAAGTTTATTACAATGAATGAGAATTAGTCAAAGTATTCTAAGACAGCGTTTCCTACAAGAATTCTGCTCATTCATATAATATGAAGCTAAAGCTGGAAAAACAGTTAAAATCAAACTACTTTTCGCTTTTTTGAAAAAGCTATGTTTGAACTAGAGTGGTACCCGTGGTGTTATGGATAGCATGTCCGCCTGTTAATCCAGAGGTTCGCGGTTCGAATCCCAACAGAGGCAAAAATGTTTTTTCCACGGGTATCGCCTTTCGCTAGGAATTGCCAAGTCCTCCGTAAGTATTCATTGCCATGAAAAGCGCTTTCTCGATTAGCCGTTCGGAACCGGCACACAATTGTAGGTCCCTTCCATTCCCTCACAAGGCATGGTTGTGGGAAATGCGCTAGACCCTAGGGCTCCTCACTCTGTTGCGACACCCTATTTATTTATTTTATGTTTGACTAGAAAATAATTTTTGCCATACTTCACCATAAACCTAGTTTTTGCTTTAAAATCGATGTTTTAGCTTTAGTTTTTTTATGGACTTGTTTTGTATTGTGACTTTGGAACTCACTTCCCCTTACTACTAAACAAATAACTGAACCCAAAAAATTTAAGCTTTCACCACTTCAATACTTGTAAATCAACAACAAAATTTTGTATTCTTATTTTTTCGCTTATTTCCTTTATTTCTTCCTTTATTCTTTCCTACTTTTTCCGCCTTTTACTGTCATTTTCTATTTTCTGATCTCTATCTTCTACTGCATTTCATTTTATATTTCATTTTATATTTAATATTTTATTTTTTATTGTATTCCTTTTTTAACTTCTCGCCAAACAATTTGTACTATAAAAGACAAAGTCTTATTGTACTTTCCACTTAATGTAATAAATTGAATTGAAAAAAAAAATTGATTTTTTCTTGCATTTATAATAAGAATAAGTTCAGACTTGATTGTCTGAATTGAAACTACCCGGTGCGGGAATTACGCCCTTAAGCCCAGCGTTGGTATCAACTCCACCACTGTCGCACCTTAGGGCATTTGTATGGGACAGCGAAAAAAGTTTAAAAAAACTACTTGACCGTTTTGAATGAAATTGTCAGAAATCAAAAGATTTTTCTAAAATTTGTTTTTAAAATCAAAGAAATCGGAAAGAGAAAGAAAATCAAGGCTATGGGTTGATGATATTTCATCTTTTGATCTGATGAAAAATCTTCTTAATTTTTGTATTTTGATTTAATCAACAAAAAGTTACTTTACTTTACGTAGGTGGGCATTACAGTTCGGGGTGAACCTCAACCAACATCCTTCTGTACCGACTTCGATTTCGGGCGAGCTCTCCCCGTTTTTGCACGGTTGAGGTCTTCATTCACTAGACCACTTAAGCCAAGGTCTTCCCCTTCCGTGATTCCCCTGCAATGTGCAACAAAAAGTTAAGTTTTTTATATTTTATATATTGTTATAGTTTGGATCCGGCGTACCCCACGAGCGGATCACTAGTGTGAAGCGGAAGAGTTGAGATCCTTTCGGGATCACACCAGGAAAATAAAAAAGAAGATATTTTTTTCTTTTTCTGTTGTAATCTTTCTTGCGTTCAATGTATAGCTAATTTGAGCTGGTCCCAGCCAATCCTACATAAGTGTTTTCTTGCCACTTCAGAAAAACCAAATTACCGTCAGCTTTGACGCAAAACTTAGATGAGCATGAGCACGAGTAGTAAAAGTTCCCCAGTTTATCGGGCAACAAGCATTCAATAAACTTCTCAATTGTTTTCATAGACAGTGTCATTCAAAATACCTAAGCAGCGTTGCATCATCTTGGAAAATATTAAACCAACAATCTCAACAAATAAGAAGATAAAAAAAAGGAAAAACCACAATCCATAGTGTGCGTGCTGATGTTGTGTATGTTGACATCCCATATAATCGATACTCCAACGTCTTTGTTTTCATTCAGAAAAATATCGAACAGTCTCGCAAGTCGCAAGTCGCAACACAACAAAGATTATCGTTGATTTCACTTGACTGACAGACTAACTGACCAATCGACTGACACAACACGACGGCTATCAAATTCGTTCGTTTTAGGATAAATGCGTCATACAAATGTGTTACACGAGTGCTTCTTTCTTTTCTTTTTCAGCTTTTTTCTTTTTTGTATATACATAGATGAACGCATGATAATGATGTGTTTCGCCGTGTCGTCAGTGTCTCTTTTTGCAACGCAATCAATCGAAGTGCGTGAAGCGACTCTTTTATTTGTTCGCACATTTTTATTTTCTCTTTCTCCTAGCTGCATACAGTGATCGATCTTAATGCAAGGGGTTGCATAACTTTACAGTCCGTTTTGTACCAGGGAAATATTGAGAAAGAGGAGTGGGAGGAGAAAAAATAAAAAAAAACTTTCAATATACAGAAAATGCGAAACTTGAAAACAAGTGACTGATATGCCTCTCATCAGGTATGATAAATTGATTACAATAAATAACTTTATAAAGGATAAGTCCTTTTCTCATAAAACATCAGTTAAGACATATGCTCCGCGTCGATCAACGACTAGGAAGCCGATTAAGCAATAAAAGTGTTCGAATGCCTCAAATTCTTTCGTCGTAGTTTCGTTGGAGTAAATGAGAAACGTGATCGAATTTCGGAAATTTTCTTCGAAAATAGTTGAAAGAATTCAATTTCGATTCGTACTTTCATTCTCATTGTCAAAGTTGAATCAAGAATAAATTTCGAATAACATATAGTTGGGCCCCAGATTGCCTGTGAACCGAACTTTTAAACTACGCCACTGTAATTTATTTTTGTTTTTATTTTAAAATCCAAACCTTATAAATGCCATCTTTCCTTTTCCTGCCTATAACAATATCTATCAGACGAGCTACTTTATATCTATAAATGCAAAGTGAACGACAATCTTCTAAAACTACCGCAATGGAGAGAGGAAAAAAAAGGAAAATCAAATTAGCTAATTTACGCACGCATAAAATAAAGGATTAAATTAAATAGCACTTTGCAGTGACGGCGGGTGCAGCGGTGTTGGTTTCTTGATCGCTGTTTTCACATTCAGCTGATTACTCAAATGGTGTTGCTCTCGTGGTGCTGGTGGTGCTGTCGGTGCTGGTTCTGTCTTCTGTTGCTAGCTGGATGGGATTGTTACTTCTTGAGCAGCTTTGATTTTTTAAGAGCCTGGGAGCCTATAGTCCCAAGCATCCAAAGAAGAATCAGATCACACACATAATTTACCAACTGAGTATGGGTGTTTCGTATTTTTGATTGTATTAACTCTGCTTGTCGCTTTTCTTGTTCCTATAAGTATGTGCGTTGTCTTTTGGTTTTTCCACTAACCATCACCATCTCCACCACCACCGATTTCCACTTAATCCGCCTCTACAAGCTTAACCAGTTTTTGCCATTAGGCACCTTACATGGTGTGTGCCTATTCCTCTATACGCATACCATCACAATTATTGTTGGTTATTTGCTATGGAGTCAGGCAGCAGGTCGATGAATGTCACTCAGAGAAAATGCGCGCACGAATTGAGGAGGGATATCAAATTAAAAAAAAAAAAAAAAAAACAACAACAAAAAAATGCAAAAATTCGAATCGCAATAAAATAAGACCAGAAATTCAAGCAAAAAACGAAAACAATAAACAAAACAAAAAAAAAAAAGCAAAAACACCTTGCAAAGCGATATAACAGACGGACGGATTATTATATGCATATGTTCAACGTGCGAGTGTTTTTCCTTGCTTCCTTGTCGCAGGTTGTTCCATTCCGTGTGCTTTGTTTTGTTGCACTTCTTTTTGTCGTTGCTGCTGCTGTTAGATGTAGTGTTTTCGTATTTGTTGATGTTGCGAAATGAAAACGCAAATCATAGTTTTTTAAGAGCTTTACGCAATCGTTATAAGTTGAATATCCTGATTTTTTTTTTAAAGAGATCTTTTTGTTGGGTTGCTTGTTTTAGAGTCTGTGGCTGGTCGCGGCGGCGCAGAGCGGTGCGACGACTCCGACCCGTCGTTACTTTATTTTTGTCATATTTTGTGTGCATTAGCGTTAGTGAGGGCTTTACAAGAAGTTTGTCTGGATTGTGTTAGGAGAGATTATTGAGCAAGTTGAAGTAAATTGATGAGAATTTGCAACAAAAAATTAATACTAGCTGCGGGTACAGGTACATATCTAATCAGTATTTGTGTGGCTCTTACGTATGATTATCACTATCAGTTTTGTAGATTTACTTTATTTTGCAGAGAAGGGGTTTGATGATGATGTACGATTGTGTGCATATGTATTGGTTGGCCTATGTTAATTTGAAAAGTTAATTAATTGGGGGCTGTTGCTACTTTTTTGAAAAACTGTTTTTTTTTCATTTAAAAAAAAATAATACCTATCAATCAAATGAGAATCAACAAGAACGAATAATTGAAAAGCGAGTGCTTCAATTTAGAGCTAAAGCTGTTGAACTTCTATTGCTCTCCTATATAATGTGAAACTTTTCTTAGCATCTTGGTTTGCAATCACCCGAAATCGGCAAGCTCTTTTATTGAAATCACCTTCTCTTTTTTACCGAACTATCGACCGATATAAAGTTTGTAGTTTACGATGGGGCTTTTAGTATATATATCATATCTGACTTTGTAATTGCAATCTAGGCATGCATTTCAACAATGCTTCTCAAGACTCTAGTCCTCACAACAATTGGCTTCTGACTCATTCCACGGTAACACCCGAAACGAACACTTTTCGACTCATAAAGTTGTTTATCCTTTTGCTAAAATATACAAATCTTACAATTGAGACAAAGCAACTAAAAACGTAGAAAATTAAAAAAAATTAAAACGCTAAAATACCAGCATAAGGATTAACAATTTTATGAGTCGAAAAGTGTTCGTTTCGGGTGTTACCGTGGAATGACCCTTCTTTTCTCCATTTAATTTTTTTCCAATTGCCATCGAAAGAGGATGTGGTGCGCCGTGCGCGTGGCGTAATGGTTAGACTACCTGCTTGTTTGTGGGATGTTCGACGTTTGAATCCTAGAAACATCGGAAAAAAATTCTTACGGGTATTACCTACTTTTTGTGAGCAAGTGGCAAGATTTCTGAGAGCAATTATACACTGCCCTGAAAAACGTTGGGCTAGTCAGACGTTCGGAATCGGCATAAAAATGCAGGTCCTTGATAAGCGTTAGGCTCCAAGGCTTCATCAGATTTGTTGTGCCACCCCATTTATTTATTTCGGAAATTCTAAAATTTTGGTCTTAAGCACAATACTGTCCCTATTTCTTTGACTGCTAACAATTTGGCGCTATAAAGTCTCAATCACAAAAAGTTCCCTGCAGACGACGCGACGGTATGATGACGCTTTTTCTTGTGTTGCGTAAATCTCATAGTTGAGCAGCTTATCAGCGATCTAGTAAAAATAAAAATAAAAAATCCAGCTGACTTCTTTTCAAAACAAAGAAAAGCGTGTCTGACAATCAACAATGCCACAGCCGCAGCCGCCCCTCAATGTTCTTGTTGGTGCAGCAAATATAATTTCCTCAAAAGCAAACAACACATGCCAAGCAGCATCATGTAAACTATATAAGAAAATAAATATTCAAACACAATGAACTTCCAAATCAAAACAAACACTATATCTTCTCCACTGACTGACTGATTTTTTCTGTTGCTGCATTTAATTGCCGCTAAGAGTATACAAAAGCGGCTACAACCGAAAACCGATCATCATCATCATCATCATCGGCATCGTCATCATCATCATCGTTAAGATCTGGCGGCTGTGGCGGGCGCTTTTTCACACACAAAGTTGAACTGGAAAAGTGCTTTTGACTTTGAGTTGTGTGTTTTCTATGGTTGTAGGCCGCCAAAATGTGTTTTTGTTGTTGTTGTTATTTTTTTTTTTTTGGTTTTTTGTTTGATTCGTTGATAGACACGACCAGATCCGCCCCAAGGGGGCTTACAATAAAACAAATCGCCAATATGCAGCTGATGCTGATGCAACATTACAAGGAGAGTTCTGATTTACAAACAAAAAGTAGTGTGATAATACTCTGATAATATGCACTCATTTTTCATCAACCGATCAGAAATTAAACCAAAAAAAATAAATTGAAGAATATCAACAATAAGTAGACCATGTTCCCCTGCCTTTTGTGTGAATTATTCAAAGACACATCCAGCTTGAGATGTTATGTTGCGTTGCGGCTTTGTGAAACCAAGCAGTGATTGTTCGATAAAAATTTGTAATGGTGTTGTTATCAAAGTCTTAACTTGATTATTAAGTAAGATGCTTGGCTTTATGTTGATCGTACCATTTACACAATAGGCTGCATTGTCGTCGGTCACAATACACGAGAGAGAGAATATGCAGTAAAAACAACAGCGAGGAAAAATAAAAAAATAACACATATTTTGCGGCGATAACAATGACTGGTTTGTCATTTTGAATCATTTCCTTGTTAAAGAAACTGATTCGCTCTGGCTATAGGTCGTCGTCCGTCCCGTCTTGAGAGACTATAGACTCCCCAGTCGCCAGCAAGAGCAACCCTTTCGCAATGTGCAAACGAATGTGATCAATAGGATCTTGCAAAGCATTGAGTGATTTATTTTATTTAGCTGTGCTCTGTAATTGACTGCAGAGTTGGGCTACTCCATACATGTTTATTCTCTAACACAGACACACTGGCATGAGTTTCAAAAGCAATCATATCCAACGCCCAAACAACAGCAAGTTTTTCACAAATTTTCATGCGATCGCGAGTGCGATTGCGAAGGGGAGGCAGAGGTTTTATTTTTAACATAAAAGTAGGCATAAAGGAAAATACTACACCAGCAAAACCAATTGAAAAACAGGTGAATAGAAACAGGTAGCAATGATGAAAACAGGTAATAGTTGTAAAAAGTAACAAGACACGAGGACAAGTGAATTGAGGTTGAGTTTGAACTGCGCTTAAATCGGTTGCAGGTTTTCCATTCGATTGAAGTACACAAAATTTTGAAGGAAAATATTTATTTTAATGCTTAGGTTGTTTCCAACAAAAACCTGCTATTTCATTTAAAACAGCACACATTTCGATTGAGAGATCTTGAAAACTATTTTGCATTATTTAGTTACACACAAGCTAATTCCTGGTACATTAAGTGTACTTAAATAAGAAAAACTTAGAGTTTTGCCTCGTCTCTTATATTACTTGCCCCACCCTTAATGTTTAACTTGAAGCTCTTATCAAAGATTCTCTACTAACAATGAATGGCTAGAAAAAAATTGTTGCTAAAAACTGAACAAATTTTCCCACTTTTATCAAAATTTTTAGATTGTCATTTTTTCTCTCATGAATCATGATGTGTTTGATTTGACCGAAACATGTTTTTCTTAACACTTACCTAATCGAAATCGTCAGCCAAGAATTTTCGGTTTTGAAGATCGGTATTGTGATGTGCTTTTTTCTCTAGAGCTGGGGTATGCTCGTCGGGTCCAGGGTCGACCAAAGAAAACACGTTAAACTTCGGTTATGAAGAAGGTCCAACCCTTTTATTTGTCTTAGAGCTAGTTAATATAATGTTTATTAGTTCTTATCACTAATTCTGGTGGTGGTTCTAACGCTGGTAGATCCTTAATCCTATGCTGGCAAAACGGTCATTAAGTACGGGTTTTTAATCGCTAGCATCAACAGGAAAATCCTGGCATCAACAGTAAAAATACTGGCATCAACGGCTTATAGCCGGCAAAATAAAACCCAAAAGTCCTTAAGAGGCTAGTAGGAGGGATTTGTGCTAGGAGCTCCAAGGAGACCTTGCTTAAAATTGGTAATCTCTGGGCACACTACGTACCCCTGGTTTTCCTCTTAGTGGATGTAGCCTGTACTCGAGATTGGTACTTTTCAACACGGACTGGCTTCCTTTCCTTTTCTCGTATTTTTCAGGGTGCCTTATAAAGTTATCTACAACTAGTGAGTGTGAGCTCTATGGCATGAGTGAAAAATATCATGTGAAAACAATGGTATATGTATTGGCTGGCGGTAGGGTGTGTATTTGTAACTTCGTTACGGTATGTTGACTGACCAGAAGTTGTTGGAGGTTGGGTTTTAATTGCGGCCAGGAACACATACATGTCGTTTCGTGTTCTCCTTTCGTTTGATTTGTCTACTGATGTTGTTTGTGTGAAAGTCTGCCCTATCAATGATAAATGTTTGTATTGTTCCGAAGAAGCTAGCGTTAGTTTTACCTTTTTTGGACGATATCTTGAAATATCTGTTTTGGAAAGCCAGATTATACTACTGGACCTCAATTTACCATACATCCAGTGGCTACCCTTTGATCATGGACGGGTTTCCTCTTCCATACCTACCCTTTGATGATGGACGGGTCTCCTCTGTAGACAACTTAATTTTCATACTTTTCGGACCGTGCAATATAAGTTGTGTTGGATGGTTTCAAGTTTAATACCCACATTGTAAATGCTGGTGTGTGCTCTGACTCTCTTCCTTATTTCCGTAAACGAACTCTTGTCTGAAACTTCTAATACTCTTTGTTGTTTTGCTGACTACCCTCAGCTTTTCATATTGTGGCACAATGGTTAGAGTGTCTGCCTTGTGAGAAATGTGAGAGATTCGAGGTTCGAATCCCATCAGAACCATAACATTGTTTTTCCACGGCTATCCTCTTTCGCTTTCAATGGTATTGTCATGTTCAAAGGAGAGATCCGCAGAACCCCGTCCGAAATACAATATCGTACAACGTTTCAACAAATTCGCGACGAAAAAGAAAAGGCAGGCCAAAACACACCTGGTACAAGCAAATGCAAAAACAGCAGCATTTGGTTGGCCTCAGACATGGAACAATCCAAAACCGGGAGGCTTGCCGACGCTTTCTGAGGTCAACGCGGCGCACCCCACAGGCGGATCACTAGTGTGAAGCGGAAAAGTGGGAGAGTTGTGATCGCTTCAAGATCACTACTCGTAACGCCGGAAATGAAAAAGAAGAAGAAAGAATATCCTCTTTCGCTTTCATGAAAAGCGCTTTCTCGCTTAAGGGGACACAACTACTGTCTGTAACTTTTTTTTTTGTTTATTTTTTTCATGACCTAAGATAACTATTTCAAGTTATTTTAGCCATGTAGGAAGCCTCAATAGTCTCTAGTTAGTCCCAATATACTTTGTTCGAATATACTTTGAACGCGTTTTTCTAGAACCCCCTTTTTCCCCGCTCCATGGATCACAACACAAAAACTAATGAAACCATTAACTCGAAATTTACCAGAAATATTTCTCAAACTATTTGCCATTAGCCGAGTTTCATTGAAAATCTGTATTCACTTCAGCAAAACTCTGGTTACTTGGATATGCAGTGACTCAGGCAACAACGTGCTAACGAGAATATTTGACGCTCGGCATGACTATGGTTGTATAAGTCTTAGTCTATGAAAATCGACTATCAAAATCATAATCAAAGGACGCAATCCATAAGTTGATCGAATATCGTCAAAAGTCACTAAATCAGCGATCAACACACTGCACTCTTGCTCTTAGTTCCACTTAGCTTAAGCATCTTCTGACACGATCCAAATCACTACGGAGAACGTCAGGTTTGCTTATATTTTCCTTGTTTATCCATATCCACAAAACATTCTCATTGAACACTTCTCTAAAGTTTGCTCGAACAATAAAATCTTTTTCTCGAAACAGATTACTCAATATTGACTTATCTTAATTATAAGGATCAAAGCTGCAAATAATTTCTGATCTGATGAGCCAGATATACGATCTAAAAAAAAAAAACAAATAAATAAATCACAGCCGACAAATAGCGCGCAATCAAAGCGAATATGATTTTGTGTTCTTCTTTTATTTCTCCACAACATGTGTGTTAGCTTATTTCGTATTCCTTTTGTTTTTGGGTTTTATTGTTTTTTTTTTTAATTCTTCCTGCAAAGCCCGGAAAACCGTTTCCATCTGTGTTTCATCATTCGCCTGTTAGAAGAAATTTATATTTGGCTGCCGTGATGCTCCTCCTTGAAAGAACCTAAAATGTGTACTTTTCGTCTTCGCATCTTTCACGTTCCACCATCGAATTTGTGCCCGAAATCTCACAGTATTAAATCACACTTTCTTAAAGCACACAAGCAGCAGTATTTCTAATGCACGCACCCCTTTTCCTGACACCTTCTTTACATGTGCTCCGGTTCAAGGGCACCACACCATTTCCATCAATCCCATCACAGAATGAAGTGTAACATGAAAGAAATAAAACTAAACTGAGAGAGAAAAAAAAATATGGCAATCGTAAACAGAACAAATATACGCAATTTGATTAAAGAATTTGGCTGTGGGGAATCATCATTTTTGGTCTCTTTGGAAAAATTAACCCTATACTACTCACTACGGCCCAGTTCGGTGTTGAGACGAATGCTTCTTTCCCTCGTCGATCAGCGTTCAGCCAGTGCTAGCTGCTGGCAAAGCCCCAGCCTCTGCATGAATGACTGCATACAATTGTGTGCCGATCAACGCTTTATTTTTCCTTCATTATTTTCAGATGATGTTGCATACAAGTACATGAACGTGGCTTTTGTGTGTTTGTATAATCTAATATTTGTTAAACGAACTCTT
The DNA here is from genome assembly GCA_914767635.1 of Melanostoma mellinum. Taxonomy (NCBI): domain Eukaryota; kingdom Metazoa; phylum Arthropoda; class Insecta; order Diptera; family Syrphidae; genus Melanostoma; species Melanostoma mellinum. The sequence goes on from OU612061.1 coordinate 19,161,074, forward strand.
TTTTTTTTTTATCTCGCAGCCCGCGGACGGGTTGGATATTAACTCACTAGCGCTTTGATGGACTTGTCGTTGATTTCATATTATACTTAATTTGGGCGAGGTTGTAAGGAAGGCACATATCACTATCACATTGTACGCCGAGTATGTGAAGAAAATGAAAAAGAAAACAATGATTATATTGATAGAAATGAAGTGTTCGGATATATGGGTGAGATATTGGAAAAATTGGAAATAATTGAGTTGTGGTATTAATTTCCACCGAGCGTCGCTGTTGTTTATGTTCAACCTATAAATTGATTTAATGAGGAACTAGTAGTTTATGAATTGTTGCTAATACGCAGTGTAAATGTAAATTAGAACATTAATTTAGGCTCTAGAGTGCATATCATTTTTCGTGTGGGTATCCAATCTTCTTCTTAGATTTCCTATTATCAGGCATCGTGATCTCGAAGTTGTGCAACTCTCCCATGATCGGCTCGCGGGGTATACCAGCCGCGTTGAATTCGTAATGTGTCACCAATGCTCCCGGTAGATGTAAATGAATAAGTATACAGGGAGGTGCAACCAAGCAGTGACGGATTAACGCATAGGCCCGTAAGGCCCGGGCCTAGGGCGGCACGATTTGGGGGGCGGCAAAATTTTCAGAACGTTAAAATTTAAGAGTCGTAGAAATATACCAAAAATTAGTTTTTAAATTGGCTCTGTTTTTTCTATGGACTATAATATAATTTATTTTTTCATTGACTTTTCAATTTGAGGGTGCATCATTAATATTTTGATGGAATAAATTATAGTCTAATTATCAAATAAAGAAACAATCAACTTGATAAGCTTTCTTGCAAATAACTAAATATTTTTTCACTTCTGTATCTTTGGTGAGATTGCTATTACATATATTAAGCCTCTGAAATTACTTACAGGATTTTAACTTAGTCCCGCTTTTTCTTTGAAAATTTCAAAAATCGAGTTCTCATCGGATTTTCACATTTTGAGGTCTTAGGAAGCTATTCTGAGTAGTTTCAGCGTGACGTCCCGCCGTGTTTGTGTGTGTAAGCTATAATTTTGTTGCACGATATCTCAAGGACGAGTCAACCGATTGAGATATCGATTGTGCATTAAAAATTGCGCCGAATGCCGCCAAGCGTTTCAATATCGAACGACGCGTTTCAAAAAATCGTTTTGAATAAGTCTCACGTTTTTGACTCAAAATTTACAATTATATTCCGAGCTCAAAGAGAAAGTCGTTCTTTTGAGCTCGAAGACCTTAATAATTTTGAGGGATGTTTTCGATCGCTTAGATCTGGAAATAGTGGGAAGTTGTAGGGATGACCTGCAGGGTCAACCGGTTTCCAGATTTTTCAATTTAACTTCGGTGTTTGACGAAAATTTAAAAAAAAATGAAAATTAGTCGAAAAAAAAGAATATTTAATTTATATCTCAATCAAGAATTTGTTTTAATAAAATTTTATCAAATTGGAAGAGATTAATATTAAAGTGATCTGTGTAATATAGTAACATCTATATAAAGTGTTATTATCATAAGTCATAAGTATAAATAAAAAAAAATCAATATATATAGTTTTTAATTGAAGTTTTTAACTTTATGATCGTCATTACAACAACTCAAGTAGAGTGAGAGTATTTTGTATGTGATTGAGAATGAGGGGTGAGTGTGTTACACATGTTTACAAAAAATAAGAGCGCTATGCGTAGCACGTAGCAGGTATTGACAAAGTTTGACTTTAACGTATAGAACTAATAAGCGTTTTTCGTCTGTAAGCGAGTCACAGTAATTATTTCAGTTTTACTAGTGCCGTTTAAAAAGTAGAAGTCTCAAACTTGTCTACGACCGTAAGGCATTTCCATAAGAAATACGCGATCTGAAGCTACATGATTGCAACGAAAATTACAGCATCTAGAAACGGCAATTTTGGTCATAGTTCATAATGTTATTTTAAATCGTTTCAGTGCTGCAAGTAAGAAGCTTCAAGAATCTCATGCGGATTTATCATCTGTGGTAAAAATTTATGGTTCTTTGGCATTATTTTTTCAAGATATGGGTGACAAACAATACTCTGAATATGAAGAAAAAGCAAAAGCACTGTATGGAGTTAAAGTTAATGATCGTTATGAAACCAAGAGAACTAGAAAAATTCAGGCAGATGATTTACGGTTAATGAAACAATACCTTCGTCTGGTCACGAAAATGTTCGCACCAATGTGTATTACCGAATTTTCGATACTTTAAGCGTACAATTGGCCGGACGCAAAAGTGCTTATAAAATACTTAACGAAAATTTTAGTTTTTTTGATAGTTAACCTGACATATTCATATTCACATTCTCGAAATTTTCGAGATGTTTATCTGAATGTAGACATTGCTCTGCGTATTTTTTTTAGTATTCCCGCTACATATTTTTCAGCAGAAAGATCTTATTCTACCTTAAAAAGGGTTAAATCTTATTAACTCGCAAGTATGGGCCAAGATAGACTTAATACTTTAGAATTATTGTCTAATGAAGCTCACCTAGTTCAAGAAATTGATAATGATGACATAGTTGATGCTTTTACTCGGACAAAAGTCAGGAAGAAGAGATTTACAAACAAGGCAATACATTATAATTTGAAAAAAATGGCTATTTTTATTTGTTATGCTAGCTAGAGTTTAATAAACATTTTTTTGTTTTATTTAATAATTATATTTGAATAAAAAATAGAGCACTCTCTTATGAGTCGTGTAAAAAATAAAAGCTATTTTTTAATATCAATTGTGATTTAAAACATTTAGAATTTTGTTCATCAAAAAGGGTGGCGTATCAGAAAGGGCCTAGGGCGGCAATAAGCCTTAATCCGCCACTGCAACCAAGCTGTAGAAACCTCGGGGCCTAACTTAATTCTTTTATGCCGATTCCAAACGACTAAGTTAGATATTATATTTCTCAGAATAAACATTCTTCGCGAAAATTGATTTTCTGGAACTCGAACCTTGAAATCGATAAAAAGATTATGTATAGTGTATCGATATTATGCACACATTGATAAGGACGTTCACATATTACAGCAGACAAGATCTTATAAGCCACGTTAAGGAGGTTTATCTCTCTATTACTGGCGCATTTGTGAGGGTCTCCCTTTTTTAGGATCGGCCATACAATACTGAGATTCCATTTATTGGGGTTGTTTTCTTCCGACCATATCATGCACATCAGCTGGTGCATGCTCCTTTCCAACTGGTCTCCAGCTGCCTTGAAGAGTTCGGCACATCAAGGCCATCTGCACCTGCAGTCTTATTTGATTTAAGTTTGCATATGGCAAGCTTAACTTGTTCTAGGTTGGGAGGACAGAATTCTTGATCATCGCCCAAGTTTAATGGGGCATTCTGGGTATTGTTGCCACTGGTCTTCAATGCTTAATGCTGGCGGCATAGGATTCAAGGATAATTGAAGAGACACTCGATTGGGAAAGGCATTGGCAATCTCTTGCGATTGTAGCTTTCCGACGTCATATCTCTTCACAGCGTTAGTTTGTGCAGGTCGTGAACAAGATATCCTCATTCGTACCTTGGCAACAACAAGGTAGTGGTCCGAGTCAAAGTTGGCCCCTCGGAAAGTTCGGACTTGAAGAGTGTTTTCTCGTTTTGCGTCGATCGCAGCATGGTCAATTTGGATCGTCACGTACCTTTATGAATTTTGAGATGAGGGAAGCGTGTACTACTTACAACAAGATTTAACCCCCAGCAAAATCGATTAGCCTTAGTCCCTTTTCGGAGGTTTTGTTATGGAGGCTAGCTTACCGATTGTATTTCCAAAAATGTCCTCCTTCCCTAATTTTGCGTTTGAATCGCCAAGATATCTGATTTTCTTCCAGGGGCCAAAGTAGCGGTGTTAAACTTGTGGGGCACCCATTTGTGCTTTCAATATTCTTGTACCATTATCAAAAATGGATTCGATCCAGTTTGCCAAACTTTGGCTCGATATTTATGGAGCTTTGGGCCTGGTATTCAACATTATTGAAATGTTCTTCTTCGAACTAGTTTCTTTTTACACAAAAAGTATTGAGCCCATTATGAGATCTTTTGTTTTGCATCACGATCTTTCTGTGATCACAACTTTCTCACTTGTCTGCTTGACAGTTGTTTGGTCGCGTCTTTTTAAAATGTTAGTATCAGAAGAGTTTACAATCTCCTCTAATTTTTCTAACATTCCAAATCTATGCATTGATTTATAAAATAAAAAAATAAGGAAAGTGGTGCAGCAAAGCTAAGGAAACCTCGTGGCCTATCGTTTTTGCAGGACCTAATACACTTTTACGCCTATTATGAACGGCTAAGTTGAGAAGTGTTTTTCATGGCACTGGTTTAATAATTAAGACAGGACTTATTGATTTTCATAGCTCATGATGTTGTATGTTGTGTGTCGAGTTTGTTGAAAAAATGTTAACCGAACTGCATGTGGCTTGCAAATTCGTTTGTATTGGAAACTGAGCATTTCAGTACAACATCGGTTTCAAAAAAATAAAAAAATAAAAAGATTAATACAATTTTAAACTGTTTAAAATTGTATTAATCTTTTATTTATTAGATTAAAAAACACGTGGAATATCTCTACTACAAAACTCTTCAAAAAGACATTGAATCGCACAAAAAAATGGGAATTCTATTTACTTAAAGGGCATTTTAAATGAAGTTGACTTCGGTCAAAAGTGGTAGCAAGGTTTGGATGTTAAACTATTTTGAAGAAATTTCAAGTCTCTAATCCGGATAATTTCTTAAGAGCAATGAGAGTTTACACCATTAACTTAAACGAAATGCTCTTCTTCAGCCTTTTTTAAGCAATCGGTTGAGTTGAATAATTTGATTTATGTTCTCTGAGCTTGTCATCGAACAAAAAAATGGTAGAACAAATAAATCAATCAAACTCGAAGAGAATTGTTTCAATTTTAAAGAACTAGAACCAAAAACGTCTCAGAAGCCCAATCAAATATAGTTTATATAGTTCAATAATTAAATTTTAAGTTAAAAGATTCCAGATAATATTTAAAAAAATTCGCAGGATGCTTTTGATTTGAGCACTGCCAAAGCTGAACTTCAATAGAGTTCAAGGTGAGCTTTTGATTAAAACTCTGCCAAAGCTAAATTTCAATAATTTTTTTTAATTTAAAACTGCATTTACCCTCAATCTCCATTCTCGGCTCTTGTCCCAGGATCACAGCTTGCAGAGATCAGATAACAATCATGCACTCTTCGCTCTGCACTAAACAGAAACAAAAGAAGAAATAGAGCAAACTCTCTCCGTTAGCTCTTGCTGAATTGTTCTTTAGCAAACCAGTTTCTGGTAAAGGGAATGTCAGTCAGTTTGTGTTACTAAGGTCATAAAGAAAAAGGTGCCTCGTTAGTTTTTCACTTAATCGTTTACAAATTATAATTTTTTCTCATTTGAAGTGTAGATTCCTTAAATTTTTTTTCCTTGCAATTAAAGTGTAAGTGTTAGATTAGTTCAAGTCAATAATTGCCTATTGTCTGTGAAGTGTTAACTGTTCATTGTGAATTCACGGGTCGAGATTATATCGGTAGCAATAACAAGTCTGTTGATGTACATATATGTTCGGACATCTTCAGAACACGTTCATTCATGTTCAACATCATTATCTTTTTTTGGTGAGTTCTTACTTTATATAAATTCTTGAAGCCAATTATTTTATATTTCAAAAATAGTTTCTGAGAATTAACACAAAATTGAAACTATTCATCGAACCCCTTACAGTTTCTTTTCAATATTGAAGTTTCTTTTAGCAATGCAAATTGAAATACTGAAAACTAGGATTTGGTTTATGTCTTAAAGCCATAAGCTACTTTTAAAAGTTTAGGTTTATGTTTATTACATAATGTTTGGGCTTTGTCCAGTTCTTCGAAGTATGACGTTGAAAAGATCAAACCTGGTTTCTGTTATCCTCCACAACGGTAACACTCTACCTTCAATTTCGTGCATACCAAAGAAGCATATGAAAATGTTAAGTCAATTTCGGAAGCTGTATCTTTTTCAAAGCATCAGTGACAAATTGATCCTTGTTGTTGTTAAGTCTGCAAATGGGCTACACCAAACACTGTTGTGTGTGTGGGATAGTTGGACTAGATCGCTACATAACGTAAAAATAGATAAAAATATGGACTTCAAGACAAGGTCTGTGTCCTGAAGAAAAGAACGATAAAATCCTCATCTAATTGGTCCTCATAAAATAAAATTAATGAAGAACTTAATTGAAGTCCTCAATAAGATAGACTAGCCTTCAAATACTTGCGAAGTATTTCATGTTCTATGAAATATACTCTTAAGTCATATGTATTTGAAAGGCAAACAAAAAGTTGAATTTTGTAAACCACTGCTTTTATTGGACTTTATTCTCTGAGGAAAAACGGAGTTTTTTTGGACAAAGTAAGAAGCTTTCGTTTTCTTAAAATTTCTCATAAACTAAGAATGAATTCGGTTTTCTGTGTTTGACTCCAAACTAAAAGGAGCATTGATAATAATGTAATGAAAAAGTGGCCCTTAATAATTTTTTTATTTTGTAAAATTGTCATTTAATTTTTGATTTTGAGGCTTGATTACTCAAAACCTTTTCACTAAATTAACTTGAACTGAAATGTTTATTGAAAAACAAAGTATTTGCTTTGGTTCTTTTGAAAAATTAAGTCAATTCCTTATAAAATTGATCTCTCTCTTCTCTTGTCTAAACTATGGCTAAAGTGGCATTTGCTAAAGAAAAAACAATTTTGTTGAATATATTATAAAACTCTGTTGAGATAAGATCGAAAAAAATAAGTATTTTGAGGTTCAAAAATACTTCTTTTAACAATTCAATTTATAAATTGCACAAATTTCATCGTTTTATGAGACTTGGAAAAGCTGTAACACAAAGCCAATTCAGCTGTTTTTTGGTCTTGTTCAAGTCCTACGCTCGTGTATCAAAACACAAAAAATGGTACTGCACGGATACATCATGAAGCCACTATTTAGTTTTTCGTTCAAAGTTGACAGTTTGAGGGGCTGTTTAGACAACTGTTGCAATGCATTTATAAATACGAAATTGGCTAAGGCGCGCTTTTTAACATTTTCCAAACCTTCTTTTTCTTTATAATTGGCAGAATATTGATAATAATTGCAAACTCATTCTTTCTTTGTCGCTCTCTTACTCAAAAGAACTACATAACTCAGTTTATTTATGATAAAACTATGATAAAACTAGAGATGCATTCCCAAGGACGGAAAAAAATGTAGAGGCTTGAAATCATTGGCTTAAAGTAACAATTGCCCTTGCCCGTAGCCACGCAGGTGTCTATAAATTAATTGGAGACCTACGAAAGGAGCTTATCAGTGTCAGAATTTTGAAAAACAGAATTTTGGAAACCAGAATTTTGTCAGCCAGAATGAAAAAAAAAACGGAATTTTGAAAAGCAGAATTTTCTTTTTAAAAGCAGAATTTTGAAGCCAGAATTTTGAACAGTTGTCTAAGGATATTCTAAGTAAATTTTATAAATACGACTGCCTGTATATAGAGCTACTTTAAAGTTACTCAAAAATATAATTTTTATATTTTATTCTTGCACAAACGCAACCTCTTCTGCTGGTGAAGCGAATTTTAGTAAAAAAAAATCGATATTTTTTTTTTACGTAAATATGTATACGTAGTTGAAGTAGAATGGGTCATACACATTTATTCAATAATTAGAATGAAATAAAAACTACAGAAAAGCGACACAACAAATTTAAAAACACACATCCAGACGGGCACACTATATGTGAAGAACACAAGAACATGAAATGGAATTCTTCTTCTCAACACAGCCCCTCAGCGAACAAAAATAAACAACTGAAGTGAAATTCGAGACAACATACAATAAAAGAATCAAAAGCCAAAACAAAGAAAAGAAAGAAAAAAATACAAGACGGATCGCATACTTAAGACATTACAGGAGGCACACAGAACGTTTTTTTGTAGATGCCTTGGCTTTATATGTTCAAAAAAGGAATGAGGTAAAGATGCCTAATCTACAATTATCCACTTAGTGAGTGAGGAGGTTCAATACTAGCTATCGTATTGTATGCACCTGTCGGTAGCAGCTAAGTATATTGAATGTGCAAGTGGCACCCAGATCCAACCGATCCAATGCTGCGGGAGTGTAGTTTTATTTTGAATTCATGTCATGTCATTTGGTATCAATTCATTTTTGTGTAGATTTTAGAGATACAACTGGTAGACTTCGTGAAATATTAAGCTTTGCATATGTGTGTGTGGTAACAACTCCACGAAACTCAAATAACATAGTCACAAAAGTGCAAGTTACGCTTATATTGAATAAAAAAAAAGAAGAATGAAACGTATAGCAGTAGTTCTTTTACTGATAACTGATAACACTCTCTGTAGATGGCACCTGTCAATAAACTTTGATTTCAAAACCTAATAGAGACTATTCATTCTGACGTGTTCGCTTCTTACATATTTTTATTGCTGGTCCTGTAAAAAATAGAAATTGTGATGCGTAAGGGTTAGTGTGTACGAGGCTGTAATCCCAGAAACACATACATTTAAGTAACGGGGTTTTCAATAAGAGCGCTACTAAAGTTTTTTTTTAATAAAAAAAAAAAAAACGGTTCTGGATATCAATGAAATTCCGTTTGATGCCATTATGTGTGGATTACGGTTTCTATTGCATGGCTACTACGGGCACGCTTGCACGGTTTTCAAGCATAAATCGGCCGATACTGCTGAAGTTTCACGTTCGATATTCGTTTGAAGCTCATCAATCGTCGCTGGCTTGTTGGCATAGATCATAGACTTGAAATAGTGTAGCGGCGTCAAATCGCACGACCGAGGCGGCCAAGAGACTGGACCATTTCGTCAGATAACACGTTCTCCAAATTTGGTTGTGACATTCGCTGTGTGGTTTGTGGCGCCGTCCTGTTGGAACCACATGTCCTCCAAGTCCATATCATGCAATTGGGGCCAATTATCATTGAAGCGATCCCCATTCACAGTAACGTGCCGGTCTTGATCATCACGGAAGAAGTACGACCCAATGACGCCGCCGCGCCGGCCAATAAACCACACCAAACCGTCGGGATGCAATTATGATTCATGCAGTACGTGTGGATTGCTGCCTACCAGTAACTGTATATTTGGTTTATTGAAGAAGCCATTCAGCCAGAAATGAGCCTCATCGCTGAAGATGATTAGCGTTCTTAACGTTGAGGCCTCTGACTCCGAATTTTAATAATTTCGACTCGCTGTTGGCTCGTATATCTTTCCATCATGAAATGGCAAACTTTACTGAAGAGAAATGTCAAAAGACCGGCAAAAAATATGGCGTCGTTTGCTGTCCTAGTCGCTCTTCTCTGGTAGCGTCCTTTTTGAAAAACCATATACAACAATAATTTGCCATTAGTTTGTGTTCGCTAGAAATCATATATTTTTATGACCAACTTAATTCAAAGAAGCGCCATCTTTATCGTCTACTTGGGACACAACCTAGATAATGTATCTACCAGTTATAACTATTTTTTTTCAGTGCAGTGGATGAACATTTATTTTGATGATTTCAAATCAATATCACTCATGTAAATTTCATCCAATTCGGTCAATGGTTTAATTTTTATAGACTTCTCCCATAAAAATAGCCCCACTGTGGGGCCGGCGCGCCGGGCGTTGCTCGGATCTGAAAATTGAAACACCAGGAGTAATTTAATCCACTATCACGCTTATGATAAATTCTGTTCCACTTGCTTAGCCTCAGCAACAAGTCGCCCATTATGATGACAAATAGCGTCATCTATTGGAAACTGCACACAGTGTGGAATTTTTTTTATTAAAATCCGTTCAGTAGCTTAAGAGTCCATTGCGAACAGACACGTGACATGTAATTTAAAAAATATCGAAGTATTGAGTATTTATGACCCTTGATGTGATTTTTTTTTATCTTATTTGCAAAATACTCATCCGACCCACCTCGTAGATAAGTCAAATTCCATCCGTTCCATCCTAAATAAAAAAATCAATGTGTTATCATCTAAACAATTAGAGCGGAAAGCTAGGAACTCCATTCAAAACCGAACGGATGTCTTAATCTTTTTTTTTTTGTTGTAAGTCGCCGCTTTTTCTAAAAATATAAATAAATTTTACATAATATACCTAATAGCACAGCCAATGCCTAACATGTGTCATCAACAAAGACTGCAGTTTTTCATATTTCAGACCGCAAAGTCTTTGCATGTCAACGACGACGACAGAAATACATTGTTTTCTGTCGTGTTATATGCATTCTGCTTCATAGTTGCATCAATGTTTGTGTTAATGAGGGATAAAGGATTCATTATTTGCCCCAAATGAGATCCTGCGAGCAGAGCCGCACCTGAATATTGTAATAGTTCCAAGGGTACCTACTTGTCTTCAGTTCTTTGAAATCATCTTAAACGAACTAGAAATAAGAAGAAGAAAACCATTATCATTACAATACTTTGTATTGTCTTTGTCTGTAGGAGCTGGAAAAATATAATACGACACATATGTATAAGTAACATCTGGCTAGCATATGTGTGTCCTAACAGCTCTTTTCTTTTAAAATCAGATACAAACATTCATTCAAAAGACACGGAGACACAATGATCAAGGAAACAGAGGAAAACGAATAAAAACAATAAATACAAAGTTATGGTTCATTTAGTATTCGGCGGCATAATTATATTTATGTCAACTTGGACTAACGTTTTTGTTTTTATATGGAGATGTTATATATTTGTTTTGTTCTTAGAAGTAGCACCCGTGCGATCAAGTGCTGAGTAAATTTTACAGCATGAACTGAATTGGGGGGAGCATTTGTTTTCTGTTGACTTTATTTAATTCTAGGGCTAGGGTGTTACAGATTCGTATAGAATCACCGCGCCGCGCCGGTCGTCGCCAATGTTAAACCGCATAACTGGTAGGTGCTTCGTGCTTGTGATGATGAGTGAACTTTCGGAACGGTTTTGATTTGAGATTTTATTGTATAAATGCAATTGAGGCTTTTTCAATTTACCTAAATTGTGGTCTTCTCTTATTTAGTTGTTCTAGGGCGGTTTGTAACCTGGAAAGTCTTAAGGCAACATTCCTTAGGAAATTGAAAAACTAACTAACAGGCTTATGACTAACTGAGTGCTTAGAAAAGTTTCGTTAGACTGGATTTGAGATTTTTTTTTCAACAAAATTGAAATCGAAATTTAAGAGTCGCTAGTTTGATGGGTCGAAGTTTCAGGAGGCGAGTAGGCGTGTTGTAGGTTTATATCGAAAAAACGAAATGGTGAGTTGGAACATTGGTACTATGACAAGTCGAAGTTTATGAATGGAAGAGCAAGTAGGCATCTTGTGTTGCCAAGAATCTAATGGAAGAAAACAGGAAACGGGTCCCGTGCTTAAAAAATACAGAGAGAAAAAGTCCTACTATGAAATCAGGATGAAAGCTGAATCGATATCTTGCTTACTTAAGGTGGAGCTACAGTCCGGGTCGGAACAGGGCCTCAACCAACATGCTTCTCCAGCCAGGTCGGTCCCTAGCTAGCTGCCTCCAGTTTTGCACGCCAAGTTGGTTGATGTCTTCTCCTACTTGCGTACGCCACCTGATTCGCGGTCTTCCTCTACTGCGCCGTCCCTCGGGATTGGATTCAAAGACTTTCCGGGCCTTTCGCTCTACATGACCCAGCCATCTAAGCCGCTGGACCTTGACTCGTTTGACCAGGTCAGTGTCGCTTTACAGCCCGTACAGTTCGTGGTTAAATCTTCTTCTCCACACTCCATCTGCGCAGACGGGACCAAAAATCACCCAAAGATTTTTTCTCTCGAAGCATCCTAAAGCGTTCTCATCTACCTTTGACAGGGTCCATGCCTCTGCGCCATATGTAAGAGCAGGAATGATAAGTGTCTTATACAGGGACACTTTAGTTTCTCGAGAGAGGACTTTACTACTCAATTGCTTTCTTAGTCCGAAGAGACAGCGATTGGTTATTGAGTTATTCTTCGTTTGATTTCAGCGCTGGTGTCGTTGTCTGAATTGATATCGGCGCGGCGCCTAGACAAAGTCCTTAACTACCTCAAAGTAATAGCTGTCTATCGTGACGTTCTGTCCAAGACGTCGGTGTTGGTTGTCCTTTTTTAATGACAGCCCTCATTGACCACTAAACCCATCTTCTTCGCTTCCATCTCAATGCTCATATAAACGCGCCATTGACATCACGCTGCGATCTTCCAATTATGTCAATATCGTCGGCATATCCGAGCAAGTGAACGGACCTTTGAAAGATTGTGCCCCTTGTGTTGACGTGGGAGTTTTGCACTATTCTTTCAAGAACGATGTTGAAGAAGTCGCATGACAGTGCATCGCCTTGCCTACAATTTTTTTTGACGTCGAATGTATTGGTGAGATCTTTTCTGGAGCAGCGTGCGTTCTCCATCGTCATCCTATACACAATCGGACAAGTTTGGTAGGGATGCTTTAACTTGACATGGCTCTATATAACTCCTCTCCATAGATGCTGTCATACGCGACCTTAAAATCGATAAAAATGTGGTAGGTACCGATTTGAGGTTCCTGCATTTTTTTAAAAGCCGCACTGATAAGGACCTATTAGGTTGTTGACAATTGGCTTCAGACGCTCACACAATACGGCAGAGAGGATCTTGTACGCGATGTTAAGAAGCTGAATCGATATCGTTTTTGTTTTTTTTTTCCTTGACATGAACGGCAATATTGGGAAGACGAACAACGAGGTATGGAATACGGTGCTAGGAATTTTCTTTGTGAAGGTATCCTGAATATGTTCAAGTTACACGTTCCTATAATGTCGAATACTATGTAAAACCCTTGGAACCAGAACGCAAGGTTCTTGCCAATCCACTTTGTATAAAGTCATATGTTAAATTTGAAGTGCTATTAATATGAAATTAATAATTTCAATTGAAGTGCCTGTGGCGTTGTGGTTAGCATGTCTGCGTGTTACATGGGAGTCCGAGGTTAGAGTCCCAGAAACATCAAATGGCCTTTGTCGAAATATGGACAAGTCCTCCGATACTAGTTTCACTGCCATGCACTGAGCTAACTCGAATAGCCGTTCAAAATCACTAACTAATTTTTGTCGCTTCTGTTTCAATGCTCACAAAAGCACCTATGACATCACGCTTGCTTCTTCCCATTATGTCTGCATAAGCAATTCAGTATATGGACTTTTGACCGATTGTGCCACTGGTCGTAAAGTTTGAGTTTTTCACAGTCTTTTCAAACCTTGTCGAAAGTTTTTTCGGCAATGTCGCAAAACGTGGCACCGCACTGTTCTTGCTTGGTACCAAGCTAAAAAGATAAAAACCCATTAAATTTGTTGAGTTGATGACCGCACTTTTTTTTATTGTTGTTCTCACACCTTCAACGAAGGAAAAGGCGCGACTACTATTCCAGTGATCAAATGAGTCCAAACAGAGCTAATAGGCTTCTAGATAAATAGGTAGCATCTTGATTAATTTGTTGCGCATTGGCTTGTGTATGTGTTTTTGTATTTGTGCTTGTGTGCCCATTACTAATCTTAGAAAAGAACACGAAATCCATCTCTTTAAACAGTAATACGCTCGCGTCAAACTTCACAGAAACTCGGAAATTCATTGATTATCTTTGTTTTTATTGTTCATTGCTGTTTCTGTTTGTTCTTGTCTGTTCAAGAGAACTCTAGGTGGGATGTTATCATACATATACAAACATACATGATAAACTCACAAGTCAGTTCATCATCATAGCTACAAATCTCTGAACCGATCTTTGTGTCCAAATGGCTTTTGTTATTTTTGTTTTTTGTTTTATTATTCACGCCTGATGAGAAATAGAGAGGGGCGCACTATGGTGGAAGCAGTTGTGTGTCCGCACTGATTTATTTAAATAAAGAAAAACGTTGTGGAGTAGGAAATGTCGCCCTCATATTTCACCGACAAAAGTCAAGATAGAAGTCGAAAAGGTTAAGTTTGTTAGAAAGCTTTGGCAGGTGATTTGTTTGTGCATTGAGCTCAAGCAGGTTTCGAGAAAGTGACAAGTGAAGGTGTGAATGATTCAAACTATTAAATCGACCTACTGATTAGCATTATCTGATATCTTTGGACGTCTTACGCTGGCTGTCAATTACTTAAAAATACAATCGATAAACGTTTGAAAGGTCTTTTTTCTTCAACGGCAAGGGTGTTTTTTGTAGGGATGTACAACATCAATGCACTCAAAAATAAGTTTCATTGTCATGGTATTGGTTTTAAATGCAAGATATTCTTGTGCCATATCGGGAAGTCCAATTTTCAACCACTTTTAAGATCATATCGGCAATAATAATTTTATTCTCTACTCAGTCAAATTTGCTCTGTCTGGTTGTTCTTTTGCTAAATTCGCATAGAATTTGACTTTTTTTCTTACTGAAAGCTTGCGAAACACTAAAGTGGAAAGCACAAGCCTTTTCTTTTTTGGCGCAGCTATACCCAAATGTACTAAAGCGTCTATTCAATTGCCCTCTCCTTTTGAGAGAGAGCACATTATACCTACTTTAAAATAACAACAAAAGGTCGTTTGTCCTATTGTTTTGCTAGATGTTTTAGAAGATGAATAGATCCCGCTAATAGAGACCTTTTATACATCCCCATTATTTCAGTTTTTTCCTCGTTTTTCTCTGTCGACAAGAAAATATTTTCTCTTTGATGGCCGTATACTTGTGAAAAGCGAACAAAAGCACAGTAAACACACAGACTAGAAAGAGAAAAGGCCGAAGCAGTAGTACCTTTAGTAGTAGTAGCAGCAGCAGTTAAAAGAAAAGCTGAGGCCTGAGTTCAGTTGAATTGATCCTCAGAATCATTCTCGTTCCGTCCAAACGACCACACAAAGTGTACACGACGACGGATGAGGACGACGGACGAACGAACGACGAACGCCCTTCTTGTTGACAAAAGAGAATGCAAAGCCTTTTAACGGTTTTCCAAATCATTTATTCAGGAGCTGAGAACCCCAACTCACTTGTCTATTCAAAGGACATTATTATACACATACTATGAAAATATAACAACATATATCCTTGTTTGGTCAAAGGGGTCAGCAAGGCACAACACTAAAAAGAAAGCAAAAAAAAAAAAATGAATAACAGAATAACAAGGGATACAAAGCCGACACCGAGATGGATTGCCTATTGATGTCCTTGTCGATTATTATAATACGCTTCGTTTGTGTATGTTCTTAGAATAATAGTAAATAACAACTGTCTAAAGCAATAGAAATCATAATCAAAGCAGGCACAGCACACTCAAAATACACTCAAAATCAAACAAAATAAAAGGCATATTCTCTGCGTCCCTTGTTCGCTGGTTCGTCTTCTATACGAACTCGCTATACTGCGGGTGCTGCTAGGTTTCTGCTTCTAGGGCCTGTTGTGTTTGCTTGTTCTCAATATAAAATACCAGGATGTAATGTCCTTCTGCAGACCACTTCCACTTGAGAGCTAAAATGGTAATGGATAGCTAGCTTTGGGGTTGGTGGAGCGAATTCCCTTTCTTTATACACAAATTAACCCTTGTTGTACTTTTAAAGTCCTTTTTCCTTTATTTGATGCAATTTTCTTTTATTTCTCTTTCCTATTCTGCTCGATGTCCAATTGTGGCCTCTAGGAAGCAAAAAAAAACCGCCGGCTGCCGTCACCGGCCGCTCCAACTATGAATAAAATATGCTAGGAAAAAGAATTCAACGCAAAAGTTTTTCATGGCAATGAATGGAGACAACCCTCTTATTCTGACTATACAACCCTATAACGATACGACATAACAAAAATCAAAGACAGAATTACAATACCCGTCCGTAACAATCATCGAGTGTCGATGTTGTCGATGCTGTTTGCTTTTCTACACAAGCTTTTGGTCAGATATTGGTCATAAAATGGATGTCATTTCGTATTAAAATTTGATTTGTCCACTAGAATCCTTCACAGACACCATAAATACATTGATTCATAATTTAAACATTCACTTCATTGACATTTGACTTCCACTACTCCCCAGAGTCAGCTTTTTAGTCATGAACATGAACTGTGAATCGAACACCAAAAAGGTGTTGTGTAATGTCACAAGGATATGGAACACGAACGTCATTATTGGTTTCGTTTCCAAGCACACCCATATTCGATATGTAAATTGCAAAGTGGTGGATAACGCTTACGCACTATAGGACGCATATGGTTCAATCTATCGATAGGAATTACGACTTGTTGGTGAGATAGGGACTTGCAAGTGGTAGATATGTGCTATTATTTTGGCTAGAATGATGTGCGTGTGTTTCGTTGTTTGCTTGGAAATTCCCTTGACGCAGATTGTAATTTGAGAGAAAAGTCCTATTTAACTTCGAAAAGGGATAATCATTCCTACTTGATCTTGGTCTTGGTGTTGTTTAAGTAGGATTATGTGGCTTGTGTTTTTTTTTGAAGGTTACTTTTAAGTCCAATGTCAAATTCACATCAAAGAAATAAAAGGACAGCGGGGTCCGAGTGAAAAAAATGCTATGGGTAAGGATGGGTGGTTGAGAAGTTGAAGACATATGATTTTCATATAAGATGCTCGAAAATGGGAGTCAAGTGTTATCCTCTTGCTGCAATTTGCCCTTTGTAGCTATCCTTTCGATTCCCAGAAAGAAGTAACATTGGGATTATTGATTTTGAAAACCTTCTGCATTGCTGACTTAACTTTCAGCCAGCGAACTATTTGCTTTGGCGCACATTGGGCGATACAGTGTTAGATGAATCTGGTCCTTTCCAAACGAACTTCAACAGTTTTATACCAAATATAAACAGGCTTATGTCATTTCCGGTTTGATAACGTAAAATAGACGAGAACTACCTTTTCTGCAATGCCACTGAAGGTACTCTGTGGTGGTGCCTGTGGCGTAATATTAAGCAAGTCTGCCTGTTATTTGGTAAGTTCGAAGTTCGAATCAAACCAGTTACCCACAAGCATCGCCTGTTGCGAAGAATTGGCAAGTCCTCCGATAGTGGTTTCACTGCCATCAAAAGTTTGGTATCGGTCTCATCCATTCCTCACAAGCTATGATTACGCCATCCTATTCAATTATATTTATTTTACTGTAGTGTGTTTTCGAAGATTGGTTCGCTTTGCTTGTCCCTGCTGTTGATCAGTCTAACGAGACCAAAACTTTAACACAAGATACAACTGTCAACCCAATTCTTGGCATAGAACAAACCTTTAAGTGTCTGGTTTTTTACTTATTTTTCCAAAAACATTTATCAATCCGTTCTTCGAACGAGTCACTGTTGAACTTTTGGGCGATATGGGGTGGAAAGTAGAAAGTTTTGAAACATTTAGCTTCACAGGACAAAAGGGATCTGATCAAAGAAAAAGACATTTCCTTGACAATGATCTGATAATAATTAAACTCCAATCGTAAAATTTTTGGCAACGAATTAGAGGAACATGTCATTGACCTATTTATCGACTAGTGAACCCTGTCACCTTTATAAATATTCCTTACCCACTGGGTTTTTTCTTAACCTATAAGAAGAAAAAAAAACTTTGATATAAAAAAGGAAAACAAAAATCTTGACGTTACACATTTACTGGACAAAAATTCATTCATCCCCAAACATGTTCAGTTTTGTGTTCATTCATCGATGCAGCATTCGTGGTAAATTGTGTATCCACAACAACAAACATCTCTCGAAGAAGAAGAAATGCTTAATGCCTGATTGTACAAAAGTCTTTCTCACCGCGTCGTTATCGTTAGTTGTCGGTTCGGTCGTCTTCGGGTTCGGGTCCATATTGGTAGCGAGAGGGCGGTGAAGAGAAAGGTATATATACGATCGATCTAAACATGGTTGATTGTTTCTTCTTGTTATTGCGCGGTATAAATAGGCTGTCCGCGCGCGCGATTTGCAATCTCAGACCCCAGAGATGTTAAATGCGGTGAACAACCTGTCGCTGATTTAAATCTCGTCTCCCACCTCTTGGCCCCTGTACACACAGTCTACACCTACACATTCGTTCTGGCTCTCGGATCTTCTCCAACTTATACGTGTTCTTCTTTTTTTGTATTTATTTTTCCCTTTGTGTGTTACATGTTCGTTTGAGGCTAAGGAGATGTAGAGATTCGCGAGCTTAGAGATGGCAAACGATATGATGATCAAAAATTAATTAATTAAGTTCGCGACTTCATGAGAGAGAAGGTGATGTAAATTTTTACTCCTCCTTGTTACTTCTTTTGTTTTTCTTTTGGTCTTTTTTTTGTTCTTTTATTAAAGGTATTTATTTTGTCCTTATGTGTACATCGCTGTCGTTGATCTTCTTGTGGTTTGTTGGCTTTGTTTGGCTCTCGATTTTCTTTGCATTTTGTTTTGGGTGAAACATAAGTCAAGAATTCTGTTTTAGAATTTTTTTTTATTGTATTAACAATCAGTCATTGTGGCTGTGTGTGTTATTTCCTTTGCACTGTTCAGTTTTGTATTTTTGCACTTTTGTTTGTATTTGTTATCAGTCTGATTCAAGATCCTCATCCTATAAGAGTTCCTACCTACCAGCGGTGGTCTTAGACAAAGAACATTTAGAATATGTAAAGGAATATTAAGGAGATTTAATAATTATCATATTTTTTTTGAAGTTCTTTTTTTTTTGGACACAAGGCACATACAACATTTGTTCGCTAGACATTGGAAACAGTAAAGATTTGATTTCAGTTCTGTTTCTTTGTAAAAAGTATTGTTTCTCTCTTGCTGCAGAACTTCGGAGAGCCTTTTTTGTTGGAATGAATAGGAAGTCATTGAATTATTGTGGCAAATTCAATCTTCATTCTAAATTTCGTCAGGTCTAGGACATGTAAAAGAAAGTCCCTTATTTCGCTAACCATTTTTGTAACTTTCATGAAGGAAGAACTGCAATCAAATTGTTTGTGTAATGTAAACCTCGTTGAAACTCAATAAATCACTTTTCTTTAAAAATTCAAGCACTTTAGTTTATTTTATTGGGTTTCCCCTCACCCACGGTAAGGAGTATTTTCTTTTCTATTGCAGTGGGGTAGTGTAAGTGTTTTTCTTTTTAAAATAAATTTTCTCACATTAAAACAGGTATTTTCCTTTCTCCCAAGAAAAAAATATAGTAATGAATAATCTTAAAGCAGAATTAAGGTTGCGAGATTGAGCGTGCAAAATCCGTTATCAGATTTAAGAAAAAAGATAATTGGTCTGCACGCAGCAATAATCGAACAAAGCCTCCTCAACAGCATCTTAGGTTTAAGCTTCACTTTCTTGACTCTAAGGATAGACAAAATGGCGTAAATCAAAATCTACTTGAAAGTACCTACATACCAAGTGCATTACATTTGAAAATTTGCTTCTTAAATGTTATGTGATGAAGTGTGCTTTCCAATATGATTTTCTGCGCAATCATCCAGAAACTATAAAACATTATCTTTCCGGTTTCTATTGGAACCCATTCTTTGAAGTTGATCCCTTTGAATTTCTATTTACAAACTCAAAACCGTTTTGTCTTGTCAATAGGAAAGAAAACATTTGTAATGACATCCGCTTCTCTTCCAACAAAAATGTTTTTCCAAAAGAAAACAAAAGAAAAGTTTTTGAAAAAGTGTCTCTCTCTCTCTTTCAGTATCCCCATTTATCATTTTGGTGACTGATGATGGTGTTGTATTGTATGTCCCCTCCTTGCCTCACATAATGTGAAGGAAAAACATGCAAAAATTCGGAAGAAAAATAAATAAATAAAAACGGCAATTGGTTGCTGCTTGATGAGTGCTGGAGCTGGTATGTAGCTCCTGCTGCTGCTATGCTATTAACTTTCTAGAACTTCCTTCAACTTCTGTGTAGTAAAATAGAGTAAAGAGGCAGACGTTAAAGGGCGTTTTCTTTTTATTTTGCTCTTTTACTGTTGTGCTGCACACAAATGGTAACGCGATGAACGGTAAGAATTGAAAAGCGCTTATCGTTTCCAATTTCCGTTTGTTGTTGTTAATGTTGAAACTGTGTGTTGTATTTGTTGATGGGTAACAAGTATAGGTCAGGGGGTAGGTTTGAATCTTCGTATTCGTCTTCGATGTCGCCATCACCATTGCTGTATTCGTCGGATATTTCCTCTTTTATTTTTGTTTTGCCGGTGTGTCTCTCTGACGCGATGTTTCATTGAACATTTATTGCTGTAACTAAATAAATCATTGGTTTTCCGTTTCCGTTTTTAAACGTTAGTAAATTTGTTGAAAATTTATCTATTTATTGTTTTATGAAATTTAATTAGGATTTTAATGGATAGAGGATACGGTATTTTCTTGTGTATATACAAAAAATCAAAAAGAAACACAACACCTCAAATTAACAGGGAACTGAATCGAACGGCTAACGGCGCGGCATTTAAAATGACTTTCCTATCAAAACAAATCGCTTTGGTCGTAAATTGAATTGTTATTCGGCATGCTTCAATGCCTGTCAACCAAAAAAATTTGTTTCCTCCATATGCGATGTCTGAGAAAAAAGATCGTGAGAATCTAAAAAAAAAAAAGAACCAAAAACCACACAAAAGAAGCCCTCAACACATCGATTCCATCAAGGATGATACCAAATTAGCGCACATCAATCTGACCGTCGCTTATTTTGCAAAATGTATGTTTGTGTGTACGACAACAAGAAAGTGGTGTTGGACGAATATCCAAAATCAAGCCCGACACAGGCGCATAGGAGTCGACTTACCAGAATCGTCCAAGCTCCAACACCAAGAGATTCATGATGTTGAAGATCATCCCAATCCGATCAGCAATTTATCAATTTATGACCCATCAATCGAAGGATTAGGACAGGCAACGGCAAGGCATCAATGGCAAGTTAAGCGTGCGTCGATATTTAGTTGTGTTTTTGATTGTTTTCTTTCGTCTTTCTTCACAACGCATGATCATCCACCTGTCTTTTTGTTTATTTTTCGATTTTAGTCTTTCTCTCTGATGATTTTTTTGCAATTGATTGATTGTTATGATCGATCTGTGTGATTATCAACTCTTGTGTGCCTTTCATGTCTTGACATGGATCACATCCTTTTGATAGATAGCTTTGATTTGGTTTTGACGCGAATTTTTTTTGGAAAGAAATTCTTCTAAATAATGGGCACCAATTGATTGATCAAATGAGTCAACGTGACAGGACATGGCCATGGATCTGGTTTCCTATGTATTTAGCATTTTTGCTATATTGCTTGTGGATCAATTCTTTAAAACTTTTATAAAGACCAAAAGTCTTAATTATGTTTCTCAAAAAGAATAATCAAAAACAATGGCAATTGAGGATAACAAGAAAACAGTCGAATTATTCTCACCAAGTTTCAAGAAATCAATCGTCAATCGCCGATATTGGACAATTGAATATTCTAGGAGGAATAACAAAGCAAAGAGGACGACCAGAGTAAAAAAAATTCCATTAAGGCGTACAACTATTTTCGAGTTATGGAGCATTGGCAGTTCGATGATTGATCAAAGTGTGTGGTCACAAATTAAATTCAAAGTGATCAACCCCTTACAATGGTTCAGTGTTTGAGGTAAGTGGGAGACTTGTGAATGTGATCCCTTCAAATTGTAATACTCGAACATGTCTTCATATCGTCTCGAACAGTAGTCAAATTGGAATTGCCATCCTTGACGTGCGCTGTAAAAAAAAAATTGAAGAGAACTCCCAGGGTACTTCACGTCAAAAAATACGAGCGTAATAAAATTTGAGACCCCTAAGGCGAGATCTAATTTGGGGCATTACTACAAGCTTTTATGACTTTATACCTCATTGCACTTTTAAGACATTTCTTAGAACTCATTCTTAAGTCAAAGTAACCGTTAAAAGGGCCATAAAAGTGCCATAAAACCAAAGTCAAGTTGTAGTCGAAATGTCTTATATATTAGGGGACGCTTACATCTCAATCTGGATTTTTTTTTTTTGCAATATTTTTGGGGCATTTTGTCCTTTGTCATCATGTATATATGTTGCGTTGTAAATTACTAGTTGTTTTCCTGCAAAATCAAAAAAACAAAAGCAAAAATACATATTCACAGTTAAATACTTAATGTCACTATCTGCTTTGAGCTTCAAAGTCTTCAATGCTATAACTGTAAAACAACATTTATTTTTCATTCTGCTCGCCTACTCTTTCCCTCACCTGTGTGGTGCGTCACAACGACTCGCCGCCACCGGCACCGCCGCTGTCGTATTGTGTCATCCATCCTGACTAACAAAAGGAAATCATGTGTTTATTTTTATAATTTACTACATTTGGCGTCGACAAATCTCAAGTCATCAAAACGACAAAATTCTGTTGATTCAAAACTCTTCATTGTATAATAAAATTAACTAGAAAATGCGTTTAGCACTCAGGTGGAAAGTTGGATGGACCACCGTGTCGGTTGCTGTTGATCACTTAACTCGCAGCACCGCAATTCGCAAAAAGACAAATCTATTACTGTCCTCCAATTGTTATGTCTTAATATAGGCAGCATGTTCTGATTTTGACAGCAAAGGCTGCCATGACACCCTCTTTTGCGCCCCTCTGCATTCTATTGTTTTACGACCTTTTGGTTTTTCTTTTTGTTCTGGTTGGTGTTTGATGTCAAAAATAAACTTAACTGCCTATGGTTGGAGTGAAAAGAACATTATATTTTTAATGAAAAAATAAATCACATTGCACGAGTGACAATCTGCTCGAAATGTTCAGTATCATGTTAGAAACAATGTGAAAGTTGACATAATGATCAATAACCTTATGTATGTGTAAATGTGCTGTATTTAAGATATTTATCTTTTTTTAGTTTCACACAATTCGTTTGGAGGTAAGAATGTACCTACTTCTTTATTATAGAAACGTTTATGACACGAGGGATGTATTTTTAGAGAAGATCACATGTCATATCACTGCATGTGTAGGTAAGGATTTTTTGTTTTTGTTTTTTTTTTTTGCCTTGCCTTAGCTATGCGATGAATGGGTATAGTTACAAAGTGGGGATTGGGAGCTTTGGAAACACAAGCTCATACACTCAATTTGCTTGGAAATGAAGGGTATGATCAACAAATAGTTTGTTAATATTTGATAGATCCTTGACTTGGTCTTTGAATGCAAGAGACTGGTATCGATTAAGTGATTACTGATTTTATCTCTTTGTTGGTTTTTGTGTCGATTAGATGCCGCTGCAATTCAACTTGACAAGCGTGTGTATGTGGGACACGGTGCCCCTTGTTACCCTTTGAGTCATGCTTTTTTCTACTGCATATTTTGACCTGAAATTTTGTACTCTGATCCCGAAAACTCATATTGTATTTGGGTTGAATTTTCCAAAGCTAATAGTACTTTTGTAATCAACGGCCTCGAAAACCCCTGAATACAAATATTAAGACTAAAATATGCAATAGAATAAAGTTTGATTGGTTTGTCGAAATGAATAGTTCAATTTCACACATTTTTTCGCCATCTTGGATCCGCCATTTTGAATTTTGCTAATATTACTTTGGTTTTGTGATCTACGAACCTACGAAAACCCTCGTGTACAAATATGTATATATAAAATGTGCATTGAAATAATATTTGTCTGGTTAGTCAGAAATATAAGTTCAGTTTCACATATATCCCCATAATCTTGGATCCGCCATTTTGAACTCCGTCAATAAAACCTCAGGATCATGTTTAGCAACCTCAAAAACACCCGGGTACGAAAATTCAGTGCAAAATACGCAGTAGAACATTTTTGACTGCGGTTTAAATTGGTGGTACTCTGGCAGTACCACTGTGACTCAAAGGGTTGGAGAGAACTTCGCGGTCAATCTTCGTTAAGGATCATCTATTGTAAATAGTAAAAAATGAACACGACTGGGTCGCACGAGCTTGCGAAAATCTTAAAGCTAAGTAAAACGTTTTAATATTTGCTCGTAATATACTTGGTGGTACCGGGTTGCCATCTATACACAAATCATGTAAATTGAATTAATTCACGCAAAATATTGAAAAAAATTTGATTCTATATTCCTAAGGCTTCAAGCGAAAATCTAGAAACGCCATTTGCAGTTGCTAATACATATATACCCTAAAAATATATTCTAAATCGTTAGAGCCGTTTTTAAAAAAGCCGATTTTTTATTTTTTTTTAATGAGATTTTAAAAAGTACACAAGTTTTCACATCTTGCTGAAAGATGTATTGACATAAGATTTTATAAAATCAAAGTTATCGTTTTGAAAATATTGGAAAAAACCATTTTTTTTTTTTTATTAATGATTATTTGAAAAAACTAAATTTTTTAAATATGGATAAGCAATCTTTTTCAAACAACCCAGGACTTCTTAAATATGAAGTTCCGTCAAAATCTTGTTAGCCATTAGCGTGAAAGTCGGTCGTTTTTAAACCTTTTCAAGCAAAAATTTAACGTTATAAGAATAGCTATTCAGAAGTAATACCTCACGTAAAATTTTATCGAAGGCGTTTTTGAGAAAATAGGTTCTATCATATAGGTTGTATGTCAGGTATCGTTATTTTAAGACCTAGAGACCCAATTCCAAAACCGCTCTGTAGGCTCCCGCAGAGACCGTAACTGCAAATTTTGACGAAAATCGGTCAAGTGGTTCAGGCTGTAGATCCATATACGGAAATACTGACAGACAGAATTGCAGGAACCAGTTTTTTCATATTCTCTATCATCGTTATGTTATATTTAATTGTTATCTTAAAATCTTTTTCTGCACGATTGCAAAACTTGCCTTATATGTAGTAAGTACCCATACCCCTTGGAGTTTTCCCCCATGCTTGGAAAACGGCGTTTATAACCCCTATACACAAAAAAGGTCCTAAGTGCGACGTGAAATATTATCGTCCCATCGCTAAACTATCGCATATACCCAAATTTTTCGAAAGCATATTGTATAACAATATGTTGCAAATCTCTCATTTCCCCTAAACAACACGGGTTCCTCAAAGGCAGGTCAACAACAACACACCTCGTTTTCCCTCTCAGCCTTGGAGAATGGAAATGATGTCGATGTAATTTCAACTGACTTAAGCTTTCGATAAAACCTCTCACAAACTTATTCTTTTTAAACTTTCCACCGTCGGCTTTGAACCCATTCTTTTGAGGTGGAATTCTTCTTATTTAGAAAACCTTTTTTACAGCGTTCGGTTCAGATCCGCCTTATCCAGCCGCTTTCTAGCTACATCCGATGCTCCCCAAGGCAGCCATTTAGGCCCTCTCTTTTTCATTCTCAGTATTAACGACATTGAAATGATCATCAAACACTCCTCTATCTCTCTCTATGCGGACGATACTAAGTTTTACCGGATCATTTCTTCTTTTGAAGACTCTTCCCACCTCCAACATGACCTCGACTATTTTTCAATATGGTGCTCCAAAAACTGCCTGGAGCTAAATGTTTCCAAGTGCCAATAAATAAACTTCTCACGCAAACGCACCAAATCTCCTCCCCGTCTCTGTCTTCTAAACGGTCAAATCGTTTCCACCGTTGAGGTGATCCGGGACCTTGGGATTATTTGCGACCGTGAGCTGAATTTCCTCAAGCATATCGACGATATAATCCTTAAGGCAAATTCAGCACGGGGGTCAAACGGGGTCCAAAGAACTTGCAGACCCCTACGTAACCCGATCCCTTTACATTTCATTTGTTCGTCCGTTTCTTGAATACGCTTGTCATTACCAGAATTGAGAGCATACAAGGCCGTTTCCTCCGACTTGCTCTTTTAGGTCTTAATTGGTGTAATCCTCTGATATTATCTCCTTATCAAGACCGAATTAAACTCCTCAACCTCAATACGCTGAAAGATCGAAGAGAAATATTTGTTATTCTCTTCATTCACCGAGTCTTTACAGGTACCCATTGACTGTCCAGCCCTTAACGAATCCATTTTTCTAAATACTAACCCTCGTAGCACTCGGAATCCCCGTCTCTTCTATCTTCCCACCCATCAAACCTCTTACGGCTCCAATGAACCCATCTCCCGAATGCTGAGGAATGTCAATTATCACTCTTCTTGTTTTGACTTTAATTTGAGTACTCCATGCCTAAAACTTCGTCTCCTAAACTATCCAACTAGTTAGTTTAAGTCTTAGCTGTTAAGTTTCTTTGTTTGTAAGTTAATAGCTTGTATTAAGCCTAATAAATGGGGGTTTTGCCCCCACCAAAATAAAAAATTATAATCTCAAGTCAAAAAAAGGGACTTAGAATTTTATAGTTAGTGTCATATGATTAAAGTTGGCACTTGCAGCATTTGTCAATTTCAATTAATTTCCAAAAGTTTCCTTGAGAAACTTTTTTCGCCGTCAGCTCTTCAAAAATGGATTCCAGGTTGGCCAAAAATGGATTCCAGGTGACTTAGATGATGCTGAAACTAGGAGCTACTGACATCGATCTAATCCTGTCTTATTCTTCATTTTATGTAATTGAATAAAACATTTTTCGCGATTCATGTGTTATTTTGAAATTCTTAAAAAGTTGTCTAAGAACAGCGCTCACCCTTCCTCTAAGATTTATCAATATGAATATTCAAATTTATTTCTGTAATGCTATAAACCAATTTAAAAAAACAGGTTGGACGCCTCACAAGGGTTGATGTCTACCTTTTCTTTATGTTTCAAGTTATAGTTTCTTGAAACAAAGAGGAAGTCAGTCCTGTACTTGAAATCAAATATTTGTGTT
Source organism: Melanostoma mellinum (assembly GCA_914767635.1). Classification (NCBI taxonomy): domain Eukaryota; kingdom Metazoa; phylum Arthropoda; class Insecta; order Diptera; family Syrphidae; genus Melanostoma; species Melanostoma mellinum. Next base: position 19,187,823 of record OU612061.1, read on the forward strand.
TGTGTGTATAAAGTGCAAACATCATATATGTTCGTCTTTCAAATTGATTTGTTGGAATCATCATCATCAACATATAGTCCCGGAATGCCGAACAACGCCTTCTAAATGACTTAGACGCCTTTGCAGGTTCAACCTCACTCAGCCCCTTCTTTAAACAGCCATCCTACATACATAGCTCGTAAGAAGTAGTGTATTTGAATCATCTTAAGTTTTAGGCAAATTGTATTCCAAGAATATTTTTCATTTCCTTTTTGAAATGAAATTTTAAATGAAAGGATATGCATGTAGATATTTTCAATTCTACTTGCTTAATTTGGTTAAAAGGGAAATTGTTTTTATATAAAACCTAAGCAATGCACCTTCTTTGTAAGCGGTGGTGATGCACGCCTGTCCTGTATATATCTATGAAAACAATTTAACCTCATTTACACTGTATGCACCCAATCAACTATAATAAGCGATGAAAGCGCTTGAACTTTTTGCTTTTTCTTATGGTTTTATGTTTTAGTTTGATTCAAAAAAAGAACACCTGTCTGCCTGTTCCGTAGGTTTGTCTTTCCTCAATCCTATAAAAAAGATTCTTCGTCTTCTGTTGGGGCTGATTGTGGCAAAAACGCGGTTACAACCGGAATTTGTTGCTATACCTAATATTTGTTCTTGAATTAACTCATTGAAATGGTGATGAAATGTAATGAATTTTTAAAACTTTCTTTTCAGCAGCATGTCATCAAAGAGAAAGTCACCCCCGAATAAATTTGAAAGTGGCGGCGGAGGGAGCAGTGGCCCTCCATTGGTGTCGAATCCGTTTTCAAATGAATTCATGGCTCATCATCAAACGTATCAGCAACATGATCATCTTAGTCATATTTTTAATACATTCAACACAAGCACTGATGCAGAATCTGGAACTATTTTACCATATTTTCATCATGTGAACCAACAGAACTCTTTACAAGCTGCTGTTGTCATGGCTGTGGCTGCTCAGCAGCAACAAAAACAGCAACAACAGCAAGAATGTTTTGAATCTGAAGAAAATGATACAAATAGAATAGCCCGAGCAATATTACCATTAAGTAGCAATCATTCGACGGTGGATAGTAATCAATGGCATTTGAACAATACTGACACCTTTCCACCAAAGATATCATCCAACACCATGGAGGGTGTTGATAGCTTCAGTGACAATCATAACAAAACACCTTCTCCTTTGGAGGAGCATAGCGAAGTTGCAACTTTCACGCCAATGGTGGTGGCGACGGCGGCGGCAACGGGAGCGTCGGCTGTTGCTTTTAAGTCCAAATTTGAAAGGCTACAGAGTAGAAGTCCCGCAGCAGCAGCAGCAGCAGGATCTGGTGCAGATGAAGCAGAGTTAAATGGCTTGGCACTGACACATGACTGTGATGGTAGTGGATTAGTAAAGGTGAAAACTCCTAATAGCTGTGCAAGTGAATGGGATAAGAAAGACTGTCATCAACAAACAGATGAAGAAGAAGAAGAGGACTTGGTAGGTGAAGACTGTGATGGCACCGATCCTGGAGCTGAAGATATGGATGATGAGGCAGCTGAGCATTTTGAAACAGCAAATGATGCGAATGACGAAGAATCTCGTGTTGCTGAGACACAAGTCAGTCTCACAGAATTGGCTTTCAAAAGTGAGGTGAGTGGCTGGTTATTGGATTTTGTAGGAATGAGCGACTTGTAAACAAATTAAACACAGCAAAAAGAAGAAGAAGAAGGATGGGTTGGGAATGGTTACACAAGTTTTCTTATCCTTTCAACAGGCATTGAATGGGATTTGTGTAGTGCTTATGTTTTTTTCTACTATACTCAATATATGCTTTGATTCTTCATCCTCCTTTTTGGCGATACGAGCATCGCAGAAATTGTCCTCAAACTTCCCTGTTTTAAATTGATCCATGTTTGATTTGTTCGCACCAGGAGTGTTTTGACTGCCTTTCTTTTTGTTACTTCGCGAGCGTGTCTGAATGTTGTGTGATATAGCTTTATTGAGAAGATTCCTGGCTTTTACTCTTTTACTTCAGATTGGTGATTGAGCACCATCAGATGACGCCCAGCCAAAACTTCTATGGTTTCATTTCTCCTAAATCGTGTGTAGCTTTCGAAAACCTTTATATCACTGGTGCCAGCGAAGAAGATGAAGAGAGCTTTTCTGAAAAATATAATTGAAATTTTTTAGGTTTCATTTATTTATTTTTGTTTTTTAGCAACCTTAACATTTTAAATAAAATATTTAAACTAAAATCAATAGTTTAGGTAAGCAATGGCGCTGGCCTCTGCTTGGTTGATGCTTTGAAGAGCTAAGAATTCTATTTTTAAATTACAATTTGAAAAGGAAAAAATTGGAATTTACATTGGTTTAAGGTTAGTTTATTATTCTCATTTCTATGACTTTTTAATTTTTTTAATTTTATTATTATTATTGAGACAATTCTTTTCTAATATTTTTACTATAATTATATGCGTACAGTTTGATGATGAATATCTCTTGAACGGTTAATTTAATCACCAAAACATAAAACACTATTTTTATAGAACAGTTAATTTCCAACAAAAATTTGTATTGCGCATTTAATAAAAGTCATTTATAATCGAGTAATAAAAATTCAAAAACAAAAGTGAAATTTATCTTTAAATAATCAAAATTAAATCCTTAATATCTTTCAAATGGTGAGGCTTACGAAAAAATTATAAGAGACCTTTTTTGTTGGGCTTTAAATTTTCTAAACAATTCTCTTGGCACATTTTTCTGTTCAATCGATGAATGACGAGGTATGAATTTTTTTCTATTAGACTGAGAAAAAAATACAAAACTGCGATGCAGAGGATCTTCCTATTAAAATTAAGAGCTCATGCTTGGTGAGAATTTAATTTTAGGTGTCTAGCAACTAATTTTTCCGATTTCGATTTTTTGACCCACCCTATTATACCCATTATGAATGTCTTTTGTTTGTTCCATGGTGAATGAAAGCTTCCCGAAATAACAAGTTTTAAAACTTTATAAAGTCGACATATTGAATGTATGTTCTTTCATTTGGAGGCTGCATATAGTGCAGAAGTTGGTTGTTGTTTTTTTTTTTGAATGGCGAACCATTCGAGCTAATGCTATAACATTGATTAAAATAGTTTTTCTCATTGTGATCATAGTTTCAGGATATATCAAGCTATTGATGGATGATTTTGCCTGAATTTTGTTTTCATGTCTGGTACATAATATCAGATGCTCCTAAAACTATTTATATAGCTGATGCTTCAAACTTAAAAAACCATTATATTTGGTGGTCAAGTTAGTATAGTATTGCATTTCGCTTACAGTGCAATCCAATCCTTAACCCATTCAACTTTGTTATTTAGACAATATTTTGTGAGTATGAGTTGGAGTCTATTTGCGGGGTATTTGAGTGCTTTGAACACATCGTCGAAGTGTTGTTTTTGTGATTAGATTTAGATTTAGATTTAGATTTATTGTTTCGTAAATTTTTGAATACATAATTAACAATATCAGTTTAAAAGCTTGGCTTTATGCCGTCTGCCTAATTGACAAAACATAATTATTACTATGAATTAGAGAAACAAAAGAAAATCTTATTTAAGTACCATTAAATAGATATATGTACTATATATAAGCAGTAATTATATGTTCGGAAACTTTCAGTCATAATTTTGTGTCTATAATTTAAAACAATTTGCAGTAGAGGTATGATTTTGGTACTTTAACTTCATTAAGCATTCTTATAACTTCATTTTCCGTAATGAAATCGCTTCCAAAAGTGTTACGTCTGATCTCTTTCAGGACAGGACCTTTTCCCATTAAATGAAAAGTATCTTCTCTTTCTTTTAAATTGCACAGCGAGCAGATGATAGGTAAATCTGGTCTATGTGACATATAGTTTAGCTGTAATAGTTCCCCTCGTAAACTGGCCATCATCGCAATTTCGTTGACTCCATAATTCATCTCATTCAAATTGTGATTGAGTCTACAATAAAGCTCTCATGCAGCGATCCTGTTGCGTTATTCAGAAAACTTCCTCTACACTAGAGGTCCTTTGAAGAAATAAGCTGATAAATCGTTCTTTTCCAATTAATAAAATCATAATTATATCAAGATTCAGGTCAACGTCACAGTCTCTGGCTAAGTCTATTCATTCAGCATATCTACTTGTCTTATAATTTATGACTTGAAGAGCTGCTATTTTGGGAAGTCGATGGTTTTCCATCTTCATAATTTTTGAAACATAGTCTACTTGCATTTTTAGCGTTTCTATCAAAAGAGGCGATAGACTCGTTTCCAACATAACCATGTAGTTGGGCATGTTTGGCGGCAGTCTAAAAATTCGTTTAATATAGTAGCGGAGAAGATTCTCCACAGTTTCGTATTGTTTAGCTCCTCAGATTTGTGCTGCATAAAACAATATTGATTTAGATACCGTTTGAAACACCTGCAATTTGCTATTGTGGCAATATTGTTGTTATAAAAGCCTTGTTTCCACGATGCGCTGATCACTTATTTGGCCTTCGCCAGCTTCTCCTTCAAGTGCTTCTCCATTTTTAAGTTCTTTGTAAGGAAGTCCAAGATAATTGTAATCGGTAGCAATTTCAATGGCTAGGTCATTGTAATACCATTTTTCACTGGCACAGTTTCTACCCCCTCCATTCTTAAAAATCATAATTTTGACTTTTCTAAATTCACTATCACGTTCTAAAGTCTGTGATATTGCGAAAGCCGATTTATCATGAGCTGCATAGAAAAAGGTGAAGAATCCAAGATAATAATGTCATCAGCGAAAAGGAGAGCCTTAATTGTTTGATCTGCGTATTCGATTCCACTGGGCAAGCTTGTAACTAAGTCTTCTATAAACAGTGCAAAAAGGCTTAGGCTTAATGAACACCCTTGTAGTTTTAGTGTGAAGTTAAAAAGAATTCGCAATCCCGTTCCTAAAGTGAATATGTAGTTAGGGGTGGTTACAGGAAGGCGGAAAAGCTTTTTTAGAACTGAAATGATTTTGTTTTTAAGCCCGGGCTTTCTTTTTTCCATAAGTTAATTATGCGAAATTATCATTGACAGGTAATTTGCAATAAAGCAAATAACTAAATATCCCTCCCTGCTCAGATGACTCTTTTAGGCCTATGCCAAGTCTCCATAGCTTTTTTAAACAGAATGCAATATCTTTCAGATTTTTTTTATTGTTATCTCCTCATGCAAATGCCGGATTTTGTTTTGAGTTGTGAAATTCTAATACTTTGTTCTATTGATGTGTTGTTTTACTTTTATAAAAACGAAAATTATTATGATGAAAAAATTTGAATTTGAATTAGTGTTGGGTGAACTCTCCGATGTAGTCGACATTATCATCATTGGCAAACGTCAAGTTCACACACAATCGAAAGTCCAGCGACAACCTGAAGAAAGATATAATGCGCTACGAGGCTATTAAAAATTAAGAACTTCTTTTCGAACATTAATGAGTTAAATCAAGATTTTTTCTTTTCTTTTTATTTATTTTTAGTTCAAAACCGAACCAGATGACTTTTCAACATCACCACCAAAAAAACGCTCAAAATGTAACAACAACTTGGAAAGCAATTTCTCATCAGTCATTAGTAACAACAACTATGAAAGCAAAAACAATAATAACGATAGTAATAGTAGTAATATAAATAACAACAATAATAATAATAATAACAACAACAACAATTGTAATTTTTATTCAAAATGCATTGATACTAGTGAAGTGAATACTAACACAAAGCAATCAATAGAACAGCAACGTAATGACGAGCAAATGACTTTTTTCGACGAAGCTTCAAGCCTTACTCAAGATAAACAAATACCATCGCCACTACCACCATCGCCATTAGCATCATCAACAAATGCCACAAATAGTCATCAGCAACATCCAGAAAAGGATGAACACCAACACAATTCTTCTAATATTAACAACAACAATAATAACAATAACAACAATAATATCAATTTTGTAATTAAAAGTGAAAGTGATTATTCGTCAAAAAGCAATACTTGTAGTAAAAATACTGGCAATAGGTGTGATAGTGTAAATGTTGAACAACAGCAACAGCAACAACAAGAAGAACATTCTGCGTTGTTGCAACAGTTTTGCAATAGCAATTTCATAAGTAACACACACAAAAAACTGAAGCAACAAGAACAAGAACAACAATGCAACAGTGTAAGTGGCAGTGGTAATTCAAACAGCAATAACTTAGAAAATATTAGAAATTTCAATAACAATAACTATTACCATACCAACAGCAATGCAAGTATTGACAACAGTAGTAGTGTCAGTGTATGTAACAATAGTGCTAATTGTGCAGTTGTGTATACTGATGTTGTTAGCAATAGTGGTTCGTCGAAGCGTACGATGGACGATGTTGTCAAACGACTGACATACAAAATGCGTAGCAACTCAGTGACGGATATGAGGCAGAGTGGTGGTAGTTCACCGACGACGTCAGCTAATTTGAGGTGAGTGTTGTATGAGCATTAATTGTTTGATAAGATTTCACATAAAGCCTGCATTGTTCACAATCAGAGCTTATTCTTTAAGCTATGTATCTAAACTAAAATTAAGTAGGTGCTTTTTTAACTTTTTTTTAAAGCAGTCCCCAAATGAAGTTTTGAGGTCACCTCAAATTAGTTAGTTAGTTAGTTGACTTTTATTTCAATACAATTTTTTTATAATTTAAGGCTTAATCTAAAGTCATATTGGGTTTGGCCTTTGGCCGTCTACCAGGTTGACAAAGTATAAAGTTAGTTTCGAATTAAAAATTTAAAAATCTCTTTCTACTATTCGCTTTCTGTAACAAAGTGCTGCCACTGAGTAATCATATAAGATATCCCATCCTTTTTCTCCATTTAAGATACGTAGAACTTTATTCTCCTCTAAGACGCATTTTCCAAACATAAATAGTCTAAATTCTTTTAAAATTGGGCAAACACCAAGAAAATGCAAGACATCCTCCCTCTGTTTCATATTGCATAGGTCACAAAGTATTGGTAAATCAAACCGGTGAGAAATATAATTCAAATGAACAATTTCGCCTCTCATTCTGAAGATATTACTTATTTTTTCGGTTGATGTTTTAGTATTTAGAAAGTGATTTAGTTTGGAATAATAGTTCCTAAATAGTGATGATTTGGCTTCTTCTATACATATATTGATCATACATATGTCTGCCAAGGTTCTCCAATATTATTTTTCCTTTAAAAGATGAGGTTGTTCGGTAGCATTCACTGTCAGATTTATACCACATTCGGAAGCTACTTTCTGCCATTCTGCGCAAATACTTTTACTTGATTTCTTTAATATGTACTACTTTTGGTAATCTGGATTCATTTATCTCTATTACTTTTAAGATATAATTGAAGTGCATTTTAAGAGTGTATAAGCGCATTGGAGGAGTTCCAGTTCCACTATATAGCATATAGTTAGGAGTATTTTTTGGCAGTCGAAATGTTCTCTTCAGGAAGTAGCGCAGAAATTTTTCCACTTCATCGTAACTTTTGTAGCACCATACTTGGGCTCCGTAGAGTACTATTGTAGCTGCAGTCGAATGGAACAGAGTTTGTTTTGCACTCGGTGATATGTAATTGTTTTTGAAACAACGTTCCCAGATTGCGGAGATAGCTCTCTTACCATCAGATAATTTTCCAACAAAGTGCGGCTTTAAACTTAAAGACGATGATATAAGAATGCCAAGATATTTGTATCTGGGGTACAACTTCAATTTCTTCACCGTCCAGTTTCCATTTTTCCAACCGTGAATTCCGACCTCCTGCATTTCTAAATATCATCATTTTGGATTTTTGCAGGTTAACAGTAAGGTTCCAACGTTTACAGTATGCGCTTAGTCGTAAGTTTATCATTAACTGCATACCTTCGATAGTGTCACACAAAAAGACAATACCATCTGCATACATCAGTGCAGGAATTGTTACATCATAGAACTTAATTCCACCTTTAACATCCTCTGTTATATCATTAATGTATACAATGAAAAGCAGTGCACTTAGGATACAGCCTTGTTTAACACCCATTGACGTTTTGAATTCTTCAGAGATTAAATCTCCATCCCAAACATACGCAATATTGTTCTCATACAGAGCTCGCAGGATTTGTATAGTTTTGCTTGATACACCGATTTTGAAGAGCTTGTAAAAGAGTGCTTCGCGTGGGACTGAATCAAAAGCTGCACGAAAATCTACAAAAAATGCGTATAGCTTTTTCTTCTTCCTCATGTATGATTCAGCAATATTAGTAAGACAGAAAATCTGGTCAGTTGTGGAATATCCTTTTCGAAATCCGGCTTGGAATTCCTTAAGAATGTTTTTTTCTTCAATCGATTCATATAACCTATTGTATATCATTGTGGCAAAGAGTTTAGCTGAAGTCTTTAAAAATGTGATTCCTCTGTAGTTATTCGGATCTGTGTAATCGCCTTTCTTGTGTATTGGGAAAATGATTGCTTTCTTGAATGAATCAGAGACATTTGTATGATTAAATATTCGATTAAATTCTACTGTAAGCGCTAGTATAAAATCGCAATTTTTATAGAATTCGAACGGGATGCGATCAATACCGGGTGCTTTGTTTGGCTTCGAGTTGTTTATAACTTCTTTGACTTCTTCAATTGAAAACGCAGAGTCTAATTTCGTATCTACAAACAAGGGGGGCGCATATTGAAATAATGGTGAGGTAAGTGGAGCGTTGAGTAGCTTAACGAAGTGAGTTTAAAGTTGTGGCGATTTAAGGGACGAAGAAATGTTTGACGTATGTCTATTTACGTACTTAACAGCTTTGCAAAACTGAGCAGAAGATTTTGAGTTGTTTATGAGCGCGATATTTTGCTGTTGAAGCACTACTCTCTTTATATGACAAATTTGTTTATATTCCTTATTGGCGGCTTCTTGATAAAGTGTTTTAAAGATTTTGTAATTATTTCTTCAAAAACTTGAAAGATCTATCAGTCAGAATCAAACCACTTTTGTTTATAAGTTTTAAAGTTTTCTGGGCCATTGTGCTTTGGAATGGATTCTTTTATAACTTCTGTTAAGGTTTCTATATCAGTTGGATATTGATGCTCATTCAGTTTCATAAGGTTTAGATTCATGTTTAGCTGGTATGTTGTGAGCATTCGGTTGTTCCAAACATATTTTGGCAGAAGTCTTAGTGGCTTCGTCTTATCATAATTATCTGTAGTAGATATATTGAGAACTACTTCCAAGGGCATATGGTCCGAAAATATCTCAGTTCCGACTTGAAAACTTTCCAGAATTGAATACCAGTTACTCGATACAAAACAGTAGTCTATAATTGAGCATGATGTTCCTCTGATAAAGGTCAGTTCACCTTCCAAGTCCCCTTTGCAGCTACCATTCAACAATCGCAAGTCATATTCGTCAGCAAGCTCAAGAATTTTTGTTCCTTTGTTGTCACAAATTGGGTCTTTAGATTTCCGGTTAGGTTTCAAAAAGCTACTGTTGTATCCCGAAGTAAAATTGTTTTGTGATAATCCTTCCCGACCATTGAAATCTCCGATTAACATTACATCTGTACAATCTGAGGACTGAAGTGAGTCACAAAGTTTGTCAAAATCACATTGCCAATGATTGCAGTTTAAATAAATTGGTATCAAGAAGACATAAAATGTGATATTGCAGCTCAATATCATCTGATGAAATTCCTCGAAACGGCTTTCGTTTTTAGAATGAAGTTCCTTAAGTAGGAAGCGCTAGTGTCAAACTTTTTTTTTAACATGCAAAATTGAAGCAATAAGAAAACTTCCTTCTTTGTTTATAGTTTTGCTGCACGCTACAAGATGTAAAATTGCTTTTTTATGGTTTGTAGTGTGCAGCTCGTTATTTTAATCAAAATTTGAAAAACTTTTTGACCTTGAGTTAAAATTTAGCGCCTTTAATTGATGGAAACTGTTGACATACAAACACAAACAGAGACTAAGGGGCCAGTTATAGCGATAAGGAAAACGAATCAGGAAAAATTTTCAAATGGAATAATAACTATGTTTTCGTTGCAATTGAATAACAAATGTTATACCAATCGATGGCAAATCACTCAAAGAATTTTTTGTGCCCAAAAAAGATATAATAGAACAAATATTTTGTGTATAATTTGTATTTTTCTATTTTCCTGTTCCAATTCCATCAGGAAAATACAAAAATACGATTTTACGGCAAAGTATTTGTTAAATTGAACATTTTCTTGACAAAAAAAATTCTCTGGGCTGTTTACTATTGATTGGTATAACATTTGTTATTCAATTGTAACGAAATCATAGTTATTATTCCATTTGAAAATTTTTCCTGATTCGTTTTCCTGATCGCTATAACTGGCCCCTAAGATAATAAGAAATAGAATTCGATCCAAAAATTGACATTTTCCAGTCATACCATCCCTCTTTGCTCCTCTTATTTAACCACAATAATCTCCCTCAGCCAAAGCAAGCACATACAAACACTATACGAATTTTAGTCCTGATTTAGGAAATGAATCCAATCGGAGTGAATTATCGATAAAAAAAATAATGACATGTATATATCCGACAGTTTTTCCGATCCCTATTCCCATCCGGAAGTTGCCTAATTTAGGGTAGAGCTTTCCCTGAAATAAACCAATAATGTCACACATACCCGTACACCAACACAGGATAACAAAATCCTGACTAGAATAACTAGCCACAGAGCAGATGGTATAGAACCTTTAAATTCTACTTCCTGCGCCCATCTTCTTCACCCGAAAAATATAATCAGAACAAAGCGCCAAACGATATACCGGGCAGAGAAGGCAATATAACCAACCAAACCCCGACCCTTCTTCCAGCAACGCCAAAATTTTAAGCAACCCGAGCCACCTTTTGCAAAACCCCAAAGCAAATCGTCGATTCATCCAGCCATCGTATTAAATATTAATGCCAGGGAAAAGGTTAATGATTTGTCGATATTGTAATGAAACGTCACTGCTGTATACGTATAGATCCAAAGCTTCTTCATTGAATTCTCGTGCTCTGTCTGGTCAGAATATAACAAACAGTAAAGGAAAGAGAGCGAGGGCGAGAGCTCTACGAATGTGATTCTGATTCCATAATCTGTTTTGATTTCGATGCAAATCATGATAATGATGCCTGTGTCTGTGACGCTCTTCCTGCTCTATTGCCTCGGATATAAATATTACGGATGAGGATGGGAATGATGATGGTGATGATAATGAAGATGATGATTATTACTTCAATTTCAAACCAAATTGTTGGTGGTTGGCTGAAGTGGTTAGCTGTTTCAAAACTATGCATTTTTAATGAGAAACCCGGAGAAAGGGTTTTGTGAATTATTGTCTATTAAGTGTTGGTCACGTAAGTTTTGTCGATTGCCTTATGGGTGGGTATGCAGTTGAGCCTCTACAACGAAATTGGGCTACAAAAATTTTATTAATAGAGCGTGCGTAGCTCTCAGCCGATTTATATGGAGATGTTTTCCATAGGATTCGATTCTCTAAATTTTCCTGTGACAGAAATATGGGTGTTCATATTTTTTGAATCGATCGCCAGTCTTGCCGTTTTTCGACGAACTTATATTTGGCCTGTAATAAGCTTCGATAGTAAAGATGGCTATTGTACTTTATTGACATCTTTTGAATGTGTGTTTTGTAATAAAATATTTCTGTTGAGAATTCATTCGAGAAATTATTTCAAATTTTTCACATTCATAAAACCAGCGATGACAGTTACAGTTTCATTAAAAATCAAAAAAGGAACATTTTGAGTAATTTCATAAGAAACTTTGCCTTTGTCTGCCCACTTGAAAGCTGAATTGAATATCTGTTAAGACTCAAACCATAGCATTCAAAATCAAATTTGCCACCAATGCTTGATCCTCAGTGCGATCATATGATCGTTATTTAGAATTTTTTTAGGGTTCACTGTGGCGTATGAGTAACTTATTAATTTAGGTAAATGCAATTAACTCCCATATGAAAAGGTTATTCATACGCCACAGTGGCTTATTCAATCATACTCATGAAAATCAACTTGCAAGGGGAGCTCTGGTCTTGAAATAAGTGTGTTTCTTATGCAACCACTATTTTAAGTCTTGTTTCTTTTCTAATTTTGATAACATTGAGTATACTAACTTATTGGTGAAGTTTGTAAGGAACATACCCTTTGCATTGCATTCGAAGGAAGTTCAAGTTTTTGAAACTTACTCAAACTGTAAGCGTTAGGAAGAATGTATAACAGTTGGGTTTGGCCTGATTCACATATTGGGTCAAATTCATAAAGTAGGCGTTGATAGTTAAAGTGGATATGGCAGGCAAATGAGTGCTATTTTTGATTAACATCACCGATAAAAATTGAAAAAAATAAAGAAATGTAACAAATTTGATTTAAGACGTTAAGCTAATTATGTGGGATTGTCGATTCTAACCTGTGGTGTCCGTGGCCTAATGGTCAGTATTTCTGCCTCTTATGCGGCAGGTTCGTGTTCCAACATGAAAACAGACCACGGGCATCGCCTATCGCGAGGAATAGGCTAGTCCTCCGATGCTAAATTCATTGGCACGAATGGTGCTTTCTTGATTAGCCGTTCGGAATCGGCTAACCGGGGGAAGCTTCAGTTAAGAATCTTTTCCCTCTTATAAATCTAAAATCAATTGCGTGCATGAAATTTTTTCCACTATAGACATTGATTGAATCACCATCTCTTTGTATCTAAACGGTTGCCATGATTCTTTAAAATATCATCCTCCTGCTTGCATAGATCTTTAAATGTCTTATTTTGGTCGGCGGGGAAGGATCCATGGGTTTTTTTTTCTAGCCAATAACTCTTATTTGTTGCCTATGCCTTTAGATTTATTAAACAATTTGTATTTATTTTTTTCTTTTGTTAGTGAAAACATGTCTCCGTCACCAAATTCACTTTTGGCAAGTCTGGATTATAACACAGGAGGTGGAGGAGTTGGTACTGTACATGATAAGGAACGCAAGCTTACTGAAATGATACGTCAGTTGCAGATAATACGAGAACGTTTGTTAACACAGGTGAGTTCTAGTTGAATATTGCTGTAGTCCTATCAACTCTTGTTTCTTTCTTTTTGCGGGGCTACGACTATCGTTATGATAACGACTGGTAGTCCGGGAGTGAGGAAAAGCTCTTGTTCTGTCAACACAATGACAATATGTAATATTATGTTTGAAAATTTGCAGTCCAATCTTCCCAATTGGAATTTGAGCTTATCATGTGAATCACACTCTGGCTTGACAGTGTCCTCCACGGGCTGATCAGTGTACTGCAAAGCCAGTTAAGTGAAAGAGTTGTGATTTGATCGAGATCGCGTTGAAGAATTTTTTTGGTAGATTGTTTTGTCGTCTGGCATGTTGTTTTTTTTTTGTTATAACTAACGCTCACATCAAGTATTGTGACTATCCTTATAATTTTATAAAACGAATAGGGTGCAAACATTTAAGGAAATAGGAGAGGATTAACGAGGAGACTTCGATGCACACTGCTTTTAAGGGAAATGCCAATGTTACAGGCCAAAAGACACATTTTTTTTCACGATAGTCCTAAATCGGTTCTTAAACTATTAAAAAAGTTTCATGCAATGTTATAGCTCTTAACATCAGCTCTGCGGCTGATAATGCGGTCATCAAAAACAGGGCGCAAAACATCGAGTGTAGCTTCGGCTGTTTGGCACGTAGCGCCGTCCTGTTGAAACAAAATGTTGCCAATATCCTCCTTTTCAATTTTTGTGAATAAAAATTCGTTCAACATGTCCCGATAACGATCGCCATTGACTGTAACGGCCGCTCCTTGCTCATTTTCGAAGAATGCCTCTGGACCAAAATCTGCACCAAACAGTGATTCTTTTTGGGTGTATAAGCAATGTATGCGTGCGGGTTTTCTGTGCCCCGAATGCGACCATTTTGTTTGTTTACATACCCGCCATGATCAAAATGAGCTTCATTTTGGCTCAATCGGTATCTTTTCTAAGTCGATCGCAAGTCCACTTAGCGAAGCGAAAACGCATTAGATGGTCAGTTGGCTTGAACTCCTGAACCAATTGGACTTTGTTTTGCGTCATACCAAGGTCCTTATGCAAAATTCGTCTCAATAATGTCTCCGAAATATTCAATTGTTGAGAACGAAGGTGAATTGATGTTGATGGCGCTTCACGCACACTTTCTACAACAGCAGCAATATTCTCGGCAATATTTACTGGTGCTTTGGGTTATCGATGAGGATGCCAGTTTCTTTCACTTTTTTCACAAGATCTGACGGTGCTTCTCTTCTTCCAAAATCCGTACGCAATTTTCGCACACATTCTGCAACATTACCATCACTTTCAAAGTAATGTCGCAATATTTCCCATTGTTGTTCAAGCGTATACACAACCATATTCGTTCAACGGAAGGATAAAACTAATTATCTGTCAAATCAGACATGAGCTAAGTGTTACCATTTACAAAATAAGCACTAGTTGAAATAAAGTGAAGACGGCGGACCCTTTATTTTGAACGATTTCACGAAATTTCAAGTTGTTCTGAATTTATGTAACTTTACTCCTATTTTTTGGTCTAATTTGGGTTATGTTATTTTGATAATAAGTGTTTTTGTCTATTCTTATGCCATCCCTGGTTATACAATTTTCATATACTCTGATACAGCTTAAGAAGTTTGTGTCGCACACAAACCGGCAAGTGTTTTACCAGTGTTTTAACTTACATCAAACTTTAACTTTATAACGTTAGTTAGTTTTGTGGTGTATCAGCTAAATGGTCTTTGTCGCCGGGCTGCAACCCCCTACTCCGCAGATTTACTTGTGGAGTAGGTTTCATGTAAATGTAAATGTTAATGTAAACCTTATAACATTTATTTTAACCGAATCTTAATATTAATATTAAAATTGTATTTCATTTTTACTACAGGGTACTGCTCAATTCCATCAAATTGTTGAGCGCAATCTTATTCTATGTGTGTAAGTATCCGTTACCAAGTCTTTCTAAAGTACTATTCTCCTTTGCAAGGGAAGAAAGCCCCTCCGCGACCGCACCCCCATCTTCAACAATTATTAAGATAAAAGCATAACATATCCACTAGCCATGAACATACAGCGAATACAATAATTTTCTCTGGCAAATATGTGGAGCCAATCGGTTTTTCGTTCTACTATTTGTAAGCTTTTAGCCATTGTCTAACGTCATTTCTGGTTGGTTGGCAGAGAAATGACTCCCACTTCATGAAATTTCTTCACTGTTGAACACACATTCACACACTAAAAGTCTATTCTCTTATACCCTGTTCTATGCTTAGCCCCCTGAGGAACCCTGGCCACCAAAAACTCATTCTCAAAATCCCCCAAAATGGTAAGGTATTTTCCGAATGAACAACAGCAACAACAAAATGGAAAATTTTGAAGTTTCACTCATTGGATAACCCTTTCAAAATATTTTATCTCATACACCCACTCCCCGTTTCACATTTACCACCAGCATTTATCCGCAAATAGCCACACACACTTTTGCAGTGGTATACTTTTCCATCTCGTATCCTTGCTCTCACGTTCAAAACAAAACTGTGAGTGCATGGATGCAAACCTCCCTACCGATAATATGTATACATTCTCCAGATCCTGATATGGTAGAGATGTGTTTTCGTTGTCTTGACGTTCACTCATCGTCGTTGAATGTGACTCTTTTTCTTTATGGTGGGTGCCTCTGTTTTCTTGTTTGGATATTGTAGGTTGTGTGTATAATAGGACCTTACCTCATTTATAGCTGTGCGAAGTATTTTGTGGATATGACATTATGTGTGTATATAACAGGAAAATTGGGAAGGTTGCACCAGTGTAAATGTAAAAAAGACAAGATTTGGATTTTGCTTCATTTACCACAGTTGAGATACTACACCTATGGTAGTAAATTCTTCTTTGTTTTTTTTTTTTTTAACGACGGACGTGCCGTGAATATTTTGTTGATTTATTGCAAAGCCCTGCTTTAGGAAAGTTCAGTGATTTCGACAGAGTTACAAGGTACATAAAAACAGAGGTTCTCTTTAAAGGAACGAATTGCCTGAAACAATAACACAACGCGATAAAATTGTTGAAACAAAACTAATTTGTGAGTAGAAATTTTTGACATACAAAACAATTTCATTTTTTATGACCATTCTACAGGTAAGGGTTTGCGTGTAATTTTCTGTTTTTTTTTTTTCACTTTAATCATTGCAATCAATTGGTGTAAGACTTCATTTTCTGTTTTACAAATAAGAAAATAAAGTTGTAATTTACATGCTACCAATTTGTTGCGATAAAACTCACCTGGAATTTCTGTTTCACCAAAGCAAATAGGCTGCCAAAATTAGTTCAGTTTGTAAGAATATTCTTACAACCAAAAAAGTTTGGCCGAATGTTAGTTAGTTAGTTAGTTACAAAACTATATTAAAAGGGCCGCTTTTTTACAATTTACTATTTGCTTACCTTAAGTTTAATATGGTTTGGCCAGTGGCCGTCTACCAGATTGACAATAAAATTAAATTCAAAATATTAATAATTCACTTGATTTAAAAGTCTCCTTCAAGTATACGTTGCTATAACTGAGTGCAGATGTAGTATAGTAATATAAAAGATCCCAGCCTACTTTTCCATTCAGTACGTCCAGCGTATCTTTAAACTCCATAGACGCTACTCCAAAGTACCTCACACGAAACTCTTTCAAGATGGGACATCTGGCGATAAAATGAAATATATCGTCCCTCTCCTTGAGGTTGCACATGTCGCACAGGATCGGCAAGTCGGGTCGGTGCGGGATATAATTTAAATAAATTAGTTCACCTCTCACTTTAAATATTACATTCAACATATTTATGTGGTAGCGATTGAGTAAATATGTGTTTTCTCGAAGATCCATATTGAGTTGGCTGCAATTCAATCTATATTGTGAGGACTGCGCTTCTTGCTTAAATTTTTCATAAAGAAAGTGACACTCTCAAGCAATCTACCAAACTTTTGTCTCAAGTCCGATGAGTTCATGTCGGGCAAAAAATTATAGAGGTTTTCACCAACATGGAGCGCCAGCTCCTCCCATTTTTTGCAATACCTCCCCTGGATGATATAACCCTCTTAAGGATTTGCTTAGGCAGCCTTCTGTCATCCATCTCCATCACCTTCATTACAAAATAATCAAAATGCAGCTTCAGGGTCCTTAGAAATAATGGCGATTCTGTTGTTTCCAAATGTAACATGTAGTTTGGTGTGTTAAGCATTAACCGGAAAACACGTTTTAAGAAGTACCTAAGGAACCTTTCAACTTCTTCGAATTGGCAGTATCTCCAAGCTTGGGCGCCATAAAGTAATATTGAAGCTGAAGTAGCATGAAAGATTTTAAGCTTTGTATTATGCTCGATGCTTTTATTTTCGATACAACGAGAAGAAACAGACTGAAGAAACATCTCTTTTCGCCTCTGCTAGTTTCAAATCAAAATGTTTTCTCATGTTGAGATTCGACGTGACGCGTACTCCTCAATATTTATATTCCCGGACTATTTCAACATTTTCTCCATTATAAGACCATTTTTCATTCTTTGAATATCTGCCACCTCCATCCCTAAATATCATAACTTTTGATTTCTGTATATTAACAGAAAGATTCTATTTTTCGCAATATTTCACCAACCGATTCATCATGCGCTGCAGTCCATCCACAGATTCAGAAAAGAATACGATATCGTCAGCAAAAATTAGCCCAGGTATTTGCATATTCCCAAACCGAATCCCACCTCCAATTTCCTCCACGATATCGTGGAATTGACAAATAAAATGAAAAGTAACGTACTCAAGACACATCCTTGCTTTACTCCCATTTCTGTTGCAAATTCTTCAGAGATGAATTCACCATCCCATACGTAGGCCGCATTATTTTCATGCATCGCTCTGAGTGCAGACATAATTCTACCGGATATTCTCAGGTTATAAAGCTTTCAATAGAGTGCTTCATGAGCAATTGAGTCGACGGCGGAACGTTGTTGATGTTTTCAGCATAAAATTCAACAAGTTGTGGAAAAACAGTAGTAATTACTGTTATTGAATTAAACTTATTCTTGATCCCAGAATCACAGGAATTTTGAGCACTTTCGATTGACATTTATTATTGTTGTTCTACAATCTTCTTGTGGTGGTGGGAGTACCCGTGGTATTCGAGGTTCGAATACGAATCGGGTATCACCTTTCGCGAGGAATTGGCAAGTCCTCCGTTAGTAAATTCATGCCTTCACATGCCATGAAAAGCGCTTTCTCAATTGGTCGTTCGGAACCGGCAGAAAATTGACCTCCATTTCCTCACAAGGCATGGTTGTGAGAAATGTGCTAGGCCCAGGGGCTCCTCGCTCTGTTGCGCCACCCTATTTATTCATCTCTATTTTACAATATTCTTGTGATCAAGGCGATCACAAGCTTTCAGATGAAAAAGTTTTACTTGGTGAAACGAAAAACTGGATTTCAGCTTTGTTACGGCAATCTACGAGTGCAAATTTTTGGCTGTAACTTTAATTTTTGTGCAAAAAACCGTAGATTTTGCAATGTTTTTATTGTAAGCATTTGTTTCAAAAACAGCATCGATTGCATCGTTCGAATTTCACCTGTCAACATGCCTTTACACTAGAGCAGGCATTGCTATTGATTCATCTAATTGAAAACGTTTATTAAGCCTTCTTGAAATCCGTAAAATATTGTCGCAAATCTGATCGATCAAGAGTTATGTAAGGAGTGTCATCAATGAATCCTTCGGTCGTCCGAATAATCTAAACCACTCTTCATTTAATCAAAAAGAGAAAACCAAATTCTTAACAACAATCCTTTAATTCTATAAAACTAGTTTCATGAGAGCCAACAGAAAGAATCCACACACCACCTCCGCCAACAGCCCTTACCAGTAGTGCCCCTACTCAAAACGGGATACCTAAAAGCTACAATTATTCTGAAAACTACTAAAGAATACACATACACAGAAGCACACGTGTATAAAAACACACAAATACAGAACAACCAGGCCAACAAAAATAAAGAAAATTTCTATATAATATCCCTGCAGAAAATAAATGAAAACAGACAAAAAAAAAAATACAACAACAACACACAAAATAAAGGAAAAATAATAAAAGTAAGAACAAATAAAAAAATAGAAACTAAATGTAGCTTTTCTTTTCTTCGTTGGCTCTCTCTTTGTTCATGTGCTTTTATTTATGTACTGAAAAACACTGCGCTAACAGTACACTTTCTATATGTGGTGTATATAACGGCAACGTAAAAATAAAATATATATGAAGACGAGTCCTTTCTTCTCTTTTTTTTTTATTTTTTTTTATTTTGTATTTCAACGAACTATGAAAAGAAAATCACACAACACACAGAAGAAAGAAATAAAAATGAAAAAAGAAGAAAAACAACAAAAAATCATCATTTATCTATGGAAAAAAAGAAAAGCTTTTTGTGTCCTTTTTGAGCAAAACGAATGCACGCGGGTTATAAAGGAATAAAACCTGTGCTGCTTCTGCTGCTGCATCGCAGAGGAAGAAGAAAAAGAAAGAAAAGGAGAAATGTACGTGTGGTGTGATGTGGATGTGGAGTGGTATGGTATGGTCTATGGTGTGGTATGGTGTGGTGTAGTGTGCGTTGGGAATAGAAATGTAGTAGCTGTAGGAGTTTGGAAGTAGGGAGGTTATTGCTTGAGCCTCGTGGACGGTCTATGGAAATAATAGAAAGAAATCCAACAAAGACTAACTAACGGATGTCTGCATAGCATTTCCTTTTATTTTATTTTGTGTTATCCTTGTTAATATGGGCCGTCCTCAATTCTTTTTATACAGCATTCACCTGTGTAAACTTTAGTCTAAAGATAGCTTGAATGGTATTTGCTGAATAAAGGACTTCATACCCAACCCATACATGCGGAACTTTGCTATAAGTAAAAAAATATTCATTTCAATCCTTCTGAATCGATTGCATCTACCTTCACGAAGGACAATGGATTTTAAGATTTTCCATTTATGTATATGCGAAGTAGTTTTATTTTTCGTTTTCTTCAAACTGGTTTGATCTTTGCTAGAATTGGTAAAAAAGAAAGTCCTCGTTTGCTGCTCGCCCATCGAACTTGAAAAGTGAACATACACCTGATGATGAATATTATTCGAAAGATCATAACATTTTCTAGGTTAAAAATATATCCTTCAGGGCCATTTTTCTGTCATAGAAGATGGAGCAGTTTAATCTCCTTTCCTCTAACTCTATGATCGATGTCGTCATCAAATGTTGCCTTACGATTAAGAGATAGATTCCAACTAATAAAATAAATGGTGGGGATTAAACATGTCAAAAAGCGTGCAGTGCAAATACTGAGTCTTTTTTGACCCACTACATTCTTCAATTATTCTTACCCATATTTTAAGTGCTAGTTGTTGGGATCCAGAATCGCCAGTTGTTATGGCTCCTTCGTCTGCAAAGAATAGTTTATGTACTGTACTTAATATTCAAGTAGGAAGTCAAGGAGCAGATGAATCAAGACGTCTTTCCCAGTACCTTTCACTTTTTTGGAATTCTTAACTGCCTCGCTAACTCCGTTGACTGTGATGTCGTGTTTTTCCTCTTAGTTAGGCTAAGCTTCTGGAAAACTATAATTTTATATGTCGCCACCTGTGCAGAATTTTGTCTTCATCCACTAGATGCTGTCTTTTGGCATCGCTAATGAACTTTGTATACTGAATCACCTGAGTATTTCTCCTTCTTTGACCGGCTAAATGAATTTGAATAATTGAATTCGATATTTGTTGAACTATATATATGGTCATGCACTATTTCGAAGCCTATGTAGGGCATCGAAAATGAATTTGCAATTTATAAGACATTTTTGAAGGCTCAGGACGTGCTGAACTCAAATTTAGTCACAGAATTGCTCTATCACACTAGGCTCTTGAGGTTATGGCCAGAGTAAGGTCCAGACATCAATGCTTTATTTTTGTGAAAACTCGGCGTTGTAGGGCGATTCTCTGACTGGATTCGAATTCAGCACACTAAGAACCTTAAAGAATGTGTTATCTCGCATTCAAATTTCTTTTCGAGGCCCTACATAGGCTTCGAAATAGTGCATGACCATTTGATGTAATAGAGGAATTTTGAGGCCAGATTTGCATTCAGTGCACATCAAATTATTGAAAAAGCAAGGTTTAAATTTGCACGTTAAACATAGGCTCGAAAGTAACTAAAATTTGTTTTTTCGATTTTAAAGGCCTTATATCTCGAAACCGTGATGTGCCAGAGCAATTCTGAGATTGAATTCAGGACAAAAAAAACCTCCTGAAATACATAATATAGTTTGCTCTCTGTTACAAAACCATTGTTGCGTATTGAATCGAACAATTTCTTGTAGCCTTTATCAAAGAAAAGAATATTATTCAACGCAACTTCGATCAGTGAAAATTAAGCAATTTTAATAAATGAATAAATAAACCTAGGAGTTTAAGGATGAAACATTTACAAGCTTATAAACAAATCATTCGCTGAAACATTCAAATATCAAATTCAATTATTCAAATTCAAATGGTTTCGGCGGCTGACGCCATCTTTTCAGTTCACTCAGTGTGGTAGAAAGAGACAGATGTGTTTAACAAATGCCAAATTCAATCAAACTGCAATGGATCGTGAAAGTGAAGTGACGTTTCTTAGAAAATTAATTATTTGCAAAGAAAATTTATTAATTTTCGACTTTAAATTCACAATTTCCATTCGATTGTTTTGTCAAAGTAAGTGTGAAAACAAATTTAGGCAATTTAAAGTCATCGTTTTTAACTAAAGTCGCGGTTGTGTGTGCAATGGCAGTGTATTTAATTTTTGTTCCTCTCTCCAATCATACGGCAAGGCTTTTATCGAGTTTAAAATTGGAATTCCCAAGCTCAAAGCAAGTGTTCAATTTAGTTTTCTAAATGTTATATTGTGTTGTGATGAAGAAAATAGAAGTTTCTTTTGTATTAATATCGCTTGTTTCGAATGTGCACAAAGAAAAGAAAAGAAAATCAAAATGGTCGCTTTTTATTTCAATGTTTCTTGTTCAATCTTGCATAGTTCTTTTGAAATTTGTGAAAATTTAATCTTCATTTATATCCAGGATGTGTTGCATTTCAGAAAATATCAGAAAAGTGATGTTTTTTAGTCCCTCGCGGGTGTTAATGATGTGTAATTCTGCTTTTTAAATGCAAATCAGAATCAAATTGAAGGTGAGTGCCTACCTACAAACTTATTTTTTAGTTGCTGTAGATTGTCATATTTGCTTTGAAAAACAATTTTTCCCTTAACTTATTCGATTAGACTAGATTTTCGAAAACAAGCTGTGAAAACTCCGTAATATGGTCAACAACTTATTGTTTTCCTATTCTAGGAAGTAATTTAGGTCTAGCTCTCAAATATCTGATCATTATCGTTATACGAAGCTGTTGGTTGTTTCGAAACGAGATGTTTTTTCCGTGGTTGGGTAGTTAACCCCACGTACAACACCCAATCTGAAGAGCCAGTTTTTTTCGGGATACTTTTTGGGACATAAAGGGCCGGATTGTCCAGTGTCATTAACCTGCTGCAAGAGTGTGAGAGCTGCTGTTGGCTCATCAGGAGCAGTATTGAAATATCGTGAAAGATTCTTAAGCCAAATATGTTCATTCAGGGGTTCCTGCTTTTTTGACTGCTGAAGTCAACCGTTGATTTTGTCATTCGAATTCATCCGCTGGTACATTTCCGAATAGCTCTGGTAGAACACCTAGATTCGGGCAGTCAGTCAATACTCGCAGAGCATTGTAGTGTTGATCACATTTCTTTTCTTTTGCGTTCCTTTGTCAGGTCAACTCCGGGTGAAGCATCCCAGTGCCCACTGGTTACCGCGTGGAGGTATAGTAAGCACAATTGACGTCTACTAAATATTTATGTTTTTCTGTGTATTTCTTGAAAAGCTTGGTTTTCATCAGCAGCCGGGAGAGAAATTTCTTCCGATTGTCGATACATGGCTCTTTGCTTGCAGTTGGGCAAATGGTTTTGCTTGTTTCTTGGAACATCTGTGTTCAAGTTCGAGGGAAGTCTTTTCATCTTTGATTATGTATCTTTGGGTTGTTGGCAATGTTTCAAGTCGGATTGAAATCCTAACAATGGGTTGGATCGTTTTAAGCAAACTTATTGCAGGCGATTCCTCATACTTTGTGCCTACATTTTGACTGGTGTTACAGAAATATCTCTTTCTATATTCAAAATGAATTTCACTCCTTTCCCTTGTCGAAATTATATCACTTGATTCTCTAAGTAGCTCTTATTTGTTTGATTTTTCGCCGCCTCTATAAAGAGTTCTGTGGGCAGAAGACGGTGGTACTGGTCGACAGCTTCAGGCTTCTCCAAATATCACTTTACAGTCTTTATAAATTTGGCTACCAAATTTTAGTCAGTTGGGGTTGTATTTCCACCACAGCTCTAAATGACAGTTTGGTTCTTAATAAGACCATGGGACTTCCACATAACTAGAATATCTTTACCTATTGAGTTTAGTGAGCATTGTATCCTTGATAGTTATCCAAAAAATCAACGTTTGTCTTCCAAATATGTGTATTCAAATCCTCACTCACCTTCTTTGGGATTTGCTTGTGAAAATCTATCCCAAATCCCTCTTTTTCCATCTGCTCACATCCAATTCTGCTCCATTCCTTGCATGAGCTATTTTTGAGACATGAAACGCTCACTAGGCTTCAAAATGATCAACATGCTCCCAAATAGCTCTTCCGTTTTTACCTTGATCCGTTCCATTGGAGAACATCCTGTTGGCTTTTCGAAATTTCATCAAAAAATCTGACTGAGAATGTGAAACCGATTATGAAGGTTAAACTTGTTATTCAAAGTTACCATGCCCTTTTATAATGTAGAACATGTGAGTGATGCTCAAGAATATAAGATCCTTTACTGCTTTTCGCTATGAATTGAGAATGTGTGGTAGGTTTCAACACAATGATTTTGAATTTGCATTCTTGTTCATTGTAGCGAATGAAGCATTCAATACTACAATGTACACAGCAAATTAATCATTAAATGACTCTTATTCACTTAAACGAATCAGAGTTCATGCTCATTTAATCTAATAAAGTATTTCACTTTGGATGGAACGGGATGGGTGTATGTTAGGTAGCGAATAGTATCATTGGCCTTAAAGTAGGAAATACTCAATGCAATTGTTGTACCAATAATAGTACCAAATTTATTTCGCAATGCGATGATGGAACAATATGCGTACAGAGAATTTATGATATTGTATCGATATCGCAATGTTGAATGCCTTCAATTGAAAACCGAACATAATTATGCGATCCAAGTTGCATCAGCCGAGTTCACACTGTACAATTAGTTGGACAGACTTCGTATGATGGAAATTGGATGGTCGGATGTTGTTTGCGTTCAAACTATCAAGCTTGTCGTACAACTTTATGTCATATGTTCCTCCGCTCCACCCAACTTCAAAGTTTTCAAAAATATCTTCCAACGTCTGAGAGTTCACATTGTCAAGCATTGGACGTTCAAACCAAAGTCTGCCCAACTGTAATTGAACAGTGTGAACGGCTCTTATGACGACGCGACGTCTGCATCAAGACAAAAAATCAATATTTTCTCTCTTTTTTCGGCTGACAGCAAATCCATGCTTTTTTGTGAAAAAAAATATAAAGCTTTAAAAAAGTTTACTAAAATTAACTAGTAACTAAGGGGGTGCAACAAAACTCGGGTAGTCCCGGGGTCTAGCGCATTTTAAGGATCTATTATTAGATGCCAATTCCGAGCGGTTATCTCACATGATGGGGTTTTTCTTGGCAGGGTAATTCTCTTGACTTTCCAGTTCCTCTCGAAAGTTTATACGTGTTAAAATGGTTAAAGAACTATTGACATACATTACATCGGGTTATCACGGGCCCCACAAAAATTAGCAGAAAGAGATCAAATTGCAGCTCCAGGACCACCAATTGACACATTGAACATAACTGATTACAATAATTTGGCAATTTCGAGTGATTGCGGTATGATCACTGGTTGGGCATAGGCTGTTGAAGTATGACACGCCATGTCCATGTAATGAAAATCATTAAAAAAAGTTGGCTAGCTAGCACCTGTAAGGCCCACCCACAACCGAAGCGTAGAAACATGTTCGTGGACTCAGTCTCAAAGTCTCGGGTGCAACAGCCACATTCAAATATAAAATTGCTATAAAAAAAAACTATGAATATTCACTCCAATTTCTTTTTTTTACTTGAAATTACAATCCTTTCGATTAATAATGGAAAGTTCAAATGGCTGCTTCGGCTGGCCATGCAGTAGCCTACACGATCGGTCCAATTTTTAAGCACATTATCGATTGTGTGCAGCTGTATTTCACCAATGGCTTCACGAATACTGTCCTTTAAAGCGTCAATTGTCTCTGGTTTGTCGGCGTAACCACTTATCTTCTACGACACCCCACAAACAAGAGTTCAACGGTGTTAAATCGCAGCTCCGAGGTGGCCAAACGACATCAGCTCTGCGGCTGATAATGCGATCTTCAAAAACAGGGCGCAAAACATCGAGTGTAGCTTCGGCTGTGTGGCACGTAGCGCCGTCCTGTTGAAACCAAATGTTGCCAATATCCTCATCTTCAATTTTTGTGAAAAAAAAATTCTTTCAGCCGATAACGATTGCCATTGACTGCAACGGCCACTCCTTGCTCATTTTCGAAGAAAAATGGCCAAATTATGCCTCTGGAACAAAATCCGCATCAAACAATGACTCGTTTTGGGTGTATAGGCTTTTCAATGTATGCGTGCTGGTTTTCTGTGTCAAGATCAAAATGAGCTTCATCTGAAAAGATAATTTTTTTTAACAAAATCGAAATCTTCTCTAAGTCGATCGCAGGCCCCTTAGCGAAACGATTCGTTCAGACATGAGCTAAGTGTTACCATTCACGAATTAGCCCTATTTAAAAAAAACGTCAAATGGCGGACCCTTTATATATACCGTACGACGGAGACCTTGAGAGTTGTCCACTAGCATCACTTTATGCGTAAACTCTTGACCAAACTTCACAGCTTAGACAGTTAGCAAGAACTTTCCAAATAGCGACTTGTTTCGTTCCGCAAAGGTGTGATACTGACTTTTTTTCATAAGTTCGTAACAGGAATCAGCTCTAAGTGCGCAAATACCTTATGATCTGAAAATAAACTAGGTGGGTTATCCACCTTTAACTTAAATAACCTTTTTTTTAAAGAAGAAGTAAAGATTTTTTTTCCAAATCTACCTCTGAATTTTTGCAATAAACTCCACTTTATTTTAATTTTAAAACGAATAAATAAATAGAGTGGCGCAACAGAGCGAGGAGCCCCTGGACCTAACGCATTTCTCACAACCATGCCTTTTGAGGAAATAGAGGGACCTACAATTTTCTGCCGGTTCCGAACGGCTTATTGAGAAAGCGCTTTTCATGGCCACTTGTTTGCTGCCTACAATCCGCATGTGGGCTATACATCGTTCTTTGGTGGCATAGTAGTAAACCAATCACGATTTTGGAACTCGAAAATTGTTTCAACTCTTTTTTTCTTTCAACGCGAGTACCTCAATAGCAAATCGGAAATGCTCTCTGTCTCTCTCATTTTTCTATCTCGACTCTTCAGTTACATAATTGTTATAAATATATGATTGAGTCCCATCTGATGGACCACCATATCAGCTTAATCCGTTTTATACAAATTAAATTTGTATACCTTAGGCATTGATACAAACCAGGACTTTTACGACTTTTTATTTCAATTACGACTCATTAAAATGGAATGACTACTTTATAGGTACGTATACGTACCATTAATGACAACAATATTTTTCAATCTGGCAGCCGATAGCCAAAAAAAAACAACGATAAAAATCAATTAAAAAATTAATTGCAATTATTTATTATTTAAAAACGAAACAAAAACGAATAAACCAATGCACATTACTTTTACCTTTACCATTGAGCAGTAGGTAGGTGGCTTTCCAATCCGTTATGGGTAGGATTGGTATCAAAAGAATACAAAACCCATTCATATGATAAAATTAATAATTCACCAATGTTGATGATGATGATGATGAATCTGGTTGACTGGCTTCATCCCTCACAGTGTTGTGCTCTCACGCATTGTTTTTTTTTTTTTTTTGTACTATGGATCCTGCAGTTATTTGTTGTATATTTTCAATTTATTTTATTTATGCTTATTTGTTTCGTTAAGTATTTCCGTCATAAATGCTTTTTTTTACTAACGCTACTTTGTCGATATAAGAGGCATTGATTGGTCCTAAGGAAGGTTACTCTCCCACACGCCTTGTTGTGCTGACCCGGTTCTATGTAAAAAAAGAGTTTTAAATGAATAAAGGAATAAAAGAAATATCAATCATAAATATTGAATCGAGAGGCCTATGAATCGCGCTTGATTTTTTATAATTTTTTTTTTCATTTGCAAGTCAAGAGAGAAAAGAAAAATAAAGCAAAGGCCAAGTGAACTGAATATATATAAATATAAAACTGTACCTATACAAAAAAAAAAAAAACATCAACAACAACGCAGTTAAAATATAAATAAATTTATATTTATTATTTGCACTCGCCAGCAAAAACAGTTTGACCAAAATGGCCTTTTTTGTCTGTTAAGTTGCTCACAAAATGGATTCAAATTGATGAAAATAAACACACAATCCGCATGATTGAAACAAAACCTTTTAGTTTTTCAATGTGGAAAAATGTTTTTTTTCGCTTTAGCTGTAATCGGATAGTTTCATTTCCAAAATAAAACTAAAACTGAGTGATTTGGATAAGCGATGCTGTCGATTTACGTAATGCTTGATCTAAAAACGCATCGGAAGTGTGATTTTTGGGCTTTGTCCGTTTAGGCTTTTAACTAGTCGACCTGTTGCGATATAATTTGGCTGCCGGCCTGGACTTAGAAATTTTAATAAGAGGGATGCTCAAGCTGAGAGAAGAGTGTTCTTCTAATAAAACATGGCCCTCCAAAAAACAAAAACTTTATGCAGCATTTGATTCAGCAGTTTTTTGACTTGTTATTACTTGTTACAGCAGTGCCTAGCTTTAAGCCGTTACTGTCACATCTTCCAATAACTGAATTTGGATCGGATATAGAAACACGTTGCTTTGTTAATTCTTCATAATCTACTGACTTTGCAAACTTCAATTCAATGTATTTCAAAAATAATCGAACAAGAGGATCAACTTTGTTTTACTATTTAACTTTTATTTATGATTGGTTAAGGGAAAATCGATTAGTGAATTTACGTTCTTGAGAAACAAGTTCTTACTTACTAAGGTGGCCATCAAAGTTCAGTACCAACATCTTTTGTCAACAATTTGGATTCCGGGCGAACTTTCTTCAATTTTTCTTTCTAACTTCGTTGAGGCCTTCTTCCACTTAGGTTAGGTTAGGTTGAATGGGGGGTGCAGCTACAAAAGGCAACACCTCACTCGGATCTCAAGGATCCATTGTGCTCCCCGGGAAATCAGAGGATGAGGAAATGGGAGGATTGGTGAGGTAGATGGTTATTGTGGTAGGGAACTCCCACTGAACCACTTGGAGCCCTGAGTAAATTTCAGAACATTGCTTAGTGGAAGATTAGAAATGTCGCCAAGTTCGTCGAAAAAGTATTCTCCGAGGGTTTTTTTTCCGAGTGTGGGCCAAGCTAGGACACTCACAGAGGAAGTGGGATGATCCCTCCTCTGCCTCCTCATCTTAGCATCCTCTACATAAGTCGGATGTGCTAATGTCCATTCTCATCATGTGGGTACCCAACGAGTTGTGTCCCGTGAGAATGCCAATCAACAGAGAGAGCCGAGGTCTGCTTAGCTGGAGTAGAAATTCTGTTTTTTTCTTGGAAATATCTGGCCAAAGGCTTCTCGGCATGTTTCTAAAGATGACCACCTGTCATTGGCGGTTTTTAGAAAATTTTGTTTGATTCTGTTTTTTCTTGCTCAAGTGGCCTTAGAACTGAGGTGTTCGTTTCGCTGGATTCGAGTGCTGACCCGATTTTAGCCAGCTTATCCGTCATTTCATTGCCGATTATGTCACGATGTCCTGGAACCCAGGTTAAACTAACTGTGTTTGTTTCGCTGAGCAGTCTTAGGTTACTGCGACAGTTGTCTACTAGTCTGGATTTTGTGATAATGGATGAGATAGCTTTAATGGCCGCTTGACTGTCTATAAAGAAGTAAATATTTTTGTTGATCAGGTTTTGCCTAGCTAGGTGCTTCGCGGCTTCGCACACTGCGAGTACTTCTGCCTGAAAGACACTGCAGAAGTCGGGAAACTTTATTGATCTATTCATGGTGGGGTAGTCTGAGAAGATACCTGACCCTACCCCTTTCTTCCGTTTTGGAATCAAATGTGAAGACGGAAATGTGATTTCCTTTTATAACCCTGTTTTCCTCTCAGCTTTCTCTTGTCGGAAAGACTGTTAGGGCCACTGGATTGAAGTCAATATGCGGGGGTATAGTCTGTTTGAATGTCTATATCTGTATGGTTCATGATGGTTCTATGGCCTGATATGCCTGTTTTCCAACTGTGCCATTGTTCGAGTCGCAGTGCGCTTTTGGCCGCCATCTCCTAAGTAAAAAGATCTAGGGGGGCTAGCGGCAGGAAGGTTTCCAGAAAGACACTGCAGAAGTCGGGAAACTTTATTGATCTATTCATGGTGGGGTAGTCTGAGAAGATACCTGACCCTATCCCTTCGTCCGTTTTGGAATCATCTGTGATGACGGAAATGTGATTTCCTTCTATAACCCTGTGTTCCTCCCAGCTTTCTCTTGTCGGAAAGACTGTTAGGGCCACTGGATTGAAATCAATATGCGGGGGGGTATAGTCTGTTTGAATGTCTATATCTGTATGGTTCATGATGGTTCTATGGCCTGATATGCCTGTTTTCCAACTGTGCCATTGTTCGAGTCGCAGTGCGCTTTTGGCCGCCATCTCCTAAGTAAAAAGATCTAGGGGACTAGCGGCAGGAAGGTTTCCTGAGCTGCAGAGCCAATGCATGCAAGCCTTTGGATTTTGGTCATGGTCTTAAGGTTTGAAGCCTTCTGTAATGATGGCCACCAGACTAGGCAGGAATATGTGAGGATTCGTCTTATTATGGATGTATACATCCAGTGAATGGTTTTGGGACCAGGTCCCCATTTTTTCCCAAAAATTCTACTACAAGTGTAGAAAGCTTTCTCTTTCTCTTTCTT
Organism: Melanostoma mellinum; assembly: GCA_914767635.1. Lineage (NCBI taxonomy): Eukaryota > Metazoa > Arthropoda > Insecta > Diptera > Syrphidae > Melanostoma > Melanostoma mellinum. Next base: position 19,218,156 of record OU612061.1, read on the forward strand.
TTAAATTTTCTTTCCAGTTAAGTCTACGATCATGGACAAGTTTATAAGATAAGTTTATTGGTATACCATTAATGGAGGGAGGAAGTATATCTGGAATGTTACGCTTTTCGCGTGAACAGAACAAGTTGAAGTTTAGCCCACAGTTGAAGTTTAGCCCACAGTTTTTTGCCCAGCTGGTGAGCTTGTTTAGAGCTGTCTGAAGAAGTTCACAAAGGGTGGTTGTGAATTTTCCCGAAGCCATGATGACGAGGTCATCGGCATAGGCTACTGCTTTTATTCCGCTGCTGTCAAGTTTAACCAGGATTTGGTGAATTACTAGGAGCCAGAGTAGCGGGGATAACACTCCTCCTTGAGGTGTACCTGTACAAGTTTTGACTTTTAGGGTATTGGAAACCCATTTCTGCTTTTACTATTCTCGTTTGGACCATGGAGTCGATCCAGTTTGATAGCGTTAGCTCGATATTTATGGAACTTAATGCCATGCTAATGGCACTGTATTCAACGTTGTTGAAGGCCCCTTCTATGTCGAGGAATGCATCCAACGTGTACTCTTTATATTGGATTGACGGATTGAAGTACAATCTCCACTGATTTGCCTTCTTCCACTTGATCGGGCCATCGATTTTACGAACGGGGACACTCGGACTATTTTTCTTTCAAAACGACCAATCATTTACTACGATTTTGTTACCCGTTTAAAAACTTTTTGATGGTCTCCAATTTACTACGGTTTAGCTTTCTAGCTAAGTGATCAGCTGACAAAAAATTTACTTTCGTTTTTTTAGTGCTAGTTTTTTTTTAATTTTGCTGCTCATTTCTTTCAATATGTTAGTTTTTTTAGTGTGGATGAAAAGCAAAAAATTATAGGTCCTTTTTTGTATGTGTTCCCCTGCTCCTGCATACTGTCAAATTTATTGGAACCCTAGCGACCTGCCCCGGCTTCGCAGGGCAACAATGCTGATACTAAACCATGATATACAATTCCGTACTACATAAATTATATCTATCTCGTATGGTTTAGCCAGCGTTTGCAATGTAAGCGCAGAAAAATATGTTTGTTACGACATCACATTACAAATCTTTAAACTTCTCGGCTTTTCTCTACTATCAAATGCATGTTTTATACATATTCCTCTTGAACCACTCTATTCATTAAAAAAAAAACCGCATCAAAATCCGTTGCGTAGTCTTAAAAATCTATGCATACATAGGAACATAGGGACATAGGGACAGGGAAAGCGACTTTGTTTTATACTATGTAGTGATTATCATGGCTTTATAATCCCCAACAATTATTCAGAAGGAGACAGAGAAGGCATTTACATTTTATCGGTGATCATGGTATCTCCGTGATTAACTTATGGTGGTGCTAAGAATGTGGTTGGGTCAATCGAGTAGACAGTTTTGAAGTAGAATATAAAAATCCCTCTGACTACATGCCTGTGTTTGTTGAATTCTCAAAAAAAAAAAAACGAATCCAGCAGTAAAAATCTCTACCGCTTTGGAAAAACAAAACTAAAGGTCAATTTCTTCATAATTTAGACAATTGCATGCATAAAGGTTTCGAATTGGAGAACATAGATGTTTTTACAAGCCAACTTACTGAGTTTAGTCAAAGATCTGCTCCAAATAGCATTATTTATGCAATCTCCCGCTATTTTAAAGTGTTGACATGCTACAGTCAATTGTAAGTTCAGAAGTTGGTATTTTGACGCGAACAAATACAAAATGTCAATGAAAAAAACTGATTTTGAAAATCAACAAACGCTTTTACAAAGGAACTCTTTGAATTTTTGTAAGATCGCGAGAGAAATAAACAGAAGCGCTAAAAAATTGGCCATTTTAAACTCTTCGCCTCAATTAACTCTAATCTAATTTTCTTCTACGCAAACCTATTAAACATCGATGATACTTTGGACACTGATATCTCAGTTGACGAAATCGAAAACGCCGTTTCAAAAGCAACAAGAAAAGATGGTATTCCACATGAATTCTTCAAAAACTCAACACCTTTGTTTCTCAACAACACCAAAATCCTGTTCAAGCTTGATTCCTCTCGCTTTTAAGAAATCGGTGGTCTTTCCTATTCGTAAGAAAGGACCTTTAGATGTTGTTGAGAACTCAAGAGTAATATCGTTCATGAATACTATGGCGAAAATTTCTTGTGGTATTTTGGTCAAAAGATCGGAAAAATGGGTTGAAACGAAACATGTTCTTACTGATCTTCAAGGGCGTTTTCGGAATCGATAAATCGATATCTCTATTAGTTTTTTTTTTTTTTTTTTTTTTAAATAGGGAAATTTCTAGTCTACTAGCCCTGTTCTCCCCTACCTAAAATTTTCTTCAGTAATTGTTAAAAAGCTAAAATTTTTACCTTCGACGTCTTTATGTTAAGAGAAGAGTGGGTTAAGTGCATTTTTACATGATTTCTTATGTTTTTCTTCCAATTATTAAGACATATTTGAAAATTTAAATATGTATCTGCACTTTACGGTGATTATTCGTCAACGTTTCTTAACGTTAACTTCCTTATTAATAAACATGTTTTGAAGAAGTGGACTTTAATAGCAGTAGGTGTGTCCAATCAGAGAAGTTAACAACTTTTCTTTGTTATCCGTGTCCTTGGTTGCAGTTTTTCAACTGCGATAACCTCTATTGTTCTTAAATGTTTTAGAGAAGTTCTTACCCTGGGTTACATTTTTTACTTTTTATAGATTCTCAATTCACTGGCGCACTAATTAAGTTTTCAAAATGTGCTTCTTAGCAACCGATATGTAAACTCAAATTGCTGATTTTCCGTTGATTTCGAGTGTTGATGTTGGCTTTTGAAGATTTCTTTTGTTCGCATTTTTATTTTTATAAAATTGAAGGAATGGAAATTGAAAAGAGTTCAGTACTGTTTTTAATGTAGTAGTTAATAATGCATGTTGCACTTATATATACTCCCTCCATCTCTCATATAGTCAGCCAAGTTCAACAGTTCATTTTACTAAAAACAACCTCGTATTACGTGCTTGAGAAATCATCAAAAATAACGAGGCCCTTTTTAAAGCGGCTGCACCAATGTTTTTTATATGAAATACATTTACACGCATTGCCATTAGCCAACAAAGTAACATCATTTGTGTATGCAATGAATTCTGAATCTTTTTAGAGATAAAAGGATTTTGGCGCTGCGTAAGCCGCTCGTGTTGAAACATGCACTGAAGTTACGAGTATCTTGGTTAATTTTCGACTTTGCTTTCCGATTTCCATTGACAATGAACCGTAAAATCCTTGCAGAGATAACATTGAAAACTTTCGTGGTTACCTCGAAATAGAACGAATCCTCTATTATGTAAAATCGAACAAAAAAAAAAACTTGAAACAGTGATAACGATCGCCCAATCTCATAACTACATTGCTTGGGTACAGCTTAGTCTGAATGGGTGTATTCTTTTCTTTTGTCCCATCGTTCATCGTCAACGTCATCAGTCTTCTCATCCAACCGACACTGTGTAAGGCCACGCTTGTTCATCATCATCAACATCATCGTCATCATATCGGCATGTCATTAAGGATTTGGGATTATTTATTCAAAGCATCTTTTATTTTATATTGCACTCACCCCATTATCCTTTCAGGATATAAAGTATTCTTACTAAGCACATGCGAAACAAAGAGGGGGATAGATTAGGTGTTTCTTTTTTGTGTTATTGTGTTTTTGTGGACATCGTACTTATTCCCTGCAAACTGGCTCTTTTGTTGAAAAGTGAAAAATCTTCATAAGGCACTGGCGCTTTTCACTTTAAAGAAGAAGACTATGAACACATAGAACTTGCTCTAAATGTGTATCTATAGTTTATTTAGTGTTCAAAGCGAAACTGAAATCTGTTAATTATTTATGAAATGAAATTAAATATAAACCATGAAGTGGAAGTGTTTCAGTTTTTTTTTTTTTAAATAAAATAATTTACTCGCTGCGGTAGAATTCACTCCGCAATAAAACAAAGTTGAACTTTGTGAGTTGTAAACAAAAAGTTATATGAAATGTAGTCTTGATTTTATAGTTAAATACATTGACCCCATATTGAAAGCTGACAGAGATTTGTTTTTGATAAGTTTTAGAAAGCGTATATTTTGCAGTCTTTTTTGCCTTTTCTGTTTCAGCTCCTTTACGACTGGACGAAAATGCTATATGGCTATGAAGCTTTTTCATAATCTTTTCTTCACATGCTTATTTAGTAGTGGATACTGTAGTGCGTTCTACTCCAATTTCTTTTCCTGCACCAAACTGAAATCCAACTTCATTTAGATATCTCGAAAAATATCTACATTCTCTGCTCAGAGGTCAGTGCACCTCTTACCATCCAATAGCAAAACGTTTTGTATAATTAGTTGGACATACTTCGTTTGATTGAAGTTGGATGGTCGGATGTAGTTTGCGTTCACACTTATCAAGCTTGTCGTCCAACTTTATGTCACACACTCTTCCACTCCGTCCAACTTCTTTATTTTCAAAAATATCAGGATCCTAGCCTGCGCCTTCGATATACATATACACTGCCAACCACTAGGATGAGGCCACAAATTTTGCGATCGATTTTCGCTTTTTATACCGGTACGTATTTTCCCATTACAAATTCATAAATTTAAAGATTTATTCGAAACGACTGTTGGAATTTCCCAAGATCAATCAATGAGGTACTGAAAATAGGTATAAAAAGGTGCTCCACTAAATCACAGACCCATTTCAAAACTGAAGTTGTTTTTGAAGCGATTGTGAAAAAATGTCTTTATGATGAGGTTAGTTCCAGTATATCAGTAGATTAACATGGCTTCGTTAGTGGTAGGTCAACAGTGACTAATCTAGCCTTGTTTTCTAATTTCTGCATTAGAGGTATCGAACGTGGAAATCAGGTTGACGCTATCTATACAGATTTCTCCAAAGCGTTTGATAGAGTTCAACACGATATTCTGCTGATAAAACTGAAATTGTTAGGTTTTCACTCTAGCCTACTTATATGGTTTGAAAATTACTTGACCAATCGCAAGCAATGTGTAAAAATTGGAACGGTTGTTTCAAAAGAAATTTTTAATCACTCAGGTGTTCCTCAAGGGAGCCATTTAGGACCTCTCCTCTTTATATTATTTATAAACGATCTACCACCAAGAATTCGATATTCGACAACTTTTCTTTTGTATTTGGAGCACTGCTTGAGACTAAACATATCTAAATTTCCATCCACTTTCTCTCTTAAGTCCTTCAAATATCCTGTCCGTTGCTATCTTCTTCACAATCACGATCCTTACCAAGATCGAAACAAGCTTTTCAACATGAATATCGCTGTATTGAATGCCCCTGAGTTGTAGAGTTTTCAAGAAACAAAGGCAAAGTTTTGGTATATTTTATATGGGAATAAGACTTCCCTAGAACCTATAAGACTGAAAAATATTGAGGCAATTTTTGTTTCTCGATAGGTTTTTTCCCAAATATCGTGGGGAAGTTAAGAAATGCAAAATGTGCAGTTGAAAAATGACACTTTATTGCACATATCTACAAACTTGGAAAAATTTGGTTTGAGAATGATTTGAATTTAGTGTTGATTAAGTTTCTGTTAATTGATTGAAATAAATTGACTAACAAACAAAATTGAATAATAAAAAGTTCACATTTGACGTTTTATGTTGATGCATAAATATTTTCAATCGAACTTTTTGCTTTCGCGCTAAATTCACTTGGAAAACGAAAGCATTCCTTTACTTGTAAAAGAGAAAAATATAGAATCTGGCCCCGATATTTAGAAAAAGGAACAAAAAAAAAAACACAATGCATATGTGGATCCAAACCACACTAGCTAATGATTATAAAGAATATGTAATTTTATCAAATTTTTCTTTGATCACAAATTTCAATACATACTTGATTTTTATGAAAATTTGCATGTATTGCAATTATTTAGCTGATTGACAATGTCATTCACGCAGGAGCAGTCAGTCCTATCGTTGTATTTAAGATTTGAGAGTTTGTTGTCATTGCTCTCCCACTCACGAGTCACGAGGAACAACTCACGAGTTCACGGATTACAGTTCAACCATTAAAACTAATTCGTTTAACGTAAGCTCGAATCATTGAGCTCAGCTCCACTTTAGCGGTTTGTCTCATCCATCTTCTTTACGATAAACATTTCCAGTTGTTGTGGGGAGAGCACTCACGTGACAAACACAAAACCTGTTTGAAGAAGTTTTCGCGTTTCTTTGTTTCAGTCAATTGTGATCTTTTCTTGCTCGTGACAGGTCGGCTGAAGTGCTCTAGCGTGGTTCGTATATTTTATTTTTCCAAAGAAATTTGTGGTGTTTTAGTTAAAGTGTTAATGTAAAAGAATATTATGAATTATCACAAATTTTGCATTCATTTATTAATATTTGTTTATACATAATAAAACATTTTGTTTGTTTTTCATTAAAAAAAAAAATAAAAGAAAGAAGTGTTAGTGTTGCAAATTTCTTTTCATTTTCATTTATTTTACGGAGAATGTGTTAAAATGAGCTATCTCTTTCGTCGTCATCGTCGGAACATGTTAGAACATGAAAGGATTGTAATTCTATTGAATACTGTTCATCAATGGCAGGGTGAGTGTAGCAGTTACTTTTGTTTTGCTTTGTTCTTATTTTTTGAAGAACAGTTTCTATGAATTTCTTTTGATAATTTGTCAGTGTATCGATTAAGTGTTACTAATTGATTAAAATATTTCAAATCCTTTAAAGGCCTTTGTCCCCTTACAGCTCCTTGAATTGAAAGACTTTGTAAGATCAGCTATCTATGCGTTCACCAGTTCCCTGCGTTTTCCTCGAGGCTTCATATGTAGCTCCCTGTGCTCATGGCCTGTAATATCAACGCCCTCTGTGCTCATCAGTTTCCTGTCCTCTTGTCGAGCTCGTAAAACTCCCGGTGCTCGTAGTCTCTGATCGCAATGCTCTCCAAATTCAAAGCCAACTGCATATCCATATTTTTAGCATCACATTTGTTGGAACTCAAACCTGCGTAGTACGCAACCATTTGGGTTTCATCATATCTTCATAATATATTTTTTATTTGTAACGAGAGCTGTGATGTGAACGCTCAAGTCCGGACGTTCACTGGACGAAATACGAGTCTTGCGTGGACTGTCTACTCGCTTGCTGAATGGCCAGTTCCCACGATTCGCACGTTCCCACATCGCAGCTCATCGAATCTTACCATTTGTTTCGATTTATGCTTTCATTCTACTGTCGACATCCAAGCAATAAAGATTGTAACGATTTAACTGTGCATTTGATTTTGAGTTATTCATTGTGGAAAAAATTGTGCATTTGATTTTGAGTTATTCATTGGCGACCGTGACAGGACACTCTTCTTAAAGTTTTAAGTGTGCCTGTATTAATTAATTGAATAATTAATTTCATTCAAAAAAAAAAAAATAAGTCAGTAGAATCAGTGTTCTGTTTAAAAAAAAAAAAAAACCAAAAAAAAATATGTCGAACGATGAAGTGTTTCCAGAAGGTCTTGAAGAGCTCTCTGATCTTCAAGATGCAACGGGGAAAGAAATTTTGGATCTTGTCCGCAACTACGGTAAGGATGGCCAAACCCGAAAAACGAAGGATAAACTGTTACAGAAAAAGGAAAGACTAGAAAATCTATGGGACTATTTCGACACAAACGACACCCAAATCCGTGACAAGTATTCAGATAAACCTCATCACGAGTATTTCACGAAGGATTTTTACGAAAAGATAAAAGGCGCTTATGAAAATATGAAAGCGGACATCATCAGTCGCTTGAGCAGTCTGCCAGTCCTGGACGCAAACCAGACCATGGAGAAGCCACCAGCAGCAACTCCATCAGGATCATCGGTAAAACCAGCAGCAGCAGCAACAGAAGCAGACAAGATGAAGATGACCAGAACACTTACGACAAGGGATAGGTATAAAATGTTGTCAAGGCATTTTCAATCCTCATTGGATAATTGCAGTACGGAACTAAAAAATACCTATCCCCATATGTTCGAAATTAAAGTTAAGAACCTAGTGGATAATTTTGAACAATTAAAATTAGTTTTTCAACGCGTGGATGGCGATTTGGAGGAAGAAGATGTCAACATCTACTTTCATCTTCAAAAACAGCTAGAGATTCGACTGACTGGCTTACCAACAAAAGGTACTACATCGGATCATCAAATGGCAATTGCTTCTTTGAAGCTACCAAAAATTGAACTTCCAAAGTTTGACGGGTGTTACCTTAAGTGGCGTCAGTTCTATGATTTATTTAAACCAATGATCCTTGAACAACCGATTTCGCCGGCCCAGAAACTGTACTTTTTGAGGACTAATCTGACAGGTGAAGCACTCAGTTTGATTCAAGGATTTCCAGCGACAGATAGCAATTTTGAAGCAGCCTGGAAGACACTGATGGACAGATATGACAACAAACGGCTGCTTTTGTGTGCGCAGCTCGAAAAACTATTGTCCCAACAATCAGCATCGGGAACTGCTTCTAGCTTGCGGAAATTGCATGACAACACAAAGGAAGGAATTCAGGCCCTGATCAATCTAGGATTCGCGGCTTATGACTGGGATCCAATAGTCGTCCACCTTATCCTGAAAAAAGTTGACAAAGAGAGTAGGACCCTCTTCGAACAGTCCCTAGATGACCCAAACGCTTGAAACCATCACGCATTCCGATGAAAAAAGGAAGACAACCGCCATAGCAATAGAATCCAACGGCTGCGTGATGTGCAGCTTAGGTAACCATAAAATATATAAATGCAAAAAATTCTTGTCTCTTTCAGGTGCTGATCGTGAGAAGTCTGTTCAACGAATCGGAATTTGTAGAATTTGTCTGAGATCGGGTCATACTCACAATTCGTGCAACGCAAGGGGGTGTTTTCTTTGCAATGGCAAACATAATACATTGTTGCACTACAAAAAAGAAAATAAATACAACTTAAAGGCAAAACCAATTTCTAATGCCAACACTATATCTTCCATAGGTGATCAAAACCAGCAAATAAAACAAGGTCAAGGGGTGGAAGGTCAGTCGTCAAACGCAGCTAGCACTTCCAGATCCAATCACCGTAGCATTTATCTAGCGACAGCATTAGTTAACGTAAGGTCCGCATGTGGCACATTACTTCCCTGTCGTGCGTTATTAGATTCTGGATCACAAATCCATTTTGTGACAGCAGCCTTTGCACATGCTTTAGGAATTCAGAAGCATCGATCCGAAACCTCCATAAGTGGGATTGGAGGGCATGGAACGCCAACACAATTTGCCATAGAACTCTCATTTCAATCGCGAAATGGAAGCTTCAAAGGCAATATTGAAGCAACGATCTTGGCTAAGATAACTGACTATAGGCCGCATGACAGTCACACTGAATTACGTGACCTACCTGCTCACATACAGTTGGCAGACCCAGGATTTATGACAAACCAAAAAATAGATTTGCTGATTGGTGCTGAATTGTTCTTTGATCTTTTACTTCCAGGAGAAATCTTTATTGGTCCTCAACTTCCACTACTTCGAAACACGAAACTGGGTTGGATTGTGGCAGGTGGTGCTCAAGGTACCAAACATAATGCTGTATGCAGCATTGCCACAGCAACATCTCTTTCAAAAATCGAAAAACTTGTAAGCAGATTCTGGGAGTGTGAAAGTCATGATTCTCCAATTAAACGGATGAGCAATGAAGAGCGTAATTGTGAAGACTTCTTCAACTCGACTACACAAATTCTACCCAGTGGAAGATTCATGGTAAGTCTTCCGTTCAAAAAAGGTCCATCGTCCTTAGGAGCATCCTTTGAAAGGGCACGTAAAGGGTTTATTTCACTGGAACGTCGACTGGAACTCAACAATGAATTACGTCTGCAGTACACACAATTTTTATTGGAATATGAACAATTGGGCCATATGAGTCAAATAGAGAACTCGGATATTCCACAGACACACTATTCCATCCCGCATCATTGCGTTTTGAAACCAGAAAGCTCGTCAACAGCACTGCGTGTAGTCTTTGACTGTTCAGCGAAAACATCCTCTGGAAGTTCTCTAAACGATGTTCTGGGAATCGGACCAACAGTTCAATCTGATTTGTTTTCAATAATCCTTCGATTTAGATTAAAAGGATATGCATTCACAGCAGACATCAGCAAGATGTATCGACAGGTTTTACTTCGACCAGAAGACAGAGCTTTTCAACTTATTCTTTGGAGAACAAAAAATGATCAACCTCTGAGGACTTATAGGCTCAACACCTTGACTTATGGTTCGGCCTCCGCTCCATACTTAGCAACTAAATGTCTGGTTCAACTTGCAAAACAATACGAAAATGTTCACGTAAACGCATCCCCAACAGTAAGTCAAAACATTTACGTGGATGATTTACTTGCTGGAGCAGACTCAGTGTCAAAGGCTAGAGAACTCCTTGAGGAGAATATACTACTTCTAGAAAAGGGTAAATTTGAATTAAGAAAATTTTGTTCTAATGATGAAAACATTTTAAAGAACATCCCTGATGCACATAAAGAAAAATTGGTAAGGTTTCATCAGTCTGACGTTATTACAACCTTGGGATTAATTTGGAATCCAACCATTGACTGTTTTGAATTTGGTTTTAATTCTGAAAAATTTAAAACGCCAGAAGCGACTGTGACGCGCAGAAGCGTGTTATCTGACCTCGCTCGTTTACTTGATCCTTTAGGTTTACTGAGTCCTGCAATAATGCTTGGAAGGCTTTTTGTTCAAGATTTGTGGAAAACGAACTTCTCGTGGGATAATGAGCTTCCTTTGGATCTCGCAAGTAAGTGGAAGGATTATATTAATCAATTTTTTGACCTTAGAAGCATCAGGATACCAAGATTTGCTAATATCAAAACCCAAGGAGGTGTGCTACAGCGAGCCATTCATAATTTGTGCCCTTTGCCGGTAGAAGAAGCGAAAAAATATCCAGGAACTGTCAAGACAGATCATCCAATTGAGAAAGAAGAAATTCCTCTATTGACAGTTGAAGCAGACTCAATCAAACCTGCAATATCCAGGAAATCCCAAGGTGGAAAAATAACAAAGGGACTTGTGTTAATATCTTGTCTCTTTGCATTTTTTGTAGCACCAATCAGTTCGACAAACATAGACAGCCAAGTGGTAATAAGCAACTTAGATAATGCTATTGGAATTTATTTCGAAGATATGGGAACACTGCGAGTAGCCGACAATTTTTGGAGTCTTTACGTTTACTACAATCTGACCAATTACTGGCTTGAATTGAGCGAAACGAAAGGCTATTTAAGGGAATTAGAAAAGGCTTGTATGGCGGATAAATCGGAGAGAATTTATCACTGCAATTCGACAATCGACATTCTTCGAAAAAGAATAATAAACATTGCCCAAAAGAACGATCTTATAAACGGGTTCAATACTACAACCCAGAGTTCAATGCGACATCGTAGATCTCCATTTGATTTTGTTGGAAGCGTAGCGCATAGTTTGTTTGGTGTGCTAGATCAGGAAGATGCTCAACATATTCAAAATCAAATTGAATTGGCAAATAAACAGGATCAACACTTATATTCTCTCATACGAAAACAGAGCTCTATTGCAGACTCTACGGCAAATATACTGAGGCGCAACTCATTGGAAGTTCAAAATGACTTTAACACATTAAATACATATTTGACAAAAACTTTCAATACAATTGGAAAACAACAAAACGAAATTGTGAATAATCAACATTTTCTTGCGCTCACTACGTATTTAAGTATGATGCTTAATAATTACGAACGCACTCAAGATGTCCTGCTAGATGTTATCCTGGACTTAAATCATGCGAAAATCAACCCGCAGATAATAACACCAATGCAAGTAAGTAGTCAACTGCAACTGATTCAAGGAAATCTACCTTCATCGCTGAGGCTGCCCAGTGTTTCGGCCTTGGAAATGTTAAAACTAATAACAGTCAAAGGACGGACACTACATGAAACAATTGTGTTTGAAGTCTTAATCCCGTTAGCCGAAGATCAAGAATTCCAAGTTTTTAACCTCATTCCATTGCCAATTGTTCACAACAACATGAGCCTACTCGTCGATGTAACATCTCCATACCTTGCGGTTACATTAGCAAGAGATAAGTATTTTGGACTCTCCTATATTGAATTCAATTCTTGTAAACTAATAGGAACGAGAAATCATCTTTGCAGACAGATTGTGCCTACTAGAGTTCACTCCAAAGATTTTAAAGTGTGCGAAATGGCTCTATTAAACCACGAGGACAACGCTTTGGAAATATGTGATCTAAAGGAAGTGCCTCCACAAGATCATTGGTATGCGCTGAGGCAAACAGACTCTTGGATATTTTCGGTGATGAACAATGTAACAGGCCTTCTGATTTGCAATGGCCAAACAAGAAGCATTTCTCTATCAGGCACTGGAATGATTGGCTTTAACAACATATGCTCCCTTAAAATTGATACAAGGATAATTAATGGTCATTTAAATTTAAAGACTATTATAACAAAGTCATTTGTTCCAAGTGCAAGGCTAAGCAATTGGATCAGAAATCGCAACTTGACAGACGACCATTTTTCCCCCTTGACGGTAAGAAATAATAATGAAACAGATGTTAAAAATCTTTCACAGGAAATAGAAGACCTTAAGAGAGCAATGACTTCTGATGAACTACCACCCGCCAACATACATGATTTTCATCACTATGGCTTGAGCTACTTGTTGCTGGCGATCACCATTGGAATGATAGTAATTTTTTGCCGATATCGAAAACATCAAGCCGCACTACAAATTCCAATTCGGAGAAGGGGTTCTCGCTTTCAAGCAACTATTTAAATTGAAGGTTAGGAACCTTCAAGGAGGGGTGTATGTTGGAACTCAAAACTGCGTAGTACGCAACCATTTGGGTTTCATCATATCTTCATAATATATTTTTTATTTGTAACGAGAGCTGTGATGTGAACGCTCAAGTCCGGACGTTCACTGGACGAAATACGAGTCTTGCGTGGACTGTCTACTCGCTTGCTGAATGGCCAGTTCCCACGATTCGCACGTTCCCACATCGCAGCTCATCGAATCTTACCATTTGTTTCGATTTATACTTTCATTCTACTGTCGACATCCAAGCAATAAAGATTGTAACGATTTAACTGTGCATTTGATTTTGAGTTATTCATTGTGGAAAAAATTGTGCATTTGATTTTGAGTTATTCAACATTAGTTTCTTTTTCAATTTTGAGCATTCTAATTTTGCTTTTGGTTCTTTCAAATTTATTATTAGAGAAAAAGCAACAGCTGTAAACAATTCACTCATACCCTTCTCAAAAACGACGGGCCTTTGTAGTAGTCATGCTTCTTTAGTTCAAAAGCCTTTGTATGAACATAATAACTTTGCTCCTCAGCTCGCTGTGACTCATCGCGAGCTTGCATAAGCATAACTCTCTGTGTTCAAGACGTTTGATTACCATCGCTCTTTGAATTCAAAGCTATCTGGATCAATATCAAACATTGCTATTGCTAGCTCATCAAGAACTTAGAAATCAATGAAAACATCGAAGTACAACCTTTTTTGGAAAATGTATTCTAGAAAGAATTAAAGGGCTTATACTATTCTCAAATATATCGCTTCTGACACAGTTTTAAGCAATAGCTACTATTCACTACACTGTCTGTCTGACCATAAACCAGGCTTGTAGCGTTTGCGCAAATGGGTTGTTACAGTTTTAGTTGCATTTACTTCTTTAAAAATTTCCTGGTTCTAACACACTCAACAAATATGCCTTACTAGAACAAAGAAGTTCCCTTTTTAATACAGTAGAAACGTTTTTTACATGTGGGTATTTTGAACTGTTGAATTTTGTTGAAGTTATACTTCTTTTGATGCGTTTTGAAAAAATTATGAGAATTGAAAATTACAAAATTTCCCTATCCATTCACTTAACAACGTTATAAGTATCGTGATTTCAAGAGCATCAGGGTGGCGTAACTAAGCGAGGAGCCGCAGATGAATACTTTGAGAGATCGAAGAAAAATATTCGACATTCTCTTTACTCATCGATACTTTTGGAACTGTTGACTCACAACTCAATCTTCTTTAACACTAATCCTCGCAACATTCAAAATTGTCGCCTCTTTGATTGTGGAACAAACCTACTTTTGGAAGAGAAATATGCAACATAGTCTAGGAAATGCGGTCTTAGGTTAGATTGACTCCCCTTCTAATTTGGTAATTCTAGACATTATTGTCAACAAATAGAAAATTTCTCATATCAACAGGTTGCATTTAATTATTTGCTTTGTGTTTGAAGCAAACGACCTTGGCTCTCCTCCGAAACTAACTAAATCCTTGATGAAGGACTTGCTTTTTGGAATAATCAATGAACAAAAAATATACAAAACGAATAAAATATGTATTTCTTTATTATGAAGTTAAATATTGTAAATTGGAAAAGAGAAGGTGCTTCGTTCAAACACGATTATTATGATGTAAGTACCTCCTACCTACGCCTACATCCACATACAGTTCATCGATTACCTACGAAATGGAGAGACAGAGACAGAACCAGAGACAATTTAATTTTATTGTGTGTGGTTTTGGACGGACAGGACGACGATGATTCGGAGTATTAGAGAAAATATTATTGAAAATTGTACCTATACTTTGTGCGGCAAGTAGCATGAGCCCCCAGTCAGATCCATTCATCCCCCAAAACGAACAAAAACCTTAGAAACATCCCCTTGGATTTGTCCTATTGGCCAACGGAAGGAAAACAATAGCTTGCGCATAAACAATAGAGACGGGTCATTCTATCCAATCCTGAGAAAAACTGAAAAACCGCACACCACCCTCGCATTGTGCTTCTCTGTGCTCTGCCGAGTAGAAAACAGCGTATTGGTTTTTAGAATGAACCCTAAAGTAGGGAGAGGGTGGTTCGTTCGTTCGTTCGTTCTTTCTGTCTCTATAGGTAGGTACATATTCTATTCGTAGAAGTATTGTTGTAAGCGCATATACCGAACACAGAAGAACTCTTGTAGTAAATAAAATTACAAAAGGGCTCACTCCCTAGACACCCACCCCGGCTTGTTCAATAGGCAGACACAAGAGATGTGTTCTGCATTTGGAACCTAATGTGTATCTTGTATCTCTCTGCTTACACATGTACTTTATCCCTCTTATACATAAACACTAATAGATATACATATATATGAACATACATATGTACATATATATATGTAGGTACGAAAAGGGTCTTCTTGGTGACTTCCAGCGTTATACTCGTACACATGGAAACATGTCTTTTGATGTCAAGGAGCAATATCCTTAGAAATTGAGAATCCAGACGTGCGCCCATTCTTACTTGCTTCTCGCATGTGCTTGGAAGAAGAACAAAAAATATAAAAAAAAGGACTTAGTAAGCTCCAACATCCACATCCAGCAACAGCAGCAGAAGCAAGTAAAGGCAGCAGACAACATCATCATCTTTCGTCGCTTGCTGTGCGGTTGTGTTTTATTCCTTCGGAGAACTTTCCAAGTAAATCGTTAACGAAGGGATAAAACAATGTTTTGTATGCTGCTGCTTCTGCTCTGGTTCTGTATTCGAATAAGAAACGTTGCATCTATGTGTAGGAGAGTGTGTGATGTCTTATTCTATTTCCTTGCCATGTCCGTTGAAGCCCCACGTCATGGATACAACAAGAAATTGGATCATTTTAGTTCCTGACTGTACCTAGTAAAGTGGGCGTATATATGGGTGATTCCTTCTCTCTCGCTCTCTATGCTATAGGTACAGCATATGTCACTCGTTTCTTGTATCCTTTTTGTTGTGCTGAGTTTCTTAACGTTTACATAAAGTAAAATAAAATTGAATCCTTATCCTGATAAGCTACTACTGCATTTGATGAATGCTTCTTAACCAATATTGAGATTTTTTGTTTTTGTTTTCTGCGTTTTATCTCACCTATGTGTGTATTTAAAATTTGTATTTTCTTCAAAGCAGCACAAAAGTCCCTTTTGCAATAGGTGATCAGCGATTCTAACAATTGTTGATTTAGTCGACTGAAATTGGCATTGAAAATGTAACAATTCATGTTCTTACTCATTAGAATGGTTTGTGTCAATATTACACCTACATGAGCTTACACGACACACGAGTCGTTTGAGTGGTGAAAAAAGGATCGTGTGATTCGTGTTCGCTTGTTTAAAACGATTTTTTATTTTAGTTATTTGAGATTAGGAATTTATAGTGTTTTTTGTGCCGAATCTTTTGAAGCTCAATCAATTCTGATGAAAACGTGTTCATATTGGCCAATCTAAAATATGTTGATTACAGACTTTAAAATCTGTGTACAGTTGAATCTCAAGTCACCATTTTTCCAACAAGTTGCAAGTTGTGTGTTTAAAAAAAATTATTTTGACTTTGCATTTCAATGACAAAACTAGTAACACCTTAAATTCTGGCAACACCGTAAGATTTTCAACTTAAACGACTGCAATAAGTTCATTTAAGACAGACCCAAAGGACAAGTGTTTCATTAGAAATGATTATGTGATTTCGTTTCAAACGAACCAACACGGTTCACACATAATATCATCAGCAGAATAATTCAGTCGATTTTGAAACAGAATATGGAGGTCTGGGGCACACCAACTTTTATTCTGCGTGTATGAGTTTAAAAGCGGACTTTTATTAAACGAAAATTACTGCTTAGTCTATCGAAGAAAAGACTAGTCAAAGTACGTGTTAGCGATTGCTTTGAATGGCTTGACAGCAGAAACAGAAGAAATTATTATGACGTTTTTAAATTTTCTGACATTTTAAAATTAAGAGTAATGGAAGGTGACATTTGGTTTTTATATTCAATTGTAAAAGGCATTGCCAGAAGGGCTTACAAAATGAGTTTTACTAATTGCACAAAATTAAAGAAAAGAATAAGTGAAATATTGATTTGTTAGGTACTTTACTCAAAAATACGTGATCTTAAATATAAAAGTTTAGTGCCGAATCCTGTTTCTGCTTTATTCAAAACGACGTAAATATTCGTATACCGTATACCGTCATAACAACAGTTAACCTTTTAATACGAAATCTTTACTCTCGGTGATTTTATTAGCCCTATCACAAGGCTCACCGCAACAATTTCAGACTACCAACGGCAACGGGCCGATAACTTTGGTACTTCTTGTTATTTCTCAAGCTGATAATTTATTTGTGTTTCAATAAGCTTGGTGCCAGTTGCGTATGAGTTCGTGTGTCTGTCTGTTACGTGCGAGGCTGTAGATTCCGATCCCAGAAACGTCAAAGAAAAAAAATGTCCGCGGGTATCGTCTTTCACGAGGAATTTGAAATTTCAACGATAACAACTTAATGCTGTTAATGCGTTCTCGATTAATCTCTCGACATCGCGGCAAAAAATTGTAAGTCCATTCCATTTCCTCTTAGGGTAATTTTTTTTCTGTTGGAGGTTTTAAAAATACCAGCTTGAGCACTCAGACCTAAATACTGGTCCATTGTACTACCAGTTAGTAACCTTCTATTTGTTATAGCTTTCAAAATGCTCGGAGAAAAGCCAAAAGACGCTGCCATGATAAGGAGCCTAAGTTACCAGCTCTCACCATGTCTGCGCCGAGTATCTGTAACCTCATGCGAGAAAAAGCAGGACTTTCACAGAGAGTGCTCTGCGGTGTCCTTATCTTCTCCACAAGATTCACAGAGTGTGGTATCACTCAAGCCTAACACGTTTAAATGCTTGGCAAAATAGAAGAGCCCGCTGGCAACGCCAATAAGCTTTCAACAGTCTTTTCTGCTACGGGATAGCGAAATTGTTGCAGTTTTCTTATCAACGTTGGGAAGCATACGTAAGTCGTACGTAAGATGGTTCTTCGATATTCCAATTTAGTTAAGGGAAAGCAAACCTTGTGCTTTTTTTTACCATCTTTTTTTGACCATCTTGGGCTTGCGCGAAATAGCTTACTCGCTTACAAACGTATCATACACCAAATTTGTTATGAACAAAACCATTCACAATGACAGCTGACTATGAGTTTGAGCGGAAGGCACTTAAAGGTCAAAAATTTAGAGCTTATTTTGTTTCGATAGAGGATCTCATTCACGTAGAAAGAACTTAACTCTCGACAAAAATCTTTCTTGCATCCTAGTTCATTTTCTTACAGGTACATACTCCGTTTCAAGACAACTACTTAATTGTGGTTGTTCTCAAACCTAA
This sequence comes from Melanostoma mellinum, assembly GCA_914767635.1. Lineage (NCBI taxonomy): Eukaryota > Metazoa > Arthropoda > Insecta > Diptera > Syrphidae > Melanostoma > Melanostoma mellinum. The sequence goes on from OU612061.1 coordinate 19,236,397, forward strand.
AAACTACTCTTTCCACTTCACAAAACCTTAGAAGCAGGCAGCACAAGTTTACATCGAGCGTAGTAAAACCTCTTTGTCTGTCGGTGTATACCTAAATTTTCTGGGTGTATCATCATCAGTTCATCACCGACAACAAGCAAGCTTTTATTCCTATTAGCCTCCACTTGTTCTCACAAAAAAAAAAAAAAAAACGCAAGAATCTCTCAACACGAGGGAGGAAGAAAAATGGATAAATTTTCGGCATACAATACTCCGAGAGAAAAACCACCCACCCAACAGTGTTAGCAGCTAATTCATCATACTTTGCTTCCAAGGGTGTGTCTATACGTAATTTTATAATTAGCTATTTTGCATATTAATAGGGTTGTTTCTTCCATTCTCATTCTCATCCCTTTCATCGTATTATTATCGAGAGGGTTGCAACGTGGTAAAAGCATAAAATGTGTTCCTCAATTTTCTCTTCATTTTAACAATATGTTAGTAGGTAGTAAGTACAACGGGAGCGACAGCAGCAACAAGCAACAGCAAACAGTTTGCCCTTTTGATTTTTCAATTCACTCCACTCAGTTAAAAAAAAAAAAGAAATGAATAGTTTATAACTTCTGTTGGCATTACTCTTTGGTGGCAAATAGAAAATTAAGTCTCGTTTACTTATGTTAACTTGTACTCATCTAACGTCTTTTTCTTTGGCTTAATAATTAATTTTCGAAACAAGCTCTGAAAAGTCTACATCGAAATGCCGAGACTGTTTTATTATAACTTTTTATTTTGTCGTTGATCCTTTTACTTTGTGTTTTTTTTTTAATGAGGGTTAAATAGGACTAATCTTTGCTGAATTCTTAACAAACCAAATAATCTAACTCTTTTCTTCTTTATTTTTCGTTTCAGGTATGTTTGAATTCTAACTCTAATATTTTATTGGTAAGTCTTATTAAATTGCTTGATTGTTAGGAAAAACCGAATAGCACTGGGAATTTCACACTTTATTATTCCTTTCCATTTAAAAAAAACTTTTTTTTTAATTAAAAAAAAAAGGATTGAGTCAAAGGATATTCTTATAAGAAGAAAACCAGTATTGTAATAACTGAAAAAGCCCGGTTTCAAACGGTTGGGCTAGAGACAATCGCGAGGATTCTACGATTCCTCGCGATAGGTAATTAACACGAAAGTGCATTGTGGGATCTGACATATGATCCACCCAAGGGGTATGCTGCATGGACTCCAGAAAGCGTCGCGTCGGCATACCTACCGGTTTTTTTATTGTACTAGAAATATAGACATGGCAATAGTAAATAACTAAGGAGGAGAGAGTTCTTGAAGTCGTCGTCCCCGTAGGTTTTGAGTTCTTGTTTCCGTTTCCGAAGACATACAGTGTAAAAATATAGCCTCTGTTAATTGGGTACATATAACTTCCTTTGCAGAATTACTTACTTACTTACTAAGGTGGGCATTACAGTTCAAGGCGAACCTGAGCCTCAACCAACATCGTTCTCTAACTACTTAGATTTCCGGCGAGCTCTCTCTAGTTTTGCACTCTAAGTCGGTTGAGGTCTTCATCCACTTGATTGTGCCACCTAAGACGAGGTCTTCCCCTGCCCATGTTGCGGTACAGCTCATCCAGCTCGTTGTTGTATCTTCTTCTCCACACTTTGTCTTCGCATACGGGACCAAAGTTCATTCGGAAAATTTTTCTTTCGAAACGACGAAGGGTTTCCTCATCCCCTTTCGATTAGGTCCATGCTTCCACGCCGCAAAGCAGGACTAGGATGATTAAGGTGTTATACAGGGTTACTTTGGTTTTTCTGGCAAAAGTTATTCTCCGTTTGATCTCCGCACTGATGTTGTTTTCCTTGTCTTTAGCGGATCCTATAGGTAGACGAAGTCCTGTACTACCTTGAAGTTATGTCTGTCTTTTGTGACGTTTTGTCCAATTCGTCGATGTTCTGTGTCCCTGTTTGATGACAACATATACTTCGTTTTGCCCTCATTAACCATCAAACCTATTTTTGCCGCTTCTGTTTTAATACTCGCAAAAGCATCTATGACATCACGTTTTTTTCTTCCCATTGCGTCAATATCGTCTGCGTAGGCGAGTAATTATACAGACTTTTGAAAGATTGTTCCTCTGGTGTTGACGTATGAGTTTCTTACAATCTGTTCAAGTTTGATGTTGAAGAAATCGCATAACATTTTGTCACCTTGCCTAAAGCCTTTTTCGACATCAAAGGTCTCGGTGAGTTCTCTACCAACCTTGACGGAGCAGCGTGAATTCTCCAAAGTCATCTCGCATAGTCGTACGAGTTTTGCAGGGATGCCGAAACTAGATATGGCTCTGTACAGCTCGTCTCTGTTAATACTGTCATATGCGGCTTTGAAATTGATGTGATGAACTACATTGATAATTATCTTTCAAGTTGTTGACGTGGGGTTTCAGACGTTCACATATTAAAGCAGACAAGATCTTATAGGGGACGTTAAGGAGGCTTATCGTTCTATATAATTGGCGCAATTGTGAGGGTCCCCTTTCTTAGGAACAGGCATACGATACTGCTGCCTCTAAGAATCCGAAAAGCTGTATGCGATTGGTATGTGTGCATAATCGACGATCCTCGGGGGAACGATCGCATATTTGAAGGTGCCAAATGTGCTGCAAAGTGCTTAGGATTCTTAGACCGATGCAAGAAATTTTTCATTCATCCGACAGTTCAATTGAATTTCAATGAATGGATTCTTTGGAGCATAGGAGTAACGCATCATGTCACGGACTTTTTTATCGTTATTTTTACAAACAGTAATCTAGTGAATAAGCCAGGTTAGAGGGGAGGAATCATTCCAGCAATTAAACCTCAGCACCCGCTTCGGTAGGAATGCACATCAGTTCTTCCTTACACCTAATTTCGGTCGCAAGGTTCACTGAAAATTCTGCCATTTTACCCTTAGTGTAAAAAAAGAAAATGTTTACTGAACGTTTGGGCGGTATTTTATATATCAAAAATGTGTATTGAGTTTGAAATGAATCGGTCAAGTAGTTTTGAAATGACAGTGAACACGGACTTTGAATATTTTGTTTTGAGAAAAACGCGTCTAGAGTTTATGAACTAAAAAAGTGACAAAAAAAATTTGTCATGTCGATAAATATAAAATATATTTTTATGGCCTTTTCTACCTAAATTTACTTACGGTCAGGACAATCATAAAAAACCCTGACCCCCCCTACCTTAAGTTCACAGAGGTTCGTATCTTAACCGCTTTCTTCGGATGTGGCATACTTTACACAACTCATTTTTTGTCCGCGCATTACTCTGCACAGAAATCTGAAAATTATGTGCACCGGCAGGCATCTCCTTTCTAATTCTTTCCTTGTTTAACACCCGCTCTGTGTTTTTCAACATTATAAGGGTAGTCATATCAACTTTAAGTAAATTACAATCATAAAACAAAACGCAGATTGGAACTTCTTTCTCTTTGAGAATGGCCCAAAAACTGAAAAACGGAGACAAGCTTATTGACAGACCTCATTAAGATCCCTCTTTGGCAAAATCGCTTTTGTACGTTCTGTACCTCCTGTTCCCTTATCATCGTCATCTTCGTGCAACTCCAAGAGTCGCAACAAGTCGAAACAGGGTTTGCCTTTAAATCCGATGTGCTAACGTCGCGCTGAATGATCTCTGCCATAGTGTTATGGGTTATCATAACTTGAGGTTATTGAGCGTCTTTTTAAAACCTGATGGAAAATATTGAAAAATCATTAAAGCCACAGAAGTTGGTTTTCTGTAAGTTGTAGTTGAATGGAAAAAAATTTCCATACCGAATACAACGAAAATTCAAAAAGGTTTTAAGCAACAATTTATTTGTCTGTATGGTTGTAGCCTTAAATTACAAACCAAGCACAGAAGAAACGGTCCTTTTTTGTAACTAAAAGAATTCAATTAAAACGATTTGGGGGAAAAAAAACAAAGTGCGCCATAATGCCCCAAGTTATTCTCTACATATACTTCTTTGCTTTTATGGCATGTTAAACACGCCTAGGAAAGCCATTCCCTGCTAGATATTACCTAGTTCTATCGAATTTGCTAATCAAATTTCAAAAGACCTTTACAAAGCCCCTTGAAGAGACAAGCTAAGCGCAATATAATAAAAATTGATAGGATATTGTACACCAGAGACTTGTTGGTGAACATAGAGCTTTTTTTTTTTTTGAAAAAATGGTGATGATGAAAAAAAATATGTCGTATCGCGCGCTTCTCTTCTGCAGTAATTAAGATAAGGGTTCTCCTTAACCAGAGCAAGAAATATAAAAAAAAAAGAGTAGATAGAGGAAAACGAAAAAATAATCGGAAAGGGAAAGGCATCGTTGTCAATCTGTCATCTCCATTACCTCTCATGGGAGAAATGATGAAAGACGGAAGCAAGAACATTGACAGCTAGCAATTTTCTGCTGAATCCTATTGAATTCTAATTTCTTTTTCTTGTTCTTGTTCTTGTCGAACAGAGAGACACAAAAGGGAGGAAATTTTGTATTTTCCGCAATCTTAAACACATGAATATAATGTTTCCTATAATATACGTAAAAGTATGTTCTATGAAATAAGAGACACAATAGCCATTGATGATTGTGCAGTTAAAGAAAGCTTTCCTTACCTAGTTGTATGTTGTTTTTTTTTTCTTCTTTTGGAAGAAACTATTTTTGTCTTTTGATTTGCTGGGGGCTATGACATAGCATTTGAGCACTCAGATACAGCCACACGCACAACCCCCCAAAGAATTAGCTGAATAAATAAAAGTTATTTTCTTCCTTAAGAGTTGCTGGGTGCTGGTGGTGGTGCGGAAAGACTGATGATGATGATGAGGCTTATTATTATGCGGAGAACATAAGCGGTAAAATGCCATGACAATGTTAATACAATTGGGGATGACAATTGGAATGGGTAAAATGTATTAGGCATTACAGGATTTTGTTGTAAGCTATAAGGTAATTCGGAAGCATAACCATTGCCACATTACAACTTTGAGTGAGTTATAATTTTTATTACTTTATTGATATAAGCCTCATCTTGTTCTAAAGCACTCGATTTTTTAGAAGAAGTATCATTCCATACTTTCTCTGTGAATGCCCGTTCGCTAGGTCTACATTAGAAAAAATGTCCTTGGAGAATACTTCTTCGACGAGCTGGGTGATATTTTGAGACTTCCATTAAATAGCATCCTAAGATGATTAAAAATCGAAAAAGAAATAAATTTCCTAATTGAAAATTTGTATGATCGTGTAGATCACCCTCAACTCCTATTTGCGTTTCGCCCAGGTACGCCAATGGGCTAATCAGTTAGATGTTGCCGTCCCCTTCTAAGACGCAAACTTTGTTCGGATTACACCGCCATTTTTAAAATTCACTGCACTCACATGCAGTGTCCAAGTGATTGAACTTAAATGGTCTTGTGAGGTCCCCTAAGCCTAATAACCCAGCCACCAACAATATAAAAGTTGTAGGTCCCCTCCATTCCTCAAGATATGGTTGAAAAATATACGTGAAGCTCTGCACGAAGATAACTTTGGAGTAAATAACTGCGAATTGTCACAAAAGATTCAAGTCTTTTCATAAAACAAACTGAACATTGCTTTTTTATCAACAATACGTTGAATGTATGTATCTTATCTGTACGAACGTTCTAGAATGTTGTTTATCATTCCTTTTATTTTAGTTATTTTAAGTTAGCGATCCTTACCTTTGATCAAAAAAATAAATATATATCCTAAGTATAAACAAATATAAAAATATAGATGAAGAGGCAACTCCCATAAGGACTCGGCACTGATGATGCTGAAAACAAAACAGCGATATTCTTTGAAAATACGAATTTCTATAGAAAAACCTCATATTATGAAAACAAACATAAGGTCACACAACGGCAACCTAATCCTAAAAACAAAACAAAGAACCATTCATAGATAGCGGTGTATAGTTTCGCTTTGTGTGTGCGAAATTATGTTCGGTTTTGTTAAAAATGTTTGCTCGAAAATAGATATGCGCTTTGTGCTTATGGTGAGGGGGTGAGGTGAGATGGTAGCTGCTATTCATTTCTTGTTGTTGGACATTCTTTTCATCTTTAGAGCCAAAAGAAGAACCATATAGTGATGTTTTGCTTGGCAAATGGTTTTGTTTGGATATGAACTGTGGTGTCTCTCTATCTCTTTCGCTCTTACATCTTTTTATGTGTATACTAGCTCTAGAGTCTAGAGCATCAAAGTTGAGAAATATGATTTTAAGAGTTGACAAATTACTAGATTTTCAGAAATGTCACCGATTGTGTAGTTGTAGAGTATCTCTTTCAATGCAATCGATTGTAAAAGTAATTTTTTTCCTTAAACAGAGGACTCACCTTTAGTTTTGAGAAAGCTGATTAATGTTCATGGGACTTTAGTTAAAGGAGCTGAAATTCTCTTGATTTTTACGGAAAGCGCCCTAAAGTTGATAGTTAATCAAACGATTCTGGTAAGGCCGAGGCCACGCAGTCAGCGATAAGCGAGCGAGCGAGCGACTGAACGACATGAAAAAATTAAAACAAATGAAATTGCATTGAACTGGCCATGCATTGAGCGAGCGATGAGCGATTTTTTTAAGCGACTGAACGACGTCGCTCTGTCACCAAACTTGTTCTAATTTTTAGTTTTTCGCTTAGCGTCAAGAGCAACAGATGGTTAAAGTAAATATAGAAATTTTGATCTCTGCTGTGCAACAACAAATAACAACTAATCGCTGAAGAAATGTCGCTCACGAAAAGGCCACTCGTCGCTCGACTTTGTCGCTTAATCGCTGATCGTTCAATCGCTCGCTCGCTTATCGCTGACTGCGTGGCCTTAGCCTAAGAAAGACTTAGTTTAAGATTTTCAATTTTTGCTCTTATACTAAGTGGAAGGCAGGTACCAACCATAAAACTGTTTCTTAACACAAGTTCTTAACCTTTTGCTTCAATCCGAAATGTTTATCACTATTGTAGAGTTTTGCATTGGGCATATTTAAAACCTTTTCTGTAGTTCTCCTTTTCTGATTTTAGCCATTCACACTGCCCCTTATAGAAACAACATAATTTCGTAGAAGATTCTATGGGCAGACTATGCCGCAAACCTTTAAGGATTGTCAAGAACTCGTCAGCATCCTCAAAATCATCCATTTACTTTTAATTTTCAAACTCATTGGCAAGAGAACTGCCCTAGATCTTCGGTTGAGAAGGCACAATAAGTCCTACCTCCTACCTCCGAAACGCCTAACCTGTAGAAATTCATCATATAAAATGTAGTTAATTGAATAACAAATCAATTTTTTTTTTTTTGTCAGGAGGAGACACTTAGCAGTATTCGACACCAATTAGTGTGGGACTCTTACCTCACTAAAAACTCCTCGTAATCAGAACCAATCTATGAACAATCGACAACAGATTTTTCTTTCTCAATAATATAATCGCTTTAGGGGAAGCTTAAACTTTTAATGCTTCCCATGACTTTTAGACCATTGACTCGTGTGGCTTGGTTCTTCTTGATCTCCGAACATTGACTCCATGGACTCCATTTCAGAGTTGATATGACTATGCAGACCCTGATTGTGTGATACGGCATGTTTTCTTACAACTTCTGTTACCATTTTTATTCGTAGGTCACAATGTAAATCGCTATTTCTTATATACCATGGTGCATTTACTATTCCACGAAGGACTTTGTTTTGGAACTTTTGGATGATTCCAGTATTTGTTTTCTTTGTACAGTCCCATAATTGGATAAAGCATTATTTTATTTTCGACAGATAAGTGAGAATTCCTACCGAGTAACCAGTACATTTTTCTATTCTAAACTTCTAGTTGAGTTCCTACCTTTCCTTTTTGATATGCTCTTTCCATTTAAGCTTTGCATCCAAATTCATCCCAAGGTATTTCGCCGTATTGGTGTAAGGTACAGCTCGATTGTTGATGAATATTCGAACGTAGCTCAAGTTTTTATTTTTAAAGTTTATATGTGCAGATTTAGCTTCATTGAGCTTGATATGCCATTTTTTGGTCCAATCACTAATTGTGTCATTTTGCAATTTCTCAGCAGCCTTGACAACCCACTTACCGGATGCCAAAATTTGCAGAATCATCTGCAAAAGTAGCCATAATGGTGTTGTTATCCACTGGAATATCTCTTGTATATAGCAAATACAGGATAGGTCCTAGGACGCTTCCTTGTGGAACACCGGCTTTTATTTTGCTAGCTTTGAATATTCTTGATCATTCCGTAATCTGAAGAGCTATAAGATTTTAGTATTTCATAATACTGCCTGGGAAGGTCCCTTTGCAGTTTGTACTCTAGCCCCTCATGCCATACCTTGTCGGCAACATTTGTCAACATCTAAAAATATAGCCGAACATACTTGTTTTTCTTCTAATGCTATTTCAACTGCATCCGTTATTCTATGAACTTGGTCTGTCGTAAAATGTTTATTTCTAGATTCAAACTGATGATTTGGGATTAGAGTTCTTTCTTCTATGACTTTACTCAGTCTTTTCAGTAGCAATTTTTCAAAGACTTTTGCCATTATTGGTATAAGCGATATTGGTCTGTAAGACTTCATTTCTCTTGGTGGCTTACCTGCTTTGGTATAACAATTACTTCAGCAATTTTCCAATGATGTTCGACATATTGGGTCTTTGGGCATACATTTATTATGATTTGGAGTTTTTTGAAGGCTTTTGATGGCATTTCTTTCATTTTTTGTTCGATAGTTGATTTCGACACATACTTTTTATTTCGTTGAGTGTGACTATTGGTATGTCAGCTTCATCTACTTTATCAATAAACTGTAAGCTGTTTTCAGTTGTACTTGCTGGGAATGGCTTAAAAACATTTGCAAGATGTTCTGCAAACAGGTTAGCTTTTTCTTTCGGATCTCCGATCCAACTCCCGTCTAAAGATTTTATCGGCGGGTTTTGTAAATGCGTTCTTTTAAGGCGCTTAGCTCCAGAGCGAATAATTGGTTGAAGCATGAATTTTTCAGGAATCTACTTGATGAGTCATTTTTGAATTCGTAGATTTGTTTTTTCATTTCGTTGCTTAGCCGGTTAAACGCTGTTTTGTCGTCTGGAAATCTTGTATTTTGTCATTTTCTTCGAGCTCTTCTTTTCTCCAATATCAACTCAACAGCGTATTTTGTTTCAGTTTGCTTCCTACTCGAGTAAGTTGATGTACTTTCTTCTGCAGCTTGTTGAACATCGGCAATGAATTGTTCTACTTCAAGGTCGATTTGCTCTTTTGTTTCCATAGGGAATCTGAGATTTATATAGCTTTCAAGCTTTTCTCTGAATTCACTCCACTTTGTTTTATTATTTCTTTCTTTCTTCCATTATCTTTGATTCATTAAGTGATGAAATCACCGATGAATGATCTGATGATAGTCATAATTACCTTCGACTCTTATATGATTTTGTTTGATACCTTCAACTACCAAAAAGTCAACAAGGTCTGGTATTTTACTAGTCTGATATTATGGCTAGTAAGTTGGTGATCTGGATGAATAAAACTCACAATTGTATTTGAGGCCTGCTTTGTAAAGCCTTCTGCCTTTTGTTGTTATATAAGTCTGGATCCCCAATTGGTTGCTTAGCATTGAAGACACTGCCAACAAGGAAGTTATGTCCTAGCAGTTCTGTTTAATCATCTTCAGTCGGGGAACGCCTTGGCGGGCAGTATATTGATGGCAACTTGAAGTATTTCTTTTTCATACCAATACTAATTACACTGGTCAACAAATTCGTAATTTTTTTTTTTGTCACATGAAAATTTATATCAAATTTTGAATATACTAGGGCCACCAAACAATAATATATCAATGACAAAAAAATCTACACACCAAAAAGTACAAGAATCAGCCACACTTACAGAACTATTTCGTAATATCTAATCGATACTTATGATTTTATTGAATATTTGGTTTGTGGTTAGTCCCTTTTAAGTCTACAACAATAGTCTGCTAGCATTCTTGGACTACATTTCCCTTGAGAACGATTCTCAAATTAGAAATCTTTGTACTAGGAGAAAGTAAATTCCAGTCGTTTAATCTAGACCCCAAAAGCTCAGCCTCTTTTTTAGACCGATTCAAAACACGCACTAAATCGTTTAAATCACATTGACGGTTGACGGTTCATAACTTGGGTCACTATCTTGAGATACCTTATCATGCTGACTGAGAACAAATTCCGGACTAGAAATGTCACACTTCGGTCGATTTGGAGGCATCGGCACAGGCAGTTTGGCACTATGTAGGATGGGTCTTTTGGCCGAAGACAAGTTTGGATACTGGATAGTGTGTTTGGATTTGGTAGTAATGTCTTTTGTTTGAGTCAAAGAAAAATAACAATCACTAACATGATCCTTTGATTCCGTCATTGGTATAAGAAATTGGAAATGTATAGGTTCTTGTTTAGCCCAACCTAAAAGGAACCGCACACACGTTACACAGCATTTATGTGGAACCCAGAATTTGTCTTGATTCCTCACAGGAAAACCAAAATAGTCTTAATAGCTCTGTTCAATTAGTGATGTGAAATTTCGACACTGAAATGTAAAAGTTATTTCTCCACACACATTACAAAAATTGGCTGGGTTGTTCAAACACTTTCGTGGCATATTTACGATCTTACTAACGTAGATAAAATGTAATTTAGCAAACACAATAGTTACAAAGTCAACTAAATGCAGTTATGTAAACGAAGAAACATATATGAGGTCAGAAATTGATATGTGCTGTCACAAGAAAACTGTATGTGATAGAAGCAAAACTGTTATACATTTTTAATAAGGCTACACCAACATATATAAAAACATAACAAAGTTCATGTGACAAAAACAGTGTTTACCAGTGTTATTGTTACTTGAATATTCTCGTTTGGAAACATAGCTTCTTCATGGTGTTTTAAGCTCTTTTTTATCAGGATTGTCGATCCACCTCTAGCCTTGTCAGCTGGATGGTAGCATATAAAGTTTGATATTAAATCATTAAGAACCAGTCCACCTGAGGAATGAATTTCGGACACCAGACAAATATCTAAAAAGATTTTTAATTCGGATAAATGGTGTAAAAGACCGTTTGCAATCCATATTCCAATTTTTAGTGTTCTGTAAATTATGGCTTTTTTAGAGCGACTTCTTCACTTAGCCGTTTGATGTTCAAATCCTGATTGTCAATTATTTTAAGAATCAATTTTTTGAAACAATAATCTCAAACATTATTTCAATGAAATCTTCTATAGACCGTTAAAGTAACCAAAGATCATATTTTGTCATAGCGGTGCACGAGTTGGACAAATTTGCATTTTATCGACAATTCACACTGTCCGTCGATGGCACAAAGCCACCAGAACCGTATTGTGTTGGCTAAATATAAAATAAGCAAGATGCCAATGGAGAGATTAATAACAAAATTCATTTCGCTTCTATTAATACAGATGCAGAGGGTGAGAGGCTGAATTATAATGGTCTAAATTATAATGGCGCAAGCAAGTGCCTACAGCTAATTCTATTCTTACTCCTTTCTCTTTTCGCCTTTCTTTTCCTTTTGTTTTTTATTTTTTATTTGTATGTCCTGGTGCCAAGTACATTCGAGCAATGTGAATGGGGATATTCTTTCTTTCAAACGAGAGTATTATGCATATATCACACACTCCATTGAAATTTATTTTTGATTTGTTCCCCCTCCTGTCGTCTGCCTTTAGGTACCCTGTCCTTTGTGTTGCGAAAAACATTATGCCAACAAACTTACAATCCAACACACACTCTCCAAACAAACGCAACATACTCTCAAATAGGAAAATCGAGTCAGAAAAAGAATTTTCATTGAGGAAAATCCACACAGAATCTAAATGTGTGCCCTCTTGTTCATGGCAACGCCCGCACTTTATTAAAAAAAAAGTTACAATAATAAGATACAAATAATACTAATAATACTGCAACAAAAATAAATCAAACTTGAAGAAGAGGAAGCAAAGCAAAGAAAAAATGAAGCAAAACTTGCATGATCATCGGAAGAGCAAGTGACACAACCATAAATCACATCCTGAATCTGTTTTCGCATCGTCATTTGGGTTTCATTTGCATTTACGTTGGCATAATGGTGGGGTGGTTGGTGCAGGTGGAGTGAGTTAAGCATTATGAGAACTCAGAAGTGACCGGAACAGAATAGAAGGGAACTCGATCGAAGCGATAACAATGTTAACACCATTGTCATAGACTTGTTTGACTTAATTGCGGATAACGAGCGGAAACTCATTGTCATGCTACCGGTTTGGTTTATCGAATTTCACAAACTTCCCCTTTTGTTTCTCGCACAGTCATGGCTCATGATGCTGCCAGAGCCATGGGCATAAAGCTCTAAGGGATGGTACACGACCATAAATATACATTTCCTTCCGACTCAGTGCTTTGACACCAAGCCATTTGAAGAATTCGAAGAATTCTATTTTGCTTCAAACGAAATGTGTTTGCTAGCGTAAGGTGTTTGCCAAGGCTAAGTAAAAGCTTCAGGATGAGGCGTGGGCCTGTTTTTGGGGAGTGGAAACCGTAGAGCAACCTGTTGTTAAGGGCAGATGATGTTGAGTTTGCTATATCAGTATAGGTACCGATAGCAAAATTTCTTCCTTTAATGGTGTTAATTTCTGCAAATGAAATTGATTGGCTGGAGTCCTCTAATTCTTGCTTTGTGATATGTGTGATAAGTAAACGATACAGACGCTATGCAAAACTGTAAAAAAGAACTTATAATGAAAAAAGGATGCGTCAACATGACAACTGACAATATCTCCTAATTATTTCTGATTCCACTCTAAATAAAGTAGATCTCTTGCATAGAGTTCAAATGCAAAAATAAAACACATACGACGGAAGAAGAAGCGGGCATCCATTGCCCTTTACATCTGTTCGCCCACTATCACAAATCGTAAGCCGTACAATACAAAACTGCGTCGGTATTAGATACTTATGGTGAACTCATAGACTCAATAGTTGCGCACACAACACCGCACCGCACTGGGTCCCACTTTCGGTTTCGACTCTCGTTCTTGACGTTGAGGACGGAAGACTGAGCTTTGTCACCCTCACAAGTACGTTGCGTGCGTCGTTTAAAACTAAAAATATATTCACTATTTTGGTGCATGCATGTCAATGCAAAAAATTTGATAGTAGAATAGAGGGCTCAAACGACGACATCAAGGCAGCAAGGGTGTCACAGCGCAGCGCGGCATAATCCAAATGGATAGATGGTGTTCTATGAATAAGGAGAACGTTCTCCGTTGTTGCGTTTTATTTTTATTTTTTTTTTTGTTTTTCATTTCATAATTTAAAAATAAGAACTCAATATTTTCATTCAATTTCTTGAGGAGATTCTCAATGAAAAAGAGCAGTACATGTATGTTGTTGTACGCACAGCGCACACATTACACACGAGTGTGTGGCCATTAGCCACTCGGCACTCGTTGCTCGGATCGGGACTCAAGAATATAAGTTTTACAGCCATGAAGTGAAGGGCGCAGAAATATTGCCGGATGAATAAATGACAAGAATAAGGAATTTGCCGTTTGTTATGAGTGCCAGCTGTAGTTTGGCGTTGGAATCTTCTGAGTGTGTATAAGCTGGAGAAGCGCGTAGTGTGACAACCGGAAGGATGGCATGGTATTGGGGATTGAGAACGAGGGAAAACTCAAACCATATACACACCTACGATACGGTATTCCGAAATAAAACTCTGTTTTAGTTATTTTTGAGTTACCATCTGAGCCCATAGTGCGATTCAGTGCGACAGTTTATTTGCTTTGCTTTTTGTTTTTGTGTGTGTGTGTTTTTTTTTTCGTCCAAGGAAAAGGTCATTAGACACTACTACATTTGCTAGGAATCTTAGTGCAGTTCTTAGGGCCTTAGTATAATATAATTAGACTTTGATTTGCTAATAAAGGTTTCAAAAAACATCTACCTTGAGTTGAGGCCAATCAAAGATTGAAATCGGGGTTTTGTTATTGAGTTCCTTTTTTAATCTGTAAAATATCCAACTGTCCCAATGCAACTCTCATGGAGAAAATGAGACGATGCTACTTTGAAACTTTTTGTTAAGAGTCTTGAAGCTCAGATTCAGTTAAACTGCAAACTACACAAGTCAGAAACGAGTTTCTGAAACGACTGCGAATCGTAGGGGAGAGTCTGGTCGAAAGTAACATTTTGCATATTTGGCTCCATAACTTTTGAACCAAGAAACATAGAAAAATACTACAATGCGCATGTTGACAGGCTATCTTTTTAATCTTCCCCGTGTGAAAGCTGGGAAAAAGAGATGAAAGTCGATTGTTACATCCTTTTCGGTGTTTCGATTGTAACACAAAGAAAGGACGGTTGTTACACCATTAAAAACTCTGATTGCATCCACCCAGACTTATTTGCTTCTCCAATACTTCCGATGGGTCCTCCCTTAATGAACGCTGGGCTGTACTTTTTAAGAGGGAATATGAACAGTGGCAAAATTGTGTTGCCAATAGCGTTCACAGCAAGGCACATGGTCACTAAAGTTCCTCGCTCTGCGGAAGAAATGGCTCCGATTTGCTTTTTTACGTTTTTTTCACAATAATTTTGGAAGGTTTGTGGATAGTTGGCTCAGGTTTTCGGATCGCAAGAGTTTCATTTCGTTGCATGAAAGCCTGGATCCATTCTTTTCTTGCTATTTGATTTTTTTCCCAGGAGTGTTACGTGACACAGGTTGTGAGCTCTTGAAACCCTTCGAATAGATTTTCCGTCTTTTATAACTTATTTCTTCTGCTGCTTTCACAATAAGTTCTTTTGTAAACATGCCTCGGAAGGTTCCTCTTACTCTTTGTCGTGGCATATTTTTTTTTGCGAAAGAGGAAAGAGGATATACCTACGATATTCACTGAAGATTAAAAAACGCATTGGAGAGTTGGTATTTTTTCGTGTGGACGGTTGTAACGTGTTACAAACCGAAAGGAAGGGCCAACGCTTTTCATTGTGAAAATAAAAACTTTATGAAAACTATAAAAGGAAATGTTCATAAAAGTTTTTTATTTTCTACAAAAAATAAAATGTTTTCCATACAAAACATTTTATGTCTTTTGTATATACCAACATCGTTACGTTTCACTACACTATTCTCATGAATCCTATGCACGACTTCTTGGAACACTTTTGTCTTTGCCTTGAATAAATGCTTTTGAAAATACTTATACTTTCCCATACAACGTTTTGATACATTTCTATAGAAAACAAAACAAGAATAAATTAGTGGGTTCGGTTCTCGTGATTTCGTATACAAAAGACTTAATTAATATTCATCAAACACACCAGCCGTAGGATGGTATCTGGGAATGATATAGATGAGCTACCTATGCAAGAGTAGGTACTTCCATGTCCTAACTTTGATAATTCTTGTAATTTTTTTTTTACCATTTTTGATTCTTTTTTAAAAATCTCAAGAATTTGGAAGCTCTTAGCCGAAATAATGAACCCACTGCAATTGGCCACAACAGAGCTACAATTTCAAACCGATTGGTTAGGTTAGGTTTACATGGCTGTTAACAGAACAGCGGACACACTTAGAGCAATATTAGATCTGTTAATTTAAGATGTGAGGCAGTGCCTCGTTTAGCTAAACCATAGAGATGTAAGGTATCTGTGTTCATCAGGTCACCTGGTTCACCCTTAAAAAGATTGTCTACATTGAGTCTACGTTCAAGGGAGAGGAGAGGGCATAAATAGAGGAAGTGTGGGACTGTCCCTTCAACCTCCTGGTGAAAACAGCTTTTGCAGAAGTTTGATAGAACACCGAGTCTTGGGACGTGTCTGCCTATGATCCAAAGTCCGGTTATGACATCGATTAAAGAACTTATGTGCAATCTGCTAAGGGATTACAAATGTCTTATGCATTTTATACCCTGTTTTTGCCAGACATGAAGTGGTATTTTTCCACCTGCTGCTTGTTTGTATATCATCTTGCTTTGGCATGAGTTTCCAGGTAGCGATCGATATACTAATGATCAGCCTGCTGATTGTGGTTCCAATTCCAGCAAATTCATCGGCTTTTCATTTTCATAGGATATCTCTGCGCCCCAGCACCGAAATAAGCTTAAGTTAAATATCATCCAAGTAATCCGCGATCTTCAGCTCGAAACAATCAACAAGGTCAAGTATTTTACTGCCAAGCCTACACTAATAATTTTTGAGTGATTTGAGGGTATTTATGCTAAACAACTTAGAATGGGCATAATCTGAACTTTGGACTGTGCCTTCATGGTAGCCAGAATATGGGAGGGTAACGTTTTTAACAAAAGGAAACATCTTCAAGTTTAGTCGGGCTCCGCTTTTCTCATACGGGCACCATTCGCCTAGTTACATTTTGATACTTGATTCTCAATTGTGCGCATAAAGCACCTGGTGAACGAACTTAAAAGCCAGAAAATCCTGATGGCAATGAAGTCCTCGCACTGCCTGCATACTTCACTACTACATTACAATTATTTGAAACACTATCTGTTGTTTCTTACTCGAATACATTGGCATATCTTAGATATCTACTCTCTTTTCTTTAAACTACATACATACATATGTATTTAATCGTTTTGGAATATAGGAATACGATACCCTATAGCAGAATTTTCTTCACATCACATGCAAAACCAACAAACTCGTTAGGTAGGTTTATGCAAATCCTTGACGTAAGAGTCCTATTCTGGTTTCTGTGTCTTTTGTTTCGGAATGAGTTTTACCGTATTTTGTTGAAATATTCGTATGAATAGTCAAGTCAGTTTCCTTTCGCAATCTTAGTAGGTATAGGAAGGTAGGTTGTACGACAAACAAACAAGAAGCAGTTTTCTTTTGACAAAAACTTTCACCGTTCGTTGCATGGATGGAGTTTTTCAAAGAGAAAACACACCACATGCTCTATAAGTGTTTGATTTTAGAAGAATTATTGTAACAAAGTAAATACACACACAGAGCCACCCTCATCCCATGACAACAAAGTTAAATTCTCTCTCTACTCACCCGCCACCTACAGCGCCCAGCATCTTATTTCTGTGCTTCTCCTGAGACATAGGTATTTCGTCCTTTTTGCTTGATTTTCTTTCAAATATTTGTAATTGAAAAGTGTTCGTCGTTGTCGTCGTTTGCCAGTAGTTCGGTATTCTGAGTGTAGATAGAGATGGATGACTATACAAAAACAAATTTGTTTATAAGACTTACGACGACGTGAACTACACAATCATCTCAAGTGAAAACTTAAGCGTATAACTATTTTCTTAATAAAGGTCTCTGTGACACACCCTGTGCTGTGGTGTAAGACTTTTTTCTTTCGTTCTTGTGTTTTGGCAAAGAACATTTTCGTATTTTCGTGAGATGTGGAGGATCTCTTCTTCTGTGCAGTCTTTTCAGTCGATTTTTTTTTTTGATTAAATCTTAACAATGAATTTTTGCTTCTAAAACTGGAACTTGTGGTAATGTTGGTTTTATGTATTACTTACTTTCTGTTCAAGACGATTTTGTTATAACTACCTATAGTCTAGTTAGTTGTAATGACTCCTTTATTAAAATTTTGTTTGAAAAATATTTCTTAAGTCTTATTTGTATGGCCTCTGTGGCCGTCTACCAGATTCATGGATGGATGCTCGCTAGTACTTATATTATGGTGATACCACACGTTGCAGCAAGACTAGTCCCTTCTTTTGATAGCTGCGCTATTAAGAATTTTCTTGGTAACCTATTATCCTCCATTTCATTTACCTTTTCAATGTAGTTAAAGTGCATGGCAGGGGTGTTGATAATCAAAGGATGTGTTCCTGTTTCAAGATAAATCATATAATTTGGAGTGTTCATTGGTAATCGAAATATCCTTTTAAAGAAATGTCCTTCTTAGAAATATTTCCACACGTTCCATGGAGCAATGTCCCCATACTTGCGCCCCGTAGAACAGGATTGACAATGCCGTAGCTCGGAATAATTTTCGCTTTGAACTGTGCTCAATGTAATTGTTCTTGATGCATTTTTCCCATAACGACGAAATTGCTCGTTTAGCGTCAGTCAATTTTCGCTCCAGGTGCTTCTTCATACTTAGATTTGATGTTATCAAAACTTCTAGATATATTCGCGGACAACTTCGACTGCTCCCATTTCATTTCTTGAATACCTGCCACCTCCTAACTACCTATGTAATATGTACGTAGGTATGCTGATGTAGAGTTTTTGATATCGTTGTGGGGGCCAAAAAGCCCCGGTGGCTATTCTATCACTTAGGAGTTATGGCAATTTGAAACCTATCGAGGAATCGAGCTCTGAGGGGTAGCTTAATTAATTTTCGGAGAAATTTCGATCATAACCCTTCACAGTAGTCTCATTGTAGTTCCACGCACCGCTTCCACCTCCGCTCCTACCCCTCGAAGCACCCTCGGTAGTCGTCTGCAGTTAGGGTGTTCACGCATGCGTCGCAGCTTCTTTCGCTTCCAGTACACCGCTCTGGTGAGTCCTCTTGAGATACTGCTTTATCTTTAGAAATAGGAAGAAGTCGCACGGAGAGAGGTCGGGGGTGCGGCAACGTTGTGATGCTTTTTTTGGCTACAAACTCGCGAATTTGTAGTGACGAATGTGCAGGTGCATTGTCGTGATGCAACAGCCAACCATTCTCCGCAATTTCGGGCCTCACGCGCAAAATACCGTCCCTCAGCCGCTCCAGCACACCTTGGTCATTGTTTGTCCCTCAGGGACATATACCCGATGCATTACGCCTTTGATATCGAAGAAAATTACAAGCATGGACTTCATTTTCGATTTTGACATCCTGACCTTCTTCGGGCGCTCTCCCTCGCGTTCCACCCATTGCTGACTCTGTCTACGCGTTTCGTGATCTTACTCGAATATCCACGATTCATCTCCGGTTACCACAGTACTTATCCAGTCCTTCCCATGCGTCTCAATTTTCTATAAAAGGTTGCTTCTTAATTACGTCACTCATTTTCCCGACGTGTAGAAAAAAACAAAAACACGCTTGAAACACAAACTAAACGTGCTACCGCTTTCAGAATTGAACTGGTACTAGAAGAGAGTTTCCCCTTTTGAACGAGACAACAACGAACAAGCTGGTGTTGTTAGCTCGGGAGATATCGGTCGTTTCCTGGTTTCAAATTTCCACACCTCTTATGTATGGTGTAGCGTGTAGGCCGCCTCAAGTCCGATCACTTCATAGCTCCTGTTGCTATTTTAAGAGTTATGATCGGTATTTTCGACACCTGATATTGAATAACCATTGACTCTACAATCGTTTGGGATTTTTCTTCCTTGTTTTGTAATTACAATTTAAACTTTGTATTGAATTCCAGAGAGATCGGAACTATTTTGAAAAGTGATTTCTCATTCAGCCGTTCGGAGTATGCAAAAAATTGTAGGTTCAGTTCCGGTCCATTCTTCTCCATATGACAGAAATTGTTAGGCCCCGGGGCTTCCTGAGCTCAATTATGGAACTCTATTTATTTATCAAATTGTTTATTTTAATTAGGGGATGATAAATGAGTAATGATTCACGTGTTAAATATTTAGCAAAGACACAAACCTACAGCGATTTTTATATTTCACAGCTGTTGTCGGAAGCAATCGGGGAAAAGATATGTGAATCGTTCAAAAATGTATTGCGACATGTTCACCCCTAATTACAAGGTTCGTCATCGTAACAATTTCAGGCTACGAATGCCAAATATAAAGGACTTACAAGCTCTTCGCAGTGAAAGTTTTGCACACTAATATTTACCACTTATTATTAATTTAATTCACAGTTTCGTGGCAAAACAATCCCCAGGACTCCTTCCTTTTCGACATTCGCAGTCCGAAATTGTAACGACACGGGCCTTGTAATAGGACCCAATTAGTCTTGCGTCGATTATTATCTTTTGCCTTATCTTATGTTTCTTTTTCAATTCGAGAAACAAGGTAATCATATTCTTAGTTTCATTTCAAAGAGCACAAATCAATGCAGAACATTCATTTGCAATCAAAAAAATGGAGCAAAATATGGTTTTTCTTTGTGCGCAGATCTTTTTCCATTTTCTTTTATGAAACCAAAAAAAACATTATTGTTATTCATATACAAAGAGAAAAGAAAAATAACTAAAAAATGGCCACTTATTTGGGTTTGCGTTTGCAAACTTTAGTCCTTCTACGTTTGCATTCATGTTCCATGTCCTTTGATCGCCATCATCATTATTGTTGCCATCATCTTTTTGAATGAACACAAAAAGATATCATTTTCCGACAAAGCGGACAAAAGACTAACAACCAAGCAAGGATATTTTGAACCAACAATGACCGTTCATAAAAAAGCTTGCACACATAGCCAGTCTACTGTGTACAGCCATACAGAAGATAGAAGTATTTTATTTTGAACTTTTTTTTACTCTGAAGGAGAGCCATCTTCCTTTTTAACATTTTTGTCCGTCAGTCCGTTGTCCTGGTGTATGAAAATTCAAATTAAAGTATCTTCCTTGACATTTTGGCGTGGCTATTGTGTTGATTTTTACTTTTCTTTTTGTGAGGGTGGAGTCTGACTCCATAATGAAACAAAACATTTTTTGTATACTTTTGTAAAGAACTTCAGCTTATTTTCTTTTATTTACCATAAGTTTGTTTGTGCGAGGGAGGAAATTCTCTAGTGTTAGAGTAAGTTCAGATTCGTTGCAATTTAATCGATTGAGCGTATTTCTATTTACCTAAACAACGTATAATGACAGTGACATAACAATTTGTTTTAATCATTGCCTAGTTTAAACGCGACCTTTGCCATTTTTAACGCCACCATACGTTTCGCTGCCGTCGTCGTATTTATCAGCACACTAAAGTACGACTTGCTTAAGAAACAAGCTCACGTTGTCTAATATGACTAGCATCACGTTTCAAATCTATTTTCATGTCTGATTGTTATACTGCGATTCTTGAAATACATAGTTTGACATGTGCATTGTTTTCGCGTTAAATTGTTTCATGAGATGTTAAAAGGCTATCATATGAATATTGATAGGAATATCAGATCGATTGAGAGTGAATAGCATCAGCGGGTGCTGCGCTCAATGAGAAGCTTTTACAAAGAAAATCTGGACAAAACCACGTGGACAGTTGGTATAAACATTGTTCTTGAATATATTTTTTTTCTTTTGATTCGTCATTCGTCAAAAATTATCTCAAAAATGTGACTTTCATAAGTAAAAATCTGATAATACTTTTGTTTTGTGACAGTCACCTACCTCGTTTGTGTTTAATGACACCATCTTAAAGCTAGAGTAATGTGAGCTAGAGCCGGAACTCTCTCTTAAAAACGCGCTGACTTTGCAATCAAAACAGAGAAAAATTATCAAACTACCTATTTTTTTTTTTTTTTTTTTTTTTTTATCTCAGAGACTAAGTCGCAGGAAGCTTAGAGCAAGCTCATTTGTACGTAGATACTTATCTAAGCTCTTTATCATAAATGCAAGTGTTAGAGGTTAGAAAACACAAACACCAGCACAAAGAGAACGTATAGAAAATATATATATAAAAAAAAAATACAAATAGTGGCATGCAATATAGAACACCTAACATGAAATACAATAATAATTAAACAAAACTACTAGAAATAAATACTAAAAACAAGGCCCGTTTTGCTTTGAAGGGCTTTCAAGGTATAAATCTGTGTTGTACTGTCTCGATACGATATTTATGAATTTCGTAAAGGAGAGACCAAACTTGTGAGGCGTATTCGAGATGAGGGCGAACATCAACATCAAAAATTATGAAGGTATTGCAATCCTGTCAGCTATTCCCAAATTATTTGAGAAATTGGTAACAACAGACAAGCTGAACGCGGAGCTGATTTCAGTTATAAGCGAGCATCAACATGGCTTTCTTAAAAATAGATCTACAACTACCAATTTAGCAGATTATACCTCATTCATTCTCTTAGAAATGGAAAAAGGGAACCAGGGTGATGCTATCTATACTGACTTCGGCAAAGCTTTCGACAAGGTTGATCACAATCTGCTTATTTTTAAATAAAAAAATATGGCATTCATGACACATTATTATTGTGGATTCAATCGTATTTGTCGCAAAGGACGCAGTGTGTCAAGTTTTGTGATGTCTTGTCACGTCAAATTAATGTAACTTCTGGTGTACCCCAAGTTAGCCATCTTGGCCCACTTTATTTCTCCTTTTTATAAATGAGTTGCCCTTACTGTTTGAAGGTTGTAGATTTCTGATGTATGCCGACGATCTAAAGTTTTTTCATACAATTAACAATATTGCCGATACGCAATTATTGCAGCAATGTTTAATCAGCCTAGTAAAGTGGTGTAAAGCTAACGGAATGATGTTAAATGTTTAGAAATGTAATACAATTTCTTTTTTAAGAAAAATTGTGCAATTAATTTTGACTACTCCATTGATGGACAAAAGTTAGTAAGAATTGACGTAGTTAAAGAGACTTAGGAGTTTTAATTAACAGAAAACTAACTTTTAAACATCATATTGATAAAGTTCATTCCAAGAGTATGGCTAAGCTATGCTTGGTTTCGTTAAGCGAAGATCCAAGGAATTTAGTGATCCCTATATCACTAAAGCTATTATATTGTTCGTTGGTACGGTCACTGTTAGAGTACTGTAGTGTAATATGGTCTCCGTTGTATGCTGTTGATAAAAAGAAACTTGATTCTTTCCAAAAGCAATTTTTGTTGTTCGCCTTTAGAGGTCTTGGATAGAATCCCGACAGTTTTGTCCTACCTCGCTACTCACATCGACTAAATCTTATTAATATGTGCAGCCTTGCAAATCGTAAAAGTTGACCGAAGCTTTATTTGCGTTCGATCTTTTAAATGGAAATATTAACTCACCATATTTGTGTTCCAAAATATCTGTAAATCCTAACGTTCGTATTTTACCAAATTTTTAAAGGAGAGCAACTCAAGGGCTAATTATGCTTCTCATGAATGTTTCAATAGATATTCAAAAGCATATAGTAAATATTTTGACTTGTTCAATGTAAATACGAATAGAGAAAACTTCCGGAGAGAAATCCTAAATAGAATGATGTTCTAACTCTTCTTCACTTTTTCTTTAACAAATCTCTTACATTGCAAATCCGATTTATTAATGAAAAAAAAAATTGTTTTTATATAATACGTAATATAACAAATATATTTTACTTTATTTTCTATGTAATGTAATCCTTGTTTTTTTATAATTAATGTTGTCTTACTTTGGCAAAATAAACTAAACATAACAGCTATACAAAAATAATGTTACATAAGGATCATCAAATTCTTTTGACCACCTCTTTATGAAACCTAGCATAGGAATTGCTTTCCTTACTATTGAGCTTATATGTACACTAAATTCCAGGTTAATATTGAAGTAAACACCTAGGTCACGAAAACTTGAGACATTACATAATGAATGACCAGACATTAAGTACATAGCTTTACTAGGTTCACGTTTTTTCAAGAATGTCATAGTTTGGCACTTCGAGGGGTTAAGACTAAGACCATTCTTTTTACATCATTTTCCAAAGCTATCGATATCTTTTTGAAGAAGTACGCGATCAGTAGTATTTTGAATGGATTTAAAAATTTTCATATCATCTGCGAAAATCAGAATTTCACTATACGAAATGCATGAAACAACGTCATTGATTGCGACAGTGAAAAGCAAAGACCCAAGGTGACTGCCTTGGGGTACACCCGACAGAGCGTTGAATGGACTCAAAAAGCTGTTACGAAAATTTACTGGGTACGTTCTATTTTCGAGATAAGCGCAAATCCATGCAATTAATATTATTGGAAATCCAAAAGCTTTGAGCTTATAGAATATAACATCCTGAGAGAGTTGATCGAATGCTTTGGAAAAATCAGTTTAAAAACAGTCGAGCTCATACCCATTTTCAAAGGCATTGGAACATATGTGAAGAAAAGAAAGAAAGTTTGTTACCGTTGATCTTTTTTGCATGAAGCCATGCTGCTGTCTGCAAATAATATTTTTTGTAAAAAGTGAGAGGCTGTCACAAACAACCTGTTCAAAGGGTTTGGGGATGCAAGATAGCTTGGATATAGGCCTGTAGTTTTTTATTTCTATCTTATCACCCTTTTTAAAAACCGGAGTGATAAAGGATGCCTGTTTTGATTGAAAGCTGAAAGAGATATTGAAGTGGGAACATTATTACGGAACGGCATTATATTTTAAAATTTTGTCACTATGCACAGGGACATTATTAAAATTTACTTGAGCGCAGTTACGTAAATACGTAAAGTAGTTTGCATCTATTACTACGGGGGTATCACAGAAAGAGCTTCGAAAATGATTAGCGAAGGCATTACAAATATCGCTAGTATTCTCTTTCAATTCAATTCAATTCAATTCAATTCAATTTTTATTTTCTTCTTCTTAAACATAATAATATTTACAAAATGAAGTTACTATGAATTTACAACAAATAATTTACATATTCGGTTCAACAATATTATGATATACAATATAAGTTTTAAGCTTTACAAGTGTACTTCAATATTAAAATGAATTAACTCTAGCGGAGTATCACCAGAAATAAAGTTCACTAAGTAGGTACCCATCAGATTTTTTCTTTGAATTTACAAATCGCCAAAAACTTTTTGGGTCATCCCTTAAGAAGAAAGACATCTGTCTTAGGTAGGTAATTGGAGAGCGTGTAAAAGTTTTCAAAGAAACTAATAACACTAAAGTCAGTGTTGTAGAATGAGTTTTAAGTTTGTATTATAATTAAAAACTGAAACGTTAGGTACAGGTACGGTACCGGTGCTACAAACACAAGAGACGCAATGTCGCATTGGCTGTAGCACACGCTTTGACCGCAGCAAATATTATATCAACAATTCATTTTCAATTACATCTCAACTCTCCAAGTCTCTATAGTCTCAAGTCTCAACCCTTCATTTTAATATGCTTTTAATATTCGTGCTCAAATGTGAAACGCTTTCTTAGGCCATTCTTTTTTATTCTGGTTGTTGATGGCTACATCAATTTTCGTTCGAAAATTTATGAAAATGATTTAGAGAGCACACAGTTGCTGTTGTTGTTGTTATTATTGTGTGTATCGAGACATATCAAACCACATCCGTAGCCGTAGCCGTACTCTACGTACATATGTGTACGTACAATGTACAAAGGTCACCCTTCATTTGTTATGCCTCTATGAATAAGAAATGAACGATTCGTGTGTTACATTATTTTGTTTATTATTCCTTCTGGTTGTTCTGTCCCTAGTCCTAGTCCCTTATGATGACGACACTTTGACAAGATGAGAGCCCCTTTTTATCAAATGCTGCTTGCTGAGATGACGGAAGGTATTTTTTTTTTACTGTCGCTTTTTTTCAATGGCAAAAGGCAATTCATCGCGTCGATTCGGCAACATAGAAAATACTCGTACTGTTGTGGACCTGGTACTCAGATTTCGACTTTAACGCCACCACCAAGAGTTCCTTATCCCACACGTCATAACACTGAAGACTGAAATACTAAACACAAAGAAGCGCCCTGTCCACACTTCAGATCTGCAGATCCAGAGTCATAGAGCGACAAACAAAAAGCATAAGAAGAAGAAATAATAATAAAATCCATCCAAAGTGATGACACATACCTACTCTCTCTCTACTCACCTTTCTTTTATCCTGATGGAAACGGAAAGGGATCAACCGTACAATAAAGTAGTAAAAGAGAAAACGCGCGCGTCGCGCACGGTGGAAGTGGATTAAGGCGACCACAACGTTGTGGCACAGGATTATTTTATGCAACACTATGTCAATACAAAAGGGTATCCAAATAAGTACACCTTGCAAGAGGTGGATTATTCCTTTTTATTGTGTGTCGGCTTTTATGTTATTGGTTTCAGGATGTGGCTTGGTTAACACAGAAACAGAAAGAAAGGGATGACGGTTGGCGGGTGGGAGTAGGTAATGGAAGGATAATGATTTAGAACAACATGGTTTTTTTTTTTGTGAAATTGTCGCGTCTGCTTTGTCCTTCTTGGGTGTTGGTAGGACGATGGCTTTGTGTGCTTCACTCAGAAACAAAGTATTTATTAGGAAAGGGATTTATGAGTTGTTGTTTGTGACTGAATCCTCTTGTCAGTGGTTTTGTTTCATTTTTTTTTTTTTATTTAGAAATTAAAATTCAATGAAACTACCCTGTAGAGGTGTTTGTGTGTATCTTTTCGGTGTTGATGACTTAACCCTTCTTTGGATGATGTTAATAAGTACATACCATAAATAGGGTAACGTATATTCTCGTTGAATTCTTACTGATTCGTGAGGATCTATACCGCGAAATTAACTCAAAAAGTTCGATTGATTTTTGTGTTGAGATAGACTTCTTGTTTTTTACGGATCAATCCGAAATTGCCAAGTCCTATTAGAGTAGAAAAAAAACTACCCAATCCAACCGTTCGGAACCGGCATGAAAGTGTATAGGTCCTGAAAAGACGTTAAGCCCGATGTTTCCATCTATAGCTTTGTTGTGCCACAGTTTTTGTCAATACTTTTTTCTACAATTTGGTCTTCCTTGATTACCGACATCGAATTACAAGCTTGTAGCTGCTGAAGCAAATAGTTGACTGAAAAATTTTTCATGTACAGATAAATTTCAAGTACGGATTTGTGATTGTAACTCTTACGTTGGTGAAGTAGGCCGCAGCTTGAAACTAGCTAATCTGATTGGAATTAATAGACACCTTTAAACCCTTTGCTGAGCATACGGGCAGCTCTGTGCAACCTTGTTATCGACGTGTTTCTATATCCTTTCCGGCGAGCCAACAGATTCGTACAAATTGCAGGCTATTGACAAAGTGCTTAACATCTCAGAAGCACAAGATGAGATAATTATTTTCGGTGACTTCAATCTTCCCCATCTTCAATGAAATACTTCAGAAGCTCAAATTGCTTTCACTACCTCACCGGGTTCCATCAAAGAATGTGTCTTCGTGGACGGTCTTACTGATTCAAGCCTTTCCCAAACGAGTGGTATTAAATCATTCAATATTCTTCTATCTCACTTTGCGCGGATGACGCTTAAATTTTCCAAGCCATCACCTCCGATCAAGATTCTCCCCAGCTTCAAAATGACCTCGATTCATTCGTCTTTCGGTGTTCTAAAAACTTCCTTGAATTAAACATTGTCAAATGCGAGGCAATAACTTTTTCTCGTAAAAGTAATAAACCTCCCCCCAGATCCTTTCATCTTCAGGACTTTCCTTAAAACCAAGTGCAGCTTATCCGAGATTTAGAAGTTTCCTTGCGACGCGAATAAAATTTTCGTTCTCATATTGACGAAGTTATATCAAGAGCTTATTCCGCCCTTGGTTTTATCAAGAGATGGTCCAAAGAGTTCCACAACCCCCTTGTAACGAAATCCCTCTATATTGCCTATGTCCGCTCTCTCCTATAGTGTACATCGCAAGTGTGAGCTCCATATCAAGCGGTTCGTATCTCAAAGATCGAAAGTTTTCAACGTCGTTTTCTGCTCTTTGCCCTTCGGGATCTCTAGGACGTTAGAAACTTTCTCACTCTGCCTTCTTACCGCGAACGTCTCGCAATCATTAATCTCCACTCCTTAGAAAACAGAAGGAATGTCTTTGACATCATATTCATTCACCGACTTCTTACTGGTAGCACTGACTGGTCCCCCCTATTAGACCTTATCTCTTTCAACGCTAATCCCCTTTGATCTAAGAGCCCTTGAATTTTTTCAAAATTTTTTGTCAAAACACTTCAGTTTTTCAGTTTCAGTTTTCAAATGTAATGTTTTTTATTTCATAAAAGTTACAATAATTTAGTTTATCTTTAATTTTCAGTTTACTATTACTAATATTTTTTTGTTTAATTGTTTGATATATAAATTGAAACTTTGTAGTTAAGTGCTAGCTCGATGTTATTATAAAGGGCTTCCCCGTCCATGGTTCCATTTAGAACTCCTATGATTTCCTCTTCATTAAGATAGTTTACACCAAGTGTAGGTACTCCTTCTTGTTTCCACTAAAACGGGACATTTTTCCCAAGAAATGGAACACGTTTTCACGTTCATTTAGATTACACATGTTTCTTACAAATCATTCCTGTGAGGGATATAGTTGAGGGGAAGTATCTCCCCTCGTGCTTTTAAAACCAGTGACATGAGATCGGTAGGATACTCCGCCCTGAAATATTTGTCTGTTAGCAGGTTTTAATTGAGCCTGCTTATAAGCCCTTGTGTAATGAACTTCTGACTTTTAGAATGTAGTCCTCTCTGTTTCTTTCATCGACTAACGTTATTAGGCTATTTCGCTTTTCCACGTGTCCATTCTGTCGTTCCGGAGTAGAAGTGTATGTCCACTTAACTTCACACTTCAGCATTTATATGTGTATAAGCAATTGCAAAAAAATTGAGTTTTTATAGTTTCGCTGAAATGGTTTGAAATACTTAGTCTTATTTGTTTTCAATGTTTTGTATGATTTTTTCAATTTTCATAATTATTGTGTAGTTGGAAACCCTGTATACCAAATATATAATGAAAAGCGAATACTCAAACCTTGTACTCAGCCTTGAGATTTTGATTTCGTATTTAGCACACAATCGCAAGTGCGTGCGACCCAGTCATGCCCATTTTTTCAAGTGCATTGGGGGCGTTTATGGCGCACTGAAAAAAGGTGTGCAGCAGGGCATCTTCTTTGCTGGTCACAGATTATATTCCTTGCAAAGAAGAATCAACTTTCGCAGACGACATGTCCAAACAGCTTCGCAATACATATAGTTTCTTATATCTATTTTTTCACTCTTCTTATGAAAACAGGAGCAATAAAAAGTTCTTCCATAGTTTCCATACTTTAAAGAAAGCTTAGAAGGGTATTCGAGTTGATAGGCAAAACGTTCTTTTAAAACGATATGTGGAATCATACCCGGACCAAATGAAACATCATCATTTGGAGAGGAAAGGTAATGAATAATTCTGTCACTGTGAATAGAAATTCTATTGACACTTACTTGCGAAGAGTGAGTTGAATAAAACAAAGCATTTTTCATCATTTTTCAAAACTGTTCTGTTGACAACCACTAGAAACAGTGTTGCAAATTTAAAAACCAAACCGGTAAAAGCACGTTATACTACAGTCGCAGCAAGAATTCAATATAATGTGTGATGAACTATAGATTAAATGTGACAAATTATAACCTGAGTTTATATATGTTGCCAAAATCGGAGATTACAAAATCAGATGGTTTTAAAAGATGATATAAATATAATGGAATATGCTACAAACAAATGCCCCTGCCCGGATTTACCAAAACGTCTGTGGTTGTCTTACCGGAAGAACCAGCACAGATTCAAATCATCCTATTCGAATTAAAAAGAAAAAAATGGAAAATGCACATTCAATAATCCATTACTATGTGTCATAACTCGAGCCAAGTCAAATCAACAGTATCCGATCTTTCACACCCGCCCGTATCGGCACTTTAGGTATCTCATTTGTTTAAAAAATGAGAACACCCCCACCTCTTCGATTTTGATTCGAAGAAGAAGAAAAACGATAACAACAAAAAATAAAACTTTAAAACAATTTCCGCTCTCACACAGTAGCATCGACAAACATCGCAGCAATAAAAATCTCAAATACTATTTCTGTTGTTATTTCTACAGATTGATTTATTAATTAAAATATTTTTATTAAATAATTTTCCTTCATTTTCCCATTTGAATCACTTCACCCTCCCCCCCAAGTCTTCTACCCTACAAGAGAAATTTTAAAAGACAAAAAAAAAAGTAGAAGAAAAACAAAAGTATGTCATCTCTTGGTGCACAATCAAGTTGAGTGTAAAAGGCGGGCACAGTTGAATTTTTTCAAGGATTTTCTAACAAACAAAAATACTCTAGGGAAATGGAAAATTCAATTTTTCTTTTTTTGAATGGATTAAGATAATTTTTTTTGTTTGTTTGAAAATGTATGTGTATATGTGAACCAGCAGCAGGTAGGTGGTGTGGTGTGTGGTGCTTCTTTTTTGACTTTTATATGAAATTATGATTTGTGTGTGCTATTAAACGGATCCCACTTTAGTTTTTTATTTTTTTTATTATTTTCTTTTTTTTTTTGTTTGAAGAATATGCGAAGAAATTAATGCAAAATGATAATTAATACAAAACTACTTCTTTAGGTAATTTATGAAAAATGTTTTAATTTTGGATTTGGAGGCTCTATATTTGAGAAGAGGCATTTTAAATCTATGTGGAAAAGATTAATGTATTTTTTAATTGCTGGGATTTATCTGAGGTGTCACGCTTGGGAATGTAAAAGAGAAACTTTCTGTTTTTATGAGGGGAATATGGCAATTGGTAGCTGGTCGACGTTATTGTAAGAGGAGCCTATGCTTTAAATCAGAGACAAGCATTTTTGGAAAAGTGTGTAGTCATAAGGAAGTGCCTATTCTTTGATTTGAATATAATATTAAGGTCCAAAATGTCCAGTTAACCAGTTGTTTGAAAAACTGGTCAAAAGTTCCCGATTACGATTCATTCGAGCCAGCCATGATGCTCGGAATCGTTTGTAAACAAAAGTTGCATTAGAATATTTTTTAGTTAACTTATTTTTACGTGTTTTATTTTATTTTGAAATTGTATATCTCTTAAACCACCCTTTATGTCTTCAGCCTAGCAGGCACAGGAAAGTGAATTTTCAACATGCTTGTGTATACGCATTGTTACAGTTTGGCATTTGTTTTTTATTTGAAGTCGGTAAATATTTTTTAGACGGGTCCATGGTCGAAGATGTAACCCCCTTAATTTTGGTCCAGGAACAAAATCCCGACATCTTTAAGTTTCTATATAACAAAAGCAAGAGAGATACGTAGGACTTTTTCGATATTTTGTTTTTTCGCGAAAATGGTGCACGTTTGAACAAAACATTAAAATTTTCACTATAAAAAAACGACAAAATTGTTGATTAAAGAAAATTATGCAATACAAGAAAAAAAATCCTAGGTACGTCTCTAGAGAAAGGTATTTCAAATGTACTGTCAAAATTTCGTATAGATCGGTGAAGATTTGCTCGAGTTATGTCTACGGCCAGTTCAAAAAAAGTGATTTCGAGAAAAATGCTTTTAAAGTCTTAAGTACTATAAAATCATATGGCATACCTGAGAGAAAGTTTGGGCATTTAGACATTTTTGCCGGCTTCCATCCTTTGGTATGTTATTTTTAAGACCTTAAAGCACCTTTTAAGACAAAAAAAATAAATTCTTTATCTGGCCTATCAGCTTGCTACATTGAGTAAAAAAAAGAATCAACAGGGAAAAAACCGAGAACGTTTTTATTTATTAATTTTTTTTTTTTTTCAACTTTAGTCGCGAATAACTTCTGAAGAAAACACTTTGTGAAAAAATGTAAAAAGACCTTTTTTTAGAAAATAAAATTTCTTTTAAAAAACATGTTTGCAATTTTTCACATATTGATTTGTATGTGAGTTGAGAAACTCCAAAATGAAAGAGCAAAATCAAAAAAACATACCATTTTCCAAAGCTTGATTACTCAAAAACGGTTAGTCTGAGGAAAATTTTTAAGAAGACCTTTTTTAAAGGAAAATTGATTTTCTACAAAAATATTTGTCGTTAAATATGTTGGGCTCAAAATAATTGAACAGTTTTGACGCTCAAGGAAGGTTAGGTCTGAGAAATATAAAACACAATTGATGGACCTCTAAATACTTTTTTTGAGCTCAAAATTTTTTTCGAATTTTTTTAGCTATCCCAAACAATATTTTCAATATGGTTTTTGAAACAGTCTTTTTTTGGCCCAGTTTATGTCTGCCTGTCCGTATATGGATCTACTGCCTAAATCGCTCGAACGATTTAGGGGTCTGTGGGGCATCCTACAGAGGTGTTTTCGGAATTGGATCTTTAGGTCTTGAAATAACTGCACCTGCCATACAATCTATATGATAATACTTATATTCACTTATATTCCACTCCAACAATTGCGATTGTATTTAGAGTGAAAGAATAGTTTCCTATGATTTAAAAAATATTTTCAGAAAAAGATAAAAGCAGTACCGCCCATAGTACTGTTTTCTTAATCCAACTTTCTCGTTAATGGCTGACACGATTTTGACGAAATTTTACATTACATTTACATTTACATGAAAACTACTCCACACATAAATCTGCGGAGTAGAGGGATTGCAGCCGGGCGACAAAGACCATTTGGCTGATACACCACAAGACTACCTACACAAATACTATACTCAGAACTAATAACATATGACAACAGCACGCAGTAGTACAGGACGGTCCCCCATCTTGGCACTAACAGCGGTCATTCCGATTTAATTACGGTGTTGTAATGGGAACCGACTCTTTTCGGTTGACAAGGCCGTTGTCTTGATGAAGTATTAGATTTAAGAAGTCCTGGGTAGTCAAAAAAAAAAAATTTTATTTTTTGAAATTCTTATAAATCTTAGAAAAATGTTGATTTTTTTCTTCAAAGGCACTTCTAAACTGTGCCTTTGATTTTTTTCAAATTTTTTGTCAAAACAACTTCTGGCAAGATCTTAAACCCTGCATACTTGGCTTTCAAAAAACATAATTTAAGAAAAGTGAATTTTTTTTCCATACTGATCCAATTACTTTTATTAAATTTTCAGCGTTTAGTTAGTCTTTTTTGTTTTCTAGATTATTTATTTGTGCGTACAATGTTTACATATAATCAATTTGAACTTGGCGTTGCCGTCTGTCGATTGACATAATTTCTATTTAACAAGTACTTCATACTTCTTCTTCACAAACAGTGCTCTAGTGAAGTAGCCTGTTGCATTCCTCCCCTGAAACAATTCAGCCGCAACACCCGCCTCGCTAGGAATGCTCATCAGTTTTACCTTGAGCTCAACTTCGGTCGTACAGTCAAGTATAGAGATTCGTATTTCAGTCGCACCACCCGAATGTGGAATGCTTTACCTGGCTTTGTATTTCCCCTGCATTACGATTCACAAAGGTTCAAAAGCAACGTGCATCGGTGTCTCCTTTCAAATCCTCTCCTATTTTCCTAAATGCTCGCACTGTGTTTTTATAACATTATAAGGGTATTCATAACCCCTTGATGTGAGCGTTAATTATAAAAAAAAAAAAATATATTTTATTAAGTTGCATATTTAGTTATTGCTTCTATCGCTAGTTTCCTGTTTTTTCTTAAAAGTTTTCATTTATTATTTTTTCCCGGTAAGCTGGAGCTATTCTATAATAGTTATCTTATTTCTTCACATCCACTTCATTTAACAATGTACGCCGAACTAATATCTTCTTGTCTCTCTTAGTGTTGGGCATTTTCCCAAAAAATGAACAACATCTTCTCGAACTCCTTGGTTACAAATCACTGGTAGATCCTCCCGGTGTTGCATATAATTCAGTTGGACTAGTTCCGCTCTTAGCTTAACCATCATTGAGATTTGTTGGATGCTATATTCGTCTCGGAAGTAGTTTGATTCATTCATGATTGTGGTTAAGCACACTATACGTTGCTCTGTTGACCGAGCTTGACGCTTCTCGGAAAAAATCATACGTTTTCAGCGTTTATATGTAGGCATTAGCTACTGCAAATAATAGCGCTTTTATGTTTTCGCTAAAAACTTTTAGAATATTTCATTTAACATTTTTTGTGTATTTTGTCAATTTTCATAACTAATGGGTAGTTGGCAGCCCTGATTAGCGGTGTACTTGTAAGCAAGGTAGTTTTTGATATTGGGGTAATCTTTATCCTTAGCCATGTTTTTGTAGATGAAAGTTTTTTAATTTTTTTTATTGAACAAACACTTAAATAAAATTCTAAATAAATTGCCTTTTTTTCTCCTTCTAGGTAAGTGGAATTTTTACCAAATTTTTTTTCTGAACACTCAAAAACGTGAGTAATTGAAAAAAAAAAAAAAATTTCTTAGGGGTTTTAACTTTGATTTAGTCAGCGAATATAAAGAGTGAATATCTTAACCTTGTACTCAGCCTCAAGACTTTGATATTGTACTTAGCATACAATCGCAAGTTCGTGGGACCCAGTCGTGTCCATTTTTGTCTTAATAGTCAAACTTTCAGAGCTTCACTTCTTGAATGCGAGAGTTAATTTGTATGGGCTCACGACATAAGGCTTTACAAGTATGAAGTTAGTAGGTTTTAGGTTGAGAGAGTGGTGAGTTAAGTCCAGCTGAATCGATTGGTTTTCTACTTTATTTTGAATTTGGCATAACGGTTTCCATCATCTTGATTGAAATGGAACGCATCTTAACTTTGAAATTCAGACTTTGTCACTATGTGTTGTTAATTTATTCGTGGCGCAATTGTTTGTTCTCCCAATCCACGCAACCAGCCTCATTTCATTTCCAAATTCTTATTCCAAAGGAAATACATACGTTTCTACTCTACATCTGCACTTTAATCTGATCGATGTTTGTGATTTTAATTTGATTTTACTGCATCAACGTTTTTCCAATGGCCACCTTTTTCATCTCCTCTTTTCATACACTCCACTCGTTTAATATGTGCGAAGTGTACCAGCAAATCATTTCAAAATCAAAACAATTAAAAATTATTCACGAGCATAGCCAAGTTTTTCATTATTTTGATTGAATCTGAAAGAGGATTATTTTCGAATATCTTGCTTGCGAGTAGGGAAGCACCAACTTATTTAGAAATGAACATGCATATATCCACATACACACAAACTGATTGGCTTTGCTTAAAATCTTAAATGAATTGCATTATGATCGAGCGCCGCCGCGCCGCTCCGAGTTTATTGGGATGCAGGTTGTGGGGGATACTTGTCAAAATTTATTTTGTTTCCGCGCGAATAAGATCAAACGAACTGAATGTAAGGCAAAGTTTCTCGTAATTAATTGAGTTATTCTTCTTTCTACACAAAAGTGCAAGAAAAGGAAATAATCACTCCGGACTCAGCTTGCGTTCGTGTCCTTTTGTGTTTAGTCGATCCGTCAAACATTAATTCATATTGAGTTGATTGATCAGAAATAGTAGGGTAGAGTATGAAAGTGTGGCCAGTTATTTTGTGTTAATGAGCAGATATACATACTTTAAAATTTGT
This sequence comes from Melanostoma mellinum, assembly GCA_914767635.1. Classification (NCBI taxonomy): domain Eukaryota; kingdom Metazoa; phylum Arthropoda; class Insecta; order Diptera; family Syrphidae; genus Melanostoma; species Melanostoma mellinum. The sequence goes on from OU612061.1 coordinate 19,271,544, forward strand.
ACGCCCCATGTTTTGCTGCACGAAAAGTGTCTTAAAGATACCTGTAGTTGCGGTTTTTTTTTATCATCATTAGTGCCTTTAAATGAAGTTAATCATTGAGTGAGATTTCTTGTTTAATCTGAGACTAAATTCCTTTTTACTTTTAAGGCATAATTTTATTGTAGTGTAAACAATTTGGGAAGCTTTTTCAGGTTTTTACACGCGCGCCTTTAGTGATAGAGACGATGGTCGTCTTAAAAGTTACAAAAGCCAGGCTTTAATAATTTTACGGTTCATTTCCCCGATAAAATTTAGTGTCAGTAGCCGCTGTTCAGCTTGTTGTTGTTGAATCTTATTTTGAAGTTTTTTGTTTTTCTTCTTCTTCCTCGAAGGGATAACAACTCTCCAATTTCTCTGCTTCACACTAGTGATCCACCTATGGGGTACGCCGTAGTAGTTTTTTGTCCAACTCAATACATTTACAGAGTGCGGAGCCCCGAGGCCTAGTGTATTTCTCAATAACATACCTTGTGAAGGAATGGAGGGGACCTACAATTCTCTGCCGGTTCCGAACAGCTATTCAAGAAAGCGCTTTTCATGGCAGTGAATAAGGGTTGAAAAGGCTTAAGTAACTTCTTTATTAGCTTAACTCTTGACTTTAATTTACAAGCTAGTTGGTGAATTATGATTTTATTTACAACACTTAATTCATAACCTAATAAGTGACTTATGAATAAAAAAAAACTAAGTCATAAGCTATTAGCTGACATAAATAAAAAAATATTAATCCCAAAATACTATTCCATCTACAGCCAAATATAGAAGACATTCTTTCGTTTTTGTTGTGACATCAGCCAGATCTATTGATTTGTCCAAAAAAGGGTTTAAAATCCATCGACGCCCATTGTCAGCTTCAGAGTGCAAATCCGGAAAGTATGTCAAAAGCTCCGATTGTAAATTATGCATGCTCTGTATCATACAAGGAATGCGAGCCGATACTGTAAAACTTTGGTCTGTTGGATTATCTTCAACAGTCTTCTGAAGACTTAGAAAAGACTCAATTATATTGTTTTACAGAGAGGTTGACCACAAACGAAGTTTTGCGTGAAATGCTTTAACTTTATCTTTGGCAGTTAAAATATTTTCTTCTCTTTCTTGAAAGTTCTTGTATAAATTGTTAAGGAGGCTTAAAATATCTGCAAAAAATGCTAATTTCAAGAGCCAAACAGGATCAGAAAACGATACGCATATTCAGATTTTGCATCTTTTAAGAACATTAACAATTCGGATCTCAGTTCCAGAACTCTTGTTAATATAACTTTCCATTGGATAGCCACCTGACCTCCGTGTGATAAAATAGATTTTATGAAGCGAGCCCATATCTTCATAAACGATTCTGAATTGCCGGGTTTACAAAGCCTAGCCTTTGATGGGATTCACAAATTTTGATACCTCCATGAGCACGTCATTTAAATCAGAAGATACTGCAGCTAGAGCCTGTCGATGGAGAAAACAGTGTGTCCAGGATATGTTTGGCATTATCGCTTTTAATTTTGCAATGAGTCCGCTACTTCCATCGCTATAAGTGCGTTCCAAAAATATAACGTACAAACACTGGCCAGGAGTGTTAGCAGGAAGTGCTTTGCAAAATAAGATCTCTTCCGTGATACAGTCATCTGCTTAAAAGCGCACAAATACCACAAACTGTGCACAGTCAGAAACATCTGTAGATTCGTCAAACTGCAAAGCAAAATGTTGGCTGTTTTTTAATTTTTCGACTGCTTGTTCTGCTTGAACACATTTGCCTGTTCATAAAAATTTTAACATGTTCAAGTAAGTGGGTGGCACGCGAATGGCGCTTTTTGCCGCCGAAACGACAATGCGGTGTGGCAACGTTGCCGTCGCCGACGCAGTTAGGCCCGCGTGAATAAAAGATAAATGTACGAAAGTAGCGAAAAATCATTACCTAGCGTATGTAGTCTTTTCGTTAAATTATTTTTTGGCTTTCTATGACGAGAGGGGGTCGCCAGAATATTTCAACCTGTAAAGGGGTCGCGAAATAAAAAAGATTGGAAAAAATTTGTGCAAAAGACGATACCCATAGGAAAACATTCTTTTGTTTTTGTTGCGATTCGAGCCACTAACCTCTCGCGTAACAGGCAGGCATGCTAACCATTACGCAACGGGCACCACTAACCCAGCAAGACGCTTTGTAATATTCACTTTTGAATGCAGAGTAAGAACAAAATAAGTAAGAGCCCAGGGTCTAGCACACCTCTACTATTTTCCTATGAGAAATAAAAAGACCTTAAATCTGCCGGTCTCGAAGGCTAGGTAGTACACCAAGGGTATTACAGATTATGATATAGTGATCTCCTCTTCACCTTCTGTATCTTTTTGGTCAGATTTTTCAAATTAATAGATCTGTGGCAGGGGTTGGACTAAATTTATGGTTTTGGATGCTGTTAATAATGGTCTTTCAGTTTTAGGGTTATGTTATCAAAGTATCGAACAGACATTTGTGCATTGCCAATAAAATTTTGTTTTTGTCCATGAATCGCGAATAATTTCTTGAGTATATAGAGGATTACTTTGTGCGCTCTTTCAATACTTAAATGTAACTCCATACTTCACTTATAAGGACTGTTCTTCTTCTTCTTTCACTGCGCTAAAACTAACTGCTTATAACGGGTGATTTTTTAGCTGGTTTGGTTTTGGCAACACTGGTTTTGACAGCTGACGTGTGCTTAGTACCTTGTGCCACTGTCAAACAGCTTCAGTTTGGTTTGCAATTTAACCATGGATCGTCTTACAAATGAACAACGCTTGCAAATTATTGAATTTTACTATCAAAATTCGTGCTCGGTTCGAAATGTTCATCGCGCGCTGCTTCCATTTTATGATGAACAGTTAATTTCACGTTTCGGGCCGGTCAATTGGTCGCCTAGGTCGTGCGATTTGACACCATTAGACTATTTTTGTGGGGGTATGTCAAGGCTTATGTCTATAGGGACAAGCCCGCTTCGATTGACGCACTGGAAGCCAACATCCATGCATTCATTCGTGAGATACCGGCCGATATGTGTGAAAGAGTATGCCAAAATTGAACTCAGCGGATGGGCTACCTGAGACGCAGCCGCGGTCAACATTTGCATGAAATTATCTTTAAACATTAAATTGCAAGGTTCAAATTATCGATTCAAATAAATATTTCATTCATTTTTTCGAATTTTTTGTGTTTTTTTTAAAAAAAAGTTCGAAACCTCTTAAAAAATCACCCCTTATTTCTCGTTGAAAAACAGCCCACTGTATGAAACTCTGTTTTAGATTTAATATCAGTATACGTGGTTGAACTTGTGGCTATGCAAATTGCAGAGGAACGAGTGCTGTAGACATTCTCATAAATTATATCAATAGAGTTCTTTAAAGAATTTCAATATGTACAACATGAAATAGTATGATGACTTTCGAAGGAAAGTATAGCGGTGCGTCAGCTACCGCCGTCTTTGAAGGAAGCATTTTCCTTTGTTAAAACTAAACAAGTTTACTTAAAGTCTGCCTTATTGCTCGAAATGATACCTTTGCTAAGATCGAGGTAATTTATTAATTTTTTTTTTATTATTTGCACGTGCTGGTCGATTCTGTAACCTGCGATGGTGATTTGTGTCGGTTTATATAAACCAACATGGCCGCCATAAGCGTCATAATCTATACTAATACCAATTGAAAAAACCCTTTATTTCCATTGCTTACTTCTTCAAATAGCTTTCACTCTCTTTTAACCAATTTCAAGCCAATATCTGAACAAGGAACACGTGCTGTTTCTTTTTACGAAGACCCTCACCTTATGATTTATTTTATTGACTCACAACACGTATACTCGTACACGGGAACTGTGGATTAGACCGTTATTGATTGCCCAAACGATTCTTGATATAGACACATATAAATGAATTTTTAATTCGAAGTCCTCAAATTCCTAACACAAATTTAGGATGGTTATATATTTCGTCTTCACATTGGAATTCTTTAGAAACTTCCATCAGTAAATTAGGTTTCTATGTCTCAGTGCTAATAAAAATCGCATCGTTATGAAAAGGTGATTGAAAAGCTGAAATTATCTTTAAGTGAACCTTACTCTCAGAACCATCGACTGTGGCGGAGACGACACACGGTGCATTTGTTGTTTTACGGTGAGTTTCTATATCAAATCAAAGCGTTATACAAACGTAAAATATCTTAATGGAGTCGCTTTGTTGAAATCACTCTGCTCTTTGACTAAGCGTAGCAAAGATTATTTTGACATCAAATAGACCCTAACACACCTAAGCACCAAAATTCAAAATGAAGTGTATCGATTAAACAGAAAAATAATAAAATACGACATCTATGTCATCATAGACCATTTAAACCAGAAATTATAGTTGGAATCAGAGATACAAACGAAGAAAAAAAAAAGAACAAAATTAATATTCAGGCACATAGTATGCCTTCCTATCCTAACACCAGCGCATCTTTATCATTTTCCCCTAGAGAAACTTCCAAGATGCTGCTACCGCTGCTGATGCTGCTGCTATTTCTATTTTTGATTTTTCATAAAGCAACCATGGAGGGACCCGACGTATTGTATATTTCGATCAAACAATTCGTTTATTTCTTTTATTTTTGACGACACTACTGTCATATTAACACTTAACCCGAGTGCCCCTTCTTTATAAACAGAAAACAAAAAAAATAATAATAAAAAGCAAACACGGTCCATCAATTATATCATCACATCCCATTGCATCAAAGACTATGTTGATTGGATATGGAAGTGCTTGTTGGAGGAAAATTTTATTGAAAGACCGACAATCCTTTCAATGCGGCATCTTGCGAAAGTACAAAGGGGTAGGCTCAAGAAATCAAGTGATTTAAAAAAAAAAACTTTTTGAGAGACAAAACCAAATTGCAGGTGTCCTCTTTTTCAAAACGTGACCTATTTCTGATTCTGTTGGGTCATTGTATCTATTTATGGGCTTCCACTTGCTATTGCGGGCTCACTCAACTCGTTAAATTTGAACTTAAAACAGTATTGGACTCATAACCTATCCTTAGGGAACACGACGAATCAGAAGTATTTCCAGAACTCTGATGTTGCGTGAGTTTTGATACAATGGCGCGGTTCCTACCCCATGAAAATTTTATTGGTCTGCAAGTTTAATATTTCCAAAGATATGCAAGTTTGACGTGCAACGCCCCCACACTGACTCTTAATGAAGTGTATTATGGTATTATTATTTGTCTTTGGAAGTTTCCGCTCGATCTTTGCATGACCTTAACTAATGTTCTGTTCTTTAAAATTCTGTTGTCCATCTAATCGATCTCCGTTCAATGATGAAAAAAAATTGACTACGTGAATGGTTATGCCAAACACACTTAATTCAGTCACGTATTACTCTATAACGTGTACGGTAATACAACCGCTGATTTTAAAAGGATAACATGTGTTAGAGTAGAGCTTGAGTGTTTATAAATTATTTTGAAAAAGCAACATTGTTAGATGTCAAGATTGTCAAGATTTAAGAAACTTGTGTTTAGTTTAGTTTATTAGCTTATTTACAAATTTATAGCCTTTGTGCTTATTCCACATCATTTTTATTATAAATTTACCATACTCATTTTTCTTTAACATGGAAGTTTTTTTTTCTGTTGGAGGTTTTTAAAATACCAGCTGGAGCACTCAGACCTAAATACCGGTCTATTGTACCGCCATTTAGTAACCTTCTATTTGTTATAGCTTTTCAGTTGTTCGGAGAAAAGCCAAAAGACGCTGCCATGATAAGGAGCCTAAGTTACCAGATCTCACCATGTCTGCGCCAAGTATCTGTAACCTCATGCGAGAAAAAGCAGGACATTCACAGATTAAGTGCTCTGTGGTGTCCTTATCTTCTCCACAAGATTCACAAAGTGCGGTATCACTTAAGCTTAAAACGTTAAAGTGTTTGGCAAATAGACCCCGTTGCGAAGCCAATAAGCTTTTCTGCTACTATGGATAGGAAAAATGTTGTAGTCTTGTTATTAACGTTGGGGAGCGTACTTTTGGTCCGTTTGCATCCAATGGAGGCATGCCATCTATGGTTGTGCTCTTCACAGATCCAATCGTTGATTGAAGCCCTCTCTGAGAACCCTGACAGACCATGCAAAGGTTTAGGACCTGAGAAAGCTATCTGAAATCTTTGCCTAGTAAGTTCATCGGCGATCTCATTTACAGTTATGCCGTGATGGCCCGAAACCCAAATGAGACTCAAGGAATTTAATCTTCCGATCGCATTCAGAGAGCTCTTGCATTCCTGGAGGGTTGAGAAGGGCCTTAAGCACAGCTTGGCTGTCGCAGTCGTATTTCGTCGTTCTACACAAAGGCACCAGCACCAGAACCCTCGTTGGTTTTGGAGCCATCTGTAAATATTCGATAACAGTTCTTTCCAGGCTCAGATTCTGTAGTGAACCAGTCCTGAACCGAAGGAAAGTTGACTGAGTAATTTTGACGCAGTTTGAGCTTTGGGATTATCGTGTCAGACGGCATATCCATTACACCCCATTATGTAGGCATCAAGGGGAAGAAGATTCAGCAGTGCGTCGAGAGCAGCTCCCGGTGTGCTGGGGAAGGGCCCAGTAACACCAAGACAAATTGATCTTTGAAGTTTGGCAAACGAGGCAATAACGTATTTACGCGAGAACTTATTCCACCAAACAACTGACGCATAGGAGATGATTGGTCTTATCATAGCCGTATAGATCGAAAGGACCCTATTCGTTGAAAGACCACATGTCTTGCCAAAAGCTCCTTTACATTGCAGACAGAAGACTGACAGTGCTTTAGTAGTTTTAGACTGGACATGTTTCTTGGATTACTCCGAGATGTTTGACTTCATTTGAAATGGGATGTTGACGCCTTGAAGCGTTGGGTCAGACCAGTCAATTTTCTGCGTCTCGTGAAGAGAACAACCTCATGGAAGTATTACCCCTAAATATTTGTATTGCAATTTCCAATACAACTTCAGGAGGAACTTGAACCAATATTCTTTCATACATCTAAACAAAGGGTCTTTTCTACGATTGTTTTCGATATCAAAGATAATATGTGTCACAAAGTCTTTTCAATTTATTAATTTGCAACTGTATAAAAGTGGTGTTGTCTGACAAACTAACAAGTTCAACAGTATGCATCGCCGTCATGTCATAATAGCCTCCTATTTTCAGCTGGCCCCAGAATTTTTCCTTTAATCCTTTGAATGGGGCATCAAGAGCCTTTTTTCAAGTTTTTCTATTTTTTCCCAGAAGTCCCATTTGACTTGAATAACGAAAAATTTACTTAATTACACAATTTTTTAATAATATGCAACTTTTGCTAACAAAAAGAGGGGTGCAAGCCTCGAACTTCAATTGCAAAATGCAAACAAGCGTGTGCGATGTGGCGGCGATGATGGTAGCGCGATAACGAAAGAATAATAATAGAATAATAAATATGCCAACAATTAACAAGGTGGAATAAAAGCCACAAACCAGTGTACTCTCCTGTATGGATGTCGGTGTTGTTTTTCATTTTTCAATTTTGAAGTGTGTTGTACTCTACCGTACGGCTACGGGTGTTGTAGACTGTAGATGCGGCAGAAATGGTATGTTTATTGAACGTGTGTGTGAAACCTTAGTTACTTTTCGCGCCCCCTATCGAGAAGGACAATTAACTTTCGACCTTCCACATTCGTTCATTTCTACATCGAGAATACCAAACGCATACGAAGACAAATGACGAGTAACGGTGAGAATGGGATCTGGGACTAGTGTGGTTTGATGATGGTGAGGGTTTGTGGCTCATGGTAGCAGAAATAGGCTAGGCAAGCAGGTTCCCAGGCGTCTGTGCGGACTCATTATTCTATTATTGTTTTACTTATTGTTAGGGAGTTGCAGAACAGATTTTGAATTGTGAAAGGGGTTGGCTCAGCGCAGCCAGCTCGATAGCCCTGTTAGAACGGCAGCAGTGGAATTAAGAAAGGGGTGAACGATGATGAACCCGCACAGATGGGTAGGAGAGGTGGTAATTGTGAGTTCTGTTGGGCAGGCGTTTGTTATTTGTTGCGAATCAATTGTTTTATAGGGCGTGAACTCAGCGCAGCAGGTGGGCTTCAATTGATTTTCCTTAACATAACATAATCTTCGTAGTAGTCGTCGGTCTTCTTAATAAAACAAGTGACGTGTAACAGAAAAAAGTCATTGTTTTTTTTTTTGTTTTTGGAAGAATGCGCATCGCGAATAGGGGTGATTTTTCTTGAGTTTTTATATGAACACTCAAGGCTCGGGGCTTTGACACTTGACTTTTCACAGAGGGGGTGAGTTGGAGGATTTTTTTTTGCTTTTTTTTTTAATTGTGTTGAATACATTTACAAACCGGGACTTGGGATTAATTTGAAAATAATTAAGAACATCGTTTTATAACTGTCTGTGTTTTGTTACATGGAAGGGTGCGCTCAATGGTGACGTTCTGAAAAGAAATGCATTATTTGATAATTTGGCCAGGTACTGAATCTAACTCCCTCCTTTTTTTAAACAAGTGAGAATGGGAGGGTATCCCTTTCGGTCTGTTTGCAAAGAATGGTCGCCTAACGACATGCCGTTGCCTTTGGAGTAATCCCTTGAAACCTACAACTTCCTTGCGAGGACCGCAATAAACTTGTCAACTAGAAAACGCACGCTTAGTGATCGAAAAGAAAAATTAAGCATTCTCCTCGCTCATCGGACTCCTAACAAAGCTCTTAAGAACCTTTTTTTTAGAGTACCCCTCTGTTCTTTCTCTTATGCCTCCAATGAAATTTGTTTTGCCCCCACCAAAATAAAGGGAATGGTTGTAATATTATCTTGTGCTGCTCGTGGCCATTAAGCATGTCTACCTTTTGGATTTAAGTCTCGAAACTCATGAAATTGTTTTTCCTGGGGTATCGTCTTTCACTAGAAATTGGCAATTCTTTCGAAAGTAACACTGCCATAAAATCGGCATAGAACTGCAGGACCTTGAAATTCATTAGGCCCCATGGTCTCGGTAGCTTTGTTGCGCCACCTTATTTGTTTATTTATTTCGTTAGATGAATGTTAAATGTCAATTTGTCACCGTCCTCAGCAATTATGCATATGTTTCTCAACCACATGAAAAATTTTACGTGTGGATTTGAGCTTGAAAGCCCATAAAATGCAACTTCTGCCAGAGGTGAAGCCGAGTGACCTATCACAACGTCTAATTATTGGTGATTGGACCTTAGAACAATTCCATAAAAGCCCGCTGTCCTATCGAAAAATAGCGCAAAATTGCGTTCACCGATTAGGCTCATTTCTGACTCAACGGATAAGTAAATAAGCAAACATGTGCATGTGCATTGATAAACAGCCACTTGCCATACAAGGATTACCGATGCATCCTGCAACGACAGTTTGGTGTGGTTTTTGGGCTGGTGGCATCATCGGCATACTTTTTTTTAAAGGACAACCTTGGAAGAAACGATATCGAGCCGTGCTACACGACTTTTGTTTTCGCCAGTTAGCTGAGTGGAACTTGATTGACATGTAGTTTCATCAAGACAGTGCCACATGCCAAACAGCTCGTGAAACAATGGACATGTTGAAGGATGAAGTAAGCAGCTTGTCTCTCGAAATGGCCCTATTGGTTGGTCGCAAAGATCTTGATTATTTCATGTGGGGCTATTGAAAGTCTATGTAGACAAGCCGAATACGATTGAAGCCTTAAGGTGCGTACACACTATGCCGACCGGCATACGGATCCATTTCATTCGGTTCGAATTCGGTTCGGCTTTCGGTAAGGAGGAAGGTCGATCGGGACGTCCACACTAAGTCGGTGTTGCCGATCGGCATGTGCCGATTGATGCCGCTCGGCATAGTGTGGACGCACCTTTACAGGATAACATAAGACGGCAATTCGTGAAATACAAAACGAAGTGCTCGAAAGAGTGACGCAAAATTGGTCCATCCGAATGAACTGTCCGCATGAAATTGTCTCTAATCATTTCCAGACGTGAAAATTCATAAACCAGCTTATCTTCCGTTGTTTTATCTGTGTTCTTAAGTTAAACGACTTCCCCCACCCGATCACATATTCGGTGTGAACACTTTTATGCGGTTTTCCAGAATTTCTTTGTGTAAAATGCTTGCTCTATTTAAGTGTCAGTTCTCATTCAGAGAGCTTGCTCTTCCTTTAATGAGCTCTGCTGCAACAAAAAAAAAAAAAAAAACCACCAACAAGCAAAATCCAAAAAAAAGCAAACTTGTGTATGCACATGAGTATAGCGATCACTTGAGCTATGTGCTGTGTTCCTGTGTTGCTGGCTGCCTCATTAACCGCCTATAATTATGCTACAACATTAACAAACAAGTACATACTATAATTAATTTGCTCATTCAGTCATTCTGTAGGTCTCTTGATATTTTTTTTGCAATTTTCGCAGATTCATTATTTGCCACACTTATGTGTTTTTTATCATTTTATGATACAACAGCTCGTTAACACTTACAGATGCCGCATTCAATGTACAGCGTACAGCATATTCACAGGCACAGGCCGCAGAAAACAGTATACATGCAATGTGGATACTTCGTATAATCAGTAAATCCACTCGAGTCTGTAATCGCTTTAAGACTGTTAACAGAGCATAAAGCTCTTTTTACCTCTGCTCTGTCTCTTAACACCTTACCAACCCGATCGTCTATCCACCCAGCACCCACCCACCTGTGCTTGCTGTGGCCTGTGGGGTGTTCGTTCGTACTATAAAGGCGACACTTTTCACAATTCCGTAATTTTTCTTCTCATTTTGTTTTCTATTTTCAATACGAAAATAAAGAATAATAAATTTAATGATTTATCCGAGATACCAACACAGTTTTTTTAGCATTACATTCATGTTCGTTCACATTGCGAGATACGCTTTAACACTCTCTTTTCCGTTATGTTTTTTTTTATTAATGTTTTGTTCCATCCGTGTCGCCCTTGTAATGGAAAAAAAGTCTTTTAAAGCAGCCAGTGTGTACTGTGTAGCTAGAGCGTAAGAATGAAGTGTCGTTGATAATTTTTGTAATGCAAGTTTGACGACGGAAACCATTCAGAACTCAATGAATTGATTTACATTCGATTGGGATTACTAAACAATAATTTATTGAGGCTTGTTAAATAAACAGAAGGAGCACCCAAGCTAAGAATTGTATGTTGTTTTGATGTGTTGGAGTGCCTGGAGAATCTGAGGGTCTGGGCAAAATGAAGTTCGAAGTTTTATGATTATTCTCAAATCGTTTGATTAAAATTGTCAATTTTTCAATTTTCGTTTGGTTGTGGCTACAAAAAAATCTAAAATGTCCTATTTTATCATAGCAAGTTTTACTTTATTGCTCTTTCGCCGTTGTGTTTGAATTTATTGGATAGCTTTTGGCATAGCTTTGAACATTGAAAGCCGTCATTGCGTTGTTCCAACCTTGGCCGAATTAAAATTAGAGCCGTTTTCAACTAACCACTGTAGTCTTTATTATAAAATGTTTTTTTTTTTTTTAATTAATTGAAAACTGGAATACTCGATTACGCTTCATTCGAGCCAACCTTGGGAACCATATGCAAGAAATCATTTTTGAACACTTACAGCATAAAAATATCTTTCATTTTTTAAAATCCAAATGCGGATCCTGAAATCATTGCTGACCCCGGAGAACGCTTTCTTCTTGGATTAGTTTAGTTTTAGTTTAGTTAGACTTTTATTTTCATAAAAAAAAAAAGTTTTTACAATACAATTTGTTTATATATGAATTTTCTAAGTCTATTTGGTTTGGCCTATGGCCGTCTACCAGAATGACAATTGTTTTTTCGATATTAACAAAATTAGTTTCGCAAAAAAAAAAAGAAAAAAAATACAATAGATAAAGCAATTAAGAATTTTAAAATATTAAAAATTGCCTTCTGTAATACATTCTTTATAATTCAGGGCAGTCTTTGTAAAGTTGAATAAGATATCCCAGCCATTTGCTCCGTTTAAAATGTTGATTGTCTCATTTTCGCTCAGGGCCGACTTTCCAAAGAATCTTATTCTAAATTCTTTCAGAACTGGACAGATGCTAAGAAGTGTAGGACATCTTCTCTTACTCTCATATTGCAAACATTGCAGAGTATGGAGAGATCCGATCGGTGAGGGATATAATTTAGTTGTGCCCCTTATTTTGAAAATTGGACTAATTTTCTCAATCGAGTAATTATTGAGGAAGTAAGTGTTGTCCTTCAGGTGGTGGCTCAATTTGCTGTAGTAACACCTATACACCGACGATGAAGCTTAATTTGCGAATCTGTCGTACATAACACGCCCTAAGTTTTCTAACATGTCGTTGAGTTTTTTTCTAATCGAAGACGGATGTTCGTTGGGCGTAACTTGAAGACTGGTTCCACAATCGGCTGCAACTTTTTCCCATTCCTCCCAGACTTCACTTTTGGATTTAATTGAGTTCAACAGAATTAGTTTTGGAAGTCTTTGATCTTCCATCTCTAGGACCTTAGCTACATATTTTAAATGTAGATCTAATGTGCGCAGGAACATATGTTGAGTTCCGGTTAACATGTTGTTTGGGGTGTTTTTTGGAAGACGAAAAACCCGTTTTAAGAAATAGCGAAGGAACTTTTCAACAGCTTCATATTTGTTGTACCCCCATATTTGTGCCCCATAAAGAAGCACTGAGACTGCAGTTGATTGCAATAATACTTGGCGCTATGAGAAACATGCCTGTTACTTATACAGCGTCCCCAGATTGAAGAAATTGCTCTTTTTGCTTCTGAGAGTTTTTCATTAAGGTGCGCATTCATACAGAGGTTTATTACATCAAACAAAATATTTGTATTTTCTTACAATGTCTACGACTTCTCCGTTAAACTTCCACTTCCCTTCTCCTTGGATTATACAGCTACAGTGGTGATTCGAAAAAAAAAAACAATAATATATCTTTAAACAACTACAGATATGCATGCTTAACAACATCAGCATATAAAAGTAAATTTAATATTGCATCGTTACCACCAACAGAAGCAGCAGCACGGCAACATTCGTTCCGAACTTATCACCAGGTTCAGCAATGGTACATAAATGAACTAAATACAGAGCAACGCGGATGGGAAAAAATTAAGAACATGATTATTCCTGTCAATACACTCGAGCCCGCAGCTCCGGAAAGCCTTTTTAAGCTAATTTCATGCAAATGCAAAAAAGGATGTCAGAAAGCTTGTGTGAGTTGAACGGGACTCGTGGTAATTCGCAAGTTCTATCACAAGACAGCGGTGATGAAGAAGGAACCAAGACTATTACTGATGGAATCGAGAAAGAAGAGGATTGCGTTGAAACTGACAGCACCATCGCAGATGAAGTAGACGAAATTCCGGTCTGTGACGCTTTGATTTCTAGTACTGATAATGAATTCGCAACACCTGGTCCGTCAAGAACAGCGAAGCTAGGATATACTAGATTTCGGGATATTGAATTGATTGTGGATTAGGCCTATCGGGGATACCACGTTAAAAAAAAACGCGTCGCTTACTCTACCTCAGGGTGGTGTGAAAATAAGTTTTTTTTTACTAAAACGTGTGTTGGAGTACAGACAATGAAAAGTAAAGTGGAGTCTTTTGACAAATCCATTGTTGTCAGTGAATTAAATAACAGAAACACACAGTCAGCTGTTGACGAATTCAATGAGTTGTGCTCCAAAACTCTCAACACAGTGCACTTGTAAAGGAATCACGACTGATTCATGGTGGAAAGTCGTTTGTACTATCACTGGACTCAGCCCTGCATGTCAACATTACTATGGCCACTAAGCTTCAGAGGTCAATTATTAACACACAATAAGATTACACAGCTAAACGAACGATATTCAGTTTACTTGGAACAATGGAAAAATTGAAGCTTCCAAGATTCAGGATGTCGAATATCTGCGAGGGATTGTCACCAAAGCCAATATCACTTACCATAACAGCACGAGAGAGACCAAGTCTTAACGCTACGGCTCCTACATCGCAATCTACTTCAAATGGTCGACATAACAACTAGGAACGAAATGTCTGTCAGGTATTGTCGTATAATGTAGCAAACTTGAAGAGCATTTCCTAGTAGTTTTCTTTTCATATAAAAAGATTTGAATGATGAAAGATGTAATTTTTCAAACTGTTTTAGTGATTTTTGTCTACATTAGGAAGATGCTACAAAATTACATACATTTGCTTGTGCAATTGGTGGGTGTTTTAGGATTTTAAAAAACTTCTTGAAATATCTGGCAATGTTGTTGTGGCTGCCAATTTTAGTGGTACATATTTCCACTTCATACCTCGCTATTTGAATAGTTTTCAAAACAAACTTTTTAAGTGGTGGTGCCGCAGGCAGTTCAGTCATAGACTACTGCGTTAGCTCGTTTAATTTTCTGCCTTTGATCGAGAATTTGAATGTTCCAACAAAGCTTTTTTTTATTATTAACGCGCACATCAACAGGTTATGACTACCCTTATAATGTTATAAAAACACAGAGCGAGCATTTAAGAAAATAGGAGAGGATTTGAAAGGAGATACCGATGCACGTTGCTTTTGAACTTTTGTGAATCGTAATGCAGGGGAAATACAGAGCCAGCTAAAGCATCCCACATTCGGGTGGTGCGACTGAAATACGAATCTCTATACTCGACTCTACGTCTGAATCATATGCACCTCTGCTTGAGGATTTCTCTTCCCTCAACACAAAATGTTAACATTTCACATAGTGGGTTCTTCTACAAAAACCCTATTGGTCTGATAAGCAATCTTTTGAAACTTGTGGATACTCTTAGTCGCCTTTCTAAATATAATCTTGCACTTTATAAAACACATAAGTATTTGGAAAAGAAAAAAAAATGAGCCTTGCAATTAGGAATGCAAGTGATTGGTGGAAATAAGCAAACTCTATAAGGAAATGTACGTCAAAAATCGGTGAAAAGCTTAAAAGCGTAAACTTTATGGTGTATTTCAGGTCTCATTTTGATATTTCGTGGGCCATGCCCCATGCCAGAAAAAATAGATCCTTTCCTTGATTCTCCTTTCGATAGATATGAGCCCTTGCAAGTTCTACAAAATGCAAAGAATAATAAAGCCCCAAGAGAAAATAGAGTCAGTTATGAATTTCACAAAAACGCTCCACATTGCTTTTCAAATGTGCCTGCTCAATCAACCTTGTCTTTTTGAGTGCATTCTCTCTTCCTTTCAAAAATCAATTATAACTCCGCTGCACAAAAAAGGAGATCCAAATATTGTATCACAGTATCGAGGCCTTTCTCTGCTGGATAATATTTACAAAATCTTCACTGGTATTACCCATAGTAGAATCAATAGTTGGATTGATTCTAACAATATCCTCAGTGTATACCCAGCAGGCTTAAGCAGCTTGTTAAGGGTACTCCACCGCAGACAATATTTTTAGTCTAACAAGTATCGTTCACCTAAACGCAACAAAAAGAAAAAAACCATTTCGCTTGGATTTTTCTTTGTAGATTTTTCCACGTAACTCCTTATTTTATAAACTGTTTTTTTTTACTATTCTCTTACGTCATCGGAATTCTAAAACTGCTTTATGTGAATACTAAAAGTCTACAAGTGGTTAGACAAGGTATTAAGCAGGGATGTCTGTTAAATCCACTCCTATTTGCTCTTCATGAAGATTTATGTATGTGGCAAATATGTGGTAGTTTTAGTTACTTTATGCAGATGACCTCGTCCTGTTCTCTGACTGCCCTGACAATCTGCAAGGTATGATTGACATACATTATTGCGCGCGTTGGGGTTTTGAAATCAACCTTTATAAATCAAAAATTGTTGTCTTCCATGAAAGTACAAGAATATTTGGAAGGAATAATTTTTGAGGACAAATCCTATCGAAATAGTTAGTCAATATAAGTATCTGTGTAGGTGTTATTCTTAGCAATAGTTTGTCTTTCAGTAAACATCTGGACGCAAAACTTGGTGTGTCTAAGAATAGAGTCAATGCAAATTTTTTCGAAAAACTAAAGATTTTTGACACCGCAGCTAAATCAATTGTGTTATGGCACTAAAATTTGGGGCTTCAAACGATTTGAACAGGTTGGATACTTTACTGTACTTCTAGAGTAACAATCTCAATTATGTGTTGAACTCAGAGACTGGCCTTCACTCTCAGGTTTTTGAAACACTACGAGCTTATTTTGATTATACCTAAGAAATAAGCTTGAACTTCCTTTGCAGAGAAGCTAATCGTTGAACATATTTTTTGAGCAAGCGAATTGTAGAGAGCTGGGCATAGTTATAACTGCTACTTCTTTAACTTACTCTCTGCACCAGAATATTCTAGAATCTTTAAAAAGTTCAGAGACATATAACAACATAAGTATTGCCAGAAACTCACAATTCCACGACCTAACCTTCAATCTTGATTACATCATTCAACCATACTTCGTCGACGATAATTCCGCTAATTTAGTAAGTTTAGTTCTCAAAGCTAGGGGAGGGCTCCTCAATATTAACGCCAAGGCCTTCAAAAAAGATACTGTCGATATTCGCACAATTTGTGACCTAGATGAAGTTGAAAATTGGCAGAGGTCCAGCTTTAAGAAACTCAAGACATAGATGTTTTAGTAAAAGTGTGCTTTCTTGTGAAGAGCTCTATGAAATTTTGAACGGTAAAAACTTAACTATCTGAATTTTTTTCTTAGCTTTCATATTAAAAATTTACTAGAGTAAATGACATGATTTATTTTTAGAGGTGTAACGCATCGGTCCATTAGCTGTAGAAGCCCGCGAATGATTACCACTCGATCCTTGCTTCAAATTAAACTCCCAGTGAATGGTAGGTCATTTACTACTCCCTATAATATGCCAATAAGCCAGCACCTAGTCAAAAAGTCGCTCGTAAACCGCGTTCCGAAGATAAAATTTTAATTGAATGAAATTAAATGTTCACGAGCTTAATCGAGAGTCATTGTTTTCATAAGAAGTAGGTAACGGCACATATGGTTTCATTGGACTTAACTTCCCGTGGCGAAACCCTATCCTTCTTTGAGGGCACAGGAGTAGAAAATTTACTATAAATTTGTTTTTGACCGTGTTATTGTGAATCAATGGAATACACGCACTTTCTTGAATGAAGTTGCTGTATAATCGAGTACCGAGAACATAACAATAGAAGAAGAAAAAATTATGAATGAACGCTTCGTAATTAATGTTGGAAAGAATTCTCCTCTATAAGTCTCTTATTGCTTTCCAAAGTAATGGATGAAGATTGATGAGTCCTTGCTCATTCCATCAAGTTCCATTGGATTCCTTGAATGAAAGCGGCAGTGGTTCCATTCAATTGCTTCTCATATACAAAACTCTCTGCAAAAACCAAGGCTATATGAGTGAGTAAGTAGGAAAGTTTGTATCTGTAGCGAAACCCTCAAACAAAAGAAACAACAAAACTCAATCAGATGTATTATGAATTGGATATAGCATCAAGCAAGTACATACCTACCCTGGCTGTTGATGAGAGTGACCCGGTTTCCATCGTTTCTTCGCTTTCTATTAATGCCAAAGCTAATTCTCTGCAGTGGGATGCCGATAATTTTTTTTCTCTCCTTCTTGCCTCTGCACAAAACAAGGACTATTCTACATCCTTTTTGTGTAGCCTCACGTAAGTTGTTTCTGTCTTTAGACCGGCCCGGCCTCGCCTGGCCCAGTAGTAGTATACTCTGGGTGGACCCCTGGCTCTTTTTTGTCATCTTTGTTACTTCTGCTGATGAAAGCATTCAAAAAAGAAAATTATTGTTACTTACTTCTATTGTTTGTGAATTGATTCAGAGCCAGGGCAACAGAAAAAAAATTGTTTTTCTATTCCTTGTTCATCACAATGGGAGGTTAATAAGCGAGCAAAATTCCTAAATTGCATTTAACATTTGTGACAATTAGATTGCGAAATATTTCAATGGGGAGCCTTAGATCTGGGAACGCATGAATAAAATAAAATTTCATGCAGCCGGTGAAGGGAATTGAGTGGTGGTTGGTGGGTGTGCGCCGTTGATGTTGTTTCTTTTATTTTTCTGTGCAAGAGCGATGTTTTAATGAAGAGGATCAAAACTTTTCGGTTATAATTGTTATAATCATCCCCTTTTTGTAGAGATCCTTACATCAGAAGTGTGACATTTTATGTGGTAGACTAAAGTTGTAAAGGTGGGATAAGATTATATTAAATAGCATATGGCCAGTATCGATCGCTGCAATGAAGAAACGCTGTTCAGAAGCAGTTGCAAAGTTTGACGCAAAAACTGTAAAGTTGCGAGTTCTAATAACTTCATGAAAGAGTTAAAAATAAAAATAGATCAATTTCATCAGCGCAGCGTCCACTACTTTAAAAAGTGAAGAATTCATATAAAAAGATCATCTTTTATATCAAGCCCAAGGCTCTTATGCGAGAATTGAAACAGAATCAATGGATTTTTGAAAGCTTCTCCCGCAAAATTGACGAATTTTGTCACTCGCCTTTACGTCATACCTATCACCTCCCCAAAAACGGTTCCAAGGCAAACACTAACTATGCATTGTACCAACGTATACTTACTTACATAACTATACCTACTTGAAAACAAAATAACTCTGAAACTGAAAAACAGTTAAACTGCTGCCAGCTAACAACAACAGCCCTCGGGGTCAGAGTTGTTGTTGACTTTTTTTTAATTTATTTGTATTGATGAATCCGTTAATCAACAAATAAACAAAGAAAATTCACAAAAGCAACAAGAAGGACGAAGAATAGCGAGGTCCGAAACAAAAAACCCACACAACCAACCATCGTTTTCAAAATCTCACTAACACACAGGTGGAGAGAGCATCACAGATATACCGCGCGACCATAGAACGTAGACAGCACCACCTAAAGATGCTGTAATGACGATGATGATGATGATAGAAGGACACATAGAGATACGGCTTAAAAAGAGTGCGAGGGGTTGGGTTGAAGGGTGCTTTTGGGGGTGGGCAAGGTTGGCTGTTTGTGGGTTGGGGGTATGGGAAGTAACAAATTTTCCTGAATAAAAACAAAAACCCGAAAATTGTCCTTTGATCTTTTTGTGTCTCTCATAGATAGAGCAGCAGGAGCGCTGTGTTGCATACACTTACTATACTGTGCAGGCTCTTTAGGTAGGTAGGTAGGTAGTAGGTATACCTCTATCAAGGGGAATAAATTTATTTGATGGGAAAGAATAATGGAATGGGAGGATGGGCGAAGCTCAGTTTATTTACTTATTTATTTTGGATTTTTTTTTTTATCTTATTTATTTTATTCTTCTGTTGTTGTTTCGTTTTTGTTGTGTAATCACGACAGAGATGTGTCTGCCTGATGATGATGATGATGCTGATGACGATAAACAAAATAGATAAGTAAATTTTGTTTTGTGTATTTGTCACGGCGGTGGTTGAAGTATGTCAGGCATAGCAGACGCTGATGATAATGATGTAATATACTGTCGCTTTGATTGAATTTTTTTTTCGTATTCGTATTTTGCCATTTTTTTTTTTTTTTCATTATGGTCCTTTGATATTTTCGAAAATACAAATACGAAGGTACGAACGAGCGTTTTTTCTAAATAAATATTTATTTGTATTTAAGTTTGTTGAAAATGAGGAGGAGTAGGTACCTCCTCTACCTCATTTGAACAAATCAAATGTATAAATAAAGTAGATAGATGCATGGTTATAAGAAGCATTGCTTTGGCTGATTTAACTTTTTTATTTCTCTTCTCTAACAGTGGGGTGTGGTATGGGAATTTTTTTCTAAAATTAGTATAAGGAAGCACTAGTCAATTGATGAACCTAGCGAAAGCTTACATTTAGATCCTTGTGTCAGAATCTTACAACACTTCTTCGTATTAGACTTTCGGCGGCCTAAATGGTACATATAAATCTTCAGCGTTGGTTTTTAGAACATTGAGTTCAAACTCTGGTAACCTTCTGAACGATTTTAATGTCTATTTTATTTGGTAGGTCCTGTTGCGAGAAGAAGTCCTTTTGCGAGAAGTGATACCAGAAGTGGAAGTGGAAGTATGCTTTTGGAACTCAAACCTTTCAAATTCAAAACACGATACGACAGTCCCGACTCACACCCTTATTTGTCCCTTCTGTTTGTTGTTTTGCCTATACTGGGTGAACACCCAGTATAGTTCGTGATGCGTTTTTGGGGCATATTCTTAGACAAAAATTATTCTACAGTAAAGTCCGCTTTTCACCTTTGACATCACTTTTTGACGATTTAAAAAAAGGCTGAGTTTGGCGAACCCTGACACATGTTATTTCGATCTTTCTGTCAGTACTGATTGAAGATACCGCATTTTGCACTTTTTTTTAAGTAGAAAAACTATTCTTTATAGCTGAATTTAAATTGGGGGTCAATTCGATTGTAACGGGTGGGACACTTATACTCATTTTTTGCCTGCACTTTGCTTCATTTCTGTGAAACGGCAACGATTTACGTACTGAATATGACATTTTCACATACTTGAAGTCACTCCATACTGTACCACCGAAAAAAGTATGAAAATATCATTGTTATTTTGAGAAATTGATGGTTTAAAAAGTGTGACGGGTGGGACATCAAATAACCTCTCCTTTGCGAGTTGACCTACATTATTCGCAATAGGCAAGAAACTATGAAACTTTTGTTAAAGAACCTAATTTTATCTGGTTCCTGGTATTGTACAGATTAAGTATTAGTATAATTAAAAATAATATGCTTCTCAATGCTTGTGACGGGTGAGACGAGTAAATTTTGGCCATGCAAGTATATAAATTCTTTTTTTAATTTACTTTAAATCAGCTTTTTAATGAATTATTTAAGTGTTACTTAAGCAATAATTTCATTTCATAAGAATGTATAATGTTCTATTCCCCAGATATGGACTCAATTACAAATAAAGTTATTTATTTTTTAATTATTTTTTTTTTTTTTTTGGTACCCGTGGTGTGATGGATAGCATGTCCACCTGTTAATCCAGAGGTTCGAGTTTGAATTCCAACAGAGGCAAAAATGTTTTTTCCACGGGTATCGTCTTTCGCGAGGAATTGGCAATTCCTCCGTTAGTATTCATTGCCATGAAAAGCGCTTTCTCGATTAGCCGTTCGGAACCGGCAGAAAATTTTAGGTCCCTTCCATTCCAAAAAACAATTCCTTGTTTCTCGTTGATATCCCTCTTTTTTACACTACAAGCTACAGAAACTTCTACTCCATTGTGTCTTGCAAGTTATTTAATTTACTGACTGTTGAAACTCGGCTTATAAGAAGTCTGCGCTTATTTTTACATGCTGTAAAGAAATGGCTTCTCGGTTTTGACCACCAACAAATTCAAAATTTGATTCGTTACGTGAGCTAGTGTTTGGTTTTTTATTGTAATTTAATGTTTTATATAATGTTTTGCATTTTGAAAACTTGTTGCATTTTGAAAACTTGTAAACTATAATATTTATTTATTTTCTTCATTTTGTATTACGTCATATATTTTCCATAAATCCGTTTTTTATTTATTACTTTTCCGTTTGTTAATTTCCAAAACCTTATTTTTCATTATTCTTCACTATTTTTCTTTTTTTATATAATAATGTTTTTTTCTGTACTTTTTCAAGCTTTGTCCACCCCACACAAAGTAAACACAAATTAAAGATAAAGTAAACCTTTTATTAATGTGGCATCATCACAATTATTGTTAATTTATAGATGCCACTAACTATTCTAATTTTCAT
This sequence comes from Melanostoma mellinum, assembly GCA_914767635.1. Taxonomy (NCBI): domain Eukaryota; kingdom Metazoa; phylum Arthropoda; class Insecta; order Diptera; family Syrphidae; genus Melanostoma; species Melanostoma mellinum. The sequence continues at coordinate 19,293,338 of OU612061.1, forward strand.
ATTTATAAATACTTGATTCTTATTAAAATTGTAAATATTTATTTAGTTATTTTTAAGTGAAAATGGAATAAAGATACAAATACAATACAAAAAATACAATACATTCCCTCACAAAGCATGGTTGTGAGAAATGCGGTAGGCCCAGGGACTCCTCGCTCTATTGCGCCACCCTATTTATTTATTTATTTTTTAAGCTGGAATGACCCTTGGACTGATATGATTTTAGTGTTGAAATATTTAAAATTAAAAATAGTGTTCAAATTCTCTTCTCCAAGCGAATTTCGAATCGCTTCTCGTTTTTTCCCAAAATCACTATCACTACATAGTATTAAACAAAGTCGCTTTCTCTGTCCCTATGTCCCTATGTCCCTATGTGTGCTTAGATTTTTAAAACTATACAACGGATTTTGATGCGGTTTTTTTTAATGAATAGAGTGATTTAATAGGAAGGTTTATATGTATAATACATGCATTTTATATAAGAGAAAAGCCGAGAAAATTAAAGATTTGTAATGTGATGTCGTAACAAACATATTTTTCTGCACTTACATTGCAAACGCTGGCTAAACCTTACGAGATACATAAAATTTAGTTACTACGGAATTGTATATCGTAAAAAGAAGAATAAAAAAGTCCGAGACAGCACATGTTTATCTCCTAAGGATAGCCCACAGCAACCATTTTTATCTTTTACATGTAACACAAAAATATGGGTTATTTACTAACCTATTTTGAACGTTTTTTATCATTCCTTATCCAAATAAATACATTAGATACGTTGTGCATTTCATGTAGATCAAAACTACCCTTTAAAGCATGTGATTTAAATGAAATGAAGATATATCAGATTTAAAAATTGCGGGACGTAGCGTTTGCGGCGGTACCAGCCGACCGGGCGGCAGGAGCGAGCCTATAAATTGGGCGTCGGAGTCCGCGGTTCTCCCTATAGCACTTTGAACTTAGCAGCTATCGGACGCGTTTATTATCGGAGCTCTCATGGCTAGTAGCTACCAGGGCTTTTAGCTAAGTTTAAAAAAAAAACAAAAGTTAAATATTACTATGCAAGTCAAAAATTTTGAGAATTTTGAATACATTTTTTATGCTATGTTCGGAAGGAACTAATACGAGGTTTTTTAGATTGTTATTAAAAAGTCTGTTACAAGTTTCGTTAATTTTCGCGCAATCCGTTGCTAAGTGGTTGACGGAAAGCTGGTGGTTACCTTGGCAAAGTTGGCATGTGGGTGGCGGCGGGTCTTTATCAAGTAGGTGGCTGTAGATGAGCTGGGTACGTCCAATTCTCAATCTGATGAAGCATTTCTTCATGGTTACAGAGGTAGTGATTGGATAGACAGCTGGGCTGCGATCTTGAATGATGAAGGACTAGTGGTGGTGATATTGAGACCAAACTAATAGTTTCCGAGTGTAACAAGTATGAGCTAGTCAGTTTGGAGACATCTTGTTTTGTGGGCTGATATTTAAAGACAGCTTGGTTGTTGTTTTTAGCAGTTGATCTGGCTTCTCGGTCTGCGCGTTCGTTTCGATTTACGCCGATGGATGTGCCCTGGCACCCAAAATATCTTAAGTCGTTCTCCAAATTTGATGACGTTGTCTCTGATTTTGCAAATGAAGGATGATCGGTTGTTTATGTTTTCGATGGCAGTTAAAGATGAGAGACTGTCGGTGCATATCACTGAGTTTAAGGTAGTTTTTGGTAATGTTATATTTTATGTACACCCAAATAGAACTATAAAAAGTGCTCAAAGTACCCTCCTGCGTTTTGAATGCATGAAAGACCCTCTTTTGGATGTTTTTTCCCGATTACTCTTGTCTTAATTTTAGTAATACTTCGGGAATATTTAGTTAAGGATGTTATTTCAGATGAGTAAACTACTTTCTTCATACATTCAGTACAGTGGGATCGGGATATCGTGCAGGACAGCGAGTTGGCCCATTTCTGCCTGTCCATCGACCACCCTATTTTTCATCCAATCCAATCGTTGCAAAGTATTGGACAAGTCTGCGCGGAATACAACGCACTCTACACAATCTGTTGACATAAGGGGTTTATTCTGGTATAACATATTATCTGTTCTAAATACGTATATAAATAAACTACTTACTAATTTAAGCAAATTCTCTCGGCGGCGACAACGGCTTCTGTTCACGTCCAAATTTCATTTGCAAGTGATGTTAAATTAAATTGTACGACGGCAGTAAAGCAACAGTAGTGTTTACTCTTTCTTACATTTTCTGACGTTTCCAACAAAGTGAAAAGTTCTGTTGGATGAGCAGAAACCATTGCCCTTAGGATTCGATTAACTTAAGATACTTTAACATCCCATCCCCCGCGAGAGGCCTGGTCCCACCAAAGCCTCACAACTTGGTTTCCGTACTGCAAACTTTACAGCTCGCCCCCGAAGACTGGATGTTTTGATGGGTTGGGGTCAAAATTCTTTTTTCAAAATTCTGCTTTCAAAACTCTGCTTATCAATTGCATACTTTTACTTTCTAAGGAATTTAAAAGTAGAGCAGTAGTTCTTTGGTTTCCTCATTAAGTTTCCTAAGTAAGCTTATGATAAAACTAGAGATGCATTCTCAAGAACGCAAAACAATGTAGAGGCTTATCATCGTCGGCTGAAAGTTATATTTGGTCGTAGCCACGCAGGTGTCCATAAACTAATAATTGGAGACCTACGAAAGGAGCTTATCAGTATCAGTGCCAAATCAGAAATAAAGCGTGCGAAGCATGAGGAGAGGATGAAAAAAAAAAGAGAGAGATAAAGAAGTTTTGATTTTTGAATTGGAAACACTGTTTGAAGTGATAATGAATTTGAAAATTGGCACAATTATTACACTAACTTCATTGTTGATATACGGCCCCTGTTGCTCGAAGAAGGAGTCGACTTCCAATTATCGACTTCCCCATTAGGTTTCATTCGTATAAAGTATATTTACTTCTTTCCGCGACTTCGGTTGCAGCTCCAAGTTAAATACCTCCACCAATGTCGACATGATTTTATATAAAACTTTCGGCTCTAAGCTCTTCTGACCAAATGGTCTCCGTAATATCCGTCAAAACTGTTGCAATAATGCAACCTGTTGGTCAGCTAATGCGTGAATTCTTTTGCTGTTCTCCTAAGCCATCAAACTAGTTAGTAAGTCTTAGCTATTAAGTTTCTTAGTTTGTAAGTTAATAGCTTGTATTAAGCCTAATAAAAGGGGGTTTTGGCACCACCAAAAATTAAAATTAAATTTAAAATACTTAAAAAATAGAAAGTTGAAACAATATACGAAAACTATTAATAATTTAAACTGAACAAGCAGAAGTAAAAGTCGACACACATTAAACGGAGCTTTCAAATTTACGAGCTCAATTTAATGTGTGTCGACTTTAACTTCTGTTTGTTCAGTTTAATTTAAAATACTTGTCGGCAAAATGGAGCTTGAGTCTCACGCTTCCTCTATCTGAGGTGCCGTGTACGAGTATACGTGTCCTACCAAAACGCACGATGATAAGAAGATTAAGGAACTGAACAGTCGATTTTTCATTAAGGAGTTTGAGAGTCATTGAGAAGCACTCCATAAACGTATTTGTATCTTTTAGAGGTTAAGTTTTCAATTTCAGTTCAAAAAATTAACAAAAGGATAAACGTGTTAAAGGATTTCGTCTATTAAATAACAATAAATGATTTCCTGATAGTTTCACGCTAAGTGTGTTTCGTTTACCTCATCTTTTCACACTCAATCGAGTCAAAAAATAATGTTAACTTCAATATCGTTGGTGTAGGCATCAATTTCGATTAACGAAAGAAGGAGTGGTAGTGACCGTCCTTTTAGAAGATCAATCAATAAATAAATGAAACAAAAAAAACCAAAAACAGGAAATTTTTTTGATTTAGGTACACAAACTGCATTTTAAAACACAATTTTCCAACGAAAAATTACCGCACCGACAAAATTTTAAATGCAGAAATAAAATAAAAGCAGGTCCTACAAAAAAATCCAATCGCCTGCCATTCATAGCAATATTCTATCAATTTTCAATTTGCAATTTTATTTTTGATTATCCTTCACCTTTTTCGGCAGCAAGTTTGAATTCGGCGAGCCAGTGCTGTAGAGGATGGATATGAGTGACAGTTAACGATGGATGGAAGAGATTGGATAGATGAGGATGCTGTCCTTACTTCTGTTGTTGGCTAATACCTACCAACGCCGTCCTCACAAACGAATAAATGAATTAAATTGGGGAAAAAAATGCACAAGCAGCATTTAATAAAAACAAGTCATGGTTTTTCGTTTTGTTTTTTTTCTTCGTTTTTTGATATGCCAGAAAAGCGTTAAGCAGTGATTGAGTAGGTCAAAAAGTAGTTATTTATTTGCCAACTTAGAATTAACTTGTTTTCAGTAGTCGATTCAAAGCACGCTCCTGCCCACAAAGCACGGACTTTCCATATACAAAACTTTGATAAAACAGAAACTTCTCTAAACATTCGCAGCTTCCTGATTCAAGCCCTTGTGGTGCCTGTAAAGTGTAGACAATTAAATCCCAGAAACATCTAAAAGGTGGAATTATTTTAACCTCAAGGACTCGCGTAGCGCCTTATACATACGTCTCATTTCGTGAACTCTTAAAAAAATCATGAGAATTTATTAAAATATCTCTGGCACTGAAATGTCAGGAAATCTTTCAAAACCTGTATGACAAGTTGTATACGATAACGATGGGAACGTAATAAAGGGCTTGGTTCTGTTGCTAGTGACTGGCAGTTTGGCAATAGGCGATGTTTTTGTAGTCAGTACGTTTTGCCACTGTTTTTCTGTTCACGAAATAGACTAACTTAAGAACAACGCATAAAAATTGTGTAAATCTATTACCCTTAAAGTGTTTGAGTACCTCCAGACTAGCACCAGTCTCCATCAGATGTAGGAGCCTTATCCAGCACTTCCCAGTTCATTATAAATTAATGTTTATTTCGAAAATACTAGGAAGTCGCTTATGAGCGATCATTTATTTCAATTTTCTTTTGCACCGATTTAGTTAAGCTTTATAAATAACTAGCTGAGCTTTGCTCGGGTCTGTACTTTAAAGGTTCCCGTTCTCGTTTTTCCTCTTCCGTGGGAATTTGGGGATGAAATATAATCTGTTCAGTAGTTCCTAAGTTTCCGTTACCAACCCCGTTCCTGTGGGAATCTTCCGTTCCCATGGAAATATTTGAATGAAATGTAAGTTAATGTCACTGAGGGAAAATGTTACATCCTGGAGTTCAAAGAATTTTTGAAATCAGTCAAGTAACTTTATGGTTCCCGTTCTCGTTCCAGTTTCTGTCGCATTATACTGATGAAATATAGTTTAAGTTACTGATGAAGGGAGATAATGTAGAACCCCTAGTGCCGAAAGAGTTTTTGAAATCTATACCTTCATCCATCCTTCAGACAACTAAAAAAATGGTTGCCTTTCCAGTTGCTTATGTGTATTATGAAAGAAAGTTTGGTTATGTGTACTTTTTTCATAGTTTTCAAAACCAAACAACTGATCCTCATGCTATGTCCGCACCTGAAGTTAACCTGGGTTTCGTTCCAGGATGGTTTGAGCTAACCAAGTTGTGTCCGCATATGCAAAAATCTTTTTAGGTTATCTTTTTGTCTTAAGTTAAAAAGAGACGGACATAAAGTGTGAGCAGAACGTCAACGACCGACGTATGAGAGAATTCATTCTCTCTCCACTCACTTCCACTCTCTTTAATGTCAAATTCAATGGAATGTTGGAAATGGTGCATTCAGCGCGCTTGGTTTCGAGTAGGTTATCACGAAACCCAGTGAGTAAAAAGGTTTCATTTTGTATGGCAAACCACTTGGTTATCATGTTGGTTTGGGATTGTTTTGAGTTAAACAAGTTTAACTCTCAAGTGTGGACATAGCATCAGTAGTTGTCTAGCGGTTGTTTGTTGTGTTTAGAGCTAAATTCTTAGTAAAAATGGACAAAAAATCGTAAGTAAGTGATTAGAATGTATGTACTATGTATATACAATTAAATGTGTTTTTTTTTAGAGAGCAGTGGCAAGTTTGAGGATTGGTGGAATCGCCGAGAACCGCTGCGCTGTGGTTGTTTTAGAAAATCCTTTATTTCATTCAGAACATACGTCAACGCTTCCTTGTTTAGCCTAAAGTAACTCAAAAACCTGAAATCAAAATAATATTAAAGACAAACAGTTCCACCAGTTTGTTTTTTTTTTTTTCATGTTTTAATAGCTATATACTTTCTGTTTGGAAGTTCCAGTGGATTCGAGTGGTTTCGGGTACTTTTCCTTATTTTGGCTACATTTGAGGAAGTTTCGGGCTCCCTATCATCAAAATACAAATCATATGAACTCTCCATGGCTTGAATGCCTTTTTTATTTTTCATAACACTTCAACATAAACGAAACTTGACAGCTGATTTGACATTAAATACTCCTTAATGAAGGCAATATATTTTTTTTAACTCAACTGAAAAAAGTGTCCTTATGTAATACGGAAAATTAGTTCGGTTGTCTCAAAGTTCGGTTGCCTTATACACAACTCAACTAACTTTGGTTTAGGGGTGTCAATGAAAAAAATGCATTTGCTGTGGATCGTATCTTTGGTTTAATTTTTTTTTGGTATCGTTTATAATGTACGTGATATGCTTTGTGTATGATAGCGTAATTATATATCAAATTAAAAGTTATCAATTAAGGATTACAGTGGTACAAAAAAAAAAGTATAGGTCATCACTGATTTTTTCGATGGCGAACGTCAACGAAAATGTTTCTTTTCAAACAAGTTTTATGTCTATCTTCTCGAAACATAAGGCATTTCGAAAAATGTTTTTAATATAAAATAAAAGATATTTTTATGATCTTTCATTTGATTCCATAATCATTATCCTACATGCTATAATTTTTGAGATGTTTAATTTAATTTTTAATTTTTTGTTTATTTTAAACATAAGTATAGTAAAACACAATGTTTTTTAGATAATACTTAGTATAAGAGGTAAAATTTTTGGGTTACATAAAAATTTTTGAATAGAAACAAAATAAATTTACAAATAAAACAATAGAAAAAAAAACTGTTAACTATTTTAAAATCAATAAAACAAAAAGAACAATGAAAAATCAAAAAAGGAGGATTTAAAGAAAGATTTTAGCACCTTTAATGATTGGAGAGGTCTCTTTTAAATGTAGCAAAGTTGTTGATTCTCTTCAGATTGGCTGGAAAAGAGTTCCACAGCCCAACAGTGTAAACAAAAAATTGTCTTTTGGAAACAGTTTACCTATGAGTTGGTACAATAAGTATTCTACTTCTCTGCGAGTGTGCCAAAACTATTTTATCGTAAAGGTAGTCCGGAGTCTTTGTCTGTATTAAATTAAAAAGGAACAATAACACCTTTCTGTCTAGGTAATTTTGAAAGGACATGTTGATGATACTATTAGCATACTATGTGACATGGTCAACCTGCGAAGACTGTGTACAAAATGTTCTATGCTGTTAAAAGCAACTCGGAGTTGTTAGTTACTATTGCTATCTATGTTACAGAAAATTACACTTCCATACAGCATGATGGGAAGCATTAAGGTTCTAGACAGTTTTAATCGGAAAACAGTTCCCTGAGGAACTGAGCACTCTGAGTGCACCATACGTTTTGCCAACGATGCAAGAAGTATGATCCTCCCAAGTTAAAGTTTGGTTGAAAATGAGGCCTAAGTTTTTAACTGTTTTCATATAAGGAAGAATGGAAGAACCAAGTTTTACCTCTGGGAAGCAGCTCGTATGGATACGAGCATTTTTGCTAATGACAATAGCTTTTGACTTTTCTTCGGGTTTAATCGCAGTTAATTGTTCACAGCCCATTGAAATACTTTGCTCAGGTCAGAGTTTAACCGAACGGTAGCGTCATCAATCATACCGATTCGGTAGCTGTAGTACAGTTGGTCGTCATCTGCATACATAAGCGCCTTACAAAACCTGAGAACTTCAAGAAGGTCGTTTATAAATAACGAAAATAGTAGGGGCCCCAGAATAGAACCCTGTGGAACACCGGCGTTAGTGTAAAAAAAATCGGAAAGCTTATTTTTGAGTTCTTCCTTGCAAAAATTTTTGAATGAGAGCAACCGCGGTTCTTTCAAAACGAAAATTCAAATTCAGTTTTCTCAAAAGAATCTCATGAGACACAGTGTCGAATGCCTTTGAGAAGTCAAGCATCGCTAAGGTCGAAACATTTTCATTGTTAATTTCTTGACGAATATAATCCACTAATTTTATAAGTGCGGTCAGACAACTGTGCTTTGGTCTGAAGCCCGCTTGAATCGAAGATAAAAGCTTGTGCTCCGTTAAAAACATGGAAATCTGTTGAAACATTATTTTCTCAAAACTCAAAAGCCTTCGAGATAAAAGGCAAAATTGAAATTCGCCTATATTCCACGGGGTTTGAAGTTGAGTTTTTGAGAATAGGGATAATTTTGGCAACTTTCCCAATTTAAGGGTAAGAAGAGGTGGTTAACATGAAATTGAGAATTTGAGTAAGGAAGGGCAAAACTTGGGGTAAGATAAGCTTTAAAAACTTTGGATGAATTTCGTCCAAACCTATTGCAAGGACTGCCTTTAATACTTCGAAGTCGGTAATGCATCGAAAACTAAATCCATTTGAATGTTCTCTCACAAAATTAAAGTGGGAAGGAGCACTGTTTTGATCAGTTGAATTTTGAGAAGAAGAACTAGCAAACAATTTATTGGGGTCACATTCAATTTATACCTAAGCTTTTGACATTACGCCATAATTGCTTTGATGACATACCATTAAACTTAGACTTAAAATAATTATTTTTTGCAGAAATGTCAGATTTTTCCCATTTCCGGGGCTCAATCTCAAGTCCAATTATCTCAAAATCACTAGGCCAAATTCAAAAATATTTGGCAAATAGATTGGGCTGAACGTCCTGGACCCAGGCTCATTAGAAAAATGAGCCATCTACTTTATCCTAGCCAACAGCTAGATCTTTTAATCACTATCAAGTCCATAAGCATTACCACTTACCACTCGTCATTTGAATATCAACCACAATCGCGTTAGTACACAAATTGCCCCCAAAAGACAAAGCGACATCGCAAGGCTATTCACAAATATAAATTACAATTTTATTATTTAATCCTAAAAGTTGAATCGTTCATCCTCGTCTCGTCTTTTTTTTTCTTTTTTTTTTGAACTAATGACACCACAACAATAAATCCTTTGGCGCGCCACAAATGAATAAATAAAATTCCCATCAATTTTATTTTTCGTTTTTTTGTATTTTATTTTTTTGCTGTCATCCCCCTTTTGTGTTTGAGAAATGAAGGGAAGAAAGGAAGGACACAAAAAAAAACCCATAACCAACAAAGAACGTAAAACCAGTTGAAAGGAAAATAATCATCGAACAAGACAAACAATTTCCCATTACAACCTTAAGAGCTAACTGGGTGGGGGTGGTTGGTTTGGTTTTGGTTTGGTTTGACTGTTGCGGGAGCTTAGGAAATCCTTAATGCGCAATTTACACAAAAAAAAAGTACACAAAATCTTTTCTGAAGGGCGAAAAGAAAAATAAATTAATGTTCAAACTTTTCTGGTCGAACATCCAAAAGAAGAAAACGTTCCCTTATACTCGCTCATATCTTCACAAAAGTACTATACTTCTCTTGTGAAAAGGATTAATCTAATGTGCTCCTCCAGATCTGACGTTAATACACAACAATCCTGTGGAAAAAGCCAAGATGCTTAATAAAAATTACTCTCGTCACCCCCAGAGTACTACACCCATAGAACAGTTAAGTTGCAGAGAACAGAAGCAGCAACAGCAAAAAAAAAAAACCAACGGCTTCCGTCACACATTCGCTTCGGAACCCCTGTCTTTTTGGTGGATATTGGTATTGTGTGAACGTGTGGCCTTAAAGGTCTTATGTTTCCTTTTTTTCGCCTTAGTCGTGTGTAACAAAAGCCATCAACTAATCCACAAATCTATCATTTACAACTTGACACCCCTGGGGGTGTGATGTAGGATTGCCAGCCAGTCAGTTCCTTATGGGTTCTAAGAGTCAATTAGTTGGCATGTTATCGTGTTACTTTTAACGGCCATCAGGAGGTTTAAAGTTTTTCCTTTTTCTTCTTTACCTTTCGGCTGCTCAATACTTTAATAAATTGCCAAATATTTCAAAGTATTTTTTTTTTTAACTTCTAGAACTGCTATGGGTCTTTCGCTTTTAAAATTTACCTCCGACAGCTATGAACGCTGTCAAATTCTAAAGACGGAGTCCTAAGAAACTAAACTCGCCTTAGGTTTGCTTTAAACTCCATATATATATATTATTCTTCGTTTAATATTTTTACAAAGGTTTTTCAAAAAGAGATATGATTGCTGTTATCTTTCTTCTTAAATATTATCTTTTACTATTTTTAAATTACAAACTTTAAACTCCAAAGTTGTAAATTTTTCTATACTTTAGTGTGCGACGACAATGTCGAAGGTGTCGTAATCTAGTTCTGATTCCTAATAGCCGAGTACACACTGTTCAATTAGTTGGACAGACTTTGGCTATCAAGCACTGATAGCGTGAACCCTCCCCTCAGACGACCGCTTGACCAACTTTTTGGATGGTTTTCAAATATTTTTAAAGTTGGACAGAGTGGAAGACTGTATGACATAAAGTTGGACGACAAGCTTGATAAGTGAGAACGCAAACTACATCCTACCATCCAACTTCCATCAAACGAAGTCCAGCTTATTGTACAGTTAAGTCTTTGTTTTACGTGAACACCTGACATTTAAGTCTTAATTTCACGGCGAGCCTACTCAACATAACGGAGTTGAATTGGGTGTCAACGACAACCCTAGTTGCCCAGTGGAAATAGTGAACTTGTTAAGGCAAGCCCACCCCCTTGCTGAGGGGCGAAGCCGACCTACACCTCTTGTATTCAATGAAGAATGCCAATCGTTTCCGCATTCGGATAACCACAGCCACCGCGATGCTCCCACAAGAGGGCCAACCTCATAGATAGTCCAAGACAACGCCCCGCACCTCGAGCGCAGAACGTCGTCCAGGAGGGCCTATTTCCCGCGGTACCAGACCTCAACTTCTGGTAAAGCCTCGCAACCCGAAGGCTACTTACAGATGAGTACCCCAATACTCGAGACCTGTCAGCCTCAATGTACGCAGCCAGCCACTGATCATGGCTGAAACCAGCAGCCAGCCACGCACACCTTGGACTTTCTTAGTTTGTCTCTTGACTCAAAGCGAGCCAGACGTAAGCCCCCCCCCCCCCAACCAATCGACAAGGTGAAGTCCCCGGGGGGGTGGGGGCAACTTATTGTACAGCGTGAACTCGGCTAATCACTCATACAAGTACGGTACAGACTCCCGAGAGTAATCAAAATGCCGTGATAAGCGCTTGCTCTCTTAGCCGTTCAGAATCGGCGTAAAACTGTAGGTCCTCGAAAATTATTTTACACCCCGAGGTTCTCCTAGCTTGCTTTGTTTTGCCATCCTTTCTATTTTTTATTTGCAATCTCTCTCACTACAGAGAAGACAGCAAACTCGAATAGATAACCGTTGACGAACATAAATACAAGAATAATGTACAAAGCAACAGTCCAAGGTCTTACCTAAACGGTCCCATAACTAATTACCCACCAAGCTTAATTCGTAGATAAAAGGCACAATGTTTTTAGTGAGTTCTTCTTGATGTCGTCGTTTTGCGTTTAGTACTAAGTAGGTAATCTAATAACTTATTAATTACTAACATAATTCATAAATAGAAACTTAACTGCGAACATCTAACTAACCTTCTAAAAGCATATTGCTACCCTCATTAATAAGGGAGCATAATTTAGCTGTCACATTTCTCGTTATGCGACTGCCAATCCGCAATCCAAATATCCAATCCCTAGCCACCGCCGCCGCCGCCGCACCGCTTTTGGAAACACACAACAAAAAAAGAAAATACAATGCTACCACTCAAACAAACCGTCACATTATTGCTGCTTGTATCTCTTCATCTCAAACCTTTCAGCTTGTGTAACCCAATAACAAATTTGCCGCATGTGCATCCAATAAATTTTTGATTGGTTTTATCGTTGTTCTATGGTTCTACCCCAACATTTCGAATCCTAGAAGCTTTCCCTTTTCCTCATAAAAGGAGTTGACATATTATTGTTGTTTCTCCCTCATTAATACAAAAACAAAATACAAACAACACCCCAAATGGTGGTGGGTGAAGGGTTGAGAAAAGCATTTCATTTGATCGCAATAGAACAACGTGAAGCGACGCGACGCCCGTATTGATGTCACAAATGATTACACTGTCTGTCTGTCGTCAGGGCGAAGTAAACACAAGAGGACAAGTTTTCGCTAAAGAAAAAAGGATAACAAAATTGTTATGATGACAATGATCCATTGTCAATATGGTGCTGATTTTTTAAACTTCTATTAAAAGGGGTGGGCATCGGCATACGACTCATTGACAGCACCCTGTTCAAACTCAAAGCTACCAAGACAAAAGCGGCAACTAGGTATTAATAACGTGATCACAGCAAGGACAATGAAGCAAATAGAAAGGATATGACATAATATGTATTATATAGACAAAGATTATTTGATAGTGATGGTGACGGTGATGATGATGATGATTTTGATGACATGGTAAAGGCTACACAGAATGGATATTTAATTTCCATTGAAGGGCAACTCACAAGTCCCAAGGGGATGCCGCTTTAGTTTCAACTTTTTAAAAGATTTGTTGTTTTATTGTGTTTGTTGTTATTGTCGCATAGATACACATGAGTCCGCCTAGGAAGAGACTGCTGGAAATCGGATAAATTAACAAGTGCGTAAACAGATTCTTCCGTGATCCGCGAAACCTATTTGATGTTTTTTTTTCTTTTCTTCTTCTATTTGTCAATTTTGTGTTTGAATGCAGATTAAGCATTTAAAAGAGACCAATTGTTGTTTTTGGAAGTTTTGAAACATCTGTGACAGAAGTGAGTTTGTTAAATAAATACTGAGGGGTTGTTTGAGAAGACCTTCGGCATTAACGAGATTTGATTGGAAAAAATATCCTTAACAAGCTATCAGTCTACCATTCGAAGTGGGATATTGTCAATACCTACAGAGGGTATTTGCATACGATGCAACAAGAAAAGTCGCTTGAAATAACAAAACAATTTTATATACATAAGGACCTATTTGCCTCCACAATGGAAAGAAGTTACAAAAAAAGTTTTTGGATCTGGAGATTGCTCGTAACTTGTTTTTTTTTCTTCAGCTTCTGTTATTTAATGAATTGATTAACTTCGTTTCCCTCAAATAAAAAGTGTAAGCAATCTTTGACTACTGAAAAAAAGAAGATTCGACCTTGAAAATGATAACGACAACAGGAAAATATGTTAAAATTATTTTATTAGGATTTCTTTCTAAGTTTTTGGATTGGATGTGCGTAATTTTAATTTATTTTATTTCAGAGAATCAATTTTGTTTTTATATTGATCCCATTTCTTGAGAACCTCCTCTGTGGATTAAGCTTTAACCACCTCCGCAAGTCTTGCATTCCTTGTCGCAGCCCAAAGTTGTTCTGTTTCTGCTCAAGAACAATTGTCTTTTATTAGGAGTTCGATACTCTCGCTTAAGTTTGGTTCTGGTGTACCTAAATTGGGAAAAGAAAAAAAATTAAAAGCCATTTTAATAAAACTTAACTACTATCAGATAACGGTGTGCATACAATCAATTCTACAATTACAATTTAATTGACATTAAAAAAAAATTACGGGAATATAAATTCAATATTTATTTTATAAATTCAACGATTGCTTCTTCAATCAAAATTCAATAAATTTTCTTGTTTTTATAAATCAATTCTTTCTATTGAATAAAATATTTACAAATATTCGCCGATTTCGCAAAAGGCTCAAGTTGAAATGTTACGAAAGTTTTAGTTGATTCTTCTCCTAATATTTGGTTCAGTGTGTCACAACTGATATTTATTATATTTATTTATTTATTTATTTCATTTAACTACAAGCAGTTTTACAGTTAACAGATATTGTGCTCCAAAAATAAAATATTAAAATATAAATAAGTACAATAAATCAGTCTTAAATTTACTTCTACTAAGGATTGGAAAATCAATTTCTGAAGGCACTGCATTGAAATCAGCTATACATCTTGATAACGTTTCATTACATCCATAAACTGTTCAATGTATTTTTTTGAAATAGGAAAATCCTTGTTCTCGTGGACCTGGCAGGTACATGTATAGGTAATAGAGCAAGGAGTGTTGGACACTTTATGTGGTAGCATAGTGAAGTCTCTATGAGCATTACACCATGAATTTTTCTTCTTGATTCTAAGGATTTTATTCCAAGCAATAGGCACCTAGCTTTGTAATCAGGACAGAAACACCAGCTCATTTTGTTGAATATGTATTTTTTATTTTTATTTTCGGGCATATTTATTTCTCAGAAACAATTACTGAAAAATAACTCTTTTGAACTAATCTTCTTTGTCACATTAGTCGAACCGTTCTTGAGTTTTCCGCGTATCACCCAATGTGGCTATTAATTTTTATTTACATCGATAGACATAATGTTGGCTTCGTTTATACTAATCTGTCTGTTTTCTCATTTCAGACTTCGCTTGAGATGACAGACTATCAAAATCTACAGCAGGAACACTTGCAGCGCCTCCAACACGATTCCCGCCTACACGAACTTCAGTCACAGCTGAATGCCCAATTCTCGGCCAAACCAGCGTCATCGCTTGTACCCTTCTTGCCTGCTTTTATGCGACCACCATTGCCAGTGCAGCCGATGTGGGATACAGCAAAGGCTAATTTGGCACATTTGCAAGTGGCTCTGGCTGAAGCTGCAGCTGCTTCATCTTCATCCGGAAATGACCCTCTAAACATAGAATCGCCTCCTTTATCACTTGGCCACAATCAGTCACCTTCACCCTCGCAATGTACGCAACATAAGCAATCACTTGTGGACCTTGATACACCACTCAATCTAACCAAACCAAAATCTTCTCCGCCTCGTTCACTATCCCTGCAGCAACAACATCAGCACCAACATCAGCAACAACAGCAACAGCAACAGCAACAGCAGCAGCACCAGCTTCAGCATCATCATCAGCATCAGCAGCCTAGTATGTCACCTAATGGCACATCTCAGTGCCTTTTAACACCTCCTCATGGAATGAATGCACCCAACCAACAAGGGTCAAATCAAACTAAGAATCATCCTCATCTAAATAACTCAATTCGTGGCATGACACGCTCCTTTCTATCCTCACACTACAGTCAGGTGAATGGTGGCCCTGCAGGTCCTTCACCATCACAAGCCTCTGGAGGAGATCCCTGTCAAATGATTGTGGAAGATGCTCCCGATTTTCTTTCTGCCTGCCGAATGTGGACAACGTCTGCTGATTCCACAGTTTCTCAACACCATCAACAACATCATCCACATCTTGGTGGCGGAAAACCTTCGAGCTCTGGCATTGATGACGAAAAAATACGCATGGTGCGATCCTCGAGGATGAGTCGGGACAGTGTAAGTGGAGGTAGTGCGAATAACGCTGCTGGCAACACAACTGGAGTTTCCCAAAGTGCTTCAAATGCTTCAGGGGGAATGGAACGCGAAAGAGAGTCTAGTAAGCCGCACATAAAGCGACCCATGAATGCATTCATGGTTTGGGCGAAAGACGAGCGCCGAAAAATCTTAAAAGCTTGTCCCGACATGCATAATTCGAATATTTCAAAGATTCTCGGTGCACGCTGGAAAGCAATGTCAAACGCTGATAAGCAACCTTACTACGAGGAGCAATCAAGGCTTTCTAAACTACACATGGAGCAACATCCCGACTACAGGTATCGGCCAAGACCGAAGCGCACCTGTATAGTTGACGGAAAGAAAATGCGCATCTCTGAGTACAAAATGCTAATGAGAACGCGACGAGCTGAAATGCGACAGCTCTGGTGTCGAGATGGCTCAGAAAATGTTGGCTACCTCCAAGACATGAAGGCAGCTGCAGCGGCGGCGGCCGCAGCTGCTGCAGCAGCCAACGGTGGCCAGGCAGACATACGTCAAGGAGGCAGTGGCTCAGTATGTGCCCCAAGCTCAAGTGGCGGAATGAATTCACTAACGCCACCACCGTCAGTTATAGCCACAGCCAATGGCTTGTTGATGGGAGTTGGAGGAGCCCCATCGAATGCAGGAGCAGCTGGCAGCGGACACAACTTCTACTACCCTCCAGATAGTTTATCACCATCGGGTTTTTCGTCAGAAGGTAATGCAACCAGCTTTGATTCCCGTGACGATGACTGAGGGGAGCTTCTGCGGTGGCCCACAATGCATCCGCCGCACCCAGGTATGGGATTTTGGTAGATAAACACACAGACACACACACATACACACCATAGGGTTGCTGTCGATATTACAAGTTACAGTCATATGCAATAGCAAATTAGGTATAATCATAAGCACAATAATTCACCCATACGACGAACGGCATAAACGTTGCGTTTCTTGGTTAATATGAACGGACGTAGAAATTAGAATTTCTTTTTCTTGCCCCGGGTTAGGATAGGAGGTAAGTTTAGTCCTTAGTTTAGTTATGCAAAAGCAAAACAAAACTGTTTTCTTTTTAATTTTCGATCATATATATATACTCGTAAATTTTTTTTTTATTCAAACGAAGTAAGTGCCATCATTTATGCAAAAAACGGATTTTTTGTCATCACTTTATTGCAATGCCCCTAAGAATATTCCTTATATTAATTTAAAAGAAAACATATATATACTTAAAAATCATCTAACAAGATAATCTTTAAAATGTAAATCTCTCTAAGAGAAAATGTTAAAGTAACCCACTCCACTTTTATCGAGGGGGGAAATCGTGCCATGTTTTTTTTATTTTTTTTTTTGTGTTTGTGTTGAGTTTGTTTTTATGTAAAGCTTCGCGAATATTTGTTATTATTATTTATTAAATATGTTCATGCATATATATCTATGTATAAATAAATATACGTATACATACATATGTATACCTATATAAAAACGTTTACAGTTTGAGTTAAGTCTCAGTGCGTTTTGTGCCAATATGCATACAAATGTATAATTCAATAAACAAAAGTAGCCATATTTTATTAGTTTTTTAATAGTCTTAAGGTAAATTATAGTCTTGAAAATAAAAATAAATAAATAAGCTCAAAAAAAAAATAATAAACAAGTGGTTGGACATGAACATTTAGTCGCCCAACTGCATGAGAAAATTAATTTTTTTATTGTTTCTTAGTACTTAATCAGAAGAAACTTACATGTTAAACTATAAATCGCTAAGAATAATATAAATCAAAGCTGTACATTTTTTTTGTGTCATTTTGCTTCTACGTTTGAGATTAAAATTTTCTTTTGTAAATTAAAATACATAGATAAAAACAAAAAGCATCAATTGAAAAATAACAAAAATTCTCGATACAATTGAAATTGTTATTTGTAAAAAAAGAAGAAATAAGACATCCTAAACTAGTAGTCAGCAAATGAATTCGAATCAAACCATTTTTATTTTCTTATTAAGAAATAGGGATCTTAAAATACAAATAGCCAGTATACAGATATTAACCAGTTTCTTGTGAGTTTATGTATGCAAAATTATATGAATTATCTGTCAAAAGTTGTTCTTTGCTCGAAGCTTGAAAACAATTGTGAAACGATAACGAAGGCCTAGGTAATTAAAAAAAAAAAAACAAAAAACAAAATATAAATTTTACTAAAATTATTACTGTTAAAATTAAAATTAAATAAAATGATAATTATAATTAATACTATCTTTATTATTATTTTTACTTTTACGAAGAAAGAAATATGCACACAATGTAATCAGAAAGGAAAAATCTAAACTAAAACGAAATATTAAAAAGAAAAAACAGCAAATACAAAATAATAAATATTAATGATTATGTTATTTGAAAGTATGTGTTTTTTATTGTGTGCAATTCCTTATGGCGAGAGAACAGCTCAACATTGCCAGGAAGAGGTTGTGTTAATGTATTTAGCAGCACCAGTGGCGACTTTTCAAAAACTCATTCTAAAATTATTCGCAATTCTAATGTGGTGTCCTGTTGAAGCACTCAATTCTATAATAGCAGCAGGTTGAGAACGAAAAACAAGCATATCTATATATTTTGGTCAGATAATCGAAAGGTAAGTACCGACTCCATGGCGACTGACAGTAGAATTTGAGTAGAGGACATTGAAATTTTCAATAAATAATAAGAGATAAATAATATTTAAATAAATGTAAGGGACACTGTAGCATTCGAACGGCGAAAGAATTTTTGAAATCGGTTCAGCTGCTTATGAGTTACCAGTCATGTGGGAGAATGCGGGATTAAATTTATCCCCTACTGATCAGGGTCATTCTAATATAGGAATAGCGAAAGAATTTTTGAAATCGGTTCAGTGGCTTATCAGAAGTAACTAGTCCTGTGGGAGAATTCTGGATGAAATTTATCCCGTGCTGATCAGGGACACTGTAGCATTTGAATGCCGAAAGAATTTTTGAAATCGGTAAAGTGGCTTACGAGTTACAAGTCCTGTGGGAGAAAACAGGATGAAATTTATACTGTGCTGATCGTGGACACTGTAGCATTTGAATGGCGAAAGAATTT
Organism: Melanostoma mellinum; assembly: GCA_914767635.1. Taxonomy (NCBI): domain Eukaryota; kingdom Metazoa; phylum Arthropoda; class Insecta; order Diptera; family Syrphidae; genus Melanostoma; species Melanostoma mellinum. The sequence goes on from OU612061.1 coordinate 19,312,050, forward strand.
TTGAAATCGGTCCAGTGGCTTACGAGTTCCAAGTCCTGTAGGAGAATACGGGATGAAATTTACCCCGTGCCGATCAGGGACACTGTAGCATCCGAGTGGCGAAAGAATTTTTGAAATCGGCCCAGTGGCTTGTAAGTTACTAGTTCTGTGGGAGAAAACGGGATGAAATTTATCCCGTGCCGATCAAGGACACTGTACCATTCGAATGGCGAAGGAATTTTTGAAATCGGTCCAGTGGCTTAAGAGTTACTAGTCCTGTGGGAGAAAATGGGATGAAAGCTATCCCGTGCCGATCAGGGACACTTAAGCATTTGAATGGCGAAAGAATTTTTGAAATCAGTCCAGTGTTTTATGAGTTACTAGTCCTGTGGGAGAAAACGGGACGAAATTTATCCCGTGTCGATCAGGGACACTGTAGCATTCGAGTGACGAAAGAATTTCTGAAATCGGTCCAGTGGCTGAAGAGTTACTAGTCCTGTGGGAGAAAACGGGATGAAATTTATCCCGTGCCGATCAGGGACACTGTAGCATTCGATTGAATAACCCCATTTCCGTAGGAGAATACGACAGATAATGAATCTCATTCTGATCAGGAATAATTAAGCATTCGAATTTTTCAATCTTGGTCAGTAGTTTTTGAGTAACTATTCCCCTGGGAATACCTACGAGATGAATTTTATCCTATCTTGATCGGGGATAGTGTAGCATTACAATGCAGAAAAAAATTTTCAAATCGGTTCAGTACTTTCTGAATTGTGAAGGATTTTCCCTTTCTAATGAAAAATATGCGAAATTGCCATGTGCCTTGATTTTAAAAAGTAAAAATGAAAATTTTTCCATTGCACCAGGCGCGCATAACTCTCAGAAAAGCAGCAAGCAACCCAATTTGTACTAGCTGATAATTTAGCCAAGCTCTTTCAGCACATACACCCTCCATTTATCTTATGCACACTTAGTCCATACAATCCAGTTAGTGCCTTCATAAAAATGTGTAATGTAGTGGTTGTTGTCAAAGAATTTTCACGAAACGCCTAATTATATGCTATCATAATAGATAATACAAGCACCTCATTCAAAATAGTGTTGTTAGCATAGCTCATAGCAAATGCAAAGGATTTCATTGGTATGTGCATAGGCTAAACTTGGTAAACTAAGTGTGCATAAGCTAAACGAAGGGTGTATGTGCTGAGAGTGCATAGGCTAAATTATCAGCTAGTACAAGTTGGGTTGCTTGCTGCTTTTCTGAGAGTTATGCGCGCCTGGTGCAATGGAAAAATTTTCATTTTTGCTTCTTTAAATCAAGGCACTGGGTGGGCATGGCATCTCGCATATTTTTCATTTGAAAGCGAAAATCCTTCACAATTCAGAAAGTACTGAACCGATTTGAAAAATTTTTTCTGCGTTGGAATGCTACGCTATCCCCGATCAAAATAGAATAGAATTTATCCCGTAGATATTCCCAGGGGAGTAGTAACTCTAAAACTACTGAACTAGTTTCAAAAAATTCGAATGCTTACTCCTGATCGGCATGAGATTCATTATCTGTCGTATTCTCTCACGGAAATGGTTATACAATCGAATGCTACAGCGTCCCTGATCAGTACGGGATAAATTTCATCCTGATTTCTCCCACAGGACTAGTAACTCATAAGCCACTGGACCGATTTCAAAAATTCTTTCGCCATTCGAATGCTACAGTGTCCCTGATCGGCACGGGATGAATTTCATCCCCTTTTCTCCTTTTCTCCCACAGGACTAGTAACTCATAAGCCACTGGACCGATTTCAAAAATTCTTTCGCCATTCGAATGCTACAGTGTCCCTGATCGGCACGGGATAAATTTCATCCCGTTTTCTCCCACAGGACTAGTAACTCATAAGCCACTGGACCGATTTCAAAAATTCTTTCGCCATTCGAATGCTATAGTGTCCCTGATCGGCACGGGATAAATTTCATCCTGAATTCTCCCACAGGACTGGTATTTCATAAACCACTGGACCGATTTCAAAAGTTTTTTCGTCATTCGAATGCTACAATGTCCCTGATCGACACGGGATAAATTTCATCCCAGATTCTCCCTCAGGACTAGTAACTCATAAGCCACTGGACCGGTTTCAAAAATTCTTTCGTCATTCGAATCCCACACTATCCCTAGTCAGCATGGGATAAATTTCGTCCTGATGTGGAAAAAAAATAAACATGTCAAACTCAGGTGGTACATACATTTATTTAAATATTATTTATCTCTTAGATTGGATTCTTTACAAATTTTTAATAATAAATATTATATTATTCACACTATAACTGTACCAAAAGTAAATTTCACATCAAATCGAAGAACGAACCGAAACCACTTGAAACATGCAAAATATGATTTGATGGCACGGCCAGAAAATTACTCCAACTTAGTTGAATGTTTCAAAGTAATTGCTTTTAGCCTAAAAAACAATAAAAATAGTTTCGTATATAAATTATAATTGCGATAACGTTAAATTCAAACCTGAAACTTAGTTTCTGAAATGATAACATTTCCATGGCCCTCGTTATAAAATAAACTGCCGAAGCCATTGGATAAAATAAAGTTGCATCAGTAAAAACTTTGAAAAGAAATGATTTGAAGTAGATATTGTTTAGGCCTAGCCACCATTTTCAATGTTATTCGCTATTACAAATCTCGTCTCCAAATGAAAGTATCGTATAGACGAAATCTGCAAGAAAACGAAATAAGCTTAATGAAAAATTAAATATTGTAATCTCTTACCGAAAACACTCCAACCAATTAGAGTGTGTACCTCTGTACATCATGCTACATTTCCCGAACGATCTCATGGTATTTCATGGCGATAGTTTCCCATTTCCCAGCCCTCTGTGTCTGTCTGTACTCGTTCCAATAAAGATCTGAAAAACAAATATATGTGATCATCACAAATAAAACTTAGGACAGCGGGCTAATATAAGTCAATATAGGTATGCATCGTATGTATGTTGATGTTGAACCGTACATATAAATCTACAATATCCTTAAACAACATGTGCAAATCAATCGTATTTTGAAGTACTTATTGACTTAAAAGGTTACGACTTAAAAAAAAACTACCTCACATGGTTCCTTTAATTGAACACTTAACATTGGACATTTAACTTTTATTTGAAGCATTTTATAGAATTGTCCACTTCGAGCCGTTCCAATTAAAAATTCGAGTTATTTGAATGACTTTTGAAACATCGATTTTGAAAGATTTTTCTTCCAGAAATTTTTATTTTTTCATATCTTCGCTACTAACATGTCTTGTTGTATATAGAATTTTAAGTGAAGTTGTGAATGGAGTTACACGTAGAGTTGTAAGTGGAGATATGCAAGTGCGATTGCAAGTGGAGTTGTATGTGGAATACAATGTAAAGTTGTGAATGGAACTGTAAGTAAAGTTGTAAGTGGAGTCGTAAGGAGTTTTGTAAATGGAATTGAAAGCAGAATTGTGAATGGATTCCCAAGCGCAGTTGTAAATGGAGTTGCAAATGCAATTGTAAAAGGAGTTTTCAAACCGAGTTGTAACTCCCACTTCAATTCTTTTTACAGCTCTACTTACAACTCCAACTTCAACTCTAACTCCATTTACAAATACGTACATATACATAGTACTTCCTAGGCATATAAAAGATCGATCTTCAAACATGCTACGATCATATAGTTAACACTCTAATGAAAACTCTATTAACAACTCTATATTAGAAACCTCTTACAATTCCACCAACAACACCCTTGAGGCTGTATTGGAAACTTTACTCGAAACTCTTCTTAAAGCTCCCACAAAAACTCAACTCTAAATTTCGCTTAAAGCTTATTGTAAAGCTCCACTCACAACTCCTCTTGAAACTCCTTAAAATTTCCATTAAAAAATCTTCTTAAGGCTTTAATGAAACCTCGAAATACAACTCCGCTCAAGACTCCATTTGAAGCTTTGCTCAAAGCACCACACGCGCTACTCCTCATAAAACTTCATTCACAACGTTACTTTTTTCTCTTTTTTTTCTGTTGGAGGTTTTTAAAATACCAGCTGGAGCACTCAGACCTAAATACCGGTCCATTGTACTACCAGTTAGCAACCATCTATTTGTTATAGCTTTCCAGATGTTCAGAGAAAAGCCAAAAGACCCTACCATGATAAGGAACCTAAGTTACCAGCTCTCACCACGTCTGCAACCGCATGCGAGAAAAAGCAGAACTTTCACAGAGGAATTGCTCTGCGGTGTCCTCATCTTCTCCACAAGAATCACAGAGTGTGGTATCACTTAAGCCTAACACGTTTAAATGCTTGGCAAAAGAGAAGTATGCGCTGGCAACGCCAATAAGCTTTCTACAGTCTTTTCTGCAACGAGCTAGCAAAAATATTGGAGTCTTCTTATTAATGTTGGGGAGTATACGTTTGGTCTGTCTGCATCCAATGGAGGCATGTCATCTATGGTTGTGCTCTTCACAGATCCAATCGTTGATTGAATCCCTCACTGAGGACGCTGGCAGACTTAGCGACTGTTCAGGTCCTTGCCTAGCAAGTTAATTGGTGATCTCATTTCCAGTTATGCCTTGATGGCCTGGAACCCAAATGAGACTCACGGAATTTAATCTTCCGATCGCATTCAGAGAGCTCTTGCATTTCTGGACCACTTTCGAAGTGGTTAGAGGGTTGAGAAAGTCCTTAAGCACAGCTTGGCTACCGATGCAAACACAGATACTTCTCCCCGTCCATCCATTGTTCGTAACGTGGCTTAAGGCCATTAGGATAGCATACGCCTCCGCTTGGAAAACGGATGGGTATGATCCTAAAGAGGTGTGCAGTCGTATGTCGTCGTTCTTCATAAAGGCACCCTCGTCGGTTTGGAGCCATCTGTAGCAGTTCTTTCCAGGCTCAGATTGTGGAGCGAACCAGTTCTGAACCGAAGGAAATTTGACTGAGTACTTTTGACGCAGTTTGAGCCTTGGGATCATTGTGTCAGACGGCATATCCATTAGACGTGAGACAAAAGGTATGCTGCTAGCGAGTTCCTCAAAGCTCCCGTGAGAATTGTGCCGTTTTTTTCTTACTTAGGTGGGTTAGCAGTTCGGGGTGAACCTGTGCAGCAAAAAAAAAATTGAGGTATTTTTTCACTGGGCTGCGATACCTAAGACAAAGTCCTCTCTACATGTACCAGCCGTCTTAGTCTGGCGATACGTCTCAATCTCTTCTAGCTATGTCCTTGTCGCGGTACAGCTTATTCCGCACTTAATAAACACTTATGCCATCGAGTGCTTCTTTACATTATGTCAATATCGTCTGCGTAAGCGAGTAATTGTTCACCTTTAAGAATATTTTCTCCTAGGTGTAGACGTTCGTACAAACTTTTCAAGGATTGGTGTTGAGGACACCAAAATTATCAAATTACAAATTATCGCCTTGTCGAAAGCCTTTTTCGACACTTAAAACTAAACCAAAACATATAAAACAAAACGTGTCATGTTTGTTTCTTGTGCAGAAAAATAACGATTTTCAAAGAAATTTTCAGGTGAGGTACAAGGCAAACAGAAACCTCAGTAGGGATCTGCAACCAACACTAAAACTTGTTCTTTTCCTTGTTAGAAGTGCATACTACTTCCCAGGCATATACAAGACTGTGGTTTGTTTCTTGTGCACAAAAATAACGACCTTCAAAGAAATTTTCAGGTGAGGTACCAGGCAAACAGAAACCACAGTGGGGATCTGCAACCAACACTAAAACTTGTTCTTTTCCTTGTTAGAAGTGCATACTACTTCCCAGGCATATACAAGACTGTGGTTTGTTTCTTGTGCACAAAAATAACGACCTTCAAAGAAATTTTCAGGTGAGGTACCAGGCAAACAGAAACCACAGTGGGGATCTGCAACCAACACTAAAACTTGTTCTTTTCCTTGTTAGAAGTGCATACTACTTCCCAGGCATATACAAGACTGTGGCATGTTTGTTTTTTGTGCACAAAAATGACGATTTTAAAGGAAATTTTCAGGTGAGATACCAGGCCAGCAGAAACCTTAGTAGGGATCTGCAACCAACATCAAAGAAATTTTCAGGTGAGGTACCAGGCAAGCAGAAACCTCATGAATATGGCATAAAAACAGGCGTTTGACATCGGTATTGAAGTCACCTATCGACGGAGGTGCTTGTATTTGCTATTGAAAGACTGCACTCCCGACATCGGAATTACAGTCTGTCGGTAATGTAGCCTATCAATAGCCATCCATCGATATATCAGTCTGTCGGTAATACAGTCTGCCAATAGTCAAGTCAAGAACCTTTGTCGGTAATGTAGTCTGTCAGTAGTGTAGTCTGCCAATAGCCGATGCAAAAACCTCTGTCAGTTATGTAGTCTGTCGGCAATGTAGTTCGCCAATAGCTAAGGGACATTATTGTAGTTTGTCGGTAATGTAGTCTGTGAATATGTTAATCCCTCTTTAAGTTATGTAGGCTGTCGGTATTGTAGTCTATGAATATGTTAATCCCTCTGTAAATATGGTAATCCCTCTGTAAATATGTTAATCCCTCTGTCGGTAATGTAGACTGTCGGTAATGTAGTCTGTCGGTAATGTAGGCTGTGAGTAATGTAGTCTGTGAATATGTTAATCCCTCTGTAAATATATTAATCCCACTGTAAATATGTTAATCCCTCTGTAAACATGTTAATCCTTCTGTAAATATGTTAATCCTTCTGTAAATATGTTAATCCCTCTGAAAATATGTTAATCCCTCTGTTAATATGTTAATCCCTCTGTCGGTAATGTAGGCTGTCGGTAGTGTAGTCTGTGAATATGTTAATCCCTCTGTCGGTAATGTAGTCAGTGAATATATTAATCCCTCTGTAAATATATTAATCCCACTGTAAATATGTTAATCCCTCTGTAAATATGTTAATCCCTCTGTAAATATGTCCCTCTGTCGGTAATGTAGGATGTCGGTAATGTAGTCTGTAAATATGTTTATCTCTCTGTAAATATATTAATCCCTCTGTAAATATGTTAATCCCTCTGTAAATATGTTAATCCATCTGTAAATATATTAATCCCTCTGTAAATATGTTAATCCCTCTGTAAATATGTTAATCCCTCTGTCGGTAATGTAGGCTGTCGGTAATGTAGTCTGTAAATAAGTTAATCCCTCTGTAAATATGTTAATCCTTCTGTAAATATGTTAATCCTTCTGTAAATATGTTAATCCCTCTGTAAATATGTTAATCCCTCTGTAAATATATTAATCCCTCTGTAAATATGTTAATCCCTCTCACAGACTACATTACCGACAGAGGGATTAACATATTTACAGAGGGATTGACATATTTACAGAGGGATTAATATATTTACAGAGGGATTAACATATTTACAAAGGGATTAACATATTTACAGAAGGGTTAACATATTTACAGAGGGATTAACTTATTTACAGACTACATTACCGACAGCCTACATTGCCGACAGAGGGATTAACATATTTACAGAGGGATTAACATATTTACAGAGGGATTAATATATTTACAGATGGATTAACATATTTACAGAGGGATTAACATATTTACAGAGGGATTAATATATTTACAGAGGGATTAACATATTTACAGAGAGATAAACATATTTACAGACTACATTACCGACATCCTACATTACCGACAGAGGGACATATTTACAGAGGGATTAACATATTTACAGAGGGATTAACATATTTACAGTGGGATTAATATATTTACAGAGGGATTAATATATTCACAGACTACATTACCGACAGAGGGATTAACATATTCACAGACTACACTACCGACAGCCTACATTACCGACAGAGGGATTAACATATTAACAGAGGGATTAACATATTTTCAGAGGGATTAACATATTTACAGAAGGATTAACATATTTACAGAAGGATTAACATGTTTACAGAGGGATTAACATATTTACAGTGGGATTAATATACAGTGAAATCTCCCTTGGGCGGACAGCCATGGTTCAGAAGTTTTTGTCCGCCTAAGGGAGTTGTCCGTTTAAAGGAAATCGAACAAAAACACCAATTTAAAAAAAGAAATAGCTGATGCTTCAAAATCTGTGATTCCTAAGCGTGTTGCAACTTCTGTTGCCTGTTATCGAATCGCACTTTATCTGAAACCCTTTGTTTCGAGTTGCATTGAACCAATCGAAAACATTTTTATCAAGGCCACTTGACGAAATAAATCGTCTTTTAGGATGAGTTGCATTGTATAGTTTGACCGCCATTCTCTCAAAAGCTCATTCTTTTTTTCAGTAGATCACCAACTAGGGTTTTTACTATTTTAAATTCTGTTGCTTTTATTCGAATGCCTTTTTTTATATTTTTGACTTAAGCTAATTACGTATACTTTTCCCTTTAAAATCAAAGTTCTCTTTTTTGGTGGCATCCTGAAAACATGTTTCTATAAAATCTACATAGGTAAAAATAATTAAAAGAATTTAAAACTGCCTGAGCGCAAATAAACTAAAATCAATCACTTATTTTTCAAAGAATTTGATGCTCGCTGTAAACTGCAACTTAAAAAAAAAATACCGCTGCCAAAGTTATCAGCCTGATGCCATGTTCAATCCTGCTTTGGTGTACGTCTAAGAGAAAATATTTTGTCTATCATACGTGAAATTTCTGTCCGCGTCCGTCCAAGGGAGTGTCCGTCTAAAGGAAACTGAAAACAATGAAACTTATATGGAGCGATTTCCGTGCAAAAAAATTTGTCCGTCTAAGGGAGGTGTCCGCCTAAAGGAGGTGTCCGCAAAGGGAGATTTCACTGTATTTACAGAGGGATTAACATATTCACAGACTACATTACCGACAGCCTACATTACCGACAGAGGGATAAACATATTTACAGACTACATTACCGACAGTCTACATTACCGACAGAGGGGTTAACATATTTACAGAGGGATTACCATATTTACAGAGGGATTAACATATTCATAGACTACAATACCGACAGCCTACATTACCGACAGAGAGATTAACATATTCACAGACTACATTACCGACAGCCTACATAACTTAAAGAGGGATTAACATATTCACAGACTACATTACCGACAAACTACAATAATGTCCCTTAGCTATTGGCGAACTACATTGCCGACAGACTACATAACCAACAGAGGTTTTTGCATCGGCTATTGGCAGACTACACTACTGACAGACTACATTACCGACAAAGGTTCTTGACTTGACTATTGGCAGACTGTATTACCGACAGACTGATATACCGATGGATGGCTATTGATAGGCTACATTACCGACAGACTGTAATTCCGATGTCGGGAGTGCAGTCTTTCAATAGCAAATACAAGCACCTCCGTCGATAGGTGACTTCAATACCGATGTCAAACGCCTGTTTTTATGCCATATTCATGAGGTTTCTGCTTGCCTGGTACCTCACCTGAAAATTTCTTTGATGTTGGTTGCAGATCCCTACTAAGGTTTCTGCTGGCCTGGTATCTCACCTGAAAATTTCCTTTAAAATCGTCATTTTTGTGCACAAAAAACAAACATGCCACAGTCTTGTATATGCCTGGGATGTAGTATGCACTTCTAACAAGGAAAAGAACAAGTTTTAGTGTTGGTTGCAGATCCCCACTGAGGTTTCTGCTTGCCTGGTACCTAACCTGAAAATTTCTTTGAAGGTCGTTATTTTTGTGCACAAGAAACAAACCACAGTCTTGTATATGCCTGGGAAGTAGTATGCACTTCTAACAAGGAAAAGAACAAGTTTTAGTGTTGGTTGCAGATCCCCACTGTGGTTTCTGTTTGCCTGGTACCTCACCTGAAAATTTCTTTGAAGGTCGTTATTTTTGTGCACAAGAAACAAACCACAGTCTTGTATATGCCTGGGAAGTAGTATGCACTTCTAACAAGGAAAAGAACAAGTTTTAGTGTTGGTTGCAGATCCCTACTGAGGTTTCTGTTTGCCTTGTACCTCACCTGAAAATTTCTTTGAAAATCGTTATTTTTCTGCACAAGAAACAAACATGACACGTTTTGTTTTATATGTTTTGGTTTAGTTTTAAGTGTCGAAAAAGGCTTTCGACAAGGCGATAATTTGTAATTTGATAATTTTGGTGTCCTCAACACCAATCCTTGAAAAGTTTGTACGAACGTCTACACCTAGGGGAAAATATTCTTAAAGGTGAACAATTACTCGCTTACGCAGACGATATTGACATAATGTAAAGAAGCACTCGATGGCATAAGTGTTTATTAAGTGCGGAATAAGCTGTACCGCGACAAGGACATAGCTAGAAGAGATTGAGACGTATCGCCAGACTAAGACGGCTGGTACATGTAGAGAGGACTTTGTCTTAGGTATCGCAGCCCAGTGAAAAAATACCTCAATTTTTTTTTTGCTGCACAGGTTCACCCCGAACTGCTAACCCACCTAAGTAAGAAAAAAACGGCACAATTCTCACGGGAGCTTTGGGGAACTCGCTAGCAGCATATCTTTTGTCTCACGTCTAATGGATATGCCGTCTGACACAATGATCCCAAGGCTCAAACTGCGTCAAAAGTACTCAGTCAAATTTCCTTCGGTTCAGAACTGGTTCGCTCCACAATCTGAGCCTGGAAAGAACTGCTACAGATGGCTCCAAACCGACGAGGGTGCCTTTATGAAGAACGACGACATACGACTGCACACCTCTTTAGGATCATACCCATCCGTTTTCCAAGCGGAGGCGTATGCTATCCTAATGGCCTTAAGCCACGTTACGAACAATGGATGGAGGGGGAGAAGTATCTGTGTTTGCATCGGTAGCCAAGCTGTGCTTAAGGACTTTCTCAACCCTCTAACCACTTCGAAAGTGGTCCAGGAATGCAAGAGCTCTCTGAATGCGGTCGGAAGATTAAATTCCGTGAGTCTCATTTGGGTTCCAGGCCATCAAGGCATAACTGGAAATGAGATCACCAATTAACTTGCTAGGCAAGGACCTGAACAGTCGCTAAGTCTGCCAGCGTCCTCAGTGAGGGCTTCAATCAACGATTGGATCTGTGAAGAGCACAACCATAGATGACATGCCTCCATTGGATGCAGACAGACCAAACGTATACTCCCCGACATTAATAAGAAGACTCCAATATTTTTGCTAGCTCGTAGCAGAAAAAACTGTAGAAAGCCTATTGGCGTTGCCAGCGCGCACTTCTTTTTTGCCAAGCATTTAAACGTGTTAGGCTTAAGTGATACCACACTCTGTGATTCTTGTGGAGAAGATGAGGACACCGCAGAGCAATTCCTCTGTGAAAGTTCTGCTTTTTCTCGCATGCGGTTGCAGACATGGTGATAGCTGGTAACTTAGGTTCCTTATCATGGTAGGGTCTTTTGGCTTTTCTCTGAACATCTGGAAAGCTATAACAAATAGATGGTTGCTAACTGGTAGTACAATGGACCGGTATTTAGGTCTGAGTGCTCCAGCTGGTATTTTAAAAACCTCCAACAGAAAAAAAAGAGAAAAAAGTAACGTTGTGAATGAAGTTTTATGAGGAGTAGCGCGTGTGGTGCTTTGAGCAAAGCTTCAAATGGAGTCTTGAGCAGAGTTGTATTTCGCGGTTTCATTAAAGCCTTAAGAAGATTTTTTAATGGAAATTTTAAGGAGTTTCAAGAGGAGTTGTGAGTGGAGCTTTACAATAAGCTTTAAGCGAAACTTAGAGTTGAGTTTTTCCGGGAGCTTAAAGAAGAGTTTCGAGTAAAGTTTCCAATACAGCCTCAAGGTTGTTGTTGGTGGGATTGTAAGAGGTTTCTAAGATAGAGCTTTCATTACAGTCTTAACTATGATCGTTGAAAGATGATTTTAAAAAGCTTTTCCTGTTTAGAATCCAAAAAACCAATTATTCTGCAATTCACAGACAGAAAATAAAGAATTAAGGAAAGTAATAACTGAAACAACAAATAAATCAAAAAAAAATGAATATGGTGGCGAGAGCGAGGAGCCCCAGCCCCCAGTGCCTAGCGCATTTCTCACAACCCTATACCTTGTGAGGGAATGGAGGGGATCTACAATTTTCTGCCGGTTCCGAATCGAGAAAGCGCTTTTCATGGCAATTTATTTACTAACAGAGGACTTGTCAATTCCTCGTGAGAGGCGATACCTAGGGAAAAACATTTTTGCCCTCTGTTCGATGATTCGAACTACGAACCTCTGTGTTAACAGCAAACATGCTTACTATCACGCCACGGGAACTACTGAAAGAACAACAATTCTTTATCCTCCAACACAATGAAAAATATTGATGTTATTCAATGAACAACCTAACTCATGACTTGAGATCGTCGAACAAAGAAGACACTTTCTTAACAGTTGACTACATTATCACTAGCTACTGGTTAATATTGTCCTGAGGGAAAATGCTTCTTATTCGCACGTAGAAGTATATTTTTGTGGCAGACATACCAAAAAAAAAGTAAATACAGTCATATAAGTCGTACAAGCTGAACTGGAAAAACCCTTATTAATCATAAGTAGTCTATTTTAACCATTTAACACTCTGCATGAGCTACTTTATATATTCTGTACTAGTTATAAGTTATCCTAATGTACAGTTGTCATATATCACAATAAATATCAAATATCAAATATCTACCTGTTGTTCCGTCAATGACTCGAAAGGATACGGCAAACCTATGCATCTTTAAAAGACAATACTTGCCCCATAGAGTGAGTAGAATTTATTTGTCCATTAACTTTGAGTTGCCATTCAATGTATTGACTTGCACATGTACATGTACACGGTAAAATTTCTAGTAACCATGTCTGTCCATGTCCATCCTCACCGCCTCTTCCCTCTGACCATAAGGCAAAAAAGTCAAGTTTCTATTTTTTTTTTATTTTTCCGAGTTCCTTCTTTCTGAAGAATAATCAAAATAAAAGCCTTATATATCGCCATACCAAACCCATCCCCATTTTCATTCTCTTCATTTCTCTGTTCATGTGCTTTTCTTTGAACTGTTATGAATTTTTAATCTTTATTTTATTCAAAGTTTTCAATTCGTGCCCATCGAACATGGCATATTCGAAAACGAAACGGAAATGCGAGTGTGCAAAATAACCCAAGGTTCCTCCACTCACTCCCCTACCTTGCCTTGAAAGAACACCGACACTAGGCGAATGTGGTTTGGGTGCGACCTCCTTTTTTTGTGTTTTATTTTTCTAAGGGAAAAAAGAAATTTCTTTAGCGAACGTGATTGTAATTTTACAAAGTGAACAATAAATTGTTAAGAGCAAAGATAGCTGTTCAATATACAAACCTCTGAGAAGAGAATTACGGTAATAGGATTGTAAATTCTCCTGAAACAGAAGGGGACGTGCAAAACGGAAAAGACCAATTTTTTAAAGGGCCAGGGACCAATATGTATATCCAATTGGGAAGTAACTTGATTGGAAAATAATACTCGTATCAGGTTAAAAACACTGCAAAGGCATAAGGGTTGCTGCAAGGTTTGGGGAATGCTGCAGAATGAATGAATATGAATGAGTGAGTACGATTGGATGGATGGAGTGATGGGGAATGATGTTTAATGCTTCTATTTATCGTTCTATTATATTTGTTATTGTAAGGGTTTCTCAAAGAGGGCACTCCATTTGGGACGCTTCATACGTCAAAACATTCCTGACATCTCACTTTTCTGGGTGACCAAAATGTGTAAAAAGCTCCATATCTCGAGAACGGAGCAATAGACGAAAAATAACGATTTTTTCGGGAGTTTTTCAAAGGGGGCACTCCATTTGGGACGCTTCATACGATCTCATCAAAACATTCCTGAAATCTCACTTTTCTGGGTGACCAAAATGTAAAAGGCTCCATTTTAGTCCGGTCAATTTAGACATAAAGAAAACAGCGATCAAATAAAGAAAATTCCGACAGAACCAAATCTTCGTAGAGACCTTAGACCAGTGATTCCCAAAGTGGTCGATAACGGTTTCTCAGGGGTCGACAAAAACGAAATCTGAATTAGGGGTTCGACTAGTTTTTCAATCCACCCCCGCAACATATTTTTTATTTTAAATTTCAAAGATAGTGTTGCGTTATTTTTGCCATTCTAAAAATGAAAAGTTTAGTGAAACATTTAAACATATGTATAAAAAAATTTACATAGGATTGTAAGATTGTGATATTGTAAGTAGAATAGTTTTACACATTTTTTGCTTAAAATTGGTGGTGTGATCACAGACACCAAAAAAAATTTAGGCAGTAGGTACAGTTTGGACTAACTAAAGTTTGGATTTATTTCATCTCTATCAAATCAACACTTGTCACATGCCGATGTGTCTCATATGTGATAAAGTATTTAGTAACGATGCCATCAAGCCTTCAAAAATGGAGGACCACTTATTACGGTCCTATGCAAGACGTTGATTGCTTGCGAGCGTCCTACAATATATCTCTGCTAATAGCGAAGTTGGGGAAGCCTCTCACAATTGGAGAGCAGTTTATTTTACCAGCCATTGCAGAGGTCCTCAACAATGTATTGCATAAGCTCGCTCAAGATATAATAAAAAGAATATCCTTGAGCAATAACACCGTTCAGAGATGAATAGACAAAATGGGTCGCGACGTGGAAAACATTTTATGCAATTTATTGCAGACCAAGAGATTCTCTCTCCAGTTAGACGAGTCTACATTACCCGGCAATGAAGCTCTGTTGTTAGGATACGTTCCATATATCATAGATGAAAATATGTGCCGGGAGCTGCTTTCTACCATATATTTGGAAACTGATACCAGAGGAGAATCCATTTGTCTGGCACCGGAACGTTTTTTTTACCGACAAAGCTATTCCGTGGAGAAACATTCGTCCCTATCGTGGTAACCGTCGGAGCGGAGTTTTCTCCGCAACGCATCTTTTTCGGAGATTCAATTTTGCTTCGAAGTTGTTGTCAACGTAAGAAATTTTTCACAAATGCGGCAATGCATTGCATTCCCAAAACTAAAATCTCCGCAACAAAAACTTATCGGAAAACGTCGGAACGTCCGATCGGAGAACTACCACGAACCAAAAAGTCTCCGATCGGAGAGAATTCCGCTCCGACGCGACGGTTACCACGATAGCGCCGATTATTTCTGTTGCGACTGATGGAGCACCGTCTATGGTTGGTCTACATCGTGGTTTTATAGCTCACTTGAAGCGGCAATTGCCTGTTGTACTGGTGATTCACTCCGTGATTCACAGACAACATTTAGTTACAAAAAATCTGAGTCCTAGATTGCACCAGTCTTTGCAAATACGTTATAAATGCTGTCAACAAGATTCGAAGCAATTCATTGAACTCTCGGTTATTTGCTCAGCTTTATGAGGATAACGACGAAGGCTTTGCTAAGTTACTTTTGCACACTGAAGTTCGCTGGCTTTCAAGAGGAGCTTGCTAAGCAATATTTTCAGTTATTTTTGGGTCTGTGTTGGAAATTCTAAATGAAAAAGATTCGAATTTGGAAGAAAATCTGAAAAATTCTATGACGGACATTTATAACATCACCGATCTCAACTTGATCAAAACAAAATCAATTATAGCGGCGTTTGCGGGAAAACTTATTCTTTCTTTATAAACAAAATTTAAGCAGAAAAGAATACTTTCAGTTTTCGCATTTGTTGAAATCAACAGAAATCTTTCAAGACGATGTTATTTTATCATATGTCGCTTACTTGGTCGCGCTCCACAAAGATTTTACCAAAAGGTTTGAAGATCTTTTGAACTTACAAATTCCTGAGTGGGAAATAAATTCGTACAGTAGTAGTAAGTAAGTAAGTAATTCATTCATTTTATTGACTATTATGGATACATCAATTTATATTAATGAATCTAAAAGCTATGGCACTGCCGTCAGCTCGATTGGCAAATTATTTTCAAGTTATTTTAATATAAATTTGTAAATTAACATAAAATGAATTTATTCGAATTCAGTTATTAATAAAAGTCTATACTTATAAACTTCATTCAAAAAAAGGTATAGTTGTTTCCAGTCAAATCCGTTTAGTACTGCTACTGTTTCATTCATGGACATAGTTTTCTTTTTGAAATATTTAAGCCGTTGTGGAACAAAAATGGGACATATACTTATGATGTGAAAACAATCTTCTTTGGCCTTCAAATTACAGAGGTTACAAAACTGGTTGAAACTTTCGTTGTATGGGCGTCCATTGAGATAGAGAACTTCGCATCTGGTTTTAAATATTAAAGATATTTCTTTAAAATTCATTTTGTCATTGAAATAGTTTCCTTCCATTAAGTTGAATTGAAGTTGCGAATACAAAATTCTACTTTCCGAACATCGAGCCTTTTCTATGAACGCATCACGTGTATGATTTTCATGTGCTTGAATTATTCGGTATAATTGCTCCGTTGGACCATTCAAGCTTGGAGGATCCAATGTCACTATTTCTCCATAAGCTTGTCCTAGATCTTTCCACTTCATCATCCACCAGTCTTCGTTCCTAATTTCATAAAGAGCCATTTTTTTTGGTAGTCGGCCATCCTGATAAGACAATACTTTAACAATGTAGTCCGCCTGAGACTTTGGAGTGTTAGTGAAAAGCTTGGGTAGACCAGTTTCGAGGTATAACGCATAATTTGGTGAATTCAGCGGAAGGTTAAACAATTTCTTCAAAAAATTTCTGTGAAACTTTTCAATCGCATCAAACTCATCAATTCCCCATACTTGTGATGCGAAGCAAAGTGAAGATTTTACTACGGCATTAAAAATTTTATAGGTACTTCGCAGAAAGTATAACAATTCTGATTCCTCCCGGCAAATGTGTAACTACGTCATTAATGAAGAGTGAAAATAACAGAGCACTTAAGAGACATCCTTGTTTAACACCAGTGTTTGTTTCAAACCATTCTGAATAATGTGAGCCATCCCAGACAGTTGCTTTCGATTCTGCATACATCTTCTTTACCACTTGTATGAACCACGTAGATACACCTAATTGCGAAAGTTTGTAGAAAAGAGCGTTACGGTTTACATTGTCAAACGCTGACTTAAAGTCAACGAAAAATGCGTATATAGTTTTCTTTCTAGCCTGATATGCTTTAACAATTGACACAATTGTAAAAATATGGTCCACAGTTGAAAATCCCTTTCTGAATCCTGCTTGAAACTCAGACAAAACGTTGTTGGCCTCGACCCATGCTTCTAGTCTATTAGCAAGTACACCACAAAATAGTTTTGCCAGCACGTTCATGAATGAGATTCCTCGGTAATTCTCTACATTATTCATGTCATCTTTTTTGTGAATCGGGAAAATGACCGAATTTTTAAACGATGAAGGTACATCCTCGTTGCGGTAAACTTCATTGAAAAATTGTCTGAGGCAGGATATATACATACGCTGGAGTTGCATTTTTGAAAAATTCGTATGGCACGCCGCGCCGTCTTCACCAGGTGCTTTTGCGTTTTTAGACTTAAAAATAACAGCTTTTACTTCTTCCAATGATATTTCGCTATCAAGGATCTCATCGATGAAAATTGGCTCAGCGTACGAAAAATTGAAGTTGCTATCGCTATGAAGCAGATTCTTAAAATGAATGGAGAGAGCTTCAGCAGATACTCCTGATCCTAACATAAAATTAAGCCCATTAATTTCCTTGGCCACATTCCAAAATTCTTTGGAGTTTTTTGTTTGACCTAACGTTTGAGCTTGGTTGTTTTCGAACTCTGTTTTCTTCTTCAAACATAATTTTTGTAGTAGGTATTCGCCTAGTTATACCAAATCTTAAGGTTTTGAGAGTTAAAGTTGGATTTCCTCAAGGAGTTAAAGAGAACAAATGATTTATTGCGCGCCTTCATGCACTCCTTATCAAACCACTTGCTTTTGTACTTTTTGATTTTGTTTGAAATTGAGTTAGTTGCAGAGTTTCGTATACAAGAAATCAGCTGCTTGGCATGTTCATCCACTGATTCAGGGTACACGTTTAAGCTTGAAAGATTATTATTCAGCTTTTTTGGATACAGAAGCACATTATCTTGTTTCCATTTAAGTCGTGGAATAAGTTGTAAGTTTCTTTGATGTGTTACCAATTCATTTGACCATTCAACAGTAATAGGTAAGTGGTCCGAAAAGTTTTTGCTCTGCACTTCGAATTTTGTTATCAAATCATTCCACTCATTATTTACTGCACAGTAATCTATTACAGATCTGCCTTGACCTCCAATAAAGGTGTACTGCCCCTCAGTGTCCCCATGAGTACAACCGTTCAAAATTATACAATCGTAACTCTGCAGCATTTCAAGAAAGTTTGTACCATTTTGATTGCAAACATTGTCTTTTGAATTTCGATTTCTGATGTGTATTTAAGAATTATTTGTACTGCGGACTGAGGTTATTTGTTGATTTTCTGTTCTTGCATTAAAGTCGCCGATCAGTAAAATGCTTTTGTTGGCCAGGTAAGACATGAGGTTATTAAGTCTTTCAAAGTCATCACTCCACTTGTTGCAATTAATATAGATTGGTATAATATACATATCAACTTTATCTTAAAGTTTAATGACGGTTAAACCTTCGATGAATTTAAAATCATAACATTTTAGTAGCGATGTTTTTATTCCATAAAGAGTTCCACCACTAGCACGCCCTTTAATATTTGTTCTTTCTGCTGCATTCCAGAGAAGCTTGTAACCATCAAAATATTTAGTGTATTTGTTTACATTTTCGTTGGTGACATGAGTTTCATACAAACAAAAAATATCAAAACTTTTAGCATAATTGAAAAAATCTACAAATAACAGCTTATTACTGAGACCTGACACATTATAAGACAAAATATTACATTTAACATAAGATATAGAGCTGACGAGATGAGAATTTCAATTACGTACTAAAGTACTAGAACTTGGTGTGTTTTGGAAAAGTGGCATGCCTGGCAAGGTAGCATCAGATGCTCTCGACCAATTGTTTTGACGTCTAGCTGACAATCTCATTTGATTGACGTCTTCAAAATTAAGTTCCCCAAACATATCTCGCAGGTATTTTTCTCCGTCATCGTTTTTATGTTGAAGTACATTATTATTGTTTAAATAAAATAATTTATCAGAAACCAATAAACTATTGTTAGTGCAGTCAAAGAAGCATTTTAGGTCCGAATTTTTTTACTGTGAACCGATTTGCATGAAATTTTGGAATTAGGCTCATCTTACCCTTAACTTCAAAAGTGAAAATGATTTGAACACCGCCACCACCCTGGGGGTGGTTACCACCTCTTTTCGGGGGCGAATTTTTTTCGTTCAAAATAACCTCGGATATCGATAAAAGGACTAATTTTAAGCAAAAAATCAAATATAAAGTTTTTCATTAAGTCCAATACTTTTCGAGTTATTGGCAATTGAAAATTCGCAATTTTTTCAAGTTTTTCATCTATTTATTGCAAATATCTCCAAAACTATACGTTTTATCGAAAATTTTATAATGAACAAAATTGTAGCAGGTAAAACAATGAAAAATTTGGTTTCTTATAAAGTATTCTAAGAACAATATTAAGCTAGATATAAAAGATCAAAGCCATTTTTTATTTTGTTTGAAATCTAATCGTTGTGGTCAATGCCATTTAGCGGCGAGCAGATGAATTTTATGCATTCTAATACAAGAAGATGTTTTGTAGTGCTTAAAATAAGCTTTAAAATGAGCACTATTAAAAGTCTTTTGCACGAAAAATAAGTGAGCTGTAGTGCAAATAAGGAGAGCATCTAATGTTTTTTTCTTTTAAATCAATGGGTTTCATAAGTGCCATTTCCACCAAAATTAAATTTAATCGTATTCCGCCTAAAATTAAGTTTGTTATGAAGAGTTTGATAGATATGTAGCATCACTACAAAAATAACACGCTTCGGCAACACTCGTTATATTATGTAAATAGGTACCGTGGTCGAAGTACCGCACATAATATAACGTCACATCACATCAGCAGATTCGATAACTGAAACTTTGTCACATTCTTCTACGACCAGCAGCAGAGTACAGTCGACTTCTAACTTTTATTAAATTCTCAATTTGTATTATAAATAGTTTTTCTTTAAATAAAATATTATAATTATTTACGAAAGCTAAATTGGTGACCCCGAATCACGATAAATGGAAGACGAAAGGAAAGAAGTGGAAAATGCTGCAAATGCACTACCTGTTAGCGAACATTCTGACATCGAAACTAGGACGACCGAATTTTCGCACGTGTTCAATGCCAATCGCATAAAAACTCAGGAATTTTTTACATCCGACCCTGAACTATGGTTTTTCCTTTTAGAATCCCAGTTTGCTGTAAATAGAATCACATCTGATAGTTCAATGTACCACACGGTAGTCTCCCAGTTAACACAAACCGTAGCAGAAAAAGTTCGAGGGTTTTTGCGACATCCACCCGCGTTAGGAAAATACACCGCCATCAAAGCTCTGCTCATCAAAGAATTTACTCCAAGTGATCAGGGTAAGATTAAAAAGCTTCTTTCGCAGATGGAATTAGGTGATAAAAAACCTTCGCGACTTCTTGAGGAAATGCGAAACCTCGCTGGAGAAACTGTTGAGGACAAATTTCTTGCAACATTGTGGTTAGCGTGCTTACCGATGAATTTGCAACAAATACTATCACCCTGGAGTGACGAGACACTCGACAAGGTGGCGAAAATGGCAGATCGAATTATGGAAACAACAAACGTTGTGTCAGTTGCAACAACAAGGCCACCGATCACTTCTCGAAAAGAAGATCCGCAGCTTTCACCTTTAGCCAGACTTTCATCACAAATGGACGACATAAGTAGACGATTTAACTTGCTTGAACAACGTGTTCGATCGAGAGATCGCACTCCATCACGTGGTAGACATCGTGACTCAGTGCGTCGCCGTTCTGAGAAGACAGAATATTGTTGGTTTCACAATAAGTATGGATCGGAAGCGAATAAATGTCGACCACCATGCACCTTCTCGTCGGAAAACTAGAAAACCGAGTTCAAATAGAGGCGAATGAACTCGGTACTTCATCAGCTCGCCTATTCGTTTACGATGAAAGTACCGGTCGAAATTTCTTAATCGATACCGGAGCAGACTTATCCATCGTTCCACCAACAAAACGTCTGACCTCTCTTGCAAGCAATCAATCTAACTGTCCAAGACTGTACGCCGCAAACGGTTCCGAAATTACAGTTTATGGGCAAGAAAAACTTGTTCTATCGCTCGGCTTGCGAAGAAACTTTCAATGGCATTTTACTATCGCGAACGTACAAGTGCCCATAATTGGTGCTGATTTTCTAAAATTTTTTAATCTTTCAGTAGATTTACGTAACAGGAAAGTGCCATTTCCACCAAAATTAAATTTAATCGTATTCCGCCTAAAATTAAGTTTGTTATGAAGAGTTTGATAGATATGTAGCATCACTACAAAAATAACACGCTTCGGCAACACTCGTTATATTATGTAAATAGGTACCGTGGTCGAAGTACCGCACATAATATAACGTCACATCACATCAGCAGATTCGATAACTGAAACTTTGTCACATTCTTCTACGACCAGCAGCAGAGTACAGTCGACTTCTAACTTTTATTAAATTCTCAATTTGTATTATAAATAGTTTTTCTTTAAATAAAATATTATAATTATTTACGAAAGCTAAATTGGTGACCCCGAATCACGATAAATGGAAGACGAAAGGAAAGAAGTGGAAAATGCTGCAAATGCACTACCTGTTAGCGAACATTCTGACATCGAAACTAGGACGACCGAATTTTCGCACGTGTTCAATGCCAATCGCATAAAAACTCAGGAATTTTTTACATCCGACCCTGAACTATGGTTTTTCCTTTTAGAATCCCAGTTTGCTGTAAATAGAATCACATCTGATAGTTCAATGTACCACACGGTAGTCTCCCAGTTAACACAAACCGTAGCAGAAAAAGTTCGAGGGTTTTTGCGACATCCACCCGCGTTAGGAAAATACACCGCCATCAAAGCTCTGCTCATCAAAGAATTTACTCCAAGTGATCAGGGTAAGATTAAAAAGCTTCTTTCGCAGATGGAATTAGGTGATAAAAAACCTTCGCGACTTCTTGAGGAAATGCGAAACCTCGCTGGAGAAACTGTTGAGGACAAATTTCTTGCAACATTGTGGTTAGCGTGCTTACCGATGAATTTGCAACAAATACTATCACCCTGGAGTGACGAGACACTCGACAAGGTGGCGAAAATGGCAGATCGAATTATGGAAACAACAAACGTTGTGTCAGTTGCAACAACAAGGCCACCGATCACTTCTCGAAAAGAAGATCCGCAGCTTTCACCTTTAGCCAGACTTTCATCACAAATGGACGACATAAGTAGACGATTTAACTTGCTTGAACAACGTGTTCGATCGAGAGATCGCACTCCATCACGTGGTAGACATCGTGACTCAGTGCGTCGCCGTTCTGAGAAGACAGAATATTGTTGGTTTCACAATAAGTATGGATCGGAAGCGAATAAATGTCGACCACCATGCACCTTCTCGTCGGAAAACTAGAAAACCGAGTTCAAATAGAGGCGAATGAACTCGGTACTTCATCAGCTCGCCTATTCGTTTACGATGAAAGTACCGGTCGAAATTTCTTAATCGATACCGGAGCAGACTTATCCATCGTTCCACCAACAAAACGTCTGACCTCTCTTGCAAGCAATCAATCTAACTGTCCAAGACTGTACGCCGCAAACGGTTCCGAAATTACAGTTTATGGGCAAGAAAAACTTGTTCTATCGCTCGGCTTGCGAAGAAACTTTCAATGGCATTTTACTATCGCGAACGTACAAGTGCCCATAATTGGTGCTGATTTTCTAAAATTTTTTAATCTTTCAGTAGATTTACGTAACAGGAAAGTGCCATTTCCACCAAAATTAAATTTAATCGTATTCCGCCTAAAATTAAGTTTGTTATGAAGAGTTTGATAGATATGTAGCATCACTACAAAAATAACACGCTTCGGCAACACTCGTTATATTATGTAAATAGGTACCGTGGTCGAAGTACCGCACATAATATAACGTCACATCACATCAGCAGATTCGATAACTGAAACTTTGTCACATTCTTCTACGACCAGCAGCAGAGTACAGTCGACTTCTAACTTTTATTAAATTCTCAATTTGTATTATAAATAGTTTTTCTTTAAATAAAATATTATAATTATTTACGAAAGCTAAATTGGTGACCCCGAATCACGATAAATGGAAGACGAAAGGAAAGAAGTGGAAAATGCTGCAAATGCACTACCTGTTAGCGAACATTCTGACATCGAAACTAGGACGACCGAATTTTCGCACGTGTTCAATGCCAATCGCATAAAAACTCAGGAATTTTTTACATCCGACCCTGAACTATGGTTTTTCCTTTTAGAATCCCAGTTTGCTGTAAATAGAATCACATCTGATAGTTCAATGTACCACACGGTAGTCTCCCAGTTAACACAAACCGTAGCAGAAAAAGTTCGAGGGTTTTTGCGACATCCACCCGCGTTAGGAAAATATACCGCCATCAAAGCTCTGCTCATCAAAGAATTTACTCCAAGTGATCAGGGTAAGATTAAAAAGCTTCTTTCGCAGATGGAATTAGGTGATAAAAAACCTTCGCGACTTCTTGAGGAAATGCGAAACCTCGCTGGAGAAACTGTTGAGGACAAATTTCTTGCAACATTGTGGTTAGCGTGCTTACCGATGAATTTGCAACAAATACTATCACCCTGGAGTGACGAGACACTCGACAAGGTGGCGAAAATGGCAGATCGAATTATGGAAACAACAAACGTTGTGTCAGTTGCAACAACAAGGCCACCGATCACTTCTCGAAAAGAAGATCCGCAGCTTTCACCTTTAGCCAGACTTTCATCACAAATGGACGACATAAGTAGACGATTTAACTTGCTTGAACAACGTGTTCGATCGAGAGATCGCACTCCATCACGTGGTAGACATCGTGACTCAGTGCGTCGCCGTTCTGAGAAGACAGAATATTGTTGGTTTCACAATAAGTATGGATCGGAAGCGAATAAATGTCGACCACCATGCACCTTCTCGTCGGAAAACTAGAAAACCGAGTTCAAATAGAGGCGAATGAACTCGGTACTTCATCAGCTCGCCTATTCGTTTACGATGAAAGTACAGGTCGAAATTTCTTAATCGATACCGGAGCAGACTTATCCATCGTTCCACCAACAAAACGTCTGACCTCTCTTGCAAGCAATCAATCTAACTGTCCAAGACTGTACGCCGCAAACGGTTCCGAAATTACAGTTTATGGGCAAGAAAAACTTGTTCTATCGCTCGGCTTGCGAAGAAACTTTCAATGGCATTTTACTATCGCGAACGTACAAGTGCCCATAATTGGTGCTGATTTTCTAAAATTTTTTAATCTTTCAGTAGATTTACGTAACAGGAAATTAATTGACAACACGACAGAATTGTTCAAAATTGGCAGCATTGATTCCTCTGACAACCCTCAGGTAAAATTGATCGATAAAAATAATCCTTTTTCGTCTCTTCTAAAGGAATTTAAAGACCTGCTCGAAAACCAGCCGTCTAAGCGCAGTGTAACTAAAACTGGAATAATGCATAGTATTCTCACAACTGGACCTCCAGTCACCGCAAAACCCCGTCGACTCCCACCCGAAAAACTCAAATCCGCAAAAGACATGTTCAATCAATTTTTAGAGCAAGGTATATGCAAACCATCACGGAGCAACTGGTCGTCTCCCTTGCACATGGTGCCGAAAAAAGACAACACATGGAGACCTTGCGGAGATTATAGACGTCTAAACAATATCACAGTTCCAGATAAATATTCAATCGCTCATGTGCAAGATTTTGTCAACATTTGCCATGGAAAAAAAATCTTCAGCACCATCGATCTAGAAAAAGCTTACCATCAAGTCCCAGTTGAACCATCTGATGTGCCAAAAACGGCCATTACTACACCTTTTGGATTATGGGAGTTTCACTTCATGACAGAAGGCCTTAAAAACGCAGCACAAACTTTTCAGCGGATGATCGATGAGGTTTTGCGTGGTCTGGATTTTGTGGTACCTTACATAGATGATCTCCTGTGTGCCTCCGAATCACTGGAAGAACATGAGCATCATCTCCGAATTATCTTCACGAGGCTACATGAATACGGACTAACTGTCAACTTATCAAAGTGCGTATGGGGTAAGTCAGAGGTTCAATTTTTAGGTCATCTTGTGACACCTGCAGGAATAAAGCCGTTACCGAGTAAAGTTGAAGCGATCAAGGAGTATAAAAAGCCGCTCATAGCTAAGGACCTACGACGATTCATAGCTATGGTAAACTTCTATCGAAGGTTCATTGCTAACGCCGCTTCAATTCAAGATAGACTTCAGAAACTGATCGAAGGTAACGTAAAGAACGACAAACGACTTATTAAATGGACTCCTGACTCCGAAGCAGCTTTTTACGAGTACAAAGAAGCGCTTTGCAATGCAACTCTTTTGGTATATCCTACCGCTTATTCCAAGCTCTCGTTGGCAGTCGACGCATCGAATTTCGCAATAGGCGCCGTCCTAAACCAGACAACAGCCAATGAAACTAAACCACTAGCTTTTTTTTTCAAAAAAACTAACAGAACCTCAAAAAACCTACTCAACATACGATCGAGAATTGATGGCCATATACGAAGCCATAAAACATTTCAGGCCGTTTCTAGAAGGAAGAGATTTTATCATACATACAGATCATAAACCCTTAGTCTATGCTTTTCGTCAAAAAGCGGACAAAGCGTCACCTAGACAGGCACGATATCTTGACTTTATAAGTAAATTTTCGACTGACATTCATCACGTGTCAGGTAAAGAAAATGTCATTCCAGACTTACTTTCCAGAATCGAAGAAGTTTCCCAAACTGATGCCATCAACCTCAACGAACTGGAAAAAGACCAATCAATAGATTCAGAACTACAAGGTCTGTTATTAAACAATAACTCATCTCTTGTCCTAAAAGCAGTGAAAAAAACCGAAACAGCAACAACATTAATTTGTGACATATCAGGTATGTACGTTCGACCATTCATCACTAAAAAGTTTCGAAAAATCGTTCTAGCAAACATCCACAACCTTGCACATCTCGGAAATCGAGCGACCTTAAAGCTCTTACAACAAAGATATGTTTGGCCTGGTATGCGCAAAGACTGTACGCACTTCGTTAGACATTGCACCTTGTGCCAGCGATGCAAAATTCAAGTGCACAACAAGGCACCACTTGAATCGTATAACGAGCCTTCGGAACGATTTCAACACCTACATATGGATATAGTCGGCCCATTACCATCGTCAAATGGATATTCATACTTACTTACAATCATCGATCGAGCAACGCGTTGGCCAGAGGCAATCCCCATCATTGATATTACTGCAGAATCTGTAGCCAAAGCATTCATAACTGGCTGGGTGTCACGCTATGGAGTTCCTTCACGAATAACAACTGATCGTGGACGACAGTTCGAGTCCAGTTTATTTCGACAACTCAACAACATATTAGGAGTTCACCATCTAAAAACAACTGCATATCACCCGCAGGCAAACGGGATGATCGAGCGATGGCATCGCTCACTAAAGTCAGCTATTAAAACGAAAATGCCAGGCAATTGGTCAGACGAGCTACCACTAATTATGCTCGGTCTTCGAGTCGCTACTAAGGAGAACTTGAACGCATCTCCCGCAGAGATGTTATACGGTAAGGTCCTGAGAATTCCTGGTCAATTTTTTATATCTCCACAGGAAAACGTC
This sequence comes from Melanostoma mellinum, assembly GCA_914767635.1. NCBI lineage: Eukaryota > Metazoa > Arthropoda > Insecta > Diptera > Syrphidae > Melanostoma > Melanostoma mellinum. The sequence continues at coordinate 19,338,842 of OU612061.1, forward strand.
AACGACAACGACTTTGTAAGGAAGCTTTCCCAAACGCTACAAAAGTACTGTCTAGTGGACCCGGTTCACCATAGCTCATCCAAACTGTTTTTCATTCAACCGTCCTTGAGCACTTGCACTCATGTTTTTGTTCGTGAAGACGCAGTTCGGAAGCCTCTTCAGCCGCCATATAAAGGACCCTTCTTGGTGTCTAAGAAATACAAAAAATATTTCGAAGTCAACGTCAATGGAGCCATACAAAAAATTTCAATCGACCGACTTAAGGCTGCATTCATCACAGCCAATGCAGAAGTTACTCCATCGTCAAAACCATCAGTTGAAAGACAGCCATACAGAACGCGTTCCGGCAGACTGGTTAAACTGCGATTTCCAGTGCCCTCGCGCTAGAGGGGAAGTAATGTAGCATCACTACAAAAATAACACGCTTCGGCAACACTCGTTATATTATGTAAATAGGTACCGTGGTCGAAGTACCGCACATAATATAACGTCACATCACATCAGCAGATTCGATAACTGAAACTTTGTCACATTCTTCTACGACCAGCAGCAGAGTACAGTCGACTTCTAACTTTTATTAAATTCTCAATTTGTATTATAAATAGTTTTTCTTTAAATAAAATATTATAATTATTTACGAAAGCTAAAGATAGTATCAGTTTGGATGCTTCAGGACACATATTTTTCAAAAAAGTCACGATTAAAAAAAAATCAACAAATTTTCAAATTTTTAAAAAACCCACTTTTTTTCATAATATCTCAAAAATAACGACAAATACGTATAAAAGTGTAAGAATAAAAAATGTAGGTATTTTTCTGACAAACAATTTGGTTTTTTAGTTTTTTCTGTCAGACAAAAATTGACGCAGATATGATTGTTTAAAGAGCGCATGGCAGCGCAATCGCAGCCTCTCTTAAGTCCTTTAACCCTTCACCGTTTTAGCAAAAGGTTGTTTACGGTATATTGCAATTAAGGATGTTGTAGCTCTTTTAATTACCTTTGCAATGGTTTTTTATAAGTTGTGATAGCATGAAAATTGAAGTAGTTATGGTCCAAAAACTCATTGATTTAAAAGAAAAAAACATTAGATGCTCTCCTTATTTGCACTACAGCTCACTTAGTTTACGTGCAAAAGACTTTTAATAGTGCTCATTTTAAAGCTTATTTTAAGCACTACAAAACATCTTCTTGTATTAGAATGCATAAAATTCATCTGCTCGCCGCTAAATGGCATTGACCACAACGATTAGATTTCAAACAAAATAAAAAATGGCTTTGATCTTTTATATCTAGCTTAATATTGTTCTTAGAATACTTTATAAGAAACCAAATTGTTCATTGTTTTACCTGCTACAATTTTGTTCTTTATAAAATTTTCGATAAAACGTATAGTTTTGGAGATATTTGCAATAAATAGATGAAAAACGTGAAAAAATTGCGAATTTTCAATTGCCGATAACTCGAAAAGTATTGGACTTAATGAAAAACTTTATATTTGATTTTTTGCTTAAAATTAGTACTTTTATCGATATCCGAGGTTATTTTGAACAAAAAAAATTCGCCCCCGAAAAGGGGTGGTAACCACCCCCAGGGTATTGGCGGTGTTCAAATCATTTTCACTTTTGAAGTTAAGGGTAAGATGAGCCTAATTCCAAAATTTCATGCAAATCGGTTCACAGTAAAAAAATTCGGAGGTAAGGCCCTATTTTTCGCTTCATTGACTGCACTATGTTTTTAATTTGTATTGTTGGTTTTTTTACTTTGATGATTTTTCGATAGCTCAGAAGGATTCGGCGTTTGTGTTGCGATTGTTTTGTTAGATCTCGTTGAATAAAAACACCTGTGCCTTTGAGCTTTGATGAATTTCGCAACATTTTAGAAGCATTTTCATTAGATCCAGTTGATTGTATTGTATTAATTGTATTTACGTTTTCGCTTATTTTCGTTGTGTTTGACATTTGACAGGGTTCACCAAGCAGAAATTCAGATATTGAATTGACCTTGTTTTTATGTCGACATTTTCATTCGGAATAGAAAGGATTATATTCTTCGCTTTGATTTCTCGGCCCTGCATTTCCAGTTCTTCTTCCAGAATATTACATCTTGATTCAAAATGTTGAAAATGTTAAATTCGTACAGTATAACAGCTATGGAAGAAGCTGTTGTACTGTACGATGTATGATAATGCAAGACAGGTTGATCACCATCCAAACTGACGAAGAGTTTAAGCTTAAAGTTCAACGAAGGCTATTAGAAGTTCTGGTTGCAGGGCAGCCTTGAAACTCAATACACTGCATTGTGGAACATTGCTGAAAAATGTTTCATCCCTTTTCCATCATTATATTTAGTTGAAAAAGGCTTCAATGTGGTTGCAAACATTTTGACGAAAAAAAAGAAACCGTTTGAAAGTCAACGAACGCGGAGACTTAAGGCTGCAACTCACCAATATTAAACCAAATCTATCTAGATTGGTAGAAAGTCACCAAATTCATCCATCGCATTAATTTTTCAAATCATGAATTTATTATTTGTTCTCAATCAAGAGCACGATTTCTAAAAACCAGCATTAATAAATTATGAATTACACTTTATGTTTAGGTATTGAATTTCATACCTGCTATCATCGTTACGTAATATTTTATTGTTATCTCAAAAAATTTTCTTTCTGCACTACTGCAAAACTTGCTTACGTACTAGGTACCTATAATAGTAAGTTAAAAACTTGAGACAGGATTTTAAAAGTAATTTGGCCTTGGGGGTCTATGGTATCAGTTTATTTTGGAAAAGGGGTCTGTTGCTCCAAATAGGTTGGGAAACCCTGCGCTTAGGCTAACCACAAAGAATAAAGTATTAAAAGTCCCAATCAGTCCCATGTGTGCTAATGGACTTTTTCGGGGCCCAAGGTCAAAATTTTAGGTTTTTTGAATTTTCCTCGAAAACGGTAAGTTTTATCAAAAAATTATCTCAGAGCAAAGTTGTAGATCTTAAGATTCTCTTTAAAAATGGTCTTTATGATTTGTTCTCTAAGACCCACTATTTCCCAGATATTGCGCTTGTAAGAATCATGTTCTACATAGTATGCACACATTTCCACACCACCTTTGAGGTAGTATACTTGGCACGTTTTTTTTGACGTGGTATCCCCGGTAGGCCTATTCCACGAAACTCTATGACGTTATTTTGAGGAATAATAATTATTTAATGGTATGAAAATTATTGATATGGGTTGTTACTGAGTTTAACTGTCGTTCTTACTTTTTTACTTCTTTAATCTGACTCATACTCTTAATATTCAACTTCAACAATCAAGTTTTCTTCAATTTCTTCTTCTTTTTTTCTCCTTCCATGCTTAGAAATTGTTCAAATGAATATGAATCAGAAAGAATGAACTTGAATCTTCCTCTCTTGTATTTAATTGAACATTTGAGCAAGAGACACCTTGGCATTGGTACACGCTGGAGAACACTGCAACCCTACTTTTTTACAGCCACATTTGGCACTACAACCTTTCTTGCAATTACAAAAAATAGTCTTAAGAAGTTTTTCTGGAGCAGGGGGTATTAAAGTTCAAATCGGTTCCATTTATCAATTTCCAACCCCAGTCTTCAGGTTTCAGTTCATTGCCTTGTTATGTCTGAACTTGATAGTATACTCGAAACAAAGGTTGAGCAGCAGATGCCGATGTTGGAGGAAGACAAGACACCTAGTTGTACTTGCTTATTTATGCAACCAATTTTTTTTTTTTTTTTGGAGCTCCATAAACCGAAGAAGAAGGAACCGAATTCCTTTAGTAATTAGTATTCTAGGTGAAGAATTGATTTCAGTAAATACTTTTGCGCAGCCAATCAAATCTTTTTTTTTTTAATAATTTTAATACTGAATTTTTGCCCCTTATAAACATTGCTAACGTAGTACCGTATCCGGTTATCGCATGTAAAAATAGTTGACATTTTGGCTGATAAGCTTTTAGAAGAATATATTTCTGTCCGTTGCTGCGCCTTCCCAGGTTTTAAAAAGTAAGTAATTTTATCAGATTGAGTCCTTGCAGTGAGTAGTACTAACTAATCAAACACAACACCAACAAATCCAAAATAATGGTTTTCCGTAATGGAACAGGCAGATACGCAAGAGATGAAAAATGGATCTGGGAAAATGAACCGCTCGAAATAGTACAGGAGTACAAATATCTTGGAGTACTCATTACACCACAACTTTCTTTTAAAAAACTTAAAAAAACAAGGTAAACTCATCGACTCGAAAAAGGCTATCAACTGCAACTGGAAGGGAGTCCTGGGAAAAATAAATGTTGCCCCAAGCGCTAAGAATAAACTTTTTGAAGCGGTTATGCGAGCAATTATGTGCTATGCTGGTCAGGTCTGGGGTTTTCGACATTTTGATGAAGTAGAGAAATTGTTAAGGTACTTTCTCAAAAAAATATTCCGAATGCCGGAAAAAACACCAACATATATTCTTCATCTAGAGACTGGAGTATCACCGCTTTACATTTTCTCACTCAGAATGCATTTTAATTATGTAAGAAAAATACTAGCCCTCTCAAATCATCGCTACCGAACATTATTGCAAGAAATCTGCTCCAGCGATAGTCCAAGTTTTTTGAGGAATGATCACGGCTAGAACTTCAGTACAACGTCGAATTGATGGAGACAGGGTTGGAGGAATGGAGTAAGAACTTTGAGGTGTTGCTGGCAAAGATCGAGGAAACAAGTTTTGAACAATATGCTGAGATGGCGACCCGAAGTGAGTCTAGAATGATGTACAAAATCCTGCAGCATAACCTTGGTGCCACTAACTATTTCAATGATCGATATTCGATTCACACAATCACTACCATTTTTGAAACCAGAGGAGAGCTACTTCGTCTAAATTTCCAACCATATGTCCCAGTGAGAAATACAGAGTGTTCCCTGTGAAACCACAGAACCACAGAAAAAAATATCACTTCTTAGCTATCTGCCCTGCTTTGAAAGAAATAAGACTTGCCTTTTGGGGAAAACCTACTTTAACTTTGAGTGAAGCTGTTGAAGCTCTAAACGGCCAAGAGTGGAATGCGTTATACAATTATGTTAAAGCCGCCTTAAGATATCGCAACCAATTCTTAAATGAAGCATTTTAAAAAACAAAATAAAAACTTGAGATTATCCTGAGATTATTTAACTGTCAATATTAGTTTACAATAGATATACATATATTTCTTTTAATTAAATATTTATAAAACAAATTAAATCGTTACATTGTCAAAATAATACTCTTTTTTCTGGCTGACGGCAAAAGCCAATGCTATATAATTGTTCTATTGCTGTTTCAATTACGAGGACATCGGCGTCATTCGGAGCTTGCTTCACGGCAATATTTTCAGCTGTTAATTTGTTACTCAACATAGAAATAAAACGAGATTTGTTATTAATGTTTGCAAGAAAATGTTGTTGGTTCACTGGAACTGTCATAAATTCATCAAACATTATGTCGGTACCTGGGGATGTTTTTGTAGTACGACGACGTTGTTATGCAGCTTTTATGTTCTTTGTTGTGTCACTACATCAAATACTACCGTAACTGTATGACCATAATGTCTACGTAAATACTGAACATATTTTTCAAAAATTACGTTAAAGGGTTAGGGGAAGTCAGCAGCGTGAAGAAAATGCAATTGTTGAATAATTTTTTTTACTATAGCAATGAATTTATTTGCACATAAGCGAAGAGCAAAAGATCTATCGAATTTCCCAGCTATTGAACTAAGTAACAGTCGAGTGAGCTTCGTAGATACTGCTAAGAATTTAGGTATTTGTTTTAATCGGACTCTAAACTGGAACAACCATATCACACAGGCAGTCGGGAAAGCGTATGGTGCCCTTCGACTTTTTTGGCCCACCAGGAATTTTACGCCTTTGGAAACCAGAAAAATGTTAGCTAACACCCTTGTAGTACCGATCCTAATGAATGGCTGTGAAATATTTTGTTAACTCGATTGCGTAAGTCAGAGGAAACTCAACGTAGCGTTTAATAGTGTGGCGCGTTACATTTATGATCTGAATCGCTTTGACCACGTATCACATCACTCAAAAAAAAATATATGGTATCTCATTAGAAAATTTAATAAAGCTCCGTACTGTTGTACTGCTTTTTAACATTATTAAATCGCATCAACCCACGTACCTCCATAATAGACTTCAATTCTCGTTGTCCACAAGAACAAATCAAATAATAATTCCACGTTTTTCATGTTTAACTTCACAGCGGCAGTTCTTTGTCAACGCTTCTCGGTTATGGAATTCTTTGCCGCGCCGGTTACGAGACACAGATGACAAAAATATTTTCAAAAGGAAGGTCTTTGACTACTATTCCACTTTATAGCCCATTATTTCCCTGTTTCCTGTTGGGTTTACTGTACGCTACATATCGATGTAAATTGTACATATCTTTACATATTATTTTCTTTTTATTTTAAATACTTTCTCTATCTATCTTTTATTTTATTTATTATTTCCAATATTTTTTATATAATCTATAAATTTAGAATTTATATATAATCAAGTTGGAATTTTACCGCTAATAAGTCCATTGCGAAGCTTAATTGTAAACAAGATGTTAATCTTAAGATCAAGCTATATGAATAAAGAAATTGAAATTGAAATAAGTGAAAACGTAGTATCATTTCACCATACTTTATCATTACTTCACCAAAATTTCAAAAAAAAATATTGACCATTTTACAAGTTATGGCGGTTTAAGTTGAACAGATTTTAAAAATGGGTCCTTGCGGTGTCAACTGTAACTCAAAAACCGCTTAATAGATGTGAAAGAAACTTTTACAGTTTTTATAAGACATAAAAAGCTAGTGCCTGATCGAAGCTTTTTTATTTTGTTTCAAAATTAGCAAAATGGCGGCCTCAGGAATTTTTGTTCAAATTGTTCAAAAAAATCGAATTAAAAAAAACCTTCGATCAGGCACTAGCTTTTTATGTTTTCTTAAAGCTTTATAAGTTGCATTCAAATCTATTGAGCGGTTTTTGAGTTACAGTTGGCACCAGATCAAAAAACATAGTTTGTAGAAAAACAAATTTTAAATTTTACAGTCCATAACAGACCGGAGACCGCTCGAGAACCTCTTAAGAACTCGGAAGATATTTGTCAGATTCACTTCAAGCTTTCAGAGAATATTTTTAAGATACTATAGTTTAGAACATGATTCTTACAAGCGCAATATCTGGGAAATAGTGCGTCTCTGAGAATAAATCATAAGGACCATTTTTATAGATTACTTTTTCGATACCGTTTTCGAGAAAAATTTAAAAAACCTAAAATTTTGACCTTGGGCCCCGAATAAGTCCCTTAGCACACATGGGACTGATTGGGACTTTTGGCTTTTATTCCTTGTGGTAAACCTAAGATCTGTCTGAATTTTCTTTATTTCAATTGTCTAAATTGACCGGACTATAAGTATGCGCAGACAAACAGAAATGCAAAGTCACAGACAGGCGACAAACATATGTACACGTAGATACTTTTTTTATATTTTTTTTTCACAGTTTGAGGGAAAGTGCATGTAGTGCTCTACATGGGAAATTTTGGTTCGGAAAATAAATTGCCATCTGTAGGTAAATAGCAAAACTAACGCAGATAATATCCCAATGCAGGCGCATCGGGTTTTATTGCACTTCTTTTTGCAATGAAGAGTGAACAACTACTTGTGCATTGAAAAAACCGAACCCTTGCATCCACTTATCGTTGAAATAAGAAGTGTTCATTGACATGTTCTAGAACAGTTTCAGACAGAATAGATCAGGTAGTTTGAATCTTTGAATCGCTATCTAGATTCTAGAATATCGATGGTTTGATTACAGAAACTGTTTTCTATTCTATACTAGTTTATTTATGTGAATATTTGTAAGAAACAACAGAATAATATTTGTTTTGTGATGTGTGGTGATGTGGTGCGACTAATTACAGTCAGCTAAGTTCAGAAATTGAAAAAAAAAAAAAAAAAAAAAAAAAAATTCTTGTGAAAGACTTCACTTTTGAACTATTGATGATTCTCATGAGATTTGTTTCGATGCTGCTTGATTGATATGTTTAGAATAGAAATAACAGCAGATTATATTTTCGATGAAGAACTCGTGTAATCCGTGTGCCTGTGCACGCTAATCATTTCGTAATAGAAATTTTTTAATTTTGTATGGGTAATAAGTAGATACTTTGCAAATATTTGGTATATGGAATTTATAGTAATATCATGAACAGTAGTGGCGTCAAATAAAAGCCACTTCTGCCACCATGAATATCGTTGTTTATTGAAATTCGGAAGATTTACTAAAAATCGAGAACTACTTTATTCAATGAAACATGTTTTCAAGTTAATCCCTATATTTGCTGCTAGAGTTCACGCTAATATATAGCACTTCACAATTCGTTATTTATTTTCTTCAGCAAATAATTAATTCTAACATTTTCCCTTATTCTCTCATAACTAAAAGCATTTTCCTTGGCCTAATAAGGATGCGGGCACAACGCATTTGAGAGACCAAGTGTTTTTGCGTGTGAAGTTCAGAGTAGATCTCAAAATCAAATCCTACAAGAAGATGAGTTTTGAGTAACTCCAAAATTATTATCTATTTCAATGAATTATGAAAAATTAACCTTCATCTAGAGAGTTGCAATTCATAAACATTCTTTGCCAAAATTTAGTTTTCAATTGATCAAAGGTAGTGGAAGTAGTGACAAGTAACCCGATTTTCAAAGCATTCATGCTTATATTGACATTCTATTCGAATGAAAGTTTAGTCGAATTCGAAAGAAGTGCATTTTGAGACTCGAATGATTCGAATGTTAAACATGTAAAATTTCGAATCATTCGAGTTCCAAAATTCACTTCTTTCGAATTCGACTAAACTTTCATTCGAATAGAATGTCAAAATAAGCATGATTGTTAAAAATAATAGAGATAGAAAGTGTTGCCTAGAAGTGGAATACAGAAGCTGCAAGAAAAAAGCAAAGAACAAATCAAATGGCATATATCGAGAGCTGGAATTGCACGATTATTGCTTCAAAAGATGCTATTCAAGAAATAATACAAAACAACTTGAATAAAAGTGAGCCCATCTTCAAAATAGCCGGTAGCAGCTCAAAGAAATATAAATTCTCAGGAAATTTGGCGTTTGATGAAGTTCATTAACGATGCTCAAGAACAGCTTCTAGTCTCTAGTAGATGAAAACGAAATTCTGCACAGGTGTCGGCAGGCAGATAATAACTCCCAAAAGGAAATACGATATGAGTTTTGGAAAAAGATGGGAGACATCGGGTTAAGATGACTTACGACCTCATTTCCAAGCTTATAGGAGCTGATAGTCTGACTTTCTGCCCACGCAATGAGACTGCGACAGTAATAAAAATTTCGTGTAGATGAAGTAACGAAACAAATGACTCCTCAGGTGAAGGGAGGAGATTACACCGCTGTTTTGAGTTCAAAACTCACACGTGGCGTGATGGTGCGCATGCCCGCTTATTACGCAACAGAAAACAAATATATTTTTCCACGAACAATAAGCAAGCAAATGCACCCAGATAATTCTACAACTGTTTTTTGAGATTAACCTCAAACGAGTATAACTGGGTATCCTTATAAAGGTTTCACCATCTAACGTTTTATTTTTCAACTAGTGCTTATTTCGTGAATGGTAATACATAGCTCATGTCTGATTTGGCAGATAATTAGTTTTATCCTTCCGCGTGAGTCTGTCGCATTTGGGCACAGAAAATCCACACGCATACATTAAAAAGCCGAAAACAGTCAATGGCGATCGTTATCGGGCCATGTTGAACGAATTTTTGTTCACAAACATTGAAGAGGAGGATATTGGCAACATTTGGTTTCAACAGGACGGCGCTACGTGCCACACAGCTGAAGCTAAACTCGATGTTTTGCGCCCATTTTCAAAAAACAATTTTGTCGGACCCTTTATAATTTTATTTTCTTTTTTTACGACACTTACCATTGGCAAATTCTTAATGCTAATATTACCCCTTTTCAAGTTGTTTCCAAAGCATTTAAACAAACGGGTATATGTAGCGTTTCGCTAGGAATTGGCAAGTCCTCCGATAGTTAATTCATTGCCATAAAAAAAAACTTTCTCGATAAGCCATTTGAAATCGAAAGTAGGTCCGATCCAATCCCTCACACGGCATTTTTGTGAAAAATGCGCTAGGCCCTGGGTCCCCAACTCTTTTGTGTCACTCTATTTTATTTTATTTATTTATTTACTCACGTGCGGATGAAAATGTTGGATAATGTACAAAACCTATTAGAGTAAGTTGACGGCAGCAGCCATGTTCCGTATAAAAGCCAGAGTAACAAAACTGTTCTTCATTGAAAGTAACAAAATCCGTTGAATCCTCCACTTCATCCGTGGAAGCTTCAACTGGTCTGATTCAACAAAAAATTACAAAATGAAAATAACCCAAACACCACATTTCGTCCCGATTGGACAAATGAGCAAATGACAATAAATAACCCAAACAATTCATATAACAGCTCGAACTTTATTTGAGTTCACCTGATAATCAGGATTTCACTTTTCAATTTAAATGATTAATTTATTTATCGATCAATTTCACCAAACACAACATCAAGGGTTCCAATTATAGCAACAATATCAGCCAACATATGTTGTTTGCCAACTTTATCAAGTGCTGCTAAATGTGCGAATCCAGGAGCCTTTATCTTACAGCGATATGGTCGGCTAGAACCATCTGACACAAGGTAAACACCAAATTCGCCTTTTGGTGCTTCAATAGCGGTGTATGTGGCACCAGGTGGTACCTGATAACCCTGAGTGAACAACTTGAAATGATGAATTAGGGCTTCCATAGAAGTTTTCATCTCAGCACGTGATGGCGGCGTTACTTTAGCATCGTCTGTCTTAATTTCACCAGCTGGCATTTGATTTAGGCATTGGTCAATGATACGTAACGACTGACGCATTTCTTCCACACGGCACAAGTAACGATCGTAGCAATCACCTTTAGTACCGATTGGTACATCAAAATCAACCAAGTTGTACGCATCGTATGGTTGCTGCTTACGCAAGTCCCATTTAATTCCCGATCCCCGCAACATAACACCACTGAATCCATAATTAAGAGCATCTTCAGCGCTCACAATTCCAATGTCCTCTGTACGTTGAACCCAAATTCGGTTAGTTGTAAGAACATCTTCCACTTCATCCAGACGCTCGCCAAATTTAGAAGCAAATTCATAGATATCGTCCATCAAACCAATGGGCATATCCTATAGATATGATATAAAACGCATTTTTTAGTTTATGCACAAAAATTATATACACACTCGCACACACACCAAAACAAAAAAAAAAACAAAAAAATAAATAGAGTGGCACAACAAAGTGAGGAGCCCCTGGGCCTAGCGCATTTCTCACAACCATGCCTTGTGAGGGAATGGAGGGGACCTAGCAGGTGGACATGCTAACTATCACGCCACAGGTACCACACCAAAACAAAAACAATATTTAAATAAAAGCCACCCCATTAAAAGCCATGCTTAAAATATTATATAACCAAATAACTCACCAATGACACCCCGCCAGGCCGAATATAAGCTGCATGCATACGAGCACCAGACACGCGCTCGTAGAACTCCATCATTTTTTCACGTTCTTCAAAGAGCCAAAAGAATGGCGTCAATGCTCCAATATCCAAAGCATGAGTACCAACAGCCATAATGTGATTCAGAATTCGTGTGATTTCAGCAAAGAGAGCTGCAATAATTCAAATATATTTATTACTCACCGCGATTGCGTAATGCTCAACTCAAAACCTACTTCGGATATACTTTGCTCTCAATGGAACTTCGATATTCAAGAGCTTCTCAACAGCCAGAGAATAACATTGCTCGTTGCACATCATTGAAACGTAGTCTAATCTAAAAAAAAAAAAACACACACGTTTCCAACTCATGTATTCAAGATTATTTTTGGCTGTTGACCTACCTATCAAAATACGGCAAAGCCTGAGTGTAGGTTTTGTATTCGATCAGCTTCTCTGTACCTCGATGCAACAAACCTATATGAGGATCAGCACGAACAACGGTCTGCAAAATAAACCGTTTTATGACTGTACAAAATCAAATAGTTTCCCACTCACTTCACCATCGAGTTCCAGAACCAAACGTAACACACCATGAGCAGCTGGATGTTGTGGCCCAAAATTCAAATGAATATTACGAACCGACTTCTCAACAGGGGACATTTGACCTTAAAATTAAACATACCAATCAAATAAACCATGACAGAGTGAACTTTACGAACTGTTCCATGGGGGGAGTTTCATCAAAGACGAAGTCTCATCTGGGTACATGACAGGGCCACCGTATTGCTTGAAAAACTCTGGATCAGGATACCATGTTGCGGCGTGACGGTTTTGATTGCTGTGGAATAACAAGAAATTGCTCGCAATGGATCAAGAATTCTAGCAAAACTCCAAATGATTGAAGTTGAGGTCACAGGATCTCATGATCCTCTATGTCTTTCTGATAACTTCTAGCTAGGCTTATTTATACCCACAATGAGTGTCTAACATCTCTCGTATAGTTTTAGGTTTTAAACACAAACTGCCAAGCAACAAACTAATCACAAGAATGTACTTTCGGCGGTTAAACCAAAAAAAATTTCTATGAATTTCTTTTGGGATGATAAATTGCACAATACTTTTTTTTGCAAAACTTAACCATATAGGCGCCACTTTCCTAAACAGGCATCTGAACGCGAAGTTTGAAAGGAGGTGAATAGTTACACCTACAACTTTCACTTTAATTGAAAAAAGTTAGCAAAGGCAACAAAAATGAAAAGAAATTCATTCAAAACGTTATAAAGAGGAGACCTTAGGCTTTGAACATGCACAACCCCTCACTTATCTGATTTACAGACCGAATACTGTTGTTTACTGTATTACGCACAACCGCGGCACGGTTTAGAGTCGTCCCTTAAGCTTTCTGAGCTTTTTTCTATCACAGAAAATGGTTGAATTTTCTTCCCACTTGATCCGCCGTATTATCGATCATTCGATGATGGCTAATATAATAGAACCCTGATATTTAAGTTAGTAGTAATCCAGTGTGATGGGTTAAAAAAAAATCGATATTTTTTTTACTTTTTTCGGAAGAACCACATTTTAAAAATATGCACTTAAATTCTTAGAAAGAAATAAAGAATATTTTGCAAATAAAAGCAAAACAAGAGAGCATGAAAGTTTGTTGAAAATGCACAGATTTTAAGGCCGGAGAAAACTGCAGAAGCCAGTTGCAAAGAGGCTAGAACCTTACGCAGCGCTCTTAAAGATGCTACAAGTGACGATTTTGAGGAAACAGAAGGGTTGCTCTATGCACTGGGCATAGCTGCTGATTAAATAATAAAAAGTATTATTTGTTGTCAAAGCTTAAAGCGCGTTTTTGAAATTTCGGGGAAGCACTGACTTAAAATTGTTCAACCGATTTGCCTAAAAATTCATCCAGTTAATCTACAAATAACATTTTGAGAACTTTTTTCACAGGTCCTCTCTTTGATTTTTTATATCAGACGACTACGGGAGGATGTGTGATTCCCGGAAACAGTTCACTATTCTTTACAGGACTTTGATATCACAAATAGAAAATAAATTAATGTAAAGTTAGTTGTTAGTATCATTGAAAGTACTAAAATAAACAAAAGTTCAAAAAACAAAAGTCATTGAGCTTAGTGATCATAAGGCCCCGGGTATAGATGGAATACTATTTGAATTCTATTAGAATGCAAGCCCGCCTCTTGTCATGGCAATTCATAAGCTATTCATTGAAATTTTTGAAGCTGCAATTGTTCCAAACTCGTTTAAAAAATCGATCATATATGCACTGTTTAAGAAAGGAGATAAAAATATGGTGTCTAATTATAGAGGACTGTCATTCCTCGACACGCTCTATAAACTATTAACCACTGTGCTTCTTAATAGACTAACAACATAGTTAGAAGAAAACAACATAATTAACGATTTTCAAGCTGCATATAGATCAAACTACTCTACCGTCGATCAAGTTTATAATCTAACTTGTCTAATACAACTTCAACTTAGTCAAAAGAAGAAACTATGCTTTTTTCATCGATCTCAAAGCTGCCTTTGATAATATCAACAGAGAAGCGTTATTTTACCAGCTTTCTGCACTAGGAATCTCAACAAAAATGGTATCTATTATCAAAGCACTTTATTTGGATACTTCGGCTGCTGTCTGTGATGGGAAAGTTTTGTCCGATTTCTTTGCTACTAAAAAAGGAGCCAAACAGGGATGCGTTCTAAGTGCTCTGCTCTTCTTTATTTGAATGTCCTGCATAATAATCTTCCACTGGGTTTATCTATAGATAATACTGGTATCAACGCCCTCCTATATGCTGACGACATTGTACTCCTATCAGACAGTTCTTCGAAGTTACAAGAGCTCATTGACAGCTTCACAGTATATTGTAACAAATGGAACCTTTCAGTCAATCTTGGCAAGTCCGAAATAGTTATTTTTCGAAACGGAGGACGCAGAGCTGCTTGCGAGAAATGGTTTTATAATGACACAGAAGTTACGGTATCGAACCAATATAAATATCTTGGTGTTGTGTTCAACTACAACATGTCTTGGAACGAACATTTAAATAACAGGCTCGCATCATCCAAAAACTCCAAAAACGATACTTGGTCCAAGCTGCTCAGAAATAAATCAGTTCAAAACTCAGCATAATTTAAAATTCACGATGCTGCTACGCGATCAGTTATGTTGTACTGCGCTCAAGTGTGGGGATATAACGAACATATACAAGTCGAAAAGTTACAAAGATTTTTTATCAAAATATGTTTTCTCATACCAGATACAACGCCCAACTATGCCTTACATATTGAGACCGGACTTCCTAAAGCGTTCCTAGCAACCCTGGAGTTACAATTTTCTTATATACGGAAAACACTGCATCATTCCAACGGTAGGTTATCCAGAATACTGTCGGTAGCAATTATTAGAAAGAAAATCTTCTGGGCTAAGGAATGGTTAGATCTTTTCCACGAAACGTCAATTGACTTTGAGTTCACCATAAATGTGAATGAGTGGAAAGGATTGCATAACATACTTTTGTCGAAACTCAAGGAAAAACATTGAAATGGATTTGTCAGCAATGCGAAGCAATCCCAATTTCACTATGACTACTGTAATTTGCTCTACACCGAAGTTCCAAAGTACTTTAATGACGCCAACCCTCGTGATATGATCTGCTTTATATTAAAAACTCGCTGTGGACTCCCCAATCTGAATGGAAGAGCTTTCAAAAAAAAACACTAATGGTTTATGCACACTTTGCACCTTGGATGCCTCTGAAAATACTTTTCACTTCGTTGGAGTATGCCCGATCTTTAGAAGCTATAGAAGAACATTTCTTGGTAATGACGTACTCTCCCGAACACAATTTTTCAATGTTTTGAATGGCAGCTGCTACTCTAATCTCCATAAGTTTTTGAAATCTTCACTCAAATATTGAAATCTGATCCTTAATGAATATTCTCAATTTATATTATTCACTAAGCTAAATTCTTTATTGTTACTTTTTAACCTGACAGGCAACTTTATGTTATTGCTATAATTAATTTTATACAATGTTTTTGTTATAGATTTTTTATGGAAATAAAATTATATATCTATCTATCTATCTAAACAAAAGTTACAAAACGATCGCATATTATTTTCTTGTTAAAAAAAAAGTCACGAAAAACATCGAAATTTCGGCAGTCACACTGGACTACTACCTTAAGCTGTTTACACTTTGAAGGCACATTTGCATTAACTGACTATCTCCACCGTAGGATCTGCGTGCACACTTGTGGAAAGGTTTTTTGTGTAACGCGATTCATACCCCACCGCGCAGATACATTAAATTGACACAGGACCACAATTTAATAATTTTTTCTTTGTTGTTACACACAGTTTTTTTAAACGTTATGTGGCGACCACAGGTCAACCCCAGGTCTTCAACGAACGTACTAATTGATTTACTTTGCCTGCTTTGGAAACACTCTAATAGCACCATGGTATATATGAACTACAGTAAGTGAAAAAGGCGATCTAAAAATCTTATGGACCGGAGGAAACCTGGCGGCGATGCAGTAATGGCTTTATACCTATATACCTAATGGTGAAAGCAATGGCTGAAACGGAGAACACTAGGTTGGACCGTAGACAATAGGCTCGCCACCAGGCCAAAAGTCCCACCACCCTACTATAGTTTATATATATATACAATGATAACACCAACTAACGGAACAGACTGAGCCAGTCTTGTAATTAGCATTTGCACCTCCAAGTGTGTCTATATTTCAGGGAACTGATAAAAATTGATTTTGTGAAAATAATAATATTTAATTAGGGATAAATACATTCTTCTTCTTGAAGTAAAACTAGACGATATTCAAAGACAGATAGAATACCTAAAAGTTATGTAGCGGCGTATGCCACTTTTTCACTTGAGTGTAAAATACTCAACCAAACGCTGGTAATCAAGAAAATTTAATTTCTCTTGAATTGATTCAAATGAAACTCTCACCGGCGCGGCGGCGAAAAGCATGAAATTTCGTAGAATGATAAACAAATGCACTTTGAGTATTCTACAACTGTTTTTTTTTTTTAGAATAACCTCAAACGAGTATAATTGGGTATTCTTATGTAATTTGTTTTTTTTTTTTTTTACGACACTAACCATTGGCAAATTGTTTTAGTAACTCTGAATGCTGATGCAAGCCCCTTCCAAGTTATTTTCATAGTAGCATTTAAACAACTTTTGCGTGAAATATAAAAATAAATAAGAAATTTTGTTGATTCTTACCATCCAACAGCAAGAGCAGCATTGGAGTTGATTGGGCCAAGGAGGGCAGATGCAGCAGCCCTTCTCACAATGCCATTGATTGCAGAGAAAGCCATCGTTGTGGTGTTTTGGTGTAGAAAGCTGCGAAAAATAAAGCACTTAATCTTCTGGTAAATCGAATCACAGCTATCAAAAAAACTGACGGATTTTTTTAAGAAAAACAATTCAATAATATTGAGAAGGAATTTCACAAGCGACTTACACAAATATGAGATGGTTATTTCATTAGCTCAGTTTGACTTTGACGTTTCGATTCCGCAAATTGTCAAAGCTATCAGTGGGCTCATTTTGACATTAATGTACTAGAGCTGAGTAATTTCGATTTCATTTCGATCATTTGTAATCGACTGCAATCGCTTTGATTCGTTTTTTTATGGTGGATTTACATGTAACTGCAAATGCAGATGGAAAATGGAAATAAACAGATGTAAAAATTCATACAAGAGAGAGAACACAACACGCCTTTAGTTATAGGATGCGGATGAAAAATTATAGGTGGTGCAGACTAGTACTATCGAAAAAAATGGTCCCTGAAAGCCATCTATGTATTCGCCGGCGTACTAACTTTCTCCTGTAATTTTTAGAGCATCGGCGGATACATAGATGGCTTTCTGGGACCATTTTGGTTTTCGAAAGTACTAGTGCAGATGAACATGTTCATACATTTTTCATCTGCAGCCATAATTGTATTCGTTTCTCTTTTGAATTTTTGGCTTTCTAATCTTTACCTGTCTCGCTTTACTTT
Organism: Melanostoma mellinum; assembly: GCA_914767635.1. NCBI lineage: Eukaryota > Metazoa > Arthropoda > Insecta > Diptera > Syrphidae > Melanostoma > Melanostoma mellinum. Next base: position 19,356,541 of record OU612061.1, read on the forward strand.
TCTGCACTTCTGTAGTAGCAGATACATGTAAATCCGGGATTATGGTTGTGTAACGTAAATAGGTTCGTTCAATGTGCAGTGCTCCAATGCGCACTGTGGAATGTCATGGAAATGAAATTATCTGTCAATACACTGAATACCTGCCAAAGAGGAATAAAAGACAAGAGGGAAAATCATTACTTCTCTTGCCGCGCAACTTCCAACTGTTCACATTTTTGCTTTTATACCACGAGATTGATACACGTAATCAGCTGAATACAAAGTTGTGTTAGTGAAAATACTAACACTTTTTTCGGATTTTAAACTGGTTTTGAAAATAAAGTGGTGTTTCTGAAGTCAGTTTGAGGACAGATGCCGTGGATTGTATGTGGTTTGGCCTCTTGTTATATCCTGCTTAGAGGAACAAAGAACAAGAGGGAAACCCAGACACACACCACGATACTGGTTTCGAAATCCCAAATTCACTGACAAAGCTTTATATTTAGCCTAATACGTGTTACAAAAGCAACAATGTAAGCAAATGGAAATGGTTTTGGTAATGGTTTTCAATCCTGTTTTTTATTCGCCTAAGATCTCTTTTGTGCTACCTGCCCTGAATTTGATTTCACATCGAACACTTAACTACTGCGTTCTTTTATTCTTGGATGTTACGCGATGTAACATCGGGTAACATTATGTCGTTCCTAAATGCAAAAAACTTACGAAATGTAACATCAATGTCAATGTCGTTCCTAAATGCAATGTTGAACTGTCAGAATGTTACGTTTCGTAACTTTTTCCAATTCACCTCTGGGACTTGAGTTTCGATGTTGACCTGCCAAACCCATCTAAAATTGTTGCTGCTCAGATTTGTGTTGGTTTTTTTTTTTTTTTTCATTAATCTTTCAAAATTCTGTGGACAGTTATTCATTTTCAATCTTGTTCATTTCAGAATTCATTTTTTGTCATCAAAAACGAGTTTCCTTTAGCTGGGTTTATATTTTAAGAAATATTTTATTCTTATTTTTGACAGACCAGCAAAGTGTAACAACGAGTCATTCCTAAATGCAATCATGATTTTGTAACAAAGTCAAACATACACAACAACAACGATGATTTTGATACTACAGCCTCACGTAAAACCGAAGCCATAAAAGAACGCAATAAAGACCTGAAACTCACGTATCAATTGACTTTCATAAAGACGGAAAGCATTACTTTTAGTAAAGAAAAAGGCATATTCTTTTGTTGTTTGGATATCGAAAAAATTTGTTTTATTGTATATAAGGCCTTCGTCCGCCTAAAACTGGAGTATTACTCCCATATATCTGGTCAGGTGCTCCTCAAACATCTTCGCGCCTACTTGATAGGGTACAAAATAGAGCGTTTAAATTGATATGTGATAGTTCAGTCGTAGAATCGGTTGTTTCTCTTGAACATCGTCGAAACGTTACCTGTCTCTCTCTTTTTTCACAAACAGTGCTCTAGTGAAGTAGCTAGCTGCATTCCTCCCCTGAAACAATTAAGGCGCAACACCCGCCTCGCTAGGAATGCTCATCAGTTTTACCTTGAACCCAACTTTGGACGCCGTACAGTCAAGTATAGATTCATATCTCCCGAATGTGGAATGCTCTACCTGACCATGTTTTTCCCTGCATTACGATTCACAAAAATTCAAAAGCAACATCATAAGATTTTCAATGCGAGCTATATTTCAGAAATAAGGGCGAAATTTTCTTGGATTCCGTATTTTCATATTTGTGTGGTTTTTTTCTCGTTTCTGCAAAGTACTAGGCTCACTAGTCCTTTGCGTGTATATATATATTTTTTTATAATTAAAGCGGACATCAATAGGTTATGACTACCCTTATAATGTTACAAAAACATAGTGCGAGCATTTAGGAAAGTAGGAGAGGATTTGAAAGGAGACGCGGATGCACGCGACAATAGAGATTCTGAAAAGGTATAGCTCATAACCGTAAATGAAGCCATTCAAAAACAGCATCACCAAATGTTTTTGATTTTTCAGATAATGTGAACTCATTGAAAGTTTAAATCATGTCGACGATTTTTTAAAAACTTATCTCAATGAAAATCTCAAAATGCCAGATTCTTTTCCACGGCGTGCTGAGCTCAGAAAGGCTTTATATACATACCTCTGCAGCACAATTATTAACAAGTTGCCAACAGTTTAACTTTCCACTTTTTTTTGTGATAAGAAAAAGTTAAAATTTAAACTGTGTTAAAAATTAAAACTTGTTTAAATAGGTTAATGAGAGCATTAAGCTAGCTTGTAAGAGTTAGTGTTTTGTGTAGAGTTGGGGCTATAAGTAGGAGATATAAATAAAGTTTATTTAAATAAAAATCGCAGTTTTTATTAGCATGTAATGTAAGATTATAACGACTCAAAGTAAAAAACACAAGTAAAAATGAAAAATAGAATATTTTTTCGTTGTATTTTTATAGCCACTCTTTTAATTTTAAATGTACTGTGAGCATAACATTTGCCTGATGATATATAACTTACTTTTGGGGCACAAATATTACTTTGATGTTTTAACAATGCTGAAAAATAAAACAACAAGATTTCATTTCGCTTTACGAAATTGCATTTTAAATTCGGCATCTGGGCAAATAGAAAACGAAATAAACGAAAGCGAACAAATACAAATATTTTTTCTAGCAAGATGTTTTCTTAATTCACAAAAAAACACTTTAAAGGAAGAAAAGAATAACCAATAAATCTAAAATTACAAACACTCCTACCGTACAAACACACCAAATTTCAGACGACCTGCAGAAAGTAGCACAATAGCTTCCAAGTAGGTACCTCAAACCGCCAAGATCTAAATGATGAATCAAATTTAACAATTCTGAACGGAACCAGTGACTCCCAGCGAGGTGTCGAAACTAGAAGCTGAATTTTCACCAAAACACAACCAGGATATTTTTTAAAAAGCTGAACTATATTACTATTATTACTTGTTTTATTAAAAAAAAATCGATACACTTTTAAGCATCTTTTTAAAACCTCTTACCATTTGGAGAGTTGTTAAAAACTTGTTGGCTTCATATAATTTGTTTTTTTTGTTTGTTTGTTGTGTTTTTTATCGTTATTTTTTTTTATTCTTTAAATCATGATAATTATAATTACTTGTTGAATAAATCAACGATCTAATATCTTTCTCTTGTTATTATCTGTTTTTGTTTGTTTTCCATAAGTTGTTTTTTCCTAAAAGATTTTACAAGGATTAAAATAACCAATAATTCTATACAAATACATTTTTTAAATAAGGGATTTACATAACCATTTCGTTTTGTTCGTATTAAATGTTAATGAGATTTTTATGTGTTTTTTTTCTCTCAGTAAAATATTATATATATTTATATATATATATATTTATGTATATATATATAAATACCGTTTTTTAATTTTATATATTACATATTAGCTCAACATTCTGCTTCAAATTTTCAGTTATACTTTTGTATTTTCGTCTAAAAACAAACAACAAAGGATAATAATTAATAACCAATAATTCTATACAAATATGTTTTTCAATAAGTTTTTTTTGTTTTCAATGTTAATGAACTTTAAATAACATTTTCATTCTTTCTCATTTAAATTTTATATAAGTTTCTGTCTTTTGTTATTTATATTACATACTATCTCAACATTCTGCTTTTATTTTGTCAAAGTTTCTCTTGTATTTTCTTATGAAATCAAAAAAAAAAAGAAATTTTTTGCATTGAACTTTATTAGCGCTTTTTATGGATACATTTTTAAAATAATTTATATCTATCATTAAATGGATGGATATGCTGAAGAAGGCATCAGAAGCATGTTTAAAAGATGATTTTTGTTTCAGTGGAGAACAATTTTTATATCGACTTACAGTAGGTATGTATATTCAAAAAGGAAAAGAAGCCGGAGAAAAAAAATTTACATGACTTAGTCTAGGAGAGCGCCTGAAAGATATTTTTTTTATAAAAAAAAAAGTAACACTAAAACTTGTCTATCGAAAAAAGATGTTTGAGGAATTTTTGTATCAACTAGATAAAGAAGACAAACGGTATAAGTATGTACTAAATTTTGTACCAGCGAAAATATTTACGAGAAGTAGTCTAAGTATCAAATATCAATTGACGGCTACACATTCGAGCAAAGGTGGCAGCAGTAACAAACGGTCTTTATATATGTAAAGCAGAACTAAACATTCTGAACATCACAAATTGGAGCTTTTTATTTCTAAAGCTTACGATGGATGGTATACTTAAAGTAGCAGAGGCTATAGCAGCTTTAAAGCAAAGTAAGGCCGCATCTGATGTAATATTTCACAAAAGCAACAATTTGAAAAAACAATTGAAAAAACGGAAATTACAGAGCAAGAGCAGTAAATCTTGACCTCTTATTATTGCTTCTTTGTGTTCTTTTCATTCTCTCTGTTTTCACCACACCAGTTTTATGCTCAAGTCTTTGAGCTTGGGCTTCAAATATATATATATATATATATCCCCTATAAGGGACAGATTTTAAAACAAAATCGAAAAGAGAAAAAGAGAGAGAGAGATACCTAGCATCACAACACATTTACCTCGAAGCCAACTTCGGGCGTAGAAATTTATAATTAAGTCCCACTACCCGAATGTGGAATGCTATACCAGACTCTGTTTTTCCTCATATTACGACTGACTAGTGTATCGGTGTATTTTCCTAAATGCTCGCACTATGTTTTATAACATTATAAGGGTATTCATAGCCCCTTGATGTGTGCGCTGATTATATATAAAAAAAAACACACACACACACAGCAGGAAACAATGCGAACCCAATATACATTTCATATCAGTACATTCTGAGAGAATAGAGCCTGCGTGTTAATACTCTCCTAAAATTTCTAACGATCAAATGGTAAACTCGTTTTAAAAAATATTTTTATATATAAAAAAAAACACACACACACAGCAGGAAACAATGCGAACCCAATATACATTTCATATCAGTACATTCTGAGAGAATAGAGCCTGCGTGTTAATACTCTCCTAATATTTCTAACGATCAAATGGTAAACTCCTTTTAAAAAATATTTTTCGTCGTTTGGCTGAAGGCACAAAATATTCCAAAAACCAACAAAAACATAAAAAGTGTTGTCACCGTTGAATTACATTTTCTTCTTTCATTACCATAAGAAACTTCCAAACAAACACAATAATACGAAACGTAAAACAAATTGGTGTAAATAAAAACAATTACATTTTCTAAAATGTTTGCGATTGGTAACGCGTCTGCACACTATTTGAATTTTTGACTCTTTTTAAAAACTAGTTTGGCTCCTGAAGAGATATGAGAGTTTAATTGTAATTTGTTTTCAGCCATTTTCAGAATACAAAATACGTATAACTTTATTTCAAAGAAACCAAAAATGTTTTGTTTACATCATTTATTCATTTTTTAAATATTTTCAAATACTTCAATTTGTGATTACTTTGCTCAAAGACAGAATGTAAGAGCTGAGATCATCTTGGCGCAGTTATAAGAGAAAGAACTGGATGAATATAACATAAAAACAAAATCTTCCCTTTAAACTTTACACGTTCAACACTCAATGTATATAAATCTTTTTATTTATATTCATATTTGTAAAGATGTCTTTTTGTTTTGACTGTTCAATTAAATTGTAAATCTTTATTGCTTATCGGTTTCATAGTTTTTTTTTTTTTTTTTTTTGTTTTCTTCAATGTTTATAGTCATTAACTTTACGATTCAAACACTTTTTATTTTGATTTTACTGCCGCACTTTTTAAATAAAATTACATACATAAACCAATCATGTCGTCATTTGTTCTTATAAAAATTCCATTAAAATGGCGACAGTTGATTTGGTTCAGTTAGCTTCATTTTTGTGTTACAACAATTAGAAAAATCTGATGCATATTTTCAAAAAGTACACCTATATGAAGATCATTTTAGTAGAACAATTTGTTGCTGCACTTGCACTAGGCTGAATGGATACTGTCGACATGTATTCACTTTTTTGTAGAAAATTAAAGACAAAAAGGTTTCTAAAACGTATGAAAGATTTTGAAGACAAAATTGGTGAGGATTGTTTTTGTGCTTTGTTGATAAATTATATTTTCAAAATAAAAGTAAAATAAGCATTACGCGAGCTGTTGACGTTGACTAATCAATAAATATTGCTTATAGGATTTTGCATTTGAGGTTTTATTAGAGATTTTTTTTTTATATACGATTTATTTTTAATTTTTTCATTTTTATTTGACGAGTGCGACATATACTATACTCTTGAAAGCATATTTAACATACATTTTTAAGCACACTGACATGACTAAATGATTGTGACTGATAGTCATTGACATAAGAGTTCGACTATCATCAAAGTAAAATCTTGAAAGCTTGAGTATTGTTACTGAATTGAAAAATCGCATTTGCGACAAAAAGCCCAATCTTTGTTTTCCTTTCCACTCAAGGATTTGAATACAGGCACTACAGCGATTTTTGTTATTTGTTTGCTGTGATAATTAGAAAGCAATTGAAATATCATATCCCATTTTAAATATGTATGTTATTGTGTTATATAGAGTTCTCTCACTTGGAAATAAACAAAATCAAATCCAATAGAATTTACTCGGCAATTGCGATATTTGCCGCTTACAAAGACATTTCGAGACATACTCCTTTATAATAGCAGACGTTTTCTGTTTTTAAATAACTTGTTTAACGTTATTTTATGTTTGTATAACAAAACAAGGGTTGTGATTCGACGTCTCCTTGCAATAGAAGACTTAAATAAATAAAAAATGGAAGCAGTTGTGTGAAGGAGTCAAAAATAAAGATTGAAAATAAATTTTGAAAAATCATAAAAAAACACAAGGCATTTAAAGAATTAAATAGTAACACAATGATGTAAGACTTCATTTTGTTTTGAATAATTGTAATTAAGAGCATTTTTGTTAATTATTTGTTCATTTGAAATTTCATTATAAATATATTATATTTGTTTTGTATCTTGTAAGTAAAAAATTAAAATTAAAAACGTGTATACAAAAACAATGTTTATAGAATACTAGATTTGAATGCCTTAAAACTAATTTTGAATGCTTCTTCGTTCTATTTTTTTTTTTTTTTTGTATTTTCCTGTTTTACTCTTTTACTTTTTGCTGTAACATTAACTTAATCCATAGAATTTATGTTATAATTGAGATATACTTGAATGATTACTAAACATATGGAAATATATACAAGCTTTGTTTTATATTTTATATATAAATCTACTTAAATTAAGTATTTATAAAAGATTTTTAAATTTTTTTAATACAAACGCTAAATTATGGTGTCCAACTGTCTGGCTTGGTGTAGAATTTTTTTCTGATGTCCTACTAAGGTGATGCCCATATCAGACAGCTGTTGAGCAGTAAGTCTTGAGATCTGAAATTAAGTAAAAACATTTTCTTAAAAAATTATATGTGCAATTCACACGGAGTAGAAGTGAAACCTTCAAAAAATTTTGCATGTAAAATTATACTTACATTCGAGTGGAGAGGGTACGAAGCAGGGCACAACTAGAACTACGAACATAAGAAACACTGTATAATGCTTCCTATTCAATTTTCCCCCACGTTTAATCTTATGAATTTATGTGCCTGTTTGTCTTTTTTAATTGACACTTTTTCGTTTCACAAAATTAAAAATCATAATGATAAAGAAGTTTTTACTTCAAAAAGGTAAATGTAGGGGAAATTTTTGTAAAAGTTTAAATGCATCAAAATGGCTTGGTTAGCATGTTTTTCTGTGACGTGGGTGTTAGAGGTTCAAATTCAATAAACATCAAATTATTTTTTCCATGAAAAGAGCTTCTTAACTTGGCTGTTCGGAACGGGCATAAAATTATAGGTTCTTGAAATACGTTAGGCCCCGGGTTTCGGAGCTTTGAAGCGTCATACTATTTATTTATTTCATGCAGATGACAATTTCGCAAGACAGATTCTTAGATTAACTAAGTTACTATTGTCTCAAAAGCGAAAAGACGGATTATCAAGACGGATTTAAAACAGAGGTCTAATGCTAGTTTGCAGAGGGAACGTCAACAGCAGACGCAATTCTTTGATCTTATTCTGTGAACACAACCTTAAACTTAAGACATAGCATAGATTATGTCCTAAAAAGGAGGGAAAGGGTGGATTTTTATTACAGGTATCGGTTGTTGGGCAAATTATAAAGAAAAAACTACTAAGCATAAGACCCTTTGGTTTAAGGCGTAGTACTATCAAACCAGAGGGTGCTAACCGAAGTCTCAGTCTCAATAAATCTCATAAACAAATGTCCGTAAGAAAGACAAGTTGTACTAGCTGTACTAGTTTCAAGCGCAATCTAGCGAAACTTTTTTATTCTGAAAATCTACATGCATATCGCAAACGAAGTAAAATATTGATTCATTTCCAAGCACATTTTTTAAGACTTTTTGATTACAGTTTAGAGTGGAGTATGGCACCTATAAAATTCGAACCAGAGCACGGAGTAAGAGCGAAAAAAGACAGCTCTATTACAAATAAAAAAAAAGCTTTTATTTACCTGTTGCGCCGTTACTAAGCTAGCTTCCTTAAAATGCTGCGAATAGCGTGACATTTTGATGCTCTCCAGCCATAGATCAGTACTTATGAAAATGTTGTGACCTCGTTGTGTATCGATGATATGTGTTCCATCATTATCAGGTGAATTTCTTGTCGTTAGAAGAGCCTGCGGCTGCCTTGCTAAGTTATCTAACGTCGATACTATGCTAGCAAATGTTGGCCTATGCGTTCGCTGTTTTTGCCAGCAATCAAGCATTAGCTGATAAAGCGCCTCCGGGCAATCCATCGGTGCTGGTAGTCTATACCCTTTTTCTATACTTTTAATAACATCCTGCAAACAATTAAAATTGTAAGAAAATAAACCAGGGAGTCAGCAATAACTTACCTGATTCGACCAATTCCAATAAGGACGCTCACCATACGACATAACCTCCCATAAAACTACACCATAAGACCACACATCAGAAGCTGACGTGAATTTTCTAAAAGCTATGGCTTCTGGAGCCGTCCAGCGGACCGGAATTTTGCCTCCCTAAAACAAAAAAAAAACACAATATAAACGTGAAAATAAGCTTTCAAAACAAAAAACCACTTACCCTTGTTGTATATGCATCGCTTGCATTTTCAATCTCTCGTGATAGACCAAAGTCAGCTATTTTGCATACAAGCTGTGCATTGACCAGAACATTGCGAGCTGCTAAATCTCGATGCACATAGTTCATATCACTTAGATAAGACATGCCACTAGCGATGCCACGTAGCATTCCAATAAGTTGCAGTGTTTGGAATTTTCCATCGTTAGCACGCAAAAATGTATCCAAGCTACCATTTTCCATATATTCTGTTATGATCATAACAGGATTTGATCGTGTTACAACACCTTGAAGGTAAATAACATTTGGATGATCGAATTGCCCCATAATTGAGGCTTCAGTAAGAAAGTCACAGCGAGCTTTTTCTGAGGAACCTGTTTGAGATACAGCTGTTAATGTTTCTATATCAAAAATAACAGTTAAAAACTATGGATTATGTAGAATGTATTTAAGAAATAATGTTTACACAAATGACGTATGTTTAGTTTTGTGACACTGTACTTATAAGCTCAACGCTCGAAAGCTAAATTTTGGAAGAATAACAGTAACAAGCACGGCAGAGCTGTAGTCTTGTTTAACTAAACGAGTTTCAATTATGCATCGTATGTGTATACGATTTCCAAGGTTAGCTTAGTTTTTAGAAGCAGACAAACATAAGTTCATCAAAGAACTGCGAAAAGATGAAAATCTGATTTTTAGATGCATCAGCATTGTGCTGAAAAAAAATTAAAACTTAACGCTGGATGCAATTCTAGAGGTGGTTGATTTTCAAGAACACCCTTTCCAGGCACTTTCGTTTTTAAAAGTGAGCTGCTACCGGTGACATGAAAATGTTAGTTCCCAAAACGGATTCCAGTTGTTAAGATAAACGGTTTGAATCAGAGTCTAATTACAGCAATTATATCTTGATCAAAACCAAGAGTCTTCCAACAAACGGAATGGCCATCTTTGCAGATTGTTTTAAATTGTATTTAAAGGATTTATTTTTGTATACAAGATACGTTGTCAGAGAGTGCAAATAACTCTACAAGCTGGGGTACATAGAAAATGTGTCGATTTCGAAAAAAATATCAGTCACCTTGAAGAAGATACAACAAGTTGACGCTCAACTATTTTCTTCGATAACTCTTGTGACTGTGATTGACCAATTCAATGTTACAGAAATATGCTTGTTTCGTGAAAAAAAAAAAATCAATGGAAACCCAAACAAAAGTCATGTATGTTTTGTATAATGTGAAAGTAGTATTGCTTGGTGCTCACCTGGCTTCAAGGTTTTGATTGCAACATCAATGTCTTGGACAAAGTTAGGCGGTATTTTGAGACGACCCCGGCACACATCTCCAAACTCTCCGCCACCTTAAAATAAAGAATACAAAACTTAATAGATCTTAAGAGATGCACATTTTTAGCTTACCTATGATAGCTTCTATAGTAATATAACTAGCATCAATCTCTCGAGCAAATTCACGTATTGCTTGATTGGGATCTTCGTATGTATGAGGATCAACGTAGCTTCGACTTGTTCCAAAGAGAGGGGTAGTCACTAGAATATTTTTTTGTGCCATGATAGCCATTAATTAAGGTTTCTTCACAAGTTTGTTAACAATTAGTATTTTCAAATTTTTAAGTTAAAAAAAATATACTACAACAAGGCGATCCATTCCAAAAACCATACCCAAACCTGACCCAAACAAAAAAAAAAAAAATATAGATAATTGTTTTTTTCTAATTTTCGGATATTAAAATCAATTTTAATATAAGCAGAAGCGTAACGTGTGAAAGGTATGAAGTGCGCCAAAGGGAAATACAACTGAAATCTTGCACGCGGAATAAGAATTTTGAACTAAAATAAATTAAATTTACCGTTGGATTGGATAGTCTTAACAATTGGTGTAGTATCCATGGCGTGAACTAAAAATTAAAAAAAAAACGTAAATACAAAACAAAATTAAAAATAATATAAAAAAAACAAAGGTTCAAGACTACGTTTTAAGACCAGCTATTAGTTTCCGAACAGAATTGGTGGTCTCTAAGTGTGTATGACATTAGAAAATAGCTCTCTCTTATATAACCTGTTGGTGCGGAACTGTACCAAAAATACAAAATTGTCTTCTCAATAACAATATAAATAAAACCATTAGGACGGAGATGAGAATGAGGTTGCTGGTGTGGCTACTGTGGAAGCTCATCCATCACCAATAAGTAATTCAAAATCAAATCAAAAAGTCACAAGTTATAATCGAATGAATTCGTCTGCCGTTTACTTGCAGGTTCGATGTTTGAATCCCAGAAACACCAATGAAAAAACATGTTTTAAATAGGTATCGCTTTTCGAGAATAATTGTAAATTTTTCTGATAGTAATTTATTGCCATTAAAAACGTTTATCGATTCGCCGTTCGGAATCGGCAGAAAAGGTATGGTTTAATGAAATGCGCTGGGCCCCAGGTCTTCGCGCTCTGTGAAGCCACCCTTTTTATTTGATTGTTAAGTCTTGGTCAGCATGTCTGCTTTTTAAGTGGGAGTTCGAGGTTCATATTTGAGAGACATCTAGTGTTCTAATTACACTCGCTCATAAAGCCGTTCGGCAAATATTGCACATACCTGAAATGCGTTAGACCCCGAGGGTTAACTCACTTTGTAACGTCGTTCTATTTATTTATTCATTCCGCGGTCCGCGGCGTACGGGTTAGGTTGTCGGGGTCCTAAGTAAGAGGTTGAGGTCCTAGGCCCCGAAATGTACAAAATGGTTTGTTACATATAGTGCCTTTTTCCAAGGTATTAGCAAATCATTTGTAGTGAAAAGTGCTCCATCAATTAGCAAAAATTCGGGTCTCTTCCTAACTACTGTTGTGCAGAAACATTTACATTTTAAACTCAATGTTATCGAACGAGTCGAAAGTATCTTATTCTGAATGGAATTTTCCAGAAAAAGAGGAAATTTACTGTCACTTTTTCGATAAAATGTATGATACTGTGAAATTGCTTTACTCTGACTTCTTCATCAGTTCGCATTGCATACCTTAATTTTTCTAACGTAACCCAACCCAGAACAGCAATCACACTGACTTTTCAATTATTACAAATCAAAATAAGAGTTCCTACTTCAATCATTTAACGAGGACGATAATGCGATAATGACATGCTCAAATGAAAACTAAACTCAATCTAAAAAATATATAAAAACAACTTTCCAAATACTTTTATACGTTTATACCCATTTCACAGAGCAATTTCAAAACTAAACAGGGATCTCCACTCTCAAACGCCGGTTATTTGCCCGAAAATTTTAAATGCTCCCTAGATTTTAAAAATGCTTTGTGAGATCTGGCATTAGTCTGAACATGCAAACTTATGAAACTCTAAAAATAATTAAAAAATAATTTTTATGTATACAGCTGATTTTAAAGTAATTATGTAACTGTAATTGTTATGTTTATACCCTACCGTAAGTGTGTTATGTAAATACTATGATTTTTTTTATTAAATTTGTGTTTTTTCCAAAAGCAAAAAAGGTTAAAGCCAAAAAAGTAATCATAAAAAGCGAAACAAGTGTGTTTCAACAAAAAAATTTTGAATTTTGTTGTGTACATATTTTTATTAACACTTACTATAGGTAACGACGAGTCCTGGATACACATATACACATATTTATATGCATGTATATATATATATATTTTTAATAAAAAACATTAAATTTGTTTTGTTTTTAAACATATTCGGGATATCGGGGAAGAGAAAAATACATATAGAAATATATTTAATAAAATGTTTGTTGTTGCTTGGTTAAAATTCATAAAAAATATTAAAACAAAAGTCAATTTAAACTTAACACGTGTAGTTGTATGAAAAGGAATTTCAAACATGTGATAAATGAAAGACGTTAATACAAAACAAGTATTTGTTATGAATAAACTTACCTTCGTTGCTGGCATAATCCAAGGGTAATGGCAAATGGTTGTTCGTCTTCTTATCTAGCTCGTCTTGGTTTTTCGATCGCAAGAAAAGAACTGTCGCTACGATTACTAGGACTAAAATGAAAACTACAGCCACTGTTGCTCCAGCAACTATTCTCATTTGCATTGAGTCATCATAAACTTTAAAGGGAAATTTATTGTCAAAAAGAATAATTTTACAAAATTAAAGTAATAATAAATAAAGCCTACCAGGACTAACACTTTGATGTGTTTGTGCATAAACAATATTACTGTAAGTTCCGTAGCCATTTAATGTCTTGCAGCGCACTTGGAAGCCGTATTCAGAGTTCTCCTGCAATCCATCGATGTGAATTTTAGTTTCTTTTGTAGTAAGAGCTGTTTTGTTAATGGCATCCAGTTCGGGTTTGGGGAACCACCTCACTTCATAGAACTCAATTGGTGAATCACTATGAATAGGCTTATCCCAAACTAAATCTGCTTCTTTGCTGGTAATGGAAACAATGCGCACATTAAAAACCGTACTTAGTATTGCCGATTCAGTGGTGAAAATAATTTCTGTATATTCTGTTTTAATGGCTGAGCCATCGTCTGATGATGAAGACGACGAAGTACTTTTATCTGAAATCGAGTCTCCAGCATTCGATGTTCCATTGTCACCGTCCGCGGTATCATTATCCGGGTTGACTGTGTATGAAACTCCATTCATGGAATGAATTTGAATAGTATATGTAGTCACTGGTTCGAGATTTGTCAGAGTAAGTTTAGTTTCGTTAAAGGTGTCTGTCGAGGGATTAAAAACAACATTCGAAGAACACGAACCACATTTTACTCTGAAAACTATATCACTTCGGTATTTGGTGTCGAGGAGCTCATCTGCCCGTGTTGGGGTATTCCAAGACAGGATAGCACTTGTTTGATCGACGAATAAAAGCGTTAGATTAGTTGGTGGCGCCGGAGGCTTGTAACAAGGCATTTGTTTGCCATCTCTTGGATGACGATAATAACCCGATTGGCATGGGCAAAACTCCACACCAATTTTCGAAGACTTGGAATTAAGGGGGCAAGCCGTGCACTTGCTTACCTCCACAGAGCGGAATGTTCCAGTAGGACATTCTAAAAAATTATAAAACAAAATGTTTGCAATTTAAATTCCGACAGTCCTTTAAACGGACGTTATATAAATTTTTGAAAATAGATGTGTTTTCACATTCGTAACTTGGCAAAAGTACTTGAAGTTGTGATTACTTACCGTTGCAAGTTTTATTGACATAATCCGGCTCGAAGCCAACCTTGCATCGACACCCTCCCGTTAGGATAGTCCACTTGCCATCACCTTTGCAAAGATACGTTGGCGGTTCATACGGTTCCGCATTACTGACGCACGTTCCATTCTGTTTTTCGATTATCGTGATTTCTCTGCCAGTTGGTGTTTCATTAAAATGAGCAAAATTCTCAGTAACACTTGGACATGTTATATAATACACTTTAACAGCCAGAACACTAATACAAGCTCCCTGATCGCGAAACGCAAAATATACACCTTTCTTCGTTACTGCTATACTTTTCACCTCCGTATTGATATCAACATCAGAGTTTTGATTAAACCGTCCTTCTCCAGCAGCTATGCGCGCTGTATAGATAAGACAAGTAAATTAATATTTATATTATCGTTTTTATTTTTTTTAAGGGACAAACCGATGAGCTTATAGCTTTCTGGCTGCCATGGCGGTGGTTCCCTTGTAGCAGCATCGAATTCGTAAAACAACAAACTAAACGTTTCTTTACAGGACAACGCATTTCCTACAAAAACAAAAAGAATTGATCAGGTTCTATCAAACGAATAGGGTTCCTGAATGTGTGTGTATAACAAACCTGGAAATAATGAACAATCTCTTATTGTAAATTGAATTTCTATATATAAACGATTCGCCGGTCCACGATCGATGAACGGTGACCATAGCCAATTATTAACATTATGATAGGCAACATCACAGACCACATAGCTTCTCCAATTGATACCTTTAACAAAATCTGTAAACGATTCTTCCACCCACTGTAAATGAGAAGTTGAACTAAGTTGCTATGCTCTTGAATTTTTTGAAGAAAACTTACACCAGGTGTTTGTGCCTGAGGACCATATGGGTATCTGGTCCATTCTAATGTTGCCTCCCTCGTTGTATCTAATAAGATCACTGTGAACAAGATAGAGATTTGTATGAAACCAATTGCAATTGGAATAAGTTAACAAAATCGTTTTTATTGGTTTTTGATAAATTTTGCCGTTGGGGAGGGGTAGCTCCCTTCGTAAATTCTTTCGTTCGTTCTTTTTCAGACAAAGATTAAGTATTCTCCCGGTCAAAATATTTGCAAAGGGGTTGTTTTAAGAAAAAAAAAATATATACATATATGTCTTATGTAAACATCAATACCAACTATTTTTGTTTAAAAGAAGAAAAGTTGTGTTAATAAATGGCGGAAGTAAGGCTTTCCTTGGAAACTTGGATAAAAAATATTTCAGAAAAACAGAACAGGCATGGATGAAAGAATGTCTTGCTGACTTGATGTAAAATGACTTTTCGTGGCTTTATTCCAACCGAGAGGCAATACCCACTTTGTGTCATATCCCTAACTATGTATGCTTTAAGCTTTCGTCTGCTTGGGGCAGTTGGTAGTTAAGTAAATCAACTACTCCGGTTCAATTCGCAGTCATTCCTTGCTCTGTATTTTTTATTGACTAGCCATTGCTTGTGCAACGGTTTATTGTATGGAGAGTTCCAACTCACGTGTTCTCGTATGCTATGGCCCATGTAGCAATGCATTTAATGCGAAAATTATTGAGTCGCACAATGCACTTTTAGATAAATCAAATGCTAATGCTTGTTAGTATTGCGAGGATTTAAAAAAAATATATCTATCCCCATTTAGCTATAAAAATGTCTACACTCAAACTAAAAATTGAAAACTTGTCGAAAGGTTTCGATCAGCTGTATAAAGTTTTCAATAAATCCTTTTCAAACCTAGCATCATTTCCCCCTCTCTGTAGCTCTATTGAAATATCTACGTTTACTGAGGACTAAGAAACTCCAATTCCCCAAAAAATTCTTGATTTAAAGGAATTCAATGCTCAGTCTATTTCTGATCGATAAAAAAAAAAAAATTGTGAAAACACAGTGACTAGCAAAAATTTGAGCCCTCCTTCAAAGCGCAAGACCTTGAGAGGAAACAAAAATAGATCATTGCCATCAAAATCCAGCTTTGATCCTGAATTTGGTTCATCTTTTACACCAATGAAGGCAGTTCAAACTATCTTTTGCCCTATCAAGCTAGAATCAAAGAATGGTGGACTTCTCTTGATAAAAGGTCGTATTGTGATAATCTAAGCAAGGTACAACGAACAGTCTTTTTGTGTATAAGCGGGGCACTGAGATCAACACCTTAGCTGCTTTAAAAATACTCCTTAATCTCACACCACTAGATATCTTCAGCAAACAAATGGCCGCCAGTACAGCCATTCGTATGAGAGCTATCTCCCAATGGACCGTTAACAACATCAGCCACGCTATAATCCTGAATTTATTCAGATCAATCCCTTGCCACTCCGACTACACCATCCCCCAATTTGTTTTTGATAATGAGTTTCAAGTCTCAATCCTATCGAGAACTACATGGGAAGACGAAGAATTCTTGAGAGATAATTCGATTTATTTCTATACAGATGGTTCAAAAACCCCTTCTTAACGTAAGTCTTTCATTCTGCCTTTCTAACCATTGTAGCGTGTTCCAAGCGGAAATTCTGGCGATCAAAGAGGTCCTATCATGGCTAAAAGAAAAAGTGATATGTCCTCAACGAATATCCGGATTTTCTCAGACAGTCAAGCTGCCCTCAAATCACTCGGCGCTTTTTCTACGAACTCAGTAACCGCCCTTAACTGTCGCCTATCTCTTAGGGAGATGGCTGAACAGTTCAATATTCACCATATTTGGGTGCCGGGGCACAGATATATCGTGGGTAACTGCAAAGCCGATGAACTCGCCAGAGAAGGAACGTTCTACCGATCTCAACCAGCAGGTTGAATTTTGGTATACCAATCGCTACATGTAAACTTATACTAGAGCAAGAGGCAATGGATAGAAAAAGCTACAATAATGGCCAAAACTAGATCCAAAAATCACAAGACATTTCTTATCCATAACCAGCAGATTTCACGTTAGCTCCGTAATCAATGTCATCATACGAAGACACGCCATAAGACTCGGCATTTCCTCTAATTACTTCTTCAGAAGTTGCTTAGATGAGGAGGAGGAGGAGGAGGAGGAGGAGGAGGAGGAGGAGGAGGAGACAATCCCATTCCTCCTCTGCTCATGTCCTGCACTCTCTTTTGAAAGAAAACGGCATCTAGGAAAATATTTTCTTGATGATCTAAAGTCTAAACGATCTGGCTAACACAGATACCCTACATCTCTTTCGCTTTATCAAAAGCTCCAAATGGTTTTGTAAAGACAATGGACCTTATTTTGGTCTAAGTATGTCAGTTGTTTTCCTGACAGCCATTTTAGCCTAACCTAACATAACGTTAATTCGTCAAAAAGGCATGTTTTTGCGATTTTTTTATGAGGAACCAGTTCAGATTTCTTGATTAGAACCAATAACACATTAAATAGTGACATTTCAAGAATGTTGTGTAAAGTTTTCAACAAAGAATTATTTAAAAATACGGCAGTAAAAAATAAAGGCAAGTTGCGGTGCTGCCCATAACTTGGTGCTGGATCATCTGAGATCAAAAGATCAAAGTTCATTCGCTAGATAGTAGTTTTCACCACCTAATGTGGAGGGGGTTTTTCGAAATTTTAATTTTTCACTTTCCGGAACACTTTGAAGGGACAAACGTGAAAAAAGTCGGCTAGTTTGTTGTAAAATGAAAATTATCAATAAATTTGAAAAAAAAACTTTTAGCCACAACCCCGTAAATTATGGACATCTAAAGTGTTCAAAATTTCAAAAGGATCGGTGCAGTAGTTTTGAAGTTATGAGGGGCACCGACTTTAAAAAAGTAAGTTGTGGGGAAAACGCTTTAAAGTTTTGAACACTAAAAAACACACACACACAAAAAAAAACACTATAACGACAGGTATAAAAATATTCGAAACTTGTCAATCTCCAATCTACTTGAAATTTTGACACAATATTCTTAAAGTATAAAGCATTCATTTAAAAAAAATAAAAAAAATAAAAATACGTCAGCTATCAGCTTCAATTAACGATTGGATCTGTGAAGAACACAACCGTAGATGGTATGCCTCCATTGGATGCAGACATACCAAACGTATGCTCCCCAACGTTAGTAAGATGACTGCAACATTTTTGCTTGTCCGTAGCAGAAAAGACTGTAGAGAGCTTATTGGCTTCGCAGCGGGGTCTCTTTGACAAACATTTTAACGTGTTAGGCTTAAGTGATCCCGCACTTTGTGAACCTTGTGGAGAAGATCAGAGCACTTCCACTGTGAATATCCTGCTTTTTCTCGCATGAGGTTACAGATACTTGGCGCAGACATGGTGAGAGCTGGTAACTTAGGCTCCTTATCATGGTGGCGTCTTTTGGCTTTTCTCTGAACATCTGGAAAGCGATATTAGAAGGTTGCTAACTGGTAGTACAATGGACCGGTATTTAGGTCTGAGTGGTCCAGCTGGTATTTTAAAAACCTCCCACAGAAAAAAAAAAATCAGCTTATATCGTCTCGTATACTCTTTCCATTTCAAATGACTATTGATGATCTTTGCGTGAAAGTCTGTACGCACTGTCTTAGGGAGCATTCAAGTATTACGTAACGCAATTTGGGGGAGGAGGGGTATCGTAAGACGTTACGATGCGTTACAGGGGCGGGAGGGGTCTTTCTTACAACACGTTACGTAATATTTTATTTTAAATTAGGGAATAAAAGATATATGATTACCGCAATGGCAATTAAAAGTATACCAAGGATAAAAACTATAACATAACTTTTTGCGACTTTAGGGTAAAATGGTCACTTAAATGTTACGTAACGTTTAGAGAGGGGGAGGGAGGGGGTACATAAAAACGTTACGGTGCGTTACAAGGGGAGGAGAAGGGGAGGTGGGTCAAAAATCTTCAAAAACTGCGTAAAGTAATACTTGAACGTTTTTTTTAAATATTTTTATCGTAAACGTTTACATTGTTTAAGAAAGTTCAGCCTCAGCTGAGTAGTCACTAATATTGGATCACATTTTTGAATTGTTGGGCTTAAAAGGCCAAATTCTATTAGTAGGTTACTTTAATTAACCAGATGTTCAAATGGTTACCTTCTTACGATAAATCTTTCCAAAATCCCTCTTTAAGTTCCCCGCAACATGAGCTTTTCTGCTAAGACAGTAAATTATCTCTATTGACTCCTTTAGATATTAAGAATCCAAATGATTGTTTATATACTTTTGACTTTCGAAACGCGAATTTCATTTTGCTATCGAATGGATTTATACATGGGTGGTAATGCAAATATATAAACTCTTGCAAGAATTGAATGAAAAAAACAATTCCCCCAGAAGTCGCTTAGAAATATTAGATTCTGTCAACCGTGGTTTATACCTACCAAGGAATTAAAAGCTCTAAGGAACAAAAGAAACAAGGCTTGGAAGACCTATCTAACTACTTTTTTTCCAACTGACCACCAACTATTCATAGGCTTTTTTTGAAGACTTTAAAAACGCTTTGTCAAAATTTATGACTTTGTCACCCAATACGGGTGATCGGACCAAAAAATGGCGTATCAAGCTCAATGAAGCTAAATCTGCACATATAAGGCGTGTTTTTTTTTAAGCTAGTATATAGTACAGCATTCGAGTTAAAAAAAAACGATCTGTCCACAGTATTTTCAGTTCTATTTTCAGCAACAAGATGGAGCTCAACGTCAAAGCTTGCTGCTACTTTTCAAAGCTCCCTGTGAAATTCAAGATGAAACAAAATCAAACTCATACCAGGTTTGTTTCGTTATTTGTTCTATGAAATGAATACCGATACAAAGCCGGATATGAATTTGTATTTTTTTTTTTTTTTTTAATACATCAGATTCTCTCTTACAGCTCTTTTTTACTATTTTTGGAGGCATCGTCCAGTAGTGAAGAAAGCTCTATGTCTAAGTCAGCTGTTTTGTTGAAAAAAACTTTCGGGTATGTTCGGGGAGTATGTAAAAAGATATTAAAAACTAATCTTTGATAAGATTTTCCATTGGCAAACAGAATCAATTTATTTTTTATCCAAACCTGTGGTAAAGCAATTTTACACTATTGACCAGTCTTTTCGATAGGTTTAGAAAGAAAATAAGTTGATTCTATTTAAAAAACCGTGAAATTGAACTATGCCCCACAAATAAACACTTACTTACTTACTTAGGTGGGCATTACAGTTCGGGGTGAACCTGGGCCTCAACCAACATCCTTCGATAACGACTTCTATTTCGGGCGAGCTCTCTCCAGTTTCGCACTCCAAGTCGGTTGAGGTCATCCTCCACTTGATTGCGCCACCTAAGACGAGGTCTTCCCCTTCCGCGATTTCCCTGCAATGTGCTTTCGAACACCCGACGAGCCGGAGCGTTTGGGTCCATCCGCTCAACATGGCCCAACCATCGTAGCCTCGCGATGCGTACTCTTCTGGCTATGCCCATGTCGCGGTACAGCTCATACAGCTCGTTGTTGTATCTTCTTCTCCACACATTGCCTTCGCATACGGGACCAAAGATCATTCGGAGAATTTTTCTTTCGAAACGACCAAGGGTTTCCTCATCCGCTTTCGATAAGGTCCATGCTTCCGCGCCGTACAGCAGGACTGGGATGATTAAGGTCTTATATAGGGTTACCTTGGTTTTTCTGGAGAGGGTTTTGTTTCTCAATTGCCTTCTTAACCCAAAGAAGCAACGGTTGGCAAGAGTTATTCTCCGTTTGATCTCCGCACTGATGTTATTTTCCGTGTCTACAGCGGATCCTAGGTAGACGAAGTCCTGTACTACCTCGAAGTTATGTCTGTCACAAATATGTCTGTCACAAATAAACACAACCCAAATTAAATTAAGTTGAAACCCGTCTTGCTAGTCCCAAACTTGAATTTCTATTGAAGAATGTTTAATTTTCATACATATATCTTTCCCTTTTGACCATTTTTTACTGCTTTGTTTGTTTGTTTGATTTGTTTTTTTCTTGCATTGGGCTATATTTTTTAGTCAAATAATTCCATGAGAAATGCTATTAGCTTCAGCAAAAAGAACTAGTGCAAAATCCTGTATTATATACACCACCAGGTAAGAAACAGGGCTAAAATTCAATATGAATATAGTTTTTATTTCTTTAATTTTTAATCGAGAGAAAAAATTTCTTTGCAAATATCACATTTTTTTTGAACACGTCCTTTCGAAAAAGCTTTGATGAACTGAAATCATTGGTGGTGCCATCTTATTTTCAAAGCTGGAAACTATCAATCCACAGCAATGCCATCCCTGTTTTCACTGTGGAAAATTACGACAGTAAAATGATTTGTTGTTGTTCCCCAAGGGAAATTTTTACTGTACTATATACTAGCATAAAAAAAAACACGCCTATAATGAATGAATTTGGATGCAAAGCTAAAATGGAAACAGCATATCAAAGAGAAAAGAGACGAGCTCAACTTAAAATATATAGAAAAATGGGCACGACTGGGTCCCACGAACTTGCGATTGTGTTCTAAATACGATATCAAAATCTAAAGCTGAGTCAAAGGCTTTGGTATTAGCACTTCATAATATTTTTACATCATAAGAAAAAAAAATCCTAAATTAATCCTTCACACAAAATCTTATCGAAATAGTTGGAGTCGTTTTCGAGCAAAATAAGTATTATCATATCGGTATGACAGGTACCGTTATTTCAAGATCTAGAGACTCAATTTCAAAAACCCCTCTGTAGGCTGCTCCACAGACCTTATCTGCAAATTTTGAAGAAAATCGGTTCATTGGTTCAGGCTGTAGATCCATATACAGACAGATAGACAGACAGACAGACAGACAGAATTGCAGGACCCACTTTTTCGTATTCTCTATCATCGTAGTGTCATGTTTAATTGTTATCTCAACATTTTTTTTCTGCACGATTGCAAGACTTGCCTAATAGTACCTACACTTAATCGCAAGTAAAAATTTCGGTAGAAATTCTGACTTATCTGTCGAAAACAAAATAATGCTTTATAAACAAGTACTTAGACCTGTTTGGACCTATGGAATCCAATTATGGGGCTGCACAAATAAAACAAATACTGAAATCATCCAAAAGTTCCAAAACAAAGTCCTTCGTGGAATTGTAAATGCACCATGGTATATAAGAAATAGCGATTTACATTGTGACCCACAAATAGAAATGGTTACAGAAGTTGTAAGAAAACATGCTGCATCACACAATCAGCGACTGCATCAATTCTGAAATGGAGTCCGTATGAAATACGAGAGGCAATGTTCGGGGATTAAGAAGAACCAAGCCAATGGTCTAAAAGTCATGGGAAGCATTAAAAGTTTAAGCTTCCTCTAAAGCGATTATATTATTGAGAAAGAAAAGCCTGTTTTCGATCGTTCATAGATTGGTTCTGATATCGAGGAGTTTTTAATGAGGTAAGAATCCCACACTACTAGGCGTCGAATACTGCCAGTGTTTTTGAAGATTTCCTCCTGACAAAAGAAAAAAAAAAATCAATAACGGTGTTTTCTGAAAAATGACTTCAAAAGTTTTTGTTCTTTTGTAAACTCTAAAAAAAAACCAAACGGCTAGCCAACCTCATTTATGATAGCACTTCCTTAAAAATACTCCCGACATTTGCAAATCGTTTTTTGTATAAATTTAGATATTGATGAAAATAATTTTCAGCAGAACTCGAAAATAATTAATTGGTAACCATATTGCTTCACTCGGTTTCTCACTGAGAGATATCACATTGTCGACCATTTTGCCCTTTTACTGAGATTTATTTTTAGAAAATAATTGTTTAGGTTTTTGATTGAGATTTATCATTTATTAAAAAAAATATCTTTCTTTGGTTGACTTTCATCAGACTGGGACAGCAAACGACGCCATATTTCTTACAGCTCTTTTAACATTTTACTTCAGTAAGGTTTGCCATTTTGTGATGGAAAGATATACAAGTTAAAATTTACTACCGAAATTCGGAGTGAGTGGCCTCAACGTTACGTCCAATTAACGATGAGGCTCATTTCTGGCTGAACGGCTTCGTCGATAAACAAAATATTGGTCAGGCAGCAATCCACACGTACTCCATGAGTCATCATTGCATCCATAAAAAATTACGGTTTGGTGTGCGGCCAGCGGGGCGCAGCGTCATTGGGCAGTACTTCTTCAAGACCGGCACGTTACTGTGAATGGGTATCGCTACCGTTCAATTATAACCGAATATTTTTGGCCCGAATTGGATGATATGGACTTGGAGGACATATGATTCCAACAGGACGACGCGCGCCACAGCGAATGTCACAATCAATTTATTGGAAACCAAGTTTGGAGAACGTGTTATGCGCGATTCCAAAGACTGTTTCTACGAGCTCCTTGAAGAAACATATGAGCAGTGCCCTAGACACGACGTGAAAATCGTTCTTGGCAATTTAAACGCAAAACCATAGCCTCCACGACAAAACCTCCGAAAACGGATTGAGGCTAATCGATTTTGCTGCGGGGCTAAATCTTGTTGTAAGTAGTACACGCTTTCCGCATCAAAATTCATAAAGGTACATGGCGATCCCCAGATCAATTAACCGTTAACCAAATTGACCATGTTGCGATCGACGCAAGGCACTCTTCCAGTGTGTTAGATGTCCGAACTTTCCAAGGGGCCAACTTTGACTCGGACCACTACCTTGTTGTAGCCAAGGTACGAATGAGGATATCTTGTTCACGACCTGCACGAACTAGCGCTGTGAAGAGATATGACGTCGGAAGCCTACAATCGCAAGAGATTGCAAATGACTTTTACAATCGAGTGTCCCTTCAATTATCCTTGAATCCTATGCCGTCAGCATTAAGCATTGAAGACCAGTGGCAGCAATGCCAAGAAGCCATCAGAACCGCTGCCTCTAAGGTTCTGGGTTTCGGTCGGCCCAAAAACGAAACCCATGGTTCGATGAAGAATGCAGGCAGGCAAATGCAGCCAAGCAAAGAGCACGCCAAATGCTGATGCAACAACGAACAAGGGCTGCTTACGATCAGTATAACGAGATCTACAATGAGAAAAGAAGGGAAGAACACCGAATTCTCAAAAAGAAAAGGAAGCAGCATGAGAAGCGCTCGTTTGAGGAAATAGAGAGGTGCCATGACCAAAAGGTAAAAAGATCCTGCCAGTGTGGCAAACCCCGAACTCAACCCTGTAAAGACCAGCAGGAAAACATAGTTATAGAGTCACAGTCGCTACTGAGGATCTCGGAAGACCATTTCTGCAGACTGCTTAACGGCGATGAGGACACAAATTCCGCTGTCAGGCAGATTGCCCCATTCAGCTTGGACGATGATCAAGAATGCCGTCCTCCCGACCTAGAAGAAGTTAAGCTTGCTATATGCAAACTTAAATCAAATAAGACTGCAGGTGCAGATGGCCTCGATGACGAACTCTTCAAGGCAGCTGGAGATCAGTTGGAAAGGAGCATGCACCAGCTGATCTGCATAATATGGTCGGAAGAAAGCATGCCCGATGAATGAAACCTCAGTATCGTATGCCCGATCCTAAAGAACAGAGACCCACAATTGCGCCAATTATAGAGGCATAAGACTCCTTAACGTCGCTTATAAGATCTTGTCTGCTGTAATATGTGAACGTCTGAAACCCCACGTCAACAACTTGATAGGTCCTTATCAATGTCGTTTTAGACCAGAGAAGTCCACAATAGACCAAATTTTCACATTACGGTAGATCTTGCAAAAAACCCGAGAATATAATATCGATATTCACCATCTCTTTATCGATTTCAAGGCCGCGTATGACAGACAGTATTTACAGAGACGAGCTGTACAGAGCCGTGTCTAGTTTCGGCATCCCTGCAAAACTCGTACGACTATGCAGGATGACATTGGAGAATTCACGCTGCTCCGTCAAGGTCGGTAAAGAACTCACCGAGACCTTTGATGTCGAAAAAGGCTTTAGGCAAGGTGACAAACTGTCATGCGATTTCTTCAACATCATACTTGAACAGATTGTAAGAAACTCAAACGTCAACACCAGAGGAACAATCTTTCAAAAGTCTGTACAATTACTCGCCTACGCAGACGATATTGACGTAATGGGAAGAAAAAAGCGCGAGTATTGAAACAGAAGCGGCAAAAATGGGTTTGATGGGTAATGAGGGCAAAACGATGTATATGCTGTCATCAAACAGGGACTCAGAACATCGACGAATTTGACAAAACGTCACAATAGACGGACATAACTTCGAGGTAGTACAGGACTTCGTCTACCTAGGATCCGCTGTAGACACGGACAACAACATCAGTGCGGAGATCAAACGGAGAATAACTCTTGCCAACCGTTTCTTCTTTGGGTTAAGAAGGCAATTGAGAAACAAAATCCTCTCCAGAAAAACCAAGGTAACCTTGTATAACACCTTAAGCATCCCAGTCCTGCTGTACGGCGCGGAAGCATGGACCTTATCGAAAGCGGATGAGGAAACCCTTGGTCGTTTCGAAATAAAAATTCTCCGTATGATCTTTGGTCCCGTATGCGAAGACAATGTGTGAAGAAGAAGATACAACAACGAGCTGTATGAGCCGTACCGCGACATGGGCATAGTCAGAAGAGTACGCATCGCGAGGCTACGATGGTTGGGCCATGTAGAGCGGATGTACTCGAACGCTCCGGCTCGTCGGGTGTTCGAAAGCACATTGTAGGGAAATCGCAGAAGGGGAAGACCTCGTCTTATGTGGCGCAATCAAGTGGATAAACCCCTCAACCGACTTGGAGTGCGAAACTGGAGAGAGCTCGCCCGAAATCGAGATCGTTATAGAAGAATGTTGGTTGAGGCCCAGGTTCACCCCGAACTGTAGTGCCCACCTAAGTAAGTAAGTAAGTAAAAACGTTTTTGTTTTATTTAAAAAAAAAAACTTTTGTAGCGCTCTCTCATAAAACAAATCGACGAATTGGACGAAACATGGACCATATCTAAAGCGGATGAGGAAACCCTCGGAAACCATCTGTTACAATTATCAAGCATGCTTCAGCCGGCAGTTGTTGATGTGAATAAAGCAGCTGTTTGAAGCCAAACTGTCACCAAATTGCATTCCAACTCAAGCAGAAGAAATATCAGCTAAGGTACTCCCAGACATTTAAAGCTTTCTTTGCATTTATAGCAGTTCACTGTGTCCACTCAATCTCAGAAACCGAAACCTTTTGACTTGACACTATAAAAAACTGACCTGAACTTCGTAAAAGAATTTTTGCCTTCAAGGAAAATCTACGAGGAAAGTAATCAATACCCGGATGAGAAGATTTTGACTATAAAGCAAGTTCCAAGTTTTCCTTAATTATTTACCAAAATTTTATGAAGCTCTAAACAACGTGTGTCTCTAGAAGTTATTCAGCAATACAAAGGTAGTGCTAATCTAACAAGAAAACTTTAAAATATATTTTGAGGCAACCTTTTTTAATAGTAACATTTGGTGTAATAGTTAGCATGCCGGCTTTTAACGTCAGAGTCAGTGAATTCCTGAAGTTGTTTTTCCACGGGTACCGCTTTTATCAAGGAAATGGAGTTTTCTGACAGCAATCGCAATGAAATGAAACGTTTTCTCACTTAAGCGTTCAATTAGCAAATAAAAGTAGGTCCCTGAAATGTATCAGGCTCCGAAGCTCTCCGAGGTGGACCACTCTATTTACTTTAATTCTTTATTATCATTTTGATTGCTTAATCCGGAGGAACCAGGGCTACTTGGTTTTGAAAACAAATATTTGAAATTTGATTATATTGCCAATTTCAAATACGCACATTTTACTTGTTCTTTAAAACAAATTACTGTGAAATTCGCGTTGATTTCACCAAATTCTGTAACACAATATAAACGCAAAAAAAACACATACCACAGTTCCGTAAATCTCTTGAAAATTGAAAATTATATAAAACGGTATCCTATTACTAAACATCTTACTACTTCTTGGCTTACCGATGAAACCGGTGGAATGCAAAAAAACTACACAACATGTGCACACGAAGACGTCCCGATAGACATTGATGATGCTACGCTACTACAAAGCATGTGCTCACGAAGACGTCCCGATATAAACTGACTGATCATGCAACGCTGAAGCTTCTCGATATCACAACAAAAGTCGATGTCAGAGGGAAAAATTTAACAAGGTGGTACATTTTATGATCCTAGCAGCTTATCAAAGGAATCTCAAAAATCGTTTGACAACATAATCGAACCTCCCTTCATTCTATAATTAGTGTCCTCTAGATTAGTGAATGGCTATAAAAATACTGAAATAAATAAAATTTAAGCTTTAAACTTTTTTTAATTTAAAGTATTTCCAAATTCTCATTGCATTCGGAGGCAATACCAATTACGGACAACCATAAAAGCCTACAAATAAAACGTAGCTTTCATTGCAATTTCAATGGTAACAAGTGATAAAGAGAGGCGGTAGATTTTACGACATTATTGGGGATAAGCATCATAATCATAACACTTTTATTTATTATCTTAATCCCAAAAATTAAACATAAGCGAATCCTTCTTTCATTCTTAAATTGGTTTCTCGAATTTAATGAATGGTTGTAAAAAAAAATATTAAAATAATTAAACATTCAAAATTAATTTTTTTTTTAAACAAATCCTGGTATCAAATCAGTATTTAGATCGTTTTATTACATTCAGTATCCAATGAATATAAAAGTTAGACTTCGCTTGTGATAAAAAATGCGGTGCGGTTTATGAGTCCTTTTGGGATAAGCTTAAGCGCTGTTATTTATTAACTTAATCTTTATCGTATGCTTCTTTCATTCCATAATTGGTTTTTTGATACTAGTAAATGATTAAAGGAATCTTGACGTACTCGAATATTAAACTTGAAGTCCATTACGACTAAACGAATAACCATGAAAGTATACAAATACATTTACTACATTTTCCATTGCTATTAGGTAGATTTCTTAGGGTAGACATAGTTTAGTCCAGATATGGTTCCTGTCAAGGTTTGATCCCTGAATTCCCTCAGGAAGAACAAAAACTTTGAAACTACTGGCCAGATTCCAAAAATTCTTTCAGCACTAGGGGTGCTACATTATTCCCCTCCATCACTAATTTAGACTTTATTTCATCACTATAATCCCACGGGGACAGAAACGGGAACGCCGAGAACGGGAACATTAAAGTTACTTGACCGATCTCAAAAATTCTTTCAACTTTAGGATGTAACATTATCCTTCAGTGACATAGACTCCCATTTAGGGATTGCAGTCCCGGAAGGTTTTTTCAATCCCGGGATTTCGGGATTCAGATAAGTCAATCCCGGGATCCCGGGACTAGTCCCGGGATTAGTTCAATATTTTAGACAGTTAAAAAAATTACTTGGTTGATGGCTGATTCATATTTAAATCTATTTGTTGTTGTAGTTCGATGACAAATAGGTGTGAAAACCTTTTGCTTCTACTTTCTAATGATTTTAACTCTTTTGTGCAGAGCTTGCATTGGGTTTTTGTAGTTATTTAACCAGCTTCAAACTTCTTTTTATCTCCGTCATTTTGTGAGGACTTCTTATAATTAAGAAACGTAAAATATTATGAAGGAAATGCACATAAACTAAGTGGTTTTTTGTTTTGAAATTAAGTTTAAATTTAGACCTTACTTGAACACAGCGATATTAGCACACAAAAATACAAAAGAAAAAACCATTTACAAAGGAGTTTAGAAAACGATAAAGGATACCCCAAAAACTAGTTTACTATTTTTTTCCTTCATAGATTAGTCAAATAGATCAAAAACAATGAAAAAAATGGGTCTCGAAAAACATACGACGAAACATACAAACTAGTTTGAAAGTTCTCAAAACACAATCCTGTTTTCAACCATTTTTAAGCCAATGATAAATGTCTAGTAGATACCCAAAATATGTTCTTGCAATTAGGATGCTTTAGCCTTTTATAAATCGAAAATCTGCTCTTACAAAGCTTTTTTATGCAATATGGATGTCCAATTAGAGCTAAATTAGCTTCTTCTTCTTCTTTTTCATTTCCGGCGTTACGAGTAGTGATCTTGAAGCGATCACAACTCTCCCACTTTTCTGCTTCACACTAGTGATCCGCCTGCGGGGTACGCCGCGTTGACCTCAGAAATCGTCGGCAAGCCTCCCGGTTTTGGATTGTTCCATGTCTGAGGCCAACCAAATGCTGCTGTTTTTGCATTTGCTTGTACCAGGAGTGTTTTGGCCTGCCTTTTCTTTTTCGTCGCGAATTTGTTGAAACGTTGTACGATATTGCCTTTTTGACGGGGTTCTGCGGATCTCTCCTTTGAACATGACAATACCAACTGAGCCGGTCGTGCTGAATTTTGTCCAAGATGGTACTTTTGACATGAAGGCTTCCACGGATCTTAGTACTTCTAATTCGATCAAGCTTTGTTACTCCTGCTGTCATCCGAAGCATCTTCATTTCGGCTGCCGTCAATTTGCTCTCATACTTTTTGTACATTGTCCAACATTGTGAACCGTATGTCAGAGCTGGACGGACAACTGCTGTGTAGAGTCTTCCCTTCAACTTAGGGGGCATTTTTCGATCACAGAAGATAGCGGAGTTTTCTCGCCACTTCATCCACCCTACGCTTACTCGATGATTGATGTCGTCATCACAAGTTGCTTCACTATTGATCATAGATCCCAGATATTTAAACTTTTCACACTTGGGAAGCACATTTCCATTCAAATAAATGTCTGGAATAGGCTTGTCTGGATCTGAAAAAGGGCAGCACAGGTATTCCGTCTTTTTAGCGCTAATACGGTACCCATTTCCTTCCAGAACATCAATCCAAACGTCAAGTGCTCGTTGCAGGGATGTAGGATCCTCGCTTATGATGGCTCCATCGTCAGCAAAGAATAATTGTTGTACTTTATTGTCCGTTACTTTTCCTTCGAGCGAATAATCCAGAACAGCAATAAAGAGCAGTGGACTCAAGACACTTCCCTGATGTACACCTACTGTTATTTGGAATTCTTCGGTGACTCCAGCTGGGCATCTCACTTTTGTAACTGCTCCCTCGTACATGTCCATAATTATTCGCACATAGGCTTCAGGAACTCCTCGGTGTCTGAGGGCCACCCATATCAGATCTCGTGGTTGTCGATCGAATGCCTTTTCGAAGTCAACCAACACAATATGCAAATCCTCTAAGGCATCTCGGTGTTTTTCCATAATGATCCTTATGCTTTGGATTGCGTCTGTAGTTGACTTACCCGCGACAAACCCGCATTGGTCATCAGACAGCCTTATTATTTTCCGCAGTCGGCTATCTAAAACCCGCTCAACGATCTTCATAGTGTGGGACATCAACTTGATCGAACGATAGTTGTCACAGCTTCTGGTATCTCCCTTTCCCTTGTACATTGGAAGAAGAAAACTTTCCCTCCATTGATTAGGCAAACTGTCACCTCTTATAAGTTTGGAGATGAGAATCGTGAGCCATCTTAACCCGATGTCTCCCATATTTTTCCAAAACTCATATGGTACCTCGTCTGGCCCAATCGCTTTTCCTTTTTCGGAGTTCTTAACTGCCTCTCTAACTTCTTCGACTGTGATGTCGGATACTTCCGTAAAGTTAGGTGCAGCTGTTGGAAAGTGGCGCCGAGGAAACTGTTCATTCAAAAGATCATCACAATACTGTCGCCACCTGTGAAGAATTTTGTCGTCATCCACAAGTAGCACTCCTTGAGCATCATTGATGAACTTCGGCGAACGAATCTCCTGCGCATTTCTCCTTCTCTGAGCGGCTATTTTGAAAATGGTTGCTCCCTTATTCAAGTGGCTTTGTCTTAGCTCTTGGATTGCCTGATTTGCTTCAGCAGCTGGGGCAGAAATCTCTTCCAGCTCTCGATACAGGCCCTCCGTGCTTTTTGCTTGAAGTTGGGCGCACTTCTTCTTCGCTTCTTTTCTGCAGCTCTTGTATTCCATTTTGAAACGCGCTTTTTCATTTGTATTTCTTGAGGGGCACTTCGACCAAGCTTGGAAAGCTGCTTTCTTCTTTCTAATCACTGCTTTAGCTTCATCATCCCACCACCAGGTTTCTTTAGCTTGTTGGTGGTATCCTTTTGAGACTCCTAACAGTGATTTGGCTCTCTCTAAGCAGGTTCGTTGTAGGCGATCCCACATATTTTGTGCCGTGATTGCATTTGAAACTGCGTCGATGGTATTACACAGCTGACTTTGCATATACGAAATGAATTGCTGTCCTTTGGTTTTCTCTAGATTGTACCACTTGATTCTCCCAGGAGCCTTTGTTTGTTTGACTTCCTTCACCGCATCCGTAAAAAATTCTGTTAAAAGAAGACGGTGTTGTTGAGCGGCAGCTTCTCCTAGTATCACTTTGCAGTCTTTCACCCGAGATTTCATGTAATTGGTTACCAAATGGTAATCAATCTGGGTTTCATTTCCTCCACTGCTGTAAGTGATAAGGTGTCGGTCTTGTTTGATGAACATGGTATTTAGTACGATTAGACCGTATGACTTGCACATACTTAGAATATCTTCACCAGGAGTGTTCCTGGTGCCGAATCCCAAACCTCCATGGCAGTCTTCATAATCCTCGTTTGTCTTCCCGACATGTCCATTCAAATCTCCTCCAACAAACAAATACTCTTCTTTTGGGATGTTCTTAAGTAGGTTATGAAAATCAAGCCAGAATGCATCTTTTTCCTCCTGCTCACATCCTATTTGGGGAGCATATGCACTGATAATATTCCAGACCTTTCCTTCCATCACCAATTTAAGAGACATCAAACGGTCACTGGACTTCAAAATGGTCAACACGCTGTCACATAAACTTTGGTCAAGGATGATACCGACTCCGTTCCTACCTTGTTCCGTTCCAAAGTAGAACATCTTGTAAGCCTTGGTCTTTGCATCTAAGAAACGGGCTTTGTTTGCTAGAGCTAAATTAGCTTATTGCAATAAAAATAAGTTACAATTATCACAAAATAAAGCTTTGAAAAAAATGCTAAATCTCCCTTGGTACACTTCAACCCTAGATCTCCACAGAAAAGTGAATGTTGAGTCGATTTTTGAAAGAATTGCAAACTTTCACTTATTTTTTAATTAATGTTTTCATTTTGAATACTTCAGCCTATACTGATTGTGTGTTTCTCTTTTCCTTTAAATATTATTTGCATTTTGAATATTTGAATACTATCTTCAGGTGTCCTATTCATAATGTATTGCCATCATTATTATTACTTCTCTTATTATTATTTACCTGAGAATATTATTACGATATAAAGAGCTATACACACAGGAACGACAAACTTTTTAACTTTGTTTTAGAATACAACCAAAGAATGTATTGACAGTGAAAAAAATTGTTATTAATTATTATTATTATTAATTCAAAACCAAGTGGAATCCGATTTAAAATTTTTTTAACGGAAAAGTTTCAAGTAGATAAAAATAATAAGCCAAAATAATCAACAAATCAATCCCGAAAATCCCGGGATTCTACGATTCCAATCCTGGAATTTTCAGGACCGAAAAAAGACTCGGGATCCCGGGATTCGAGATCCCGGGATCCCGGGATTGCAATCCCTGCTCCCATTTCATTCACACATTTCCATGGGAACGGAAGATTCCCACAGGAACAAGGTTGGGAACGCAAACTTAGAAGCTACCGCACTGACTTCAAAAATTCTTATTCATTTGACTTTTTAGAGATAGATCTCCTTCTGCTCTATCTGAGACCTCTCCGGAAACTGATTTGTTACCATCATTGCAGAGCTCATTTTGAATTGTGTTTTGTTTCGTGCTTTTTTTTGTCAAGCGTAATTTGGGATTTATTTTTATGTTCAGAAGGAATCGTTAGTTTTTTCTTATATTTTCTTTTTACCATTTTCTGATGTCTCTTTTTTGGAAAAAATAATCAGTTCAAGATTATTGGACTTAGAACAATACATGAAGAAAAGAGTAACATAGATTTATTTCAAGAGCATTATGACCAATCGTTCTAAATCCATATTTTTGTTCTTACTCCACGTCCCCTGCAAAATTTTGTTTGTGTGACTTAGACCAACTGAGCTTTCCGCTGAAGATTTTTACTCATAAGTTTTAAGTCTTCTTTTCCCAAAGAAGCCCAGCCTTGTGCAAAGCATCTTTTTTCAGATATTTTCTATTTATTTTGTTCTTCTCATAAGGCTAAGAAAAAGAATTCCTTAAAAAGTAAAAATAAAAACTGCCAAAAACAAAACAAAATACAATAAACTGAAACCACCCACCGCAGCAGAATACTATTTTTATATTACAAGAGTATGTGTGTAGGAGCGTATGTATATGTATGTGGGTGTCTTCTTCATGAGTGCAATATTGAAAAGAATGGCATGCTTTCCACGTTCTCTTTTTTTAGGGGGATTATGGTAAGGATCCTACTTGGATATTCGTACATGAAGTGATACAAATGTTGCAGAAGTAGTCGACAGGTGGTGATGCAAAGGTAAAAGCCCTTTGATTTGGATTTTTATTTTGCTTTTGTTTTCATGTCTTTTAAGGACATGAGTAAGTCCTGTTAAAGTTTCTTGACTCTCATGTTCTGTGTATGTGTGTGTGTTTTATTTTTTATGTTCATGTTAATGTGCTCAAGAAAAGCCGCTTGTTACCATGGCATGGCACTGAGTAGGAATTTCTTGGCATTGACTTAGGAGTTGTCAAAAGTAGCTTCAAGGCGACATGGTTTGAATGTGGCACTATACGCACATGTGATAGATCATACATATTTTTAATGAGTTTGCTTGGATTTAATCGTCCAAGTGGCTGGCCGCCAAGGACATTAATTGTAGTGCGTCAGCGTTGTAGACAAAAGCTTAACGAAGTAATCACTGATCGAGTATTGATGTACAAATATACCATAATCGTAGTTTGGGAGCTGCAATAAGTGTATGATATGTAAAACAGATTACAGTCACCATCTCAAACCCACAGTTAATTTGAACTAGTCTGTATCATCATCATTTTTAGAAGAAAAATTAAATATTTTTTTGAATTGTTTACGATCTTTTATCTTAACTTAAAAATCTCAAATATTTTCTCATAAATAAATAATTAAATGATGGCGGAACAAGTCAATGAAAGCCTCGGGTTCTTACGCACTTTACGGGCCTTCAGATTGAAGCCGATTCCGAACAATTAAGTGAAAAGCGGGCAATATTATTACTCTCGGAGGCATTACCAAGTCTTCGCGAAAGGCGACACTCGTGGAAAAACAAATGTTTGTAATGAGATTCAAAGCGTGAACCTCCAAGTAACAGACAGACATGCTAACCATTACGCGAACACTACAAAATAGGTCCTTGATATGACATTGCCGATTCTTCATTGTTTTGGTCAGCATGTACCAACCTTTTTAACGAAATCTGTAGTAATCCCCCAAACTATTCAATTTGCAATCCGAATTCGAAACAAATAGTAGCTAAACTATCTGCATTAGGTTTTCATTCGAGCTTCCTGCTATGGTTAGAATCATATCTATCTGGTAGGTCGAACCCAATACGTCAACTTAAATTCAGCTTTATCTCTTCCAATATCTGTCACCTCTGGTGTTCCTCAAGGAAGCCACCTAGAACCTTTGCTCTTTCTTCTTTTTGTTAATGATATCCCTCAAATGATTGAATCGTCTCTCTGTCGTATGTTTGACGATATCAAATTACTAAAATGTATTAGAACGGCATCTGATCGAGTTCTACTTCAAAACGATTTAGTTAGGTTACTTTGCTGGTGTTCTGCACACCAATTACATCTTAACGTGTCTAAATGTGATTATATAACCTTTCGTCGTGGCTTTGAATTGTCAGATTTTACCTATTCAATAAACGGTCTTCAAATGGTTTCCAAAAAAAAGGTTTTAGGAGTCATCTTTGATTCCAAACTAACATTTTCTTTGCATATCGACCATATTGTAGCTAAAGCTAACTCTTTACTAGATTTTATATCCCGAAATTCCAGAGAATTCTCGGATCCTTTCACTTTCAAGGCGTAATATTACTGCTTTGTTAGGCCCGGACTTGAATATGGGTGTGTGGTATGGAACCCATACTACGCTGTACATTCTAATCGAGTTGAAAGCATCCAAAAACGTTTTACTAGAACAGCAATATATAGGCTTAATTGGAATATTCGAATGCCTTCTTCAAGATGTAACCTTCTTGACCTTCAACTACTTAAAACTCGAAGACGATACTTTGAGATAGATTTTATTCGCGATATTCTTGCTTATCGAATTGATTGGTCCTTTCTACTTTCGTTGGTAAAAATAAATGTTCCTCTAAGATAGATTATTTTTTGAACCTTTTCATAGAGTAAACTATGGACTCAATGAACCGATAACACGGTGCTTGAAACAAGCAAATCTAGTAAGCAGTCATATTGACTTTCTAAATAATATTAGTCGTGACTTATTTAAAAAAATGTGATGTTTCAATTAATTATTCTTTATCCTGGTGGTTAGTCTGTAAGTATTTATCTAATTATAAAGCAAAGCATGCAGCTACTATCTTTTCAATTAGTCTATAAGAATATATATCAGTAACCTTTTATATAGTCTGCTTGATGAATAAATAAATAAATAAATAAATATTTTCTTTTTTTTAATACTTTTACTTAACTGTTCTTCTTGTCATTATATTACTTGCCTTCTTAGTCCTTTTTTATAGGTAAAATAATTTTTGCTTACAATATTCAAGTATAATTCAACAGAAGTTGTAAGACATCATCATCGACTACATAAAAGAACGATTTTTCGGACAAGAATGACAAAAAAATACATTTTTTTAAATCTAAAATAAAAATCACGACGACAAAATACAACCCCTTTTCAAGTTTCTATGTGTTCTCCCGCCTCGGTGCCGCCGCCATCCGTGCACAATGGTTAAATATTATTCAAACAACGATGCAATTCTATATTCCTCTTAACCTGCTACTCCTTTTTTTTGACGCTGTGGCTGTGGGTAAATGGGGGTTGGAGACATGAAGTGTCACGAAAGTTTTGTTTTCACAGTGTTATCATTATCTTGTGATGATGGTGAATTGGGGTATTTTTTGTATGTTCCATGCAGCCCCACATTTGTATTTATTCTGTTTGCAAAAGCACTCAATTCCACGATCATTGAACTGCATCCATTTTGGTTTATTTTTATTTTCGTGAGCTTTTTAAGTGCGCTTCTGAAGTTCTTTGCCCCTATTTTCATAGAATGTTTTGTTTTTTGTATTAACTGGTTTTAGCGTGTTGACTATTTGAATGATATAATAGCGTACCCCTTAAGGAAATACAAATGAACGACTTGGTCTCTTTTGTGCAGGTGAATTAATTACATGTAAGGAAAGCATTAAGAGGGAGTATTGAACTCCGAAATTCGTTGGCTCTTTAACGAAACTTAACATTTTAAAAGCTTTCTAACATGAGAGCTGTGGCTCTCGTTTTTAATTTGAACACTCTCATATATAAGTATTAGGGTGGTCCTTAGGAAAAAAAATTGGGGACGCCCCCCGGATTGGTTCAAAATCAGGAAAAAAAATTCCCTAATTTTTTCAAATTTTTATTCCTAACCCTTCCTGACCATATTTCATTAAGAAGTTTTTGTTTTTTCGATAATCCGTTCAAAACGGCTGCTGTTATAAAAAAATTGTTTATCGAGTTTTTGTTAATAACAAATGAAATGATAAATAAAAAAATCTTATTTAATGATAGGTTATTAAAATTGTCGTAGATATCTTTGAAAAAATAGTCCATGTCAAAATGTTGCTTACTTTTGGCGGATTGAGCGAAATAAGAAATCAGCCTTTTTGTTTATTAACAATAGGGTATAAGCAAATGATTCAAACATACACGAGGCTGTAGAAAGTTCAGAGACGCTTCATTTGAGCCTAGTTCGAAGTCTTTCCGTTGATTAGTTCAAAAATGACAGGAAAATAGGGCCAGGAGGGGTTAGAGATAAAAATATGAAAAAAATAGGGAATTTTTTTTCATTTTTTAGAATCGATTTAGGGGGCGTCGCACTCAATTTACGCAAAAAATTTAAATAAGGACCACCCTAATAAGTATTCAACGGAAAATTATGGAAAAGTGTATGACACTCAATATAACATTTCCTTCTTTCTTTCACACTGTCACTCAGCAATTTCTAAAAACCATCACTAAGCGTCAGTGAGTAGCTTCGACCATTTAAACGCAAAAATAAATAAAATACATAAATAAATAGGGTGGCGCAACAGAGCGAGGAGCCCCTGTGCCTAGCGCATTTCTCGCAACCATGCCTTGTGAGGGAATGGAGGGGACCTACAATTTTCTGCCGGTTCCGGACGGCTAATTGAGAAAGCGCTTTTCATGGCAATGAATTTACTAACGGAGGACTTGCCAATTCCTCGCGAAACGCGATACCCGTGGAAAAACATTTTTGCATCTGCTGGGATTCGAACCTCTGGGTTAGCAGGTGGACACGCTAACCATCACGGCACGGGTACCACGCAAAAAAAACTCTCCAAAAACAAGACGAATAGCCTTAGTCCTTGAAAAAATACTACATGGGAGTTTCAGAGCTTACTTCTTAATAAATAAATAGGGTAGGACAACAGAGCTCAGGAGACCCGAAGCCTAGAGCATATCTATCAATCATATTTTAGTGAGGAATGGGGGGGGACCTACAATTTTTTTTTCAATCCCAAACGGCTAACATGGAAGTGTAGTCACTCTCGAAGCCCTAGCCAGATTCTCCCAGAAGGGGGTACATATTAGATGAACTCTTACGTAACTGGCAGATATGCTAAGCACTACACCACACTACCACCAAATCTCACTTCTGAGCAATGCTTTGGGGCACCTTCCCAATTTTTATGCCCCAATTTCAAAACGAGGAAGGGTGTTTACAGAATAGTTGCTGCTTTTTATTGTGGCAAATTCAGCTTCACTCACAAATTCATTGGCTTGCCTTGGCGTGGTAGTATTTTATTTTCGTTTATTTTATTTTATTTTATTACAATTTCAAAGACTATAAACAAAAATAACACGATACTTCAAATAACGCCATGAACTATCGCATCATTGACCAGGCGTTTTTTCAAAAATATTGATTTCTCAACTTATCTACGAGGTGCGGCAATTTGAAACCAGGAATCGACCGATATCTCCCGAGCTAACTACACCAGCTGGTTTGGCGTTGTCTCGTTCGAAAGGGAGGTCTCTTTTCTGATACCAGTTAAATTTTGAAAGCGGTAGCATGTTTGGTTTGTGTTTCGCGCGTGTTTTTGTAAAAGAAGCTTTTTTCTACACGTCGCCGTCGCAAAAATTAGTGACGTAATTAAGAAGGAACGCGCGGTTATCGAATTTTTTGTTAAAAGATAAGAAAAATCCGCGGAAATCTGTCGTATACTTAAAAAAGTGTATGGAGATGATTCTCTGTCGAAAACAGCCGTGTTTGAGTGGGAAAAGCGGTTCAAGGAGAGGCGTGTTTCGATAGAGGACGATCCGAGGCCTGGCGCGGCCGTCACCTCTCGAATCCCCACCTCTCGAATCCCCACCAAGACCGTCCTACGAGTTGAACATCAATAAAGAAACGATTGGGCAGATTTTACACCAGGAGCTAGACATGAGAAAGATTTTTGCCAAGATGGTCCCAAAAATGATCACGTTGGACCAAGAACACCTTTGACTGTCCATCTGTAGTGACCTTTTATCGAAAATTGAGACGGATGAGAAGGACTGGATGAGTACTGTTGTAACCGGAGATGAATCGTGGATATTCGACTACGATCCCGAAACGCGTAGACAGAGACCACGGTGGTGTACTCGAGGCGAAAGAAGCTGCGACGCACGCGCTGAACAACCCATTTGGAGACGACTAACGAGGGTGCTTCGAGGGATGGCAGCGGAGGTAGAAGCCTAACGTATGCTCTCCAACGTTAATAAGAAGACTGAAAATTTTTTCCTATCCCGTAGCAGAATGTAGAAAGCTTATTGGCATTGCAACGGGGTCTCTTTGCCAAACACTTACATCTGTTAGGCTTAAGTGATACCGCACTCTTTTGAGTCTTGTAGAGAAGATGAGGACACCACGGAACACTTCCTCTGTGAATGTCCTGGTTTTTCTCGCTCAAGGTGTAGACATGGTGAGAGCTGGAATCTTATCTTCTACAAACATCTGGAAAGCTATAACAAAAAGAAAATTGCTATCTGGTAGTACAATGGGCCGGTATTTAGGACTGAGTGCTCCAGCTGGCATTTCCAAACCTCCAACAGAAATAACCTCTCCTTTAAATTAACTATTATATATGATATATACTATTATATAGGAAATTTTTCACCTTTAAAATGTGTCTGACTGCTCGTTAAATTTATTGTAATTGTAAGTTCCTTTTTTGGAAAACAATTAAGTCATTCACAAAGTAACAAGGTTATATGTATAATCAATCGTTTACATTTATTAAAATTGTTTGCCTCATTAATCGACGTTATTATAAGTACATCATTATTCGTAATGCTAATTTCCACTTTCAATTTTTTTTTTGTTTCAAAAAAAAGTTCTTCGACTGGGAAATCAAAGATTGCTCATTACCCACGAGATAGACACAAACAAATAAAAAAAACAGGAAGAAATAAAAGGCCATTGTAATGATACTTGGGTGACAAATCGGAAGTCAACTGATATGAGAACAAGAAAAAAGTTCAAAAGTTTCTTTTAAAACAATCAAACTGCACTAAAGGTTGTGACATTTCATGATAATTTTTAACATAAATCTGCCAAAACGATTTGTTTTCAACAACCCTAACCACCCCCTCACCAAGGCTACTAAAAATGAGTGAATGAGTGAGTGTATCTACTGTTTCAACAGAATTTCATTTATCATCCCTGGAAAGTAATAAGGCAACGGCCTGCAAATATCACAAGTAATGAGAGAAGAAAAAGGCAGAAGGGCAACCATCAGGCTCTGCAAATGAGTGCCAGTGATAGTGTTTGGGGGTGGTTGGCAATGGCATGTGATGGGGATTTATACGAAAAGTCGACTAGGACTCTAAAATTGCATCTTTTGCACAGGCAAACACGCCAGAATAAAGATAAAATAAGAATTTACAAAAAAAAACCACCCCTTCATCAAATACAGCACATGTGTGTGGTGATGCTGATTGGTCTTTGGGTGAACGACGAACGAGTTTGGATGATAGCAACAGAAAGGAGGCTTTCGTTGAAAAGGATTTTTGCTTATTTTTTTTTCTTTTTTGATATTTTGTGCGCGACTTTCAAGAATATTTTTGGAAAATCACCAAGCTCCCACCAAAAACTTAAGCGTTAAATGAACTTGAAGAGCATCGAGAAAGGAAAGAAAAAAAGATGAATTGTTTTTTTTTCTCATTTTATGCTTTGTTTAGTTATTTGTTTTGTTTTCTTTTTATTTCAATTTTTATACCATTTGCTCAAAAGTACGGAGTTATTCATTGAGCGTGTAACAACAAAACCTAAGAGAAAACGACATTTTTTATCTTGAAAATAGAAAAGGCGCCATATCTCTTAAAGGAATTGAGATAGGCGAAAAATAAAGCTTCCTTAGTATTTTTTAGAGGGTACTATCAAAATCGCCAACAAGGTCTGCAAAGAACCTGCGTTTTCGTAAACAGACTTCTGCAAAGTAAGGCGCATCGCAAATAATGAAATCTATCTGCAGTAGGTAGATTTTGACTTATGCCACTTACTCTAATTGTGCCCATGGCGTAATTGCTTGTTATGTGGGAGCCCGAAGCCCGGAAACAGAACTGTTTTTGCACGTTTATCGCCTTTAGTGACAAACAGGCAAGATTTTAGAGAGTTATAAAACACTTCCTTAAAAAAAGCTTCTCATTTTGCCGTTCGGAATCGGTCCCCTACATTCTTAGGCCGTGGCGGCATCGCTTTCCAAGCTTGTTGGTTTCAAACTTGGGTTTTTTTTTTTAATTTAATTCTATAGTAAAACTCAAGATTGACTATTCTGTACACTCGATAAAAAATGCATTTTATGAAATAATAAAAAGTATTTTAAAACAATGTTGAACATTTGCGGAACTGTGAAATTTCCAAATGAGTTTTAAAACGTCGTATACCATTTAACGTCCAAGTATTGTTCTGGGATTAGTTTCCATGAAAAAAGATTAACTGTGAACTTGACATTACACTTGTATAACTTCCGGACAGTAGGGAACAAGTATTTCCACACACATTAGCCACAAAAGGGTTGCATATCCAAAACTTGAGAAAGTGTAAGCTGTCTCAAATACAACAATCAGAGCATCTCACCATCATCTCTCCCTTTCTTA
Organism: Melanostoma mellinum; assembly: GCA_914767635.1. Classification (NCBI taxonomy): domain Eukaryota; kingdom Metazoa; phylum Arthropoda; class Insecta; order Diptera; family Syrphidae; genus Melanostoma; species Melanostoma mellinum. The sequence goes on from OU612061.1 coordinate 19,398,179, forward strand.
AAAATTAAAATATTATAAGAAAATAAAGATAGGGTTACCATACTCCGTTCAAAAGGGGAATACAAGTTGTCTGACTTATCTTTTCAATCTCCCCTATTTCAAGGTCCTACACATGAGGGTTAGAAAGTAGTGTGTGACAATGGAATGCTTGAGAGCAAAATATAATTATTAATTGATACTACATATTAAGATCATTCCCATACATTTTCAAACTCAAATTTAATAATGCACGTTCGATGGTCATGAACTCATGATGGAAGGGTAGGTAAGGCTTACTGGTTACTTGGTGTATACATGATGACGACACACAACAAAAGGAGGACGGTATTTATTGAAAGACTGTTAAACAAGATTTTATACGAGTATATATGAAAACACAAGTGTCAGCCCTTAACTCCTAATTAGCCAGCCGTACTCTTTACCTCTATAGGGTGAATGCGTCGGCTAGAGACTTGAATATTCATAAAATTGACAAAAAAAGCGAGAAAATTATTATAGAAACAAACACACTTGAGAAAAAAGCACCTCCACTCATCCCGTTCGATTCAGACATACTAAAACTTAATAAAATCAAAGCCGCTTTAGCAAGGATGTCTACTGGTAGTTGGATTTGACAAGGAATGAAGCATATAGTCTTAAAAAGAGATCATTAAAATTGTTTAATCGCGAGCGGGTATCTTCCACCTAGTTTCAGCTGAATGCTACACTTGCGGTAATAAGTAAAATTACAACAGCCATTAGTATCCATCTACTGTGCAACAAAGAAACTGAAGTTGTTACCCTGGAAGTACAATGAATCGGTAATTCGTCTGGGTGCACCAGCCCAGTATTACAAAAAAAAAAAAAAAAAACCAACAATAAAATCATTCAAAAGTTTGAAACTTATGTGTCTTTCTCAGTTAGAGCTTTGTATATTTATTATATAGTACTATCACAGTTCATTGCTCATTTTCAAAATGAATTTGGAATGTTGTCCACAAGCCTTGTCCACAAGAAAATGAGCAATGAACTGTGATAGTACTAGAATAAATATACAAAGGTTAGAGTTCGTACGAAACAATTCACCACAGTCAAAATGCTGATAGTCTCAAGATTTGGGAAAGGCGATTGATCAAAAAAATGTACGAAATGAGGACGGTACTCATGCCATGGCGATTTTAATTGAATGTGACCATGTGGTTTTATACAATGGTTGGAAAAATTGTTCTTTTTTTATTCTAGATGTATAGATGCGATGGTTTATGTCTGACTGTTACTTGAAAATCTCGTAATTCGAATCTTAGAAACATCAAGTGAAAAGAAATGTTTTCCCACTGGTATCGCCTTTCGTAAGGAATTCCGAGCGTGATTACACAATGCCATTAAAACACTTTATAATCGCTTCGGAATCGGCATAAAATTCCAGGTCCTAGAAATGCGTTAGAACCCGAAGTTTCCATAGCTATAGCTTGCCTATTTATTTATTTAATCGCCACTGCCTACTTGATTGTGAGAAAAAGAAAGAACGCACAATGCAAAATTGAAAGCAAGAAAATTATATACATATTCAAATACCTATATTTAAAATTAGAATAGTTTTTAACACAAAAACTCACCTTGGTCTGCATTTAAGTACTGAACAGTTGTTAATAGGCAAACACTAGTAATTACTATCCGCAATGGAGTGTTGCTTTCCATTTTTTGTATTCTTTGAAAATGGAATTTATCCTTTGTGTTGCAGCTTGATGTAGCACAAACAAAATTATACAAACAAAAAACTTTAAACAGAATAACTGATGTAAAACTGCGAGATTCAAATATTTGAAATTTAAAAAAAAAATATATTTTCTTTTTTTTTCAAATGGTGTTACACCGTTACTTTGTTGGTTGAGTTCATCACCTAATGCATATCCATGAAGTGGGATATTTCAAACTTTTTTTTTGTTTTGTATCGATCGTCCAGATGTATCAGCAAATTTTATTTTTAAAAACATTTTTTGTTTCTTGTTTGTTTTTCCTTTTAACAACTTCAGGACGGGAAATTTTTTCAATCGATTTTATCATAAAACGGCATTTATGAAAGCAGATAAAGTTGTTTTAGTTATGCTTTTGGAAGCTTCTTTGACCGTCGGTAACAAGTACATTTTTTCAATTTGTTTATTACTTTTATTCGTGTATATGTTGATTTTGTGAGAATTGTTTGTGCAACAGTCGGTTATTGGTTGTGCTCTAAAAAAAAGAAGAAGAAAAAAAATATGTTAGTAAATGGAAACTCTTTTTTTTTTTAGTAATTTGTTGGTTTGTTTTGGAAATTCGTACGATTAACGTGCAATTAACCTTTTTTCGTGCTACAAAATATTAACAACATTTAAAGGGTACTCTCAATTAAAAAACAAATAAGTCTTCGCAACCATAAAAAAGCTTTAACTTCACTCATCAACGCAATGTCAATCACCAGACCTGAGTTCAAAACAAGAACGAACAATGTACAGATTAAGAGATCGATACAATTGTAAATATTGAATTAAATGTTCAAATATATATTTAAAATTTAATCAAAATTGTTTTCAGTGGCTCTAGACACGTATCAGGAATCTGGAGCACGTGAAATGTCTCTTAAGGGCACTTAGAAGTGTCAGCCAAAGCAGCACAATGCCCATACAATAGTTTCGAAGACTTAGTTCTTTTTACGGGTCTCCTTGATGCAAGTCCGGAGTTACTAAAAAAGTATGTCTTTTATTTAGAAGCTTTTTTTATTGCAATTGATTTAAAAAAAAATCAATATTTTTTTTAGATAAAATTACTCCCCATTCTTGATTAAACTAAAATCAAATAGCAAAGCAATTGTACAAATGTCTAGTCTTAATTTGTTTGTAAATTTGTGAGACTTGAAATTGTGCTGAACTCCAACGTCAACACCAGCACTAGTTTACGCAGACGATATTCAAGTAATTTAGAGAAGTAAGTGTGATGTCGTTGATGCAAGCATTGAAACAGAGGCGGCAAAAATGGACTTAACACTTTGAGAGCCGTGTCATACGTTTCCGTGCACTGAGGGAAAAACTGTGTCCGATATTTAAATGGGAAAGCATTAAAATTGCAGTTGTTGGCGTTTTTGAAGCAACACGTTTGAATTGAATTGAAAGTAGTTTGTTTCAAATACAAAGTGCTTTTGCGAAAGCAGATAAGTTACTTTGGCTTTTGAATTGAATATTTCACTTCATTGAATCGAAATCTTAGTTTTTCGAATTTAGATCAAAAGAAAAAGTATTAAAAATAAACGAGAATACGCTTCAATTATTGAAAAAAAAACTGCATTTGCATTTTCGTTATTAAAATACTTTAAAATTAAAGTAAAAACACATTTGAAGCAATCGAAAACGCTTTTCTATACCAAAAGTTCAAAGGGGTTTTCTTTGTTGAAATCTGTATTGCGACATTCACGTATTAGTAATAAAAGAGTCAAGTTCTGTAAACGAGTGAAGTAAAATGAAATTTTTGGTAAGTATTGTTCCTTTTTATTACTTTTACCACAATATCATGGTAGCTGTTTATTATAATTTATTCTTAGAGTACTTCTTTTTGAGCAAGCTTATTCAAGAAAGAACACCATACATTTTACATGAAACTATATGGAGCAACCCTTAAGCCAAAACATAATTTTTTGGTGTACTATCTTACAGGAATAAAGAGATGAGGACCCTTAAAACATATTTGGGTAAGTCTAACTTTAATACCATCACATCAAGACTAGACCCACCTCAGTCTCATGCAATTTAAGTTTCTTTACAGTTTTCCTATTTTTTAACTCATTAAAAAATGGAATCAAACCAATCAAAACCAAAAATGGAATCGATGTCAGTAATGTCAAAACTAATTTTTATTTAACTAATTTAAATTTAGATATAAATAAGAGTTTTTAGACTTTATAAATAATGCATATGCTTAGTTAATAACACTTTTTTAAATATAAATAAAATATGTAACTTTAATTCAACAAATTTATTTTTTATTAAAATTTTTTCAATTAGTCTAGTTTGGTGTAACTCGAAATTACCATACGGCAATTACTTATTGAAAACATATTTAATTCAAATCGAATACGACCCTTATTTAAATTGAAGTAGCGAGCGCAATACGTTGAATGAATCAAAGCTTTGACAGAGTATTTCGTTTGAAATTCAAGGAAGAATTTCATTTAGAAATAATGCACACTGTCTTTCACTTATGGTCATTAAGCATTTAAAAGAAAAGCCATCCGTATTTAAATCAGAGCTAATCGTTTTTAGAACTACAGTTCTCCTGTCATTCAAATCATTGTCAAAAAGCATTTATTTCAAATGGAGTTTATTTTCTTACTATGGCCCTGTATTCCGTACAAAAACGTGCGACACACAAATACCTCTCAAAGTGTTAATGGTTTATCAGGGCAAAACGAAGTATATGCTGTCATAAAGCAATGTGACGAATTGGACAAAACATGGACCATATCTAAAGCGGATGAGGAAACCCTCGGAAACCATCTGTTACAATTATCAATTTTCTTACTATGGCCCTGTATTCCGTACAAAAACGTGCGACACACAAATACCGTTAGAATTACACATAGTAGGGGAGCCCAAGAGGGGATTTCGCGCGTTACTCGAGCGCGTCAGAAAATCATATGGGGAGAAACCTTGCACCATGTAATGTACTCCTACCATATATTAAACCTAAATGTTGGGGCGTTCGCTGAGGGCAGCCCGTCAGATTAGTAAAAAAAAGTCGATCATCGGAAATACTCGAGCGCGTCAGATTAAAAGATGGTAGGTTGATTACATCGAGAAAAGTGTATATTTCAATAATCTGACAATTTGAGCGGGGCTTTCGTAAGTAGGCGAGTCACAAAGATGTAAAAAAAAATCGATGTTTCGAAATACTCGAGCGCGATAAATTTTTTTTTTATTTTGAAGGTAATTTTATCAGGATTACGGAAAACATATAATCTGACATTTTGGTTGGGGCGATTGAGGGAAAATCGTCAGTGAAATGTATAATATATGATGGTTTATATCTCGGTTAATATTGATATTAGTAATTGGTCCATAAGACTTTTTTTGTAGAAAACTAAATTCTCTACAAGTTTGTGATTTACAATTTTTCTGTAGCTTTTGTTATTTAGGAGATAACTGCGATAAAACGTGAATTTTATGGAAAAATCTGGTTAAGTGGCCCGTACCACCTTCCCGGTATGAGTAACGACTTTGCCAAAAAGAACATTTTTGTAGAGCTTTCAATTTTGAGAAAAAAACATCTTCGGTTAAAGCGATCCCATGAAATGCCGCTGAGTTATAGAAATTTAAAAATAAAAAATCAGAGTTTCCGTGTATTTTCAATGGAAAATCTTCACACCTCTTGATCGAGCACTTAAAATTAATATTAAGGGCTCAAACTTTCAGGATTTTTTTTAAAAGTATTTTCAACAAAATTTCAATACAAAATTTTTAAATACATAATATGTGTACATAATTTCTGATTGCATCCAGTAACAAAAAATAGAAACAACAAAGAATTGTTACTTTAAAATTGTCAGACTAAGTGTACGCCCCCATATAATTGTCAGATTATCATCCTGGAGGACGAACACATCAAGTTGATCACTCTGTATAAAAATCTGACGCGCTCGAGTATTTCAAGGTCACGTGTTTTTTTTACATTTTTAAAAATCAGCCATGACTGATCGCCCCACTCAAATTGTCAGATTATTGAAATATACACTTTTTAGAGTACACTTAACATTCACTTTGAAAATCTGACACGCTCGAATAACTTTATTTTTTTTTTTTTTTTAACCTCTCTTTACGGCCATTTGCCCCCCGTAAATCGTCAGATTAATATATATCCGTTATCAGAAAGACAAAGCGCGTATACTCTATGAAAATCTGACGCGCTCGAGTATTTCAATTTATCTGTTTTTTTTTACATTTTTAAAAGCTCATACACGCCCATCGCCCCACTAAAATGAAAAACTGCCATACACTTTTTTTCGTTTTAGAACGTAAACTTCACAATCCAATAAGTCCCCATGACGCTTTAGTAACTGCAAATTTAGCGGCTCGGGCTCCCCTACTAACAGTTATGACGAAAAAAAGTCGGGATTGGTTGGACACTGGTACATAAAATTGAAAAAAAAGTCAAAATGGCTTGGCTCTCAAAGTGTTAATGGTTTATCAGGGCAAAACGAAGTATATGCTGTCATAAAGCAAATTGACGAATTGGACAAAACATGGACCATATCTAAAGCGGATGAGGAAACCCTCGGAAACCATCTGTTACAATTATCAAGCATGCTTCAGCCGGCAGTTGTTGATGTGAATAAAGCAACTGTTTGAAGCAAAATTGTCACCAAATTGCATTCCAACTCAAGCAGAAAAGATATTCGCTAATAAGGTACTCCCAGACATTTAAAGCTTTCTTTGCATTTATAGCAGTTCACTGTGTCCACTTAATCTCAGAAACCGAAATCTTCTGACTTGACACTATAAAAAACTGACCTGAACTTCGTAAAAGAATTTTTGTCTTCAAGGAAAGTCTACGAGGAAAGTAATCAATACCCAGATGAGAAGTTCCAAGTTTTCCTTAATTATTTAGCAAAATTTTATGAAGCTCTAAACAACATGTGTCTCTAGAAGTTATTCAGCAATACATAGGTAGTGCTAATCTAACAAGGAAACTTTAAATTATATTTTGAGGCAACCTTTGTTAACAGTAACATTTGGTGTAATAGTTAGCATGCCGGCTTTTAACGTGAGAGGCAGTGAATTCCTGAAGTTGTTTTTCCACGGGTACCGCCTTTATCGAGGAAATGGAAAGTTTTCTGACAGCAATCGCAATGAAATGAAACGTTTTCTCACTTAAGCGTTCAATTAGCAAACAAAAGTAGGTCCCTGAAATGTATCAGGCTCCGAAGCTCTCCGAGTACCTACCAGGGCTACTTGGTTTTGAAAACAAATATTTGAAATTTGATTATATTGCCAATTTCTAATACAAACATTTTGCTTGTTCTTTTAAACAAATTACTGTGAAATTCGCGTTGATTTCACCAAATTTGGTAACACAATATAAACGCAAAAAAAAAACACATACCACAGTTCCGTAAATCTCTTGAAAATAGAAAATTATATAAAACGGTATCCATGGCCCCTGTTCTGTAACTATCGCCTTGGCGATAAACGGTGGAAAATGGAACGAAATTCTATGAACTTAGTAGCATTTCGTTCCATTTTCCACCGTTTATCGCCTGCTTTTATCGAGGCGATAGTTACAGAACAGGGGCACATCTTACATATCCAAAATTATTACTTCTTGGCTTACCGATGAAACCGGTGGAATGCAAAAAAACTACACATGTGCACACGAAGACGTCCCGATAGACATTGATGATGCTACGCTATTACAAAGCATGTGCTCACGAAGCCGTCCCGATATAAACTGACTGATCATGCAACGCTGAAGCTTCTCGATATCACAACAAAAGTCGATGTCAGAGGGAAAAATTTAACAAGGTGGTACATTTTATGATCCTAGCAGCTTATCAAAGGAATCTCAAAAATCGTTTGACAACATAATCGAACCTCCCTTCATTCTATAATTAGTGTCCTCTAGATTAGTGAATGGCTATAAAAATACTGAAATAAATAAAATTTAAGCTTTAAACTTTTTTTAATTTAAAGTATTTCCAAATTCTCATTGCATTCGGAGGCAATACCAATTACGGACAACCATAAAAGCCTACAAATAAAACGTAGCTTTCATTGCAATTTCAATGGTAACAAGTGATAAAGAGAGGCGGTAGATTTTACGACATTATTGGGGATAAGCATCATAATCATAACACTTTTATTTATTATCTTAATCCCAAAAATCAAACATAAGCGAATCCTTCTTTCATTCTTAAATTGGTTTCTCGAATCTAATGAATGGTTGTAAAAAAAAATATTAAAATAATTAAACATTAAAAAGTAATTTTTTTTTAAACAAATCCTGGTATCAAATCAGTATCTAGATCGTTTTATTACATTCAGTATCCAATGAATATAAGAGTTAGATTTCGCATGTGATAAAAAATGCGGTACGGTTTATGAGTCCTTTTGGGATAAGCCTGAGCATCATAGTTAATAGCGCTGTTATTTATTAACTTAATCTTTATCGTATGCTTCTTTCATTCTATAATTGGTTTTTGATACTTTTTTTTATTAAAAACAGGAGGCTTATATGCTGATCTGGAGAACTCAGACTTAATTACCGGTCCATTGTACTACCAGGGTAGCAGCCTTCCCTTTTTTCTGTATTGCAGTAGTTGGAAATAAGGTGTAACTTATTTCACATATAACCTCAAGGGCGGCGTCCATACGAAACTGGAAGGCTGAAAGAAAAGTAGATGCCCAGAGCGGGATTCGAACCCACGGGTCCGGCCTATCTACTGAACACTCTACCACTGCACCACGGCCGCCCTTTTTTTAGATACTAGTAATAGAATATTGACGTACTCGAATAATAAACTTAAAGTCCATTACGACTAAACGAATAACCATAAAAGTATACAAATAAAATTTAACTTGTTTTTTTTTAACATGTCGTTAGTTTTTTACTACATTTCCTATTGCTATCAAGTAGATTTCGCCTGTTTCCTTTAACATATGATAAAATAGAGGCCTTATTCGGGGTAAGCATTTTAATACGGTAACTTATTAACATGATCCCTACAATCTTTTATGTTAATCGTACCCTTCCCTGATTTTAAAATTCGTTATTCGAGTTTAGTAAACACTTGTAATAATAATTTCATACCATTGAAACAAATTTACTGCTTCTGTCAAACAAGCGGTGCGGAGTGTACCTATGCATAAACTTTTTTCAATGTAAAACGGTCGTTGATGGCTTAATAAATTATATCAACACATATCATATCTCACCGATTTTGTATGAGCAAAACTGTTTTTAAATGTATTTGCACATTTCAGTAAGAATACAAAAATTTTTGCACAACAAATCACAAAATTTTGGAATAACTAAAAAGGGATACGGCAAAAACTAACGATAACATACGGGTAAACTTTAAATCGGCGGCAAAGGAATTCTTATCAAGAGAAAATTAAAGAGGACATTAAAAAAAGAAACTGTGTGTTTCTACTTGGTGCAGTACCCTTATCCTACCTTCCATTCCTGTGAAGGTTAAAAATATCAATCAATTTTTAAAAACACCACATACGTATTAAAAAAAAACCATTAGCACATACCATTTTGACAGAAATTCACAATGTCATATCCCATACAAAAAAAACTTGAAGCCCAAAGGTACACTCAACTCACAGGAACTTTCATTATTTACTTTTTGTCTTTAAACGCCACAGCAAAAATAAAATGTTTTTTGTTTTCCCTCGTTTTTGCTGCGATTATTTGATTTTGCTGAGAGTGTTTTATGCTGTTGATGTTAATGAAGTCTAATGTTTGCTTTCTCTTGGACTAGTTATTTAATATTTTTATATTACTTAACAACACTTCTACGATATTGCACCTTTCTGTGCAGAGAACCACACATTTTTTTCGTTTTATTTCAAAAGAAAAAAAGGAAACTAACAACTTTGTGACAAAACCAATACGAAAAATATATATAATACGACGTCTCTTTAATAAATTAAGGATTATTTATTATTTTGCCTTGGAGTACGCAAGGTTTTTATAAGCATCCGCGCGGCGGTGTAGCTGCTGCAACAGCAACGACTGATGCTTTCGTCACTATCACTTTCTGCGTGTGCGGGTTTTTCTGGAGAAAAAATATGTCGAATGGGATGCTGTTTCCCTTTGTCGCACGTTTGAATGAGATACAGATAACCTACTACTCATTGATGTAGGTGCATGTGCATTGAAGTTATGTTTCTCCAGTCATTTCTCCCTATGGCCATCAAGTTAAATGCTGTGTCTTGTGTGTGCCTCTGTGCAGTATTGCCAAATCTGTGTAGAGTTCGAGTTAACAGAGGAATCGGTTTTGGGTTTGATAAACGAATAAGGGTTCCGTGTTCACAATACATATTTAGCTAACGTTAGAGTTAATTCCAGGCGAAGTAACACAAGTGTTACCTTAGCAATTTTATAGTAATAAAATCATTGTTTTAGATGCTTCTGTTCAATGATCGAAACCAAATAAAAAAATACTTTTAAACTTTTTTGTCGTGTTAGTTTTAATCAAATTATTAATATTATACAAACAATTTAAATTAAGATGATAAACAAGCTAAAATATATTCAATAATTAAATAATATTAGCGTTAGCCAAGATTTAAATACTTTTTTTACTTACGATTGAGTTCATTAATAGCAAAGGAACTTAATCGTAATGTTACATGGGAGTTCGGGCAGGAATCCTAAGAGCATTAAATTATTTTTCTACGTCCGGGATCGGCATAAAATTGTCGATTCTTAAAATGCTCCAGCCCACTTTGTTGCCCCAACTTATTGCCTTTTTATTCTTAAAAGCTAACTGCGAGTGAGTTGATGCGGTAGAAATATTTTGAATGAAGCTCAGATGCTTCCTTCTACAACTACAACGAAACAAAAAAAAAAAAAACAAAAGAATACAATACGTAATCATTTTTTCTTGTACGACGCATCCACAGTTTTGTCTTACTACAGGGTGCGCCATCTAGACAGAACCTATTGAAATGTTGAATAAATCTGCTAAAGCCGATTTTGACAAGTTAGCCAGATTCTTAAACGTCAGCCTATGCCAAAAAATCGGGCGTAGCGCAGTACATCGAAAGAAATCGTTCAATTGTGAAAACATTCGGCGCATTCCGCCAAGACAATTCGTATTCCGTATTCGACTTTGGTGCAAAATTTCTTTGAACACTGGTCTGAAGCTACTCGCCCGTGACCCATTCGACCGCGTTTGTGACGCTCCAATGAAGTTGTTGAAGTATTTAGATAGAGTGTTGCAGAAAATCCAATTGTGTCGTATCACCGTCGATCTCAGGCACTGAATGTGAGTGGAACCAATGTAAGAAGAATTTTGAAGCATAATCTCCATCTTTTTCTATACAGAGAGAAGATTGTTGGAAACGAACAAGCCGCCGCGCCTTGAATATAAGAATACGATCGCAAGAAAGATCGATGCCCAGCCTGATTTTTGGAACCGAATTTTCTGGCGGGGATAATAAACAAAACTTTCGAATTTGGGGAACATAAAACCAACACATCATTCACGAAACACTATTGCAAGACGGAAACTGTACGCCAGAAATGTTGTCAAATACAATGCGAAATACCCAAAAAATTGCCGCATGTTGTGTTTCTAATGAAGGCGGTCAGAATACATTATCGATCAAATGATGATAATGAATTATAATAAATTTTTAATAAAAAGCATTATATACCCTAAATAAATATTGTTGATTTACCAAAATCGGCTGAAAAATGGCGGAGTTTTTCAACATTTCAATAGGTCCTGTCTAGATGACGCACCCTGTATGTTATCAAAGTTTGATGGCATTAGAAGTACCAAAATATGTGAAAGCCTTCGCGTCAGCAGAAAACCATTTAGCAGAAAACAGAGCACAATTGAAAGAACAAAATTTTATAACATTTCTTACCCTAAACTTGATTTAGTATTTATAACTTATTTTATAAGTCGAAAGGCATTTCCAATAGGAATGATATGATTTTGCAGTGGAGTTTCGACCATTTGTAGTATGCCATGATCTGTCATTTGCTTTTATTGCATTCAGAAGAGTGTTTAAAATTTCCCCATTGGACCACCGCAAACTTCGTGAATTTTCTGATTTTTTCTTAGAACATCTTGAAAACGATAACAATTTTCTTAAGAAATTCATCGTTTCCGATGAGGATCACTTTAATTTGACTGGTGCGTTAAATTAACAAAACTGGCGATGAAAATCCACAAAATATTCATGAAAAACCATTACATTCACCTAAATTTACAGTTTGGTATGGTTTTTCGGACGGTGGAATTATCTGTCCGTACTTCTTTCAAAATGAAGCTGGTAACACCATTACTGTCAATGGAAAGCGGTATAGATCGATGATATCTAACCAACTTTTTATGGCCGAAATAAGAAGAAGTTGATCTTGACAACACTTGTTTTCAACAAGACGAGGCTACGTGCCACAACACAGCAAATGTAACAATTGAATTATTGCGAGAAAAGCTTAAAGATTCGACTATATCAAGAAATGGTGATATTGAATGGCCTCCAAGAAGTTGTGATTTAACACCATTAGACTATTTCTTATGAGGTTATTTGAAATCATTGGTCTTTTAAAATAAACCAGATTCTCCTCAAGCTTTACAAGTCAATATTGAACGTTCCATTCATGATATACGACTTGGTTTAGTGGAAAAAGTGCTCGAAAATTGGGTTCATCGAATTTGTTGCAGCAGAAGAAGTCGTGGTGGTCATTTGAATGACGTTCTATTTAAAACTTTATTGTATTGATTGAACTGCACATTAAACAAAAAATATTTGAATTTCTTTAACAACAAGTGTGTGTTTTTTTTATAAAAGAAATCATATCACTCTTATTGGAAAACCCTTTATAATAAATATTGACTTAAGATCAAAGCAAGATTGGCTGATTGGCTCAGCCGGTATTGTCTTGTTTGAAGGAGAGATCCAGAGAACTCCTGATACAAATAAATTGTTTTTGAATTGAACTGAAGCTGTTAAATACCTTTTATGTTCTTTCTATGGAACTAAAAATGTTTCTTGACAGCAACCACTAATCGTAGTGAGGTGACCAAAATCAAGCAACATGGGAAGGTTGGAGATGGAGAAGTGAGGTGTACAAGCGGGCATCGTTTTGGATAATCTTTTGAAAACATTATTCAAGTCGTTAGGGAGCAGCTGATCCGGAAAAATCGACAAGACGGCGATCAACACAATTCAATGAATTTTGAAGAAGGTTTTGCACCTGTTCCTTTACAAGACCCGGTTCAATCCCGGTGAACTAGAAAAACGTCTGGATTACTGCCCGAATATCGTGTGAAGTTTGGGAAATTTTATAATGACCAGCGAGGCACATTTTTATCCAAACACTTACGCAAACAAAAAAAAAATTGCAACAAAAATCTCCATCAACGTCCCTTACATTCACTTCGAGTTACTATTTGGTGTGGAAGAACCTCGCGTAGGATTTATTTGCCATATTTCTCATTTCTTTAGAAATGATGCAGTTTCTAGCGTTACAGTCAATGAGTGCTGCTGCAGAGCAGTGCTTCTGAGATCTTTTTTTCAAGAAGTGCAAGCAGACAACAGTGCTCAACGCATTTGGTTTCAGCAAAGCAGAGCATCCATTCCAAAGGACATTGACATATCGTAACTTCGAAGTTACGATATGTCAAGAAAGTGACGTGTAAAAACTAGCTCCATATAAAATCATTGATATTCACTGTTAACAAAGTTAATTTAGTAAACAAAAGTGTTATTGCATACGGAAATTAATAGCATATACCACCTGTCTGATGAATTTTTATACTTTCACTAGTCTATTTCCTAACATTATTGTAAATTCGTATGTATACGTATTTCCATAATTTTTTGAAAATATTGCATACTTCAATAGTTTTACTATTTTTCAATTATCTCAAAAACTATAAGACATAGAAAAAAGTAGTTTACAACGTTTGATAAAAAATTTATTAAAGCAACTAACTACATCAAATTTTTTTTATTGGCATTTGTAATCACGAGAAACATAATACTTCAAAGTGATTTTTTCAAATTTTTTTTTACTACATTTTGACTTTGAAGTCAGTTATTTCAAAAACTATAAATTGAAATCATTTCATTTGAAATTTATTATTAAGTGCAGATTTCTGACTTTCATAAAAAGTATAAATTGTATCTGTAAGTTTTGCCGTTGTTCTACAATATTTTTTTTTAGATTTTAAGTCAATTTTTATAAAATCGCCCCTACCGCCTAAACGGGGGGAGATAGACCCCCCCCCCCCCTCCCATAGTAAAAAATGCTTGTATTGAACCCCTCCACCAAACCGTTATTATTTTTTGTCGCCAAAGTTATCGGACTCTCCCCATCGCACAGAGGAGTAGGTATTCGACCTCAAAATCAGGTCAAAAATATTTTTTTGTTTTTTTCTTGTTGGAAATGGCTTTCAATATTATTTTAAGACCAAATATTGTATTTAAATATAAAAATTCAAAATAAACCGAAAATTGAAAATCAAGTAGTAAATTTATTTTTGAAATTCAAATATTTCATTTTTATTTTTAACTAGCTGAGCCACCCGGCGTTGCTCGGATCTGTAGTTTTAAGGTTCCCGTTATCGTTTTTCCGCTTAAGTGTGAACTTGGGGATGAAAAATAATCGTTTTTACTTTGGGATTATGAGGCATCCCAATGACGAAAGAATTTTTTAAATCTGTCCAGTAGTTTTTAAGTTTCCGTTCCCAGCCCCGTTCCTGTGGAAATTTATGTGAAATATAAGTCTATGTCACTAAGGGATAATGTAACATCCTAGAGTTGAAAGAATTTTTGAAATCGGTCAAATAACTTTAAGGTTCCCGCTTCTATTCCCGTGGGATTATAGGGATGAAATATAGTCTAGGTTACAGATGGAGGGGGATAATATAGAACTTCTAATAAATCTGTCCAGTAGTTTCTAAGTTTCCGTTCCCAACCCCGTTTCTGTGGGAATATGGGGATCAAACCTTGACAGGAACCATTTATAAGTCTATGTCACTGAGGGAATGTAACATCCTAGAGTTGAAAGAATTTTTGAAATCAGTCAAGTAACTTTAAGATTCCCGTTCTCGTTCCCGTTTCTGTTCCCGTGGGATTATAGGTATGAAATATTATCTTAATTACTAATAGAGGAGGAAAATGTTGCAATCCTAATGCAGGAAGGGTTATAGAGTCCGTTTCTAAGTTTCCATTCCCAAACCCGTTCCTGTTGGAATATGGGGATCAAACCTTGACAGGAAACATTCATAAGTCTTTGTCACTGAGGGATGAATGTAATATCCAAGAGTTGAAAGAATTTTTGAAATCGGTTAAGTAACTTTAGGGTTTGGGTTCTCGTTCCCGTGGGATTATAGGGATGAAATAGAATCTAAATTACTGATGGAGGGGTTTAATGTAGCACCGCTTATGCGTTTTAGAAACCTTTCTAGTAGTTTCTAAGTTTCCGTTCCCAAACCCGTTCCTATGGGAATATCCACGCAATTTTTTAAATTTTTTATGTCATAAGAACCTTCTCCTGACAATAACAAAAACAACAAAAAAAGAATTGGCCAAATTGGACCAGGTGTTGTTGAGTTATGCGCTTACCAACACATTTTGCGATTCATTTTTATATATAAGATTAATTTTTTTTTTAAACTAAAAACACAACGTAAAAATAGTGTATAATGATCTTCTAGACTCTTTAATGTGATCTGACACGAAATCTAAAATAAATATATACATTTTTTTAAACTATAGTAAAAATTTCATAAGAAACACTTCAACAATATAAAAAGCCATTAAAAAAAAGTGTTATAAGATGGGTAACATATTTTTTTGTGAATGGCATGGCAAAAATGTACAGTTAACTGTAAAAAAAAAAAATTTTACCCGAACAGCCCCGACACTATAACAAAAACACCGCAATATTTCTTATGTTTAACTTTACACTTTTGTCATATCAATTTTAAACCAAATATCAATAGAAAATATTTATTTTTTTGTGTTAAAATAAAGTACATACTTTGACCTTCGATCTCCATTATAATTTTTTCACAACCATCACTAATCACAACAACCATTAGACTGAAGAATTACTGATAAGAAAACTGAATAAAATAGAGACGGCTAAATTTTGACAACGATCATCGCGAGCGGGGGGCTTGCAAATTTTATTTGAAACCGGTTTTAGTTAGCTAGGGTATTGAGGAATCAAAAAAGCAAAAGTTAACGGGCCGAATTTTGAGGTCGAATACTCCCCTGTGCAACGGTTGAAAATGAAATGAAAAAACTCATGTGCACTTTCAATGATCGTTTTAATGAAATTGAAAACAATTACAAAACTTTAGTCAAAACACTTGAGACAGATGTAAACAAAAAAATATCTTCTGTTAATGAAAAAATATTGAAACTTGAAAACAACACTCAAAACAATGATTGCAGAATTGATTCACTTCACAAAAACTTCTCTTTAATGAAAGATCAAAATGATTCGGTAAAACTCAGAATGCAAATACAAGAACTAAACCGAAAGAATATATCAGGGGATATTGTTTTACATGGGATTCCATTTGCATTGGGTGAAGACTTGAATGAAATTTATAATAAATTTTGCACGAAAATAAGTGCTACCGCGATACGACCAAATAATATTACACGCACGAAACCGCAAACCAACTCGGAGCGCAATTGTCATCAGTTTGCCGCATGAAAATTATAAAGTCTCTTTGCTTAGAAAAATAGCGGAATTCAACAAAACAAATGGACATCCAGTTACTTTGAGTGATATTGGATTTGGACAGAGCAATCAATTTGTGAGAGCTTATGAAAGTCTGACAAAACATACTCATGATCTGTTTCGAAAGGCAAATGATGAACGGCGAAAAAAAATCTCTAATCTGTGTTCAGCAGATATAACAAAGTTTATATTAAAAAAAGTATGGAAGAGAACAATTTGCATAAGAAGTGTGGCTGAATTACATTCGATAGTAGGCTCTCCTTTAACTGAAACTGAAACTCTTGGTATTGCTTCAAATAAATCTGCCAATAGACAAAATATTTTGACTGGGGAAGCTAATGTTGCTGGTGGATCGTTTGCTGCTGTGGGACTTGATGTTGCTGGTGAACATGTTGCTAGGGTTTATTGATTTCATTCATTTTTAACACAAAAAATAATTGCTTTTCATTATATAAAAAAGTCAAACGCAATAACTGAAAACTAATATAAATCTAAATGTACGAGTATGTTTAAAATTTTATCCTTGAATGTCAGTGATTTTACTGTGGATCTCATAAACAAAAAGATGATTGATTTAAGACTAGAGCCTTCAATTATTGGAAACATTTTCTTATTGGTTTATTTATTTATAGTTTATTCATTTATTTATTTTTTACTATTTATTTTGTTTCTCTTTTCTTATAAACATTTCCATTACTTTAACAAAACTAAATCAAAGATATCTTTTTCGAATGAAGTGGTGAATTGTCTTAGTAAATGTCATTATGGTAGGCACAAGTCCTGACAGATCTATCTGCAATGTTTTGTGTGGTTTGCATAGAGGTCTAAATGTATGTCACTTAAATGCTGGAAGTATTTCCTCTAAGTATACGCTGCTATACCAGATGCTTGCTGGATCTAAACTTGACGTAATTATGGTATCGGAGTCTTGGTTGCATGAAGGTATCTTATCACAGAGAGTAGGTTTACCAGGTTTTAAATTGTTTCGAAACGATCGTTGTACTCGAGGTGGTGGTGTTTGTATGTACGTTCGAAATTACCTAGTGTCAAAAAATATATATTCGTCGTCTAAGTCAAAAATTGAGTTCTTATGTACTGAAATCTCTAATGGATTTGATAAATGTCTGCTTGTTGTAGTGTATTCTCCACCTTGCTCTTTTAAAGAAGAATTTTTGAATGAGTTAGAGGTAACGCTCTATAATTTGAATAGAAGATACAATCATACATATTTTGATTGGTGGCGACTTTAATGTCAATCTACTGGAAAACAATTCCACAACACGTTTGTTTCACTATTTTTGTGATAAGTTAAGCTTCTCAGTTATAAATTCCACATGGCCAACCTGTTTTCAATCACAAACTAATCCATCCCTAATAGACATTTTTGTGACGTCATCAAAAAATAAAGTACTTTGTAGTGACCAAATCAGACCAACATCTGAATTTATTCATGATTTTATGTTTTGTTCATTTCAATTTGATTCCAATATCTCAAATACTAACAGCTATAGCTTTAGATCTTTTCGGTCTTTTAACATTACTGATATACAGAGTAATGTTAGTGGTGAGTATTGGAATGATATTCTTTATAGTTCTGATGTCACAACAAAAGTTTTGATTTTTAATGAGCTATTGAATGAACTTTATAATGAATACGTACCTTTAGTTCAAAAACGTGTTAGAAATGTTGATAATTGTCCTTGGTACAACAGAATTATTGAGCAACAAATTCATGAAAGAGACAAATTTTATAAAAAATTTAAACGAAATCCTTCCGTTTTTAATAAAAGTCAGTATGTGTTTGCACGCAACAGAGTAACGAACCTCATACGTTCTATCAAAAGGTCTTATTTTTCGTGAGTTCCAAAGAGCTTTGGAAAAATTTGAGGGAATTTGGTGTTGCTTCGAGCACAAATTCTTCTGCATGTGCTTTAGATCCACAGGAAATGCAAACTTTTCTTGCTCAACCAATGTCAAGCTCAACTCTACATTTAAATTTCCATGAAGTTGATGAAATTTTTTCTTTAACTGTGTTGAATCTCATGAATTAATTAATGCCATCAAGTCAATTCAATCCAATGCAGCTGGTGGAGATAACATCTCTCCTAAATATTTATTAAATTGATCATTCCAATCATATTGAGGCCACTGTTGCATATCATCAATACTTGTATTTATAGCAGCTGTTTTCCAGAGCAATGGAAAAGTGCAATAGTCGTACCTATTCCGAAAAAGAGTATTCCAACTGTACCTTCTGACTTTAGACCAATAAGTCTTCTTCCGTTCTTTAGCAAAGTTCTCGAAAAATTGTTAGCCAACCAGATTATGTCTTTTGTTCAAAGCAATGACATGTTAACAAAGTGGCAGTCTGGCTTTCGAAGTAAGCACAGTTGCGAGTCCGCTGTTTTGAAAGTTACAACTGATCTACGCAATGCTCTTGATCGTGGACAATTGGGTTTAATGGTATTATTGGATTTTTCCAAGGCATTTGATCATATAGATCACTCTTTATTAATCCTTAAGCTGATTACTAAATTCAAATTCTCTAGGACTGCCATTAAGTTTCTGCAAAGTTACTTAAAAAATCGAACTCAGATAATACAAACTGATACTGGGTTATCAAATCCCTTTATCATCAACAGTGGAGTTCCACAGGGTTCTGTTCTTGGCCCACTGTTATTCACGTTGTTTGTCAATGACTTGCCTGGTATTGTTCAGCATTTTTCCGTGCATATGTATGCAGATGATGTCATAATTTATAATTGTTGTGGACAATTTAAGTTGCAAAGGTGTGTTAATCAGGTAAATGAAGACTTACACAATATTCAGGAATGGGCAGTTGCAAATAAACTTCACCTTAACCCTTCAAAAACTGTAAGCATGCTATGTTCTCGAAATCAGTGCAATAACTTAGATATTCCAAATATTGTACTTAATGGGCAAAATATAGAGTATGTAAATAAAGTGAAGTATTTAGGTTTCCAATTAAACACTCGATTAACATGCTGCAACGCGATTTCAGAAGTGATTCGAAAAATCTATTTTGCTCTAAGGTGTTTGAGATCCTCATCTGATGTCTTGGACTCAAATTTAAAAAAAACATCTCGTCAAAAGTTTAATTCTACCGTTTTTCACTTTCAATTCTTCTGTGTATCCAGTTTTAGACTTTAATTGTAAACGCAAACTGAACGTAGCATTCAACGATTGCTTGCGCTTTATTTTTAATATACCAAGACTTGTTAGTGTTTCTAACATCCAAACTACATTATTAGGTCTTAGCCTGAAAAATTATTTAAAATGTAAGAGTACTGTTTTGCTTCACAACATTATATATAAGAGATGACCGGAGTATTTAGAGGAACTACTTCAGTTTGCTCAGTCACAAAGAGGTTTGAGAATGATCATACCTCGCTTTACTCATACAATTGCAGAGAGATCATTTTTGTATATGCTGTTCGATTGTGGAATGCATTGCCGATCGAACTGCAGAGAATAAGCTCGCCAACTTTATTTAAGGAAAAGATATCTTTGTTTTATTCAACCTACCATCATACTAATTAAATTTTAAACTTTACATCTTTAAGATTAACTTATTTACTTCATTTTGTATCTCAACTTATTATTAAGCTTTGTAAATGATCAATTGTTAAGCTATTTGTTAACGAATTTAAACTGTTTACTCAAACTTTATACATATAAAAGATTTTTAATCTTGTTGTATTATGTTAAGCACTGAAAAATAAATACAAATACATAATATTAGAAAAAATTAATTAGTAAAGCATTGATTTTGAATTGCCTGTACCGCGCATAATAGTATATTCGGCTCTGAGGTATTCGTTCGCAGCATTATTATTATTATTTATTTATTTCATCAATCGAGTTTTAACTCTTAGACTTTTTCTACTATACTGAAAATTATAATTAAAATCAATTACAATTCAATATTTCTCTAATATGTATAGTGATTTGTTGGCTCATTTGAAGCGTAATTTGTTTTATGATTATCTTCCAAAAACAAATGGGATAAATTTCTATTTCTAAGAGAACGACCGTGCATTCAATTTAATTTAAACGAGCAAAACCAAGCAATCAATGCTTTAGGATAATATACCACATAAAAAAATGTTGAAGACATCTTTTGACAGTTCCCTAGAGTAAGCAAACCAACCAAGCTGACAACTTGTTTTGTAATATAACCCATGTTCCAACAAAGTCTTTTATAACAGATCGAGTAAATTTCTCTTGGGCTCTCTTGATTCCTGCTGTATAAATTATATAACTTGGATTCCATACCAAACTGCAACAATCAAGAACTATAAAGATTTAGGTTTACGTGGATCTTTGAGGTCTGAATCACAAATTCTAACACGGAATCAGCTTTGTTAACAAAAGGTTCCGCCATCTAACTTTTTTTCAACTAGTGCTTATTTCGTGAATGGTAACACTTAGCTCATGTCTGATTTGACAGATAATTAACTTTATCCTTCCGCTGAACGAATATGGTTGTGTATACGCTTGAACAACGCTGGGAAATATTGCGAAATACTTTGAAAATCTGATACACCCAAACCGAATCACTGTTTGGTGCGGATTTTGGTCCAGAAGCATAATTGGGTCATTTTTCGAAAATGATCAAGGAGCGGCCGTTACAGTCAATGGCGATCGTTATCAGGCCATTTTGAACGAATTTTTATTGACAAAAATTGAAGAGGAAGATATTGGCAACATTTGGTTTGAACAGGACGGCGCTACGTGCCACACAGCCGAAGCTACACTCGATGTTTTGCGCCCTGTTTTTGAAGATCGCATTATCAGTCCCAGCGCTGATGTCGTGAATTGGTGAAATACAGCTGCACACAATCGATAATGTGCCTAAAAATTGGACCGATCGGGTAGGCTACTGCATGGCCAGACGAGGCAGCCATTTGAATGAAGCTATTTTCCATTATTAACCGGAAGGATTGTACTTTCAAATAAAAAAAGAAATTTGAGAAAATGTTCAGTAGTTTTTTTTTTTAATTAAAAAAAAAAGTTATTTGGCGGACACTTTTAGAACAACAAAGGGTAAGACAGAGTCAGGTAGAGCATTCCACATTCGGGTGGTGCGACTTAAACAAGAATCTCTATACGCCTGAAATTGGGCTAAAGATAAAACTGATGAACATTCCAAGCGAGGCGGTTGTTGCGGCTAAACTGTTTCAGGGGAGGAATGCAACTGGCTATTTCACTAGAGCACTGTTTTGTGAAAAAAGTGTCGGGAAACGTGTCGATGATGTTCAAGAGAATCACCCATGAGGTTCAAAAAAGCTAAAATATTTCCTCTACACAAAAAAGGTGATTATAATGATACAGAGAACTACAGAGGAGTATCCTTTCTTAATACAAAAGCAAAACTATTTGGTGCCATACTTCATAAACGGCTCACTCGCTGGGTAAAAGAGAGGAGGGTACTGCATGAATTTCAAGCTGGATTTATACC
Organism: Melanostoma mellinum; assembly: GCA_914767635.1. Lineage (NCBI taxonomy): Eukaryota > Metazoa > Arthropoda > Insecta > Diptera > Syrphidae > Melanostoma > Melanostoma mellinum. The sequence goes on from OU612061.1 coordinate 19,420,113, forward strand.
AAATTTTTACACTTGTGAATATTGCTGAGATATACATGAAAAGGAATATAAAGCTGTACACTCTGTTTGTAGACTTTCATGCAGCTTTTGATTCCATACCATGAGAAGCACTTATCTATAAACTATATTCGATCGAAATCTCAAGCAAAACAATAAAATATTAAAAGGCTTATATGAAGATAAACAGCGTCTCAGATGAATCCTCTACCACGATGGGCGTAAAACAAGGATTCATTCTGAGTTCTTTGTTGTTTGTCTTATTTATCAATGACTAAACTGATAACATTGGAGAAAGTATCAAAATCGGTACAACAAATATTCCTGCATTAATGTTTGCCGATGATATTGCTATCCTTTCTGAAACCGTCAACAGCATGCAGCTTAAGTTAAACACTGTACTGCCGAAAATGGAACTTGTTTGTTAATCTAACAAAAACGAACAATGCAATAATGAAGGAGAACCAATAGATGTTGTAAGAGAGTATAAGTACTTGGGTGTTTTGATCACAGCAAACCTTATTATGAAAAAGCATTTTGAAACCAAGTTATCTGAAGCAAAACGTGCGATCGGCTCAATATAGGATGAATGAATGAATGAATGAAAATTGGGGTTTTGTATTGTACTTCGACCTGTTCGATCTATTGTACCCCCTACTTCTTAAGTGGTATTCCTTAATTAAAGTACTTTATCCAGATTAGTTCCTCTGATGAAACTTAGTATCTGGGTTACGCTTCGGAGTTATAGCTCTCTCTCCTCTACGTAGTAGGATCCTAGGTACTTTTTCCTTTGGTGTATTAGAGCTTCGCACTCACCTAAGAGGTGGTCAGGAGATTCTTCCTGTTCCTTGCAAAATCTGCATTGGTCGTCGCTCTCTTTGCCTAGTACTTTAAGGTGTTTTCTTAGTCTGCAGTGTCCGGTTAGGAACCCAGCTAGCATTCTTTCATTGTTCCTATTAAGTTTTATTGCGTCTTTGTAACGTTTTGTGTTAAAAGTCCCAAGTATAAGTTTGGCTTGGCGCAAATCTATGGGATAGATGTATTGGCAATAAATATTTAAACCATTCTTCGAAACAAAAAATCATCCGTGCAACTGCAACATCTATCATGATGTATGGAGCTCAAGTATGGGGATATCGCTCATTTTTTGCTGTTGAAATCAAAAGAGTTTTCAAACTTCCAAACAACACACCAAATTACATGATTCACTTGGAGATAGGAATGCCACATCTTTTTGGAAACGCTCAAATTGCATTTCGACTATGTAAATAAAGTTATGGGAATGGATGAGAGAAGACTATCACAAATCGTACTCTCCTACATGCTTACAAGGAGAAGTAGGTGTGTTAAGGAATGGGAAATCATTGCCTAATTTTTTGTGAGCTAAGAAGGATATGCATTGGAGAAAATACTCTGGAGATGGAAGTAGCATTGAATATTTTGAATGGTGACCGGGGATGGGGTCTGCTTTATAAATTCATCGTAAGCTCATTGCGCTATAGAACCCGTATAGTTGAAGACAATTTTGAAAAAATTTAACTTGTATTTTGTTGAAATTTAACTTGAAGCTAAATGAATGAACGTCAATCTGGTAGAAGGCATAACGCCAAACCATTTAGGCTATAAGATATTTCTTAAATGTAAATATATTTGTAAGAACGAATATTTAGTCAATAAAAATTCAAGAGAATCAACTGATTCTACGATTGAACTATCACCTATCAATCTCAACGCTCTATTTTGTACCCTATCAAGTAGGTGCAAAGATGTTTGAGGAGCACCTGAAAGTAAACAGATGAGTAGGTTAGGTTAGGTGGAAGTGGCTGTCAGTCAATGAGTACATTGCCTAACACACTTAGGCCGCAAGGGCCCATTGTGATACCACAGAGATCAGCAAGTTAATCACCTACTGATCTCAGAAACCCGATGTAAGATTAACGAGTTGATCACTTATTAATCTTCCATTACGGGACTAGCCGGTTAATGACCTGCTAGTCGAACCACGTGGAACTTTTAATGTATTTCGAAAGACTTTTGGGGTCTATGTAAGCTAAGTCGCTAGTATCATCGAAGAAGAATTCACCGAGATGAGTTTTCCTCCTATGAAGTAGTGCAGGGCATGAGCAAAGAAGGTGTTGAACGGTTTCTTCCTCCTCCTCGTCCATGCAGCTTCTGCAGAAATCATTGGAAAACACACCAAGTCCTTTGGCGTGTCTCCCTATTAGACAGTGTCCCGTAAGAACACCTATGGTAGAACCTAAATACAGGCGGTTCAGGGCTAACAAACTCTTCGAGCGTTTTGAGTCTACACACGGCCAAACTTTTTTGGTTGCAAGGCAGTTGTTACTCTCAATCCATCTAGTGTTTGTTATCCTCGAAGCGTCTTGTCTAAGTAGGAGTTTACTTGTAGCGATAGGTGCACATATGTTGTTCCATTCTGAGCATAGGGAAGTGGACGAGATGAGAAGCTCGTCTTTTATTTCCGACAACACGGTCGAACAGTAAACAAGAGTTTTCATTTTATCGACCCCCGAACATATGAAACACTTTCAATATTTAAATTTCAGTACCGCCATCATATTCTACGGAAAATTTGTTCGATTTTTTTGACCCTCTAAAGTCTAAACGAAACGAAGAGGTGCACTTCAATGAATGATCAATTTCAATTTCAATTTCAATTTATTACTTAGATTCGGTTGTACAAATAAGACATAATTAAGTCTTTTATAGTACTTTACAATAGGGTAAAATACTTTGATGATTTAATTTAAAATATAATAATATAATAACAAAACTAATAATTTTTTTTTTTTTTAATTACTGTTCTTGAAAAGTTTGACGGTAGAGCAAGAATAATGCTTTTTGAAAATGGTGAATTCTAATTATTTGATTTATAGTTACTGGTTAATCGTTCCAAAGTTAAGTGGCATAAACAAAAAAGAGTCTTGATGAGTTTAAATATCGACAATAGGGTGTAATCAAATTTAAAGTTCGAGAAGAATGCGCTAAGCGGAGTTCATCAAAAAGATATGTTGGCATTTTCTTATGAATTATCTTATGCAGAAAAATCAAACATTTTGAATCAAGGTACTGAGTAAAAGTGCATCCAAGAACCTTCTGATGATACTGAGAAACATTGTCAAACTAACGCAAACCATAAACATACCTTACCATGTCATTAAAAGCAACAAGTAACTTGTGCCGACAATGAGAGTCATGCCAACAACTAAACAACTGCAAAATAATTAATGATGGGTAGTAACAAAGATTTGATTAATCTCAACTTTGTGTTTACCGGAGTAATATTGGAAAAGGAGCTGAGTTTCCGAAGTCCACCGTAAATCCAACCTATACTGATGTTAACATGGTCATTAGCTGAAAAAGATCGGTTTATTTTAAAGCCAAGGCTAGTGATAGTATCTACAAATTTAAGTTGGAAACCTGATATAAAAACAGGTGGGAGGTCATCCGTTTTAATTTTTTTTTCTAAGATATTGCAACAATTTGCGATTTGGAAGGATTTAGAGTTAAACCATTGCACAAAGACCAATTGTGGATAAAAGAAAGATCTTCATCAATTCTGCAGATAAGATCTTCCAATAGGTTTAAGGGTCGAGTAAAATATATTTGTACATCGTCTGCGCAAAGGTGCAACTTGACATTTTGACACACCTAAGGAAGGTCATTGATAAACATACAAAATAAAATGGGGCCCAAAATTGAACCCTGCGGAACACCAGCAAGTAAGACTTTGGACGCTGAGAACTCTTTCCCAACTTAAACTTTTTGACTACGTTGATGCAAGTAATTTTCAATCAAACATACTGACCTCCGACTAAAACCAAAATACAGACTCAACTTTTGATATAGAATTTTGTGATTGACTCTGTCAAAAGCCTTGAAAAAATCGAGTAAACATAAGATCGTTAGTTCATCTTGGTCAAAATTAATTCTTATATCATCAAGCGCCTTGACAATTGCTGTGGTTTGCACGGAAACCCGATTGCAATGGTGATAATAAGTTATATTGGCTAAGGTGCTTAGATATCTGGTTGGCTATAATTTTTCGAAAACCTTAGACAAACAAGGCAGGATACATATTGGCCTAAAGTCAGCACAAGATGAGGGGTGTGGTTTTTTGGGAACAGGGATGATTTTTGCAAGTTTCCAGCAGCCAGGGAACGATGAGCATGTTATACAAGAATTGATAATGTGAGTTAAAACTGGCATGATTTGAGGGAGTATCATTTTTACAAATGATCAAATGATCTATTTTTATTTTGTATTTATTTCTTGTTTAACTATTCAAGCATTGATTGATTGTTTAAAATAAATAAATAAATAAATAAATAGAGTGGCGCAACAGAGCGAGGAGCCCCTGGGTCTAACGCATTTTGGAGTTGGAATGGAGGGGACCTATTTTCTGCCGGTTCCGAACGGCGAATCGAGAAAGCGCTTTTCAAGGCAATGAATACTAACGGAGGACTTGCCAATTCCTCGCGAAAGGCGATACCCGTGGAAAAAACATTTTTGCCTCTGTTGGGATTCAAATTCGAACCTCTGGATTAACAGGCGGACATGCTATCAATCACACCACGGGTACCACATTGTTTAAAATACATTTATTAAATAACAAACTTTTATGTTTTGTTTTATTATTTTGAAATCAAAACCTGTAAGCGAATTTACTAAATTTTGCGGCAAATAGTGGATCCAAGCTTTTGAAAATCGCAGTAATTACTAGAGTAGGTATTTTTTAAATGTGAAAATATGCAAGTTTTTTAACAGCATATCATTATCAACTATTCGTGGAATAATTAAGTTTCCCAAGAGTTTTTCTTGATTTTGCACATAAAGTTAAATGTTGACTTGCCTCTCCTTTGATGCAATGCCCTCAATTGCATTAAGCTGCCAGAAATTTTTCAAATAAAGCACTTGATCTCACTTCAACGCAGTTTGCCGGATGGAAGTGTTGGAGAAAAATTTTGAAAAACTTTTCGAAAGAATACCTCAAAGAAAAAACCTACGAATTGTATAAAATCGGACATTTTTCCTCTCCGAATGGATATTTCTTTTTCTTTTAGATATCAAATGAGTTCGTTATGAGACGTTAATTGTTCTTCTCCGATTTGGTTACCATGGAGACAATTATACAATTACAATAATCTTCCGATCGCAACTTTCCTCCGAGGCCTGTGTATATGGTTTTATCCTGCACACGGGTAAGAGAAAATGTATTTTATAAGTTATAGAAACATGATACCTATACCGACATACATCAAAATTACATTTTTTTTTTTCAATTATTATATCACAAAACAATTCTTAACTTATATTATAGTGATGTCATTGATGTACCAGAATTTTATTTTGATTATAAATGTGCAAACTTTAAAGAAATTAATAATCATCTATCTGCAATTGCATGGGATCAAACTTTAAATAATTTAAGTCTTAGTCATGCGTTTAAAAAATTCGTTATGTGTCTTGATGAAACTTTTGAAATGAATATTCCTAAAAAAAATTCGTAAATCAAATTCTAATCCACCCTGGTTCAACAGAAGGTTGTTAAATCTTAAAAACAGGAAAAACAAAGCTTACAAAGCTTACAAGCATAACAGAGATAATTATGTTCTTAAACATAATTATACTCGGAGTAACCTTGAATTTGATTGTTTCAATAGCTTTCTGTTTAACTGTTTATAGTCTCCGTAGAGTCTAAAAATAAAACAGACTGTAAAGAAAAATTACAATAACAAAGAATTTTGTTATTGTTTTTTATATTTTTGGAGTTGACAACTGAAATTAGACAAAGGATCATGAGATCCAGTGACCTTACTCCATTAAAAATTGTGCGTTTCGCCCAGGTACGACAGTGGGCTCATCAGTTAGATGCTGTCGTACCCTTCTAAGACGCAAATTTTGTTTTGGTTTACACCAAAACACTTATAAAATTCGCAGCAATCGCATACTTTGCGTCTTAGAAGGGTACGACAGCATCTAACTGATGAGCCCACTGTCGTACCTGGGCGAAACGCACAATTTTTAATGGAGTAAGGTCACTGGATCTCATGATCCTTTGTCTAATTTCAGACTGTAAAGACTTCTGGAAATTTATAAATACCAAACGAAATGATAACTTGTCTAGTGATGTAAATGTCATATGTAATTTTTTCGCCGATTATTTAAGTTGTGTCTATCTGAACCTCTTCTTCCTGTGAACCTCCTGCTTTCTTCCCTTCTAATGTTATTGATGTTGGTAGCATCGAATTAAGTGCTTTCGAAGTTTTTGGAAGCCTTAAATGGCCTTGGTATAAACAAAAGTGCTGGGCCTGATAATATCGCCCATATCGAATTAAAAAATTGTTCGATTTCTTTGGCCTTGCCGCTTTGTTTGATTTTCAACAAATCCCTTAAAAGTGGCCAGTTTTGGATTGCTGGAATGTTTCTTTTATAACTCCTATTCACAAATCAGGATCGAAGCAAAACGTGATCAACTATAGACCAATCTGCAAATTATCAGTCATTCCCAAAAAGTTTGAAATGCTAATTTGCAAAAAATTGAGCTTTTTTGTTAAAGGTATATTGTCTGAATTTCAACATGGTTTTGTGTCAGGGAGATCTACTGCTACTTACAATTTTATGCGATCATTAATGGGTTTGAAAATAGTTTCCAAACTGATATTATTTTTACGGGTTTTGCTAAGGCATTCGACAGATTCAACCACAGTATATTAATTTTCAAACTTTCTAAACTAAGCTTTCATTCAAGCTTTATAAAATGGATTTCTGCCTATTTAGATAAAAGAATTCAATACGTCAAACTAAGTAATCACAGGTCAAGAATGATAAATGTGACCTCTGGAGTACCCCAAGGAAGTCATATTGGTCCCTTGCTATTTATGCCTTTTATTAATGATATTCCAGATTATTTTAACTTTTCGAGTAACCTGATGTATGCCGACGATGTCAAAATCTTCCGAGTCATAAAATCTTCCTCAGACTGTCTCCTTCTTCAAAAAGATATTCAAAATTTGGCTGAATGGTGTGATTATAGCCAATTGTTTCTTAATGTTGCTAAATGTCATAGTTTCACGTCCTTTAGGACGAAATCTCCTATTATTTTTGATTATAGCATCAATAACATGATCTTAGAAAGAGTCACTGCCAAAAAAGATTTGGGAGTTATAGTGGATGAAAAACTTACGTTTACAAAGCATATATAAATTATATAGTAAACTAGCTGAGCCGCCCGGCGTTGCTCGGGTCTATAGTTTTAAGGTTCTCGTTCTCGTTCTTCCGCTTAAGTGGGAATTTGGGGATAAAACATAATCGTTTTTTCTTTGGGATTATGTAGCAAATCTGTCCAGTAGTTTCTAAGTTTCCGTTCCCAACCCCGTTCCTGTGGTAATCTTCTGTACCCGTGGAAATACGTGAATGAAATATAAATCTATGTCACTGAGGGATAACGTAACATCCTAGAGTTGAAAGCATTTGAAATCATTCAAGTAACTTTAAGGTTCCCGTTTCTGTTCCCGTTTCTGTTCCCGTTTCTGTTCCCGTGGTTATAGGGATGAAATAAAGTCTAAGTAACTGATAGTGATAAATAATGCTGAAATAGTTTCAGAAACCTGTCTAGTAGTTTCTAAGTTTCCGTTCCCAAACCCGTTCCTGTGGGAATACCCACGCAATTTTTAAATTTTTTTATGTCATAAGAACCTTCTCCTGACAATAACAAACACAACAAAAAAGGAATTGGCCAAATTGGTCCAGGCGTTGTTGAGTTATGCGCTTACCAACACATTTTGCGATTCATTTTTATATAAAAGAAAAGATAAAGCCAATGGGATGTTAGGGTTTATAAGGAGGAAATCTAAAGATTTTTCAGATTCATATGCCCTTAAATCATTATATATAACTCTTGTAACATCAGTGCTGGAATATTGTAGTACAGTTTGGAATCCTTATTATAATGTACACTCGTTAAGAATAGAAAGGGTTCAAAAGAGTTTCACAAGGTTCGCTTTCCATAAACTTAATTGGAATACCGAAGTACCATCATACGTTTCTAGATGCTTGCTAATAGATATTCAAACGCTTGAGCTAAGAACAAAGCATTTTGCAATAATGTTTATAAAAGATGTAATTAGCAATAAAACAAACTATTCTCTTTTATTAAAACAAATAAATTTTTACTCTTCACAAAGAATACTTCGTGCTAGTTTTCATTTTCGAGAGAATTTTTCCACACGAAATTATTGTAGAAACAAACCGTTTGCACGTTGTATAAAAGAAACAAATTCTGTAATAAAAGTCATAGAAGATATTTTTTCTAGTAACTCAAAGGATGTTTTCAAAAAGAATTTACTGTCCGCTTTACTATTGCGACCTGTCACATAAATTTTTTTGCTATTTATTTTTTGTTATTTTATTTTATTTATATACATTTATTTATAATTATAGTAGTCCGTAAGAGATTTACTCTGTTTGATGAAAAACTAAATTAAACAAAACAGTTTCGAATCACCAGCAAACCACAAATCGGTTTTATAACAGTAAGAAAGATAACTTGTTTACATTGTTGGACTATTACGTAGGGTCGGGGTTTAGTATCAATAATACCCAAAAATGCTTTTTCGCGGGTATCGAGAATTGGCAAGTTCAAGGGATACTTCCAATTTGAAGTTGATTCAATTCACAGCATACGTAATTAAATAAGCAGGTTGAAAATCAGCGATGCCAGAGTAACTGAAGGAATGCATTACCTACATTTTGAAAAAAAAGTGGTCTAGGCATGCCACAATCAACTTTAAACAATTTATCGAATGCAATACCGTCCACTTGCTTGGAATTCATTCAATTATTTTCTTTATAAACATGTAGTTCAGCAGACATCTGTTAAGCTGTTCCCTACCTGAAGAAAAGAAACACAAGTGCAAGAAGTCTTAATTTATCATAGGCCAAAAAGACAATTTATGCCATAAGCCCAACAGGGTACAGAGACTTGACCAAAGCTAGTTAGTAAGTAAGTTAAGAAAGTGCGTCTAATTCTAAAACTATTTTTCAACTATTTTTTCACTGCAACAAAATACTTTTTGATAATTTTAATTTAAAAAAATGTAAATCATTAGTGCTGCTATGTACGTGGGCAAAAATGCATTTTATTGGCTTCTTTATCATCATAACAGACATTTTCATCAAGTCCTAGAGCTAGAATATTTTTCTTTTTATCGCTGTGGTGCAAAGAAAAGAAAAAAGTACAAATCTTGGTAGGCAGGTAGTTGCTCTGGAGAACAAAGAATATCATTGAATGGGAATAAAACTCAAAAAGCATTCTGTGTCTTTTAAATTGTTTACAGAAAATATCTAAGCAAATCAAACAAAACTAAATGAAAAAATCTTAAATATCCTGGTGGAGTCAAAACGAACATAGAAAATAGGCTGAATACACCAATAAAAGGATGAGAATTAACTTAAAAAAGGAAGCAAGTGTACCTACATGATAAATTTAAAAAAATATATATATTTGTTAAGGACATGAGTATTGAGAGGCGTACAGTGAACTCGATGTCTCCATGGGAGTGTTCATTTTATGGTGAAAATGGCAAAAAGAAAAAAAATTAAACTGTCTGTTCTGTTGTGAGCCATTACTTATAAAAAGTTGAAAGATCTCAAAGAACAGCTTTTCCATCATTATTCTTCCCCTATTTGTTAACAATTTTCTTATTTCTTTTACCTTTTTTAGCAACAAAGGAAGAAGAAGCAGCCGCAGCAGCAGCAGCAGCAGAACCGCCACCACGACCACTACCACCAATAACACTGCAGAAGCACCAACAGCGCCAGCAAGTACCAACACCAGCGGGAGCGGCAAACGACGACCAATGGGACATACAACACAAAATTTAATGCAAATGATGAATTAAATATGAAAATCACATAAAATCATAATTAACAAATCCGATTCATTTCTCAACACTTTTCACTTATAAACTTTAATTATCTTCCTCAAGAAAACTATCGAATTCTTTTTTTTAAGATTATTATTTCCCTTATTGAATTATTGTTTAAAACTTTTCAAAGAACTACCACAAATACATACACACAAGACTTTGGATTATAGCAAGCAAAAAAGGTTTTTCATTAGATTCGAGTTGTATAGGTATAGCGAGTTGATTTTTAGATTTGTCGGAAAAATCTTCTTTGAAAACTATATCAATTGAGAGAACTTTTCACAATTAAATATAAACGGATACCTCGCCGACTCATACGAATAGTTTGAACAAAATTTTAATTACTTTTTCATTTGTTAAAACGCGAAAATTCACGAAAATCAACATCTGAGGCCCGACAAAAGTTCATTGCGACATTTTGATGAAAAAAAATACGATACCTCTTCCTTCTCAGGTTTATGGTGCGTTTTCTTTTCTACTTCTGCTTCGCTCTTCTTATCTCTGTCTCTTTTTTGTGTTGTTCTGGGAGTGTGTGGTAGAGCGGGGAGAGTGGAAAGTGATGAGTACACTTATACACACTTGGTTTCAAGAGTACCTGAGCGAGATGAGATGAAAATAAAACACGAGCATCTCGTATTGAATCATTATCTCCTCTCCTTACTCTCACAAATAACCTTTTACCTTTGGACAAAAAAAAAAAAAACCACAGAGTTGATAATACAGGGATAGGGATTCTCAGCTGCAAGGAAGTAGCATTTCGCCTGATTTCGCCATCAGGCGCACAGAAGGTAATACAGCGAGTGCAACTTTAACTAGAGATGTGAGATATATCGGTAGCAGTTATTCACAATTCATAAATAACTTTAGGATAAGTTACCCAATATCGATCTTAGCAGTTATTTTATATCCTAGGTGCCTGTCCAGACGGGTTATGCTCATAACGTGATGCTTTCCTTCAATACAATTTCCGACACAAAATGGAGAATTTGAGCAAAGAATAATAACAACGTCTGGACACTAGCAGCCGTTTTTTTTAACGCATTTCAAACTTTGCGAAGTCTTAAAACACGCTTATTCATTGATTAAAACAAAAATCGTATTTTTAATCGATTTTCTTCAGTGAATAAGAGCTGAATAGCTTAAACGCCGAATAACGTGTTTTAGCGCATAAATGTCATTAGATTTTGAGAGTTGAGTTGTCATTCAATGGTTTATTTACAACTTTGCGAATCTTAAAAAATAGCTGAATGAAATGAAAATTTACTGAAAATGCATTGATTTTTGTACATAATTAGGGTGTAGTAAATATTTTTCAATTGAAAGAAGTAGAACGCAAAATGTCTACAAAAAAATTTTACAGAGCATCATTTCCTTTCACTTTTTCAATTTCTTTTTTTAAAGTTTTAGTTTTAGCAGCTGATTTTCACTAATAGGCTCTACCTTGCCGCCGTTGAGTCTTTGTTTCTATTGAGTGAACACACCTTTTTTGGTGCCCCATCTATTGTTGGCTAGCTACTACGTAAATTTTCATGGGAACTAGAACGGAACTTCGCCGCTACAGTCAAAAGCGTTCATTGTCCATTGCCAATGTTTTGTAATCCGATAAAGCCCGTCGATGACAGCTGGAACGAAGTTTTGAGAATTTGTTGACAATAATTTTTCATGATTTGAATGAGAATGTAGATTCACTGGCGTAAATATCTAGTATTTCCATGATTTGCACCGATAAAATCGATCGAGAAGCGGTGGAGACCAGTCGCCTAGAGCGATGCGTGGCTATTCAAAGAAGCTCATTACGAAAATGAGCAAATGGAAATCTAATATTTGTAAACCCTCATTACACGCACCGAAACACCGATTTTGTTTGCTATTTTTTTTTTATTATTTAATTAAAAAAAAAAAAATAAAGAACGAGGGTGATAAGTGATTCAAAAAAAAATTGGTTTTAAAATTTTTGGCAATTGACTTTTGACAGCCCCACTCCGACATAAGGATGGATGTGTGAATGCACATACATAATCGGAATGAAGTACCGGTAAGGTGCATCGACACTGCTGTGTGATTTAGGTATATAACTGGTGAAGACTTGGTGGTTTGCTTACAAGCTAAAAAAGCACGATAAAAAAAGCTGTGGCACCCGTGGTGTGATGGATAGCATGTCCGCCTGTTAATCCAGAGGTTCGTAGTTCGAATCACAACAGAGGAAAAAATGTTTTTTCCATGGGGGGATCGCCTTTCACGAGGGATTGGCAAGTCTTCCGTTGCCATGAAAAGCGCTTTCTCGATTATTCGTTCAAAACCGCCAGAAAATTGTAGGTCCCTTCCATTCTCTCACAAGGCATGGTCGTGAGAAATGCGCTAGGCCCAGGGGCTACTCGCTCTGTTGCGCCACCCTATTTATTTATTTATTTATTTATTTATTTATTTAATAAGCTAAAAAGTTTTCTAATGCTATCTATTTTTATGTTATGTATTTTGAAATTTTTTAAAGGCCACATTAATTTATTGATTTCCAGCTGTCAAAACAGACATTTTCCTATAGTCCTAATAGAGTTCCAATTTACCCCGGCAGGGGAAGTAAGTCTCAATTTGATGAGTCCCAAGACGCTGTTCAGACTGGTGCAAGTCAACCGAGCACTTTTGACATTCCACCACCCCTTCATGTTCATAATAAAATCAAATGTGAGCGCGATGGATTTATTTCGACGATTATTTTGCCTTCAGATTTGGAAAAAAAAAACTCAGAAATTGTTTTTATCGTAATATGAGTTGTCGTTTGAGTGGTCAACTTGAAATCAATAGAGAGAGAGACAGAGGTATAATTCCTTAATAAATGTCAAACGTGAATTTCATTCAAGACTGAGTATATGTATCTAAAAGAAAAGAAATTAGTTTAGCTCGGCCAAGCCAAAGTCAGCAATATTTACTTTAAAAAATTAATATATTAATATAATATATGTAAATGTAAGAAACAAAAAAAAATCTCAATAAAGTTTACTTACTTACTTACTTACTAACTCAGAAATTGAACTGAACTAAAAAAATAATTTATTTTTTTTTGGAAATGTCAAAACTCAACCAAGAAAATTTTAATTTTTTAAAAACTCCGGCGCAAAACCACACCTCTTTCTTACAATTATGTGGAAAAAAGAGAAAACATATAGAGGTCAATTTTGCCCGGTTGACTTGCCCCAGTCTGAACAGCCACAAATAGCAGGGTTCACACTCTTAAATATGTTTGACAAACTTACTTGAAAGAAAATTTGAACGATTGAAGCCATAGCGTTCACATTTGTCAAACATGTTGTCAAACATCCCGTCTTTTTGAAATATTGACCATGGTGGACGTTTTTTTAGCAGTTCTTGTGAATATCGAATGCGATAATAAATAATAAGAAAAAAAGGAAATTAGTAAAAAGAAAATGATTTAGATTTTTCAAACATGGTCGGACTGTACTAATTTTTTTAGGGAATCCACATTGGCAGCTTCTTGTTACATTTCTAACAGCATTACGTCTCTGGTAGACTTCTATTTATATTTCGAAAAACTCTCGCCAAAAATTGCAATTTCAATTAAAAGGCATTCTTCTTATTTTTTTATCCGCTGTGCTCGCGTAGACTAATGGTGGACTTACATGCATCTGCAAGTGCAGATGAAAATCGGAAAAAGACACAAGATGTAAAATGTATACTTGTCTGATAGAGAGGGAACGCACCATCTGCACTTCCTTAGTTATGGTTGCAGATGAAAAATTATAGGTGCAGATGAACATGTTCATCTGCAACCATAATTTTTATCTTCAACCATAATCCTATTCGACTCTCTTTTCAACTTTTGTGTTTTATAATCTTCATCCGTCTCGCTTTACTTTTCTGCACTTCCGCAGTTGTAGATGCATGTAAATCCAGCATAAACATATTTGATAATGTGAACCCTGCTGATAATAGATGTGTTCAATGGCTTTTTTGTAGATCAGACAGCATAGCACAAAAGCAGTGAAAAACGTCAGGCAAGTTAGAACTAGCAAACTTGCCAAAAAAAGCAACAACAAAAACGAAAAAAAAAACAACCACCAATTTTTCTTTTTCTGTTATCTATTTAATTTAGCGTATTTTTGTCACGAATAAGTAATTTTATTTTCAGCACGAGGTTAGGTGTTATTTTCCTGATTTTTAAAAAATTTTTTGAAGTTTTCACAACAAATAAAAATTGCAATGCGCTAAAAAACTACGAGCAAAAAGTCAACAGCTGCTTTTGACAGTTTTCACCAAACTTGCACTTGCTCAAAAGGAGGTGCAGAAAATGCTGTGCTAAACTGTTCTAGAACAGCTCATTGAACACAAAAAAATCAGAAAAGAACAGAAAATTTCTCATTGAACACCAAAAGTCTGATCTTTTCTGTCTGAAACTGTTCTAGAACAGGTCATTGAACACTCTTAATATCAATCTTTGAATCATAATTCAACTCGAACTCATTTCAACTTTTGATATAAGTTGTAAAATAAGCATCCTCCGACTATTTGTAGTTTTGTTTTTCTTTTCAACTTTCAACAAAGCAAACACAGAGCATAGTTTTAAAAGGAATTTGTTTAACAAAATAAAGTTGTTAGCATTTTTTCGTTTATGTGCAAAATCTTAGTAAAATCTTTCCGTTATTAGGACTTTATGTTGAAATTAGGAATTAATTTTCGTCAAAAGTTGTCTGTGTTGGGTACGTTGTGGTGTTAAATTAAAGAGTTGAAAGAGTGAATAATATAAATATAATGCTACGTACAATAGATCGACTCAAAAAGAAAAAGAATCAATTGAAATGTTAGACAAGCTAAAAGGTAAATGATTTCGAATTTAAGTTAAGTTATGTTTCTCACATACTATAAACAAAATGTTTATTTCTTTTAAGTTTCAACAACTCGACTAAGAACTTTTTTTGTTGTACCTACTCGAAACAGTGAAGTGTTTTATCAATTAAAGGCGGGTTTTTTTTATTATTCGTTTATATGGTAAACAGTGGAAGGTGTTCGTTAATTAAAATAACCGCAGAGGACAAATTATTTTTTAGTTTTATTCAATTAAAAACGAATGCAATATTACCAGGCTCAGGAACACAGTTGAATTAAAACAAAATCAGGCCAAGATGTGTAAACTTCTCAATGTAAGCAGCCGAATAAGTAAATCGACCGCAAATAACAAGAACTGAATTTTTTCACTGTATTAAAAACGCATAAAGATAAATGATTAATTTCCTTGAATAAACTAAGATTTGTTATGCTCAAAAAGTCCTTCGACCTCAGAATGAGTTTTTGTTTACATGAGATATCCATAATCACATATTGTTTTACTTCATTCTTAAAGTTGATTAGTGCATTCTGCATTAGGACTTAATTATTTTTATTTTGAACAGGATAAAATAGTCAAACATTAAAAGTCATGTTCAAGTAAAATAGAGAGCTTTTCTTTAAGTATTTAAGCACTTGGTTGGACTGGGAAAAAAACATTTTGTAACTCTCAAGCTAATATAAACAAACAATAGCGCATGTGCACATAGTTCAAAGTAACTGGTGAAAAATAAAATTAAACAGTTTTGAGCAAATGCACCACATAAACATTGAGTTTTATTAATTTTTTGTTGTCTTTTAATGTTTTGAAATTCCAAACTCTATGGTTCTTGTGAAGTTCACTCCCAACGCTTCTTCAGAACAAAATCTGTTAATATAAACAAATCCATTTCCTGTTAGCAACACAACCAAGCCCGAAAAGAAACAATTTGCTTACGAATCAGATTTATTAGAAACTCTAATACAAGTTACAAATACAAGTTTTTAAAATGCACATTTTGAATACAATTTGAAACTTTTGACACTTGATGAGTTTATTGTTGATGGAGTTGCTTTAAAAGAAGCTTAAAATGAGGATGACGATGACCATCAATGCAACAATCAACCAAAAAATTTCGGAGTAAAATCTATCTCGTTGCAAATTCCAATAAAGGAGTATGAGCCAGGCCAGGCGCACTGCCACATCCCAAGACATCAAAGGAATCCCAGATTGAATCATAAGAATGAGTGTTCCGGCATTTTTTATGAGAAGTCTATATAAATTGAATATGATGAAAAAGCGCACAACTTCAAAACTCAAGGAAGGCATATTTAAGTGTTTTAACTTGAAATTCGTCACAATGAAAACTACCAAACTGATTTGTCGTTCAAAGATATCTCACACAAACTGATTGATTGAGTAATAGATGATTAGGCTAAAGTAGTAGGCTTTTCTCTAGGATATGGTTTTGTATACACTTTTCTTTGAGTATGAGTAGCACCAATTCGCATCCAGAGGGAGAGACTTATGGCTTTTTGGACATTTTAAGTTCAGCAGCAAAAAAAGGGGAAAAACCAACCGATCGGAGTAAACTCAAATGAAGATCTGCTACATCTTGAGTTGAAGGTGGAATCAGATAGTCTTAAACATCTCAATCTCCAGGGAATCTATGTAATAAACTATGTAACTGTTGTGCTTCCAAGTTATTCGAAAATTATTTTTGATTCTACCTACTATTAAATGTCTATAAGAATGAAAGTAGAATCGAATTTGAATTCTTCCAACTGCTTTCAATAAAAGCTTCCGAGTTTTGGTAAAGTCTCCCAATTACTACTTCGTTCTACTACGTTTTTTAGAACTACAGGGGACGAAATCCAAGCATTCAAATGCTTTTTTCCCAGAAAAATATAAAATATCTAACTGTTAGAGAGGCTTCATAAGTTTTGTTTTTAGATTTATATGAGCTTAGCTTACATATTGCAAGCCTTACTTCTTTCTGTTTGGGAGAATGGTATTCTTGATCATCGTTTAACTTGAAAGGGGCATTTATAACCTGACAGTTACTTCGTTTTTTCTTTTTCAGAATACGATGTTCTTCACTTCTTTTTTACATGTATATTACCTTGCACTAGTCACAGACAGCCTTGGTTCTCTTTTGCATCAAAATTTGTTCTGCTTTTGTTTGACTGCATTTCTTCATCGGAACAAGGGTTTCGTTTTGCAGGCCAACTAAAACCCATTTATTCTGATGGCTTGTTGACATTGCTGCAATTGATCTTCAATATCTTAAAATAGTGTCATAGCATAGGATTCAAGGAGAGTTTGAGAGACACTCGGATGAATTACTATTGAAATACAATCGATTTTAGTTTTCTAACGTTATATCGTTTTAAAGCATCAGTTCGCTTGGGTTGTGAACAGGATATCCTCATTCGAGTATCTTGCTCCGATTGCAATATCGCGAATTTTCTAGATTTTTGAACAGATCTACAGCTTCATGCATGCAAAACAGTGTGGCTGTGGCCACTGCAGTGCAGTGCGACTTTTCAAAATGTTTAATAGGTTTTGTTTCAATCTTTTTAACACGACTTTTCAAAATGTTTAATAGGTTTTGTTTCAATCTTTATAATCTTAAGATAAAGGATAGTTTAACATGCGAATAGTTTAGTTCCATCCAGTCCAGACTTGACCTACCCCTTCTTCAGACTAAGACTTGTAAAGCTTAACTCAATCATTTCATTTTCACTTTTCTCTTTTCAGATAAGACATCAAAGCTGTTTCTAATTATTTTATATACAAGACTATTATGCTTTACGTATTCATAACCAACATAGTTAAAAAAAATCAAAAAAAGAAAATTATAATTATAATAAACACATATCACATAACTTTAGCTTCATTATACTGTTAAATAAAAACATCTTTATATTTATATATAAAAGCCAAAGCGTATAAAATAAATTTAATAACATACACAACAATTGTAAAGCTAGACAAAGAAGAATTGTTTTTAAGTAAAAAATTTAACATTAAGTTATTTATTTCTGTCAAAGCGTCGTGTTCATTATCCCTCTGTGCCTTTAATGTTATTCATTTCTTATGCAACTAAACAAAGTTTAATATAGTTAAAATAGTTTTGTTTAAGTTAAAGCATTTAAAAGCTAGTTAATACTCAAACATTTATTGAAAAGAAGTTAATTGAGAGTTAATTATCGAGATGCCATTCTGGAAATGTTTTCCCTGTATGCGCTTTCAAAACGAAGAAGTCATTTTGAAACTTCAATACAGCAACTGTGCGCTAAGTGATGTTCCTCCTGATGTTTCACAATATGAACGCACTTTGGAGGAGCTATATCTGTCTTCGAATAGAGTAAGTTTTGTGTTTGTTTTATTCATTAAGTGTTTTTTGTTGCTCCAGTAAGTAAATGTATACATTTTCAATACAAATAAGGATATTGCTAGATATATTTGTAAGCCCCGATTGATCAATGGTATTGATAACTTTACTAGGCAGAATATTTGCACGGATAAAATAGTGTTTCATGTTTACCATGTTTTTTTATCTCTAGTTTAGCATATTATCTTATGCAATTTATTAAATTTATGTTCCAGATAAGAGCCTTGTCTCCTCAATTGTTTTATTGCCAAGGACTGCGTGTGCTGTTTGTCAATGACAACGATTTGGAATCGCTACCGAGTGCCATTGGATCATTGCGGCATTTAGAAAACTTGAATTTAGGTCGAAATAGTAAGTTAAAACTCAAAGGCTTTTGTATATCTGTGACTGTAATAATGCGTTTTATTTCTTCAGGCTTAGCATCTATTCCTGAAAATATCAAGCTCTGCAAAAATCTGATGCGTCTCGATCTAAGCTTGAACAATTTACAAAGACTCCCAGACGCTATCACCAGTCTGATATCACTTCAGGAACTTTTGTTAAATGAAACAAATTTAGAATTCCTTCCTGCGAATTTTGGACGACTGGTGAACCTACGAATACTCGAATTACGTTCAAATAATCTCATAACATTACCAAAATCCATGTCACGCTTGAGCAATTTAAGAAGAATTGACATTGGCGCGAATGAGTTCACGGAATTAGTAAGTTCATATTTATAAAAAATTAAAAAAATAAAAAGTTAAAAACTGAAATCTGTATTTGAACAGCCGGAGGTCATCTGCCAGTTGGGTCAGTTAAGAGAACTTTGGATTGACGTTAACCGGATTCGTCGTATATCGCCAAACGTTTCCAATTTGCGCGAGTTGAAACACTTCGAAGCAAATAACAATTTATTATCATCATTACCGAATGAAATAAGTAATTGGCGCAACTTGGAGGTGTTATCAGTTTCAACAAACGACATGAAAACGTTACCATTTAGTATAGGCATGTTAAAAAACCTAGTGACATTACAATGTGAAGCCAATCAGTTGCGCGAGCTACCCGATAGCATTTGCCATTTAGAGAACCTCGAGGAGTTCAATATCAGCCATAATTTTCTCCTGCGACTACCGAGCACAATTGGTATGTTAAAAAAACTGTGTTTTTTCTGTGCGGATGAAAACATACTGCGTTGCCTGCCCCCTGAGATATGTAGCTGTTCAAACTTAGCGGTGCTAAGTATAAGGAGCAATAAAATAGATGAACTTCCACCAAACATCGGTTATCTTGAAAACCTACACGTATTGAATTTGGTTGATAACAATATAACGCAGTTGCCAGTGTCTGTGCTCAGTTTGTCTAAGCTTACAGCGCTTTGGATAAGTGATAATCAATCGCAGCCACTAGTTCCTTTGCAGTATTTAAATTCTTCGAGTCTAACATGTTTTATGTTGCCACAACAATCAGTTGCAGCTCATGAAAACAACGAAAAGGCTGAGTACAACAGTGACAACGATTCTGGAAATTCATGGCCGAATGCGGAGTTAGAAGAAGAAGCCATTCTTAATGGAAGAGCAGGGGGGGTATATTTTGCTGATCAGCAAGTAGAAAACTCGAAATTCGCTATGAATAACAGCCCGTTACCTACCCAAACGGCGAGAATATGCTTCGCTCAAGCTGAATTGAATGAAGATAATGCGGGAGGTGGGGAACATGTTACAAGTCCGTCTCGTAGAATATGTTTTGCAGATGAAGTAAAAGGATCCGAGTTGCTTGCAACTCGATTAATGCGGTCTCCAACTCCATATCCTAAGGAATTGCGTTTAATGGCGAAATATGTGCGCAATAATCACCAACAGCAGCAACAAAAACAAACAATTGATGATATGGTTAGAGCACAGGCGATTGGACCTGCTTCTTCAGCTTTGCCTGGGGATCAAGTTGATGGTAGTTTATATATATCTGTTAATTCACAAGCTAGTGGTGCTACAGTTGAAGGGGTGAAAGAAGCTCGGGTTTTGTTTAACCCAAGCGGCAATGCAGTGTTCCCACAGCAAATTCAAAATTCAATTAACTATCCAAGTGGGTATGTGAGTCAAGCAGGTACTGTTCTAACTCCACTACTACAACAACAACAGCATCAGCAGCAGCAACAACAACAACAACAACAACAGCATCAACAACAACAACAACAGTTGTATTACCAAAACTACAGAAATCCAATTAATCAAACAACTAAAATGATTCAACAACAACAACCACAGTACCAACAACAGCAACCGCACCACCAAGAACAAGAGTCACACCACCAAGAACAACAGTCACACCACCAACAACAAAAGCAACAACAACAACCAGACTATTTATCATCAATGTATGAACTGCAGCTTTATGAAAGCTCATTGAAACACCAGTCAGCTAATAAACCACCACCATACCACATCGCACTTAATTTTACGAAAAAATCCCGTGAAGATCTTCTCAACTTTGACACCCTTCGGACTCATTTGACTAACAAAAATGGTAACGAACACGAAGGGAATGAGATACGAATACAATGTGAAGACGACGACCAAGAAGACTGCAACACAGAATACAGCGGCCATGGCGATCATCAAAGCAGTAATCCGCTTAATGGTCGCCATTGTTTAGAAAACGATTTTGATAACCAAAATAACAACAGCTCTGCAGAATTTCAAAGCGGAAATATGCCTCTGGAAAGTGGATCAGTGAATAATGCTATCGAAATTAGGGTACCACCACGTTCAAGCTCAACAACAACGTGGCTCTTTGGATTGCATAAGAACCCTACGGTGGTGAGTTGGTTGTCAACCTTACTTAAATATTTGGTTTTGGGCTTTTAGTTCGTTGTTATAGTATATTTTTTCCCGTTTTGAGTTCCAGCCCACAAATGAAATATGTTCTTAGAAAGAAGTGGAAGTTTATTTTATCAATGTTGCTCTCGTTGACTCACACTCACAGTAATTTTTTTTTTTAAATTTCAGAAACAAGTTGCCATCAAAAAAGACAATGGGATTGGTTTTGAAATTCAGGAAAGGCCCAATCAGGTATGCTTCATAGTAAAATTACTTGTTGTATATATCTGAAATGTTGTTTTAAAAAGGGAATCTATGTTCGCGGTACTCACCCAAATACTTCGGCCGCCTCACTTTTGTATGCAAACGACAAACTGCTAGAGGTCGATGGATATGATTTTTCAAAAATATGTCTACTTGATGCCCAACAAATCCTGGAAAACTCAGGCCCTGTGATTAACGTGATGATTTCACGTACGTAGTTGATACCAACATGAGAAAAGTATTTATAGCATAATAAACAACAAAAACAAAACCATACCTAGCCATTACTCATTATTTATTTTATAATTTTAACTAATCAAAAATATCTATAAGTGTGTGTTACTGATTCTTATTGAACATGAGGAAATTGTAAATATGTTTTTAGCTGTAGATTTTCACAAGCATTTTTATTTGAAAGCAAAATAAACCGTCACCAGAATTGTTGTATTTATAAAATGTATATTATGTCTTCAGAATGAAATCTAATTTCATGAAAATTAAGCCTAGGCATAACTCTATTAGTTAAGGAGGTAGTGGGTTAAACAAACGCATTTCTGTAGACATTAAGATTTTTTCAACTACCTTTTTTTCTGGCTACCAAAAATTGCGATTCAATGGGATGAAGATTGAGGTAAGGTTCGTTTGTCAAAGCGGTTAAAGTTCCTTCAACCAAAATGATTACTATAGCTGGTAGCTGTTGAGTTTGATAAGTCACTTGGTTTTTCGACTATTTCATGATTTCGCTTTGATTTTACGGTTGCAATTATTTTCGTACGAGCGCAGCTAAGGAACTCTTTTCAGAGTATGTCAGGGTGCAATCTTTTTTATAAATTTTTTTCATGAGGAAGATCGAATAGAAATTTTGATGCTATGGTTTTTCTTTATTCAGTTTGGAGTTTAAACTTTGTGACGCATAAAGAAATAATTATTCCTGTTTACTTATGTCTTAATGGTTTAGCAGCGTGTCATTCGACACTGTTAGGGAAGAACTAAAATTGAAAAAACTTCATGTAGCCTGCAATTAAATACCTTATGTTACTTCTTTTTTTTTACATAAAAATCGATTCTTTTTAATTTTGAAGCTGATCAAAAATTGTTTTTAGCGTTTTTGGGTTTCTAAGTTCCTCTTTTCCTTTAAAAGAGAGAAATAAGTCTTTTTTACTTTTTTCTATCGACGGCCATAATAAAGATGCAATAGTTATGATGTACTTGTCCAAATTTAAACAAATAGAATAAAATTTATATGTATAATAAGAACTAAATAAATAGAACAAATACATAAGCGCACAATTTTATGTATACAATAGTTAAGGAACATGAAGAATTACATGTATATGTACACACATATATATATATATAATTATATATATTTATATATAGTTATATATATATATATATTAATACAAAAACATATACGATTTGTATTTTACAAATTTTTGTTTTATTTTGTCTAACTTAAATGTTCAAATGTTCTTATCGTTCTGATCCAACAGGAGCTATTGTATGAGATAATTTCTTTTTTTTTCAACACTCACAAAAAAAAATTGTTTTTATTGTATAAAACAACAATAAATAGTTATAAAGAAACAAAAACATAAACAACGAGATTTATTTTGTGTATTTTTTTAAAAGATATCAATGAAAAAAGAAAAACAGCGAAGGATTTGCCCTGTTAATATTTAACATGGACAAGTGGTGCTACCCATGGTAAAGAGTAAACTATGAACCAGGAAACTTAAAGAAACAAAAGAAGTAAATAGTGTTGTCAAATAAGTCTCACCGCTTCGGAAGCCTCTGAGCCTAACGCATTTCAGGGACCTACAGTTTTAAACGCCTTTCAAACGGCTAAGTAAAGGCTATGACCCAGTGTCAAACATTCGTCGTTCAAGCCCAAGTCTGTCCAACTAATTGTATACAGTGTGAACAGGGCTAATGACAGGTGCTCATCTTTACGAACATGCCGGGTATCTAGGAACCTATTGCCAGATATTTCTAAGAAAAACAAGAATTTCTATTTCTTCAGCTAAGCACACCTCGAGTCTCTCCGTTGATTTCCACTCTTACGGATCACATCACAATACACAACTCATTGGGTATCCACGTGATGAGAATAGGCATTAGAAATACGACTTATGTAAAGGATGTCAGGTGAAGATGCAGAGGAAGGGTCGTTTGACTTCTTCTGTGAGTGCCCGAACTTGGCAAAACCCATACAAAACACTTCTTCGACGAACTGGGCGACATCTCTAACATCCCACTGAACAGTATCCTGAAGTTCATCCTAGATCCAAATGTTTAACGTGAGTGTGAGCTTGCATCTGCACACCATCCCCATCTAACCTAACCTAGCTTGTCACTTTTTGCATAAAATGGAAGAGCTTGAACTGCATGGTTTTTGCAAGACGGTGCTACATGCTATGCTATTTCAAATTTGACACCGGTCAATTGGTCGCTTATGGATCGTGTGATTTAACGCTTCTAGATTTTTTTTGTTATGTTAAGGCTCATGTCTAGAGCGAATAGCCCGCTTTGATCTCGAAAGATGAACAATTAGGTTTACATGAAATTTCTTAGAGTTGTTATGGAAATAACAAAATAGCTTCTATTGAACCGTCGGAAATCCTCCCGGATCCCGGTTTTGGTTTGTTCCGTGAGGCGAAAAAAATGAATATGTCGTTGCAAAGGCCTGTACCAGGAGTGTTTTGGTCTGAAAGTTGAATTGATACTTGGGTTATCCTTTCAAAGTCATGATTCAATATATACAATACGAAATACAGGACCTGGTTAAAAACTGATTAAAACTAACCATACACTGAAGCGATGTGTTGCTTTGTCGAATAGTCTCAGGGACACTATTATAACTTTTGGTCAGATTTTAAATGGCTTATAAGCCAAATAAATAAATAATTAATTAATTAATTAAATTTCGTGAATGAGTGAAAAAGTGCTACTTTTGCCAGCATTACTTTGATATGCAACCACACATCAACAAAAGAGAAGGACAATAATTCCGAAGAGTGTTTCGACGTGATCCTCAAAGTGAAATATGAGCACCACTGCCCTGGATATTTAACGCAAAACTATATAGCAGGAGAAAAGACAATCGGTTAGTATAGTCTGCATGACAAAACCTCAGAAAACGGACTCAGGTCAACTTATTTTGATGCGGAGCAAAATCAAGTTGTTACTAACCCACGCTTTCTTTGTTTCAAAATTCGTAAAAGTACAAAGCGATCTCCAGATCAATCCACAGTTGACCAATTGACCATGTTGCGATCGACGCAAGGTACTCATTTAGGGTTATGGATGCCCGAACTTTTTGAGAATTAAACTTTGACTCGGACCACTACCGAAGTTACGATTGAAATTATCCTGTTCATGACCCACATGAACCAATTGTTTGAAACGAAAGTTACAACGCTTTTAAACTAATCAACTCAATGCTTTTAAGAACAATAACAAAAGCAGCTAATGTAAAAGATGGTTCACAAGGTGGGGTTGTATCACCGCGGTGCTAATGGCCAACCAGATCCTGGTCTAATATTGAAATTTTGCAGAGTCTCGGCCTATGCTCTTGGTCAGCTAATCCAGGTAGTTCTTAAAAAACTGGACAACCGGGCGTAAAACTGTACCTAGACAAAACAAGAAAGCCCAACATTCCAATAAACTTCAACCCACCATCAATTTTACTCATATCAATCCACTTATCTTGTACGGTAATATATTCTGGAATCGTTCTCGAATGTAAATGCAACTGAAAAGAAAATTCAGAAGAAACAGAGATAAAAACCCAAACCACCTTCTACACTTGCAGTACAATTTTTGTAAAAATGGGGACCTGGTTCCAAAATCATTTACTAGGTGTACACATCCATATTAAGACCAACTCTCATATATACGTCTGTTCGATATGGTGGCCATTATTAGAGAAGAAGACGTAGAACCTCAAGACTTGTATGCAAAAGGTCTGTTCGCTGAACTTTCCCCAGGGTTGACCCAGGCTTTCTTGACAACCCTGTGAATTATCAAAAAACCTGGGGGTTTACAGTGCTCAAAAAACGCTATACCACAAATCACCACACATCCCTGTCAAAAAAAAATACCTACATGCCATTTGACAGCTCTCAACTCGCCACAGCAAAAAGCTAGGGCGAGTTGGGGGAAACCTATGGCTCAAAAAACACTCAATTTGACATTCAGGGTGAATTTAGGTTTCTCAAAAAGCGCTTTGTGGCGACCCTAGGGCAACCTTGGGCTTGGCTTCAACGAACAGACCTAATAATTCAGCAAGTGCGATGAGAAATCGAGAACGCCACCAACCGCAACTTTGAAAACCTTCCTGTCGTTAGCTCCTAAAGATATATTTGCCAAAGAGATGGCTGCCAAAAGGGCACTGCGTCTCGGAAAAATTCAATATTCAATTGAAAGTAAACACAGGCCACGACCTAACAAACCAAAACCAAACAAACTACACCCCCACATAGAGATTTCAAATAAAAAATATAAAACAATATCATCGAGCTCTAGCCCAAACTTTTTCCAAGAAGAAATCAGACGTACTAACCTAATCTCAACCATGAGTTGTGACACATGCCACCATCAGCTTTCTGTAAGCCTCTGAATTAAAAGGAATTTATGGTTTGAATAGAATTTTATGAAAAACACTTTAAAAGTTTGCGTTGACATTGCAAAATAGTTTTGTATAGGAGCAAAAAAGCTGCAAAAGAAATTTTGGCTCAAAAGTAAAATAATATTCAAATAAACTCACCACCCATAAAATCCAGTTGTTGAACTTGTTGAATTTTTGTGTTTTACTGTTGATTAAACGCGTATCCATAAAACGATTTCGGTTAAAAAGAACAATTTTACTTTTGCAACACTAAACACGGGATTAGAAATTGGCTATTTTATTAAAATAAACAACAAAGACGAAGAAATTTACACCATAGCCATTATTTAAAAACACTTTTTCTGCAAAGGGAAGCACTTTTTTCTTTATTGAAATTATTGCAACACAATACACACATTTCCTTCTAGCATACCGGAAAACTAGCCGCGGCCATTTGACAAAAAAGAATTGCAAATTAACAACGAAATTTTTAAACAACCGCACGACAGAGCTTCTTTTTATTTAGGGGAAACAAAAAAATTGCACTTTTTTCTTTGCTTTAATAAACTTTACGGATTTCTTTTACCATTTCTTTCAAATTGAAAGCTATGAGAAAACGACATGACGATACATGAAAAGACAGTCCAAGTAAATGCACTTACACACAACCACTTTATTTGAAATTTGAATTGCAGCCGGCATTTTACTTCACTAGACTTAGCCACATAAAGAATGAAGCAACAAATACAAAATTACGATACATACCACTATATTCCGAATACCAATACGAACGAATTGTCGCCGCACTAAAAGAAATAATTTGACTAACAGACTATTTTTTCGATTTTTAATTATTTTTGTCGCGAATCTTGTAACGATTTTAACCTGAAACCGAAGTACCACAAATTGAAAAAAGAAACAAAAACTTTTACCGGGAGGCTTTAGTATTTATTTTTTTTTATAATTTTTTTGGACCGAACAACTCACAACTCAAACACTTTCAATTGAATGGAGAGCACAGAAAAGGTAACTGTTCTTGTTTGTTCGCCGGATGCGGCGAAAAATGGCATATACACTTTCAAATGCTTGTCAAGCATGTAAGAGTTTATTATGTCGAATTCCTTTCAACAAAAAAATCGACTGCAGTCGACTGCAGTCAATTTTTTTTTTCAGTGGAATTCATTTAAGAGGAAAAAAATCGACTGCAGTCGATCTCTTTTTTGAGACGGATTTGCACACAGATTTTCACACACACAACAATTTTGACAGATCGAAAACGGCAAACAAAAACATCGGCATATGAAAAAAATTAAAGGAAGCAGAATTGTTTTGTATTTAGTTGTGAATTTGGAAAACATTTGGTGAAAAAAAATATAAAAATTGTGTGCTTAACAATATGAATGTAATTGTTTTGTTCCGTGGTGCTTGTTTTTCTTAGTCAGTTGGACACACTCAAATTCATAAAAAAAAAATCGCTACTAAATGCCCAAAAAAGAATCGAGCGCAGTCGACTGCAAATTGGTGAAAGGAAATCGACATTAGTGAAAATAACTCACGTATGCATTGTGTGCATGCTTCTTTGAGGAATAAAGACTGCTATTATACGGTGCACGAAACTGTTCGAACACCATAAGTGCAAAAGAGAACGAAAGTTGGAAATATAGAGATGGACAATGAGCTACCGTGTGTCGCATGGGTTATGGTTTCGTGAAACAGCTTTGACGTTTCTCTTTGTCCTTGTTCGTGTTTTTGTTTATTCTGTTCCATTTGGATCAATAATAAGTAATAATACTAATAATAATGACTTTTTGTTTTTTAATTGCCAATAAAAGAGGTTTTGAAGCAACAGGGCACTACTAGATGACAATTTTTCCCCAAAAATAAAAACACCGAATGAAATATAAAGAGAAATGTGAAACTAGTTTCATGAAACTGGATTTCATCGTGTAATAACACTTGCGACACGGAATGACAGAACAAAGAAGAATTCGAAGTAGTTTCGTGCAACAAATTTCACCGTATAATAGCAGTCAAAGAACAAGAAGGAAAACCATTACCTCTCTTGCCAAGCAACTTCGTTTGTTTACATTGTTGTTTTTGTAACACGAGATCCATCTGTGATACACGTATTCAGCTGAATATAAAGTTGTGTCAGTGAAATTACTAAACCCACTTTAGTTTCGGATTTCAAACTGGTTTTGAAATCCGAAAATAAAGTGGTGTTTGCTACCTCGTTTCCACTTAGAATTGAATCACACTTCAATTCGAATTAGTGCCAGTGTATACCTACATCCAATTGAAATAGGATTACCCGATCCGATACAGCTCTTGTAGCTGGATCGATTCAAAAGAGTGTGTTTTATGCCTAGATGACTCGATTCGGTGGGTAAGTACATACCTGTATCGAAATCTGAATCATAATCCGATTCGATTACCCGATTCTAAGTGGAAACGAGGTATTTACCTAGATTACTCCTTTCAGTGAGGTAAGGAGATACCTGCATCTAAATCTAAATCTAAATCATAATCCGGTTCGATTACCCGATTCTTAGTGGAAACGAGTTAAAAGCAGTATCGATCGGGTAATCCTATTTCAATTCGATGAGGGTATACATTGGCACTAATTCGAATTGAAGTGTGATTCAATTCTAAGTGGAAAAGTAAATGCTAAATGCTATGTTAATCTAGTACAAAAAACAGCACACCAAATAAATTATTTTATTTTCTTCAGTTCATCTTCGACTAGTACGCGTTCTAGACTAGCAATACCTTAAACCGTTGTCAATAAAAAATCTCTGACTTCCAAAACGAAAGTAATTTATATATATATAAAATAGAAACATCTAAATACCAAACTTAAAGTAATTAAACAACATTTTTAATCACACTATTCTATCAAACATTGTAAAATATTTTGCCTCCTTGCCAATGCGGAAAGAGTTTTTTTGTTTTTTATTCGAAGTTAGAAAATTTGATTGCAGTTCAGTGTGTATACAATTAAAAAAAAAGGAAAATAGAAATATTCCATTCCTAATTGTTAAAAATTAAGTGAAAAACAGCCTTTAAAAAAGCGAAAAGAATCTCAAAATAAATACTGATTGTGAAAGAAGTAGAAAAACCGAGTGCTTGTGTTCTGTGTTTTGCATTAAGAAATAGAAGAACTTAATTATTCAATTTATTTTGAATTGAATTTTCTTATTCAATTCATGGTGTATGATGGTGGATTGTGGTAATGAAAGCTGAAGCAAAGGGAACTTAAAAAAACAGAATTACTTGATCATAATTTCTTGAAATTTGTTCTTTATTTACGCAAGCAGTGTTTGTTTGGTAGTAGGTAGCAATCTTTGCTGGTGGTTTTTTCTTCAAATCTTCGACTCCAACATCAAAATAACAAAACATTCGGAGGATTTCTCTAGCTATGTTCAAATGGCTTTGGTATGGGCTTGGATTGTTGCTTATATAGATCAGAAAGGAGTTCCACTTATTATTGAATTTCTCAAAGGTAACACAAAACATAGAACCTAACCTCCCTGTTGGCCTACCTACCTCAACGTTAATATTCTTGACAAGCTATAGGTACATAGGTATTTATTTATTTCTTGCAAACTGAGCATCATCACGACTTCGTTGCAGTCGTTGGTCGTCGTCTTCGTCGTCGTCGTCGTTAACATTGTCATGAGAGGAATTGTTTTTAACATTTGTCGCGGGAAAAGGGTTCCAAATGATTTTGTTCCTAGTTTAACTTGGTATAATATTTTGTATCCTTATTGCTGTCTGAATCTTCTTTTGCGCAGGATGCTTGTCCTATTTTCTGCAGCCTTTCCGGCATAGAGTCCTGGGACTCCTACAACAGTTGGTTTGTTGCGCTTCCTGCAAAAATATGAAATGAAACAATCTGTATTGAATTACGTCAGCAAGAGATTTTTTTTTTTTCGAGGAAGTATGCCAATCGATTGCACGCATACATTGATATAGTTCTTGCATCGATAGCGAAAGTCTTTTTTTGTTGTCATTGAAAAAATTATGAACAGGTCCCAAATTTGTTGTTGTTTTATGTTGTCGCTGTTTTCTTGTTTCTCAAGGGGTTTGTAATAAGAGACAATAATGGCGGCAGCTTACGTTTCGGAATAGCAAATACTTACTACAGGTAGTTCTTTTGATGATGCTCTGTGTGTTTCGAGAGATTCGCAATAATTTTGGTGAAGCCCTCTTCTGAAATACTAAGCATCTGTAACGAGACGACCCAAAGTTTTGTCAGCCGCTTTAAGTAAATCAAATCGATCAGTGATGACGGAAGGTAGTCTAATTCATACTTTATTTGTCAGTTGCTGCTTGCAAATAATTGATGTTGACCTCCATCATCGAACATTTTCATTATCCACCGAAATCTACTTCCATCTAATTTCGCGCCAATGCAATGGCCAGTGAAAATGTTCGCTCTTGTTTATCTCTATAAATGTTTCTGTTCTGGCTGGAGCATTTGTTTTTTAAATCGCTTTAATAGCTTGTCTACTCGCGGAAGGATATTAAACATACTACACCAATCAAAACACATTGATTAGGAGCATGAAACTGTTTCTGACAGCTCGACACTAGCAGTTTTCAGTTCTTTCAGAAGCATATAGGTACAGAATTTATCATTTTATAGTTGGAATTGAAGGAACGGTGCATGCATAATGCTTCGCTCCCATTGACCGTTGATACAAGCTTGATTGGCTCCAAAACTCCTTAACGCACCACGAAAAACCACATTCCGAAATGAGTTTCTCGTTGGCATTGATTCTCATTTTGGTACATAGTTCTGTTACCAAAAACTAACCTCACAATCTCAATGGCCAGCCTCATTAAAAGAAGCTTCACTTTCCGTTCTGGATAGGAACCAAGCTCTCAGTTGTTATTCTCTTTTTGTGTATGTTTTGAAAAAACGCACATTCTCAATACAAACACATATAAGGTGTGTGACATCATCTTCCACAGCGTTGCAGCTCATCATCAAAACATCATAAGAGTGGTTGGTTAGCGTACCTACAATAAATTAAAACAAAACCAGCAAAATGAAGATTTTTTTTTTTCGTTTTTCAGAACCAGTTTCAATGTCACAGGTTTTTTTCTCTTTCGACAAATTAATTATTTCCTTTTGAGCATAAAGCGCGTATGAACTAAATGTACATGACATGATTTGTCATCATGCGCTTAGCCATCCAACATGAATTAACAAAAGTTTATGGTTGAACTAAAAGCAATGGCATTCTTTCTAAAAAATAATTTGTACATACCTAGCTACTCATAAAACATAAAGAACAACTTCCGCACGCATGAACGATGATGGCAGAAGTCTGATACTCGAAGAAAAGACAAAATATGTGTGTGATTTATCGTCGGTTATTGCCTCATCCAACAGATATGTAGATAGTAGTAGGCGTGTATTTTCAGTCCCAACCAAGACCAATTTGATTTGTGATACTAGGCGTTACGGTTTGTAGTCCGAAAGCAGAAAAGTAACCATGGTTGGGTCTTCTTTGCAATGGGGATGGTGTGACGTGTGAATTAACAGCCTAACGTTAGTAATCAGTATCATTGGCATGTTTTGATGAGTAGAAATGATGTCAGGTTGCTGTTTTTTTCGTTCTGTTAAGTCAAATTTTTGTTGTTATTGTTGTTGTTGCATTTACAACGCACGCTCAACCGTTATGACATGAACCTTCCTTTTTACGAACGAACGAGTGTCTACCTACTTTTGGAAACCCACCTGTTATGTATTCAACGGTTTATTTCGCAGCTGTTTGACATTGAAAGGGATACCAAGACACCTGATTGCAAACTTGGTTGGTCATACTTTGTAGAGTTTTTTTTTTGTAACGTAGGAATGTATTTCAAAGGAAAGAAACACTTAAACTCGCACATCGGCTTAACATCGCGAAAAAGAATTACAAAAATTTAGCCCAACGTGGTCATTGAAACATAAAAACAATATTTCAACTAACATGATGAACACGATGAGCCGCAGTCGCATGTGGAGAAGAAGTACCTATGTTATGGCCACCCCACTGAAAAGCGCTGCCATCGAATAAACCCTTCAGAAAGTTGGTTAGGTACTAGGAGTCTAAAAAGAGAGTCTGATTTCCAAACGCGGGGATTTCTCCAAGCCTTTCAACTTCAGCACTGCCGCGATCTTACAGGGAACTTAAGGACAATTCCAGAAAGGAATCTCAAAAAATTTCTATAAAAATATATCCCTTTTCAAATATGTGTTATCAGAAGACAGAACCCTCCCTTACTATGAAAAAGGGTACAAGCCATCCTGAAAAAAAATCATCCCAGTGTTTGGGTATTCTGAATGCTTAATGTTTGAAAAATAAGAATCTTAAAAGAAATAAATTTCTTAGAAGACATGTTTTAGATTGTTAGCATTTAATAACTGTAGGAGTGTTCAGTTCCTGTTGTCCTTGAAGTTAGTTGCGGTTGAGAATGGGGGAGGTCGGAGGTGTAGGAGGGGAAGTGGAAGGGGGGGGGGGGGGATGGAGCAGCTAGCCACGGTGGTGGGTTGAGGCTGCCCCAGCGTAGAAGTTTATTGCCTCGTCGTTGTTGTTGTTTCGTCTTCCATTAGTGTCATCGCATCGATGTATCTCGGGTCCGGGTGACGGTCTTCTTCTGCTATCCTTATGGTTGGTCTTCTTTTTTTACTAACCTATGGTTGGTCAGTTTTTCCAGAAGGCGACTTCCAGATTGCACCATAAATTTCTCAATGGGGATGACCCTTGCTTCTTCATAGAGCTTTCTATTGCTGACGTTTTTCCTGCGTATCGGATCGTAGCCAAGCCCTGTGCATGTGTGCAGAAACTTCCTCTCGAATACAGCCAGTTTTTGGATTCTAGTCTTGGATATTGTAAGCCACACGGGGAAGCAGTAGGTGATTACGGGTGGTCTTAGCTGCTTGTACAACAACAATTTTGTTTTTTGGGTGAGTCCGTTTCTTTTGTGCATCAGCGGATGGACGCGATGGAAACAAAGTTAGCTTTTTTGACGACTGCAGTGGCGTGCGGGTTGAAACGCATCAGTTTGTTGAAGTGTATTCCTGGATACTTGACCTGCTTTTTCGGCC
Source organism: Melanostoma mellinum (assembly GCA_914767635.1). NCBI lineage: Eukaryota > Metazoa > Arthropoda > Insecta > Diptera > Syrphidae > Melanostoma > Melanostoma mellinum. The sequence continues at coordinate 19,453,049 of OU612061.1, forward strand.
TAAGCTGTGTACCGTCGGGAAGATTTACGCAGATGTTGTGGCAGTTTTGTGGCTGATCTCGAACGTCTCCGTCTTTGTGTTATGCAAATTAGCTCGGATTTCGCTGAATTAATTTTGATTCCCCATTGTTTGTAGTACTCGAAGAGCTTCTTTATGTGGTCTCTACGAGCAGTGATCACAGGTGACAGTGAGTGCGCGCAGGTCAATAAATTGTCCGCAAAGAGAAGGTTGATGGTGTTTTGACGCAAACTTTGTTGGGATTTCACCGACACTTATAAAATTCAATGTACTCACATGCTGTGAATCTTTTTTTTAAGCGAATGTACAAGACAAACAAAATGTTTGCCATTGTTTTTTTTATTGTTGCAGTGAATTTTATAAGTGTCGGTGTAATCTGAACAAAGTTTGCATCTCAGAAGGGTACAATGAGCCCATTGCCGTATCTGGGCGAAACGTTAATTTTGGAGTTGAGTTGTGATCTTTACGATCTTAAACACTTAAACATATCTTCTAAGAAGTTTGTTTCTTTTAAGATTCTTATTTTTCAATTAAGTTCCAACTCAAGGACAAAAACAAAACAAATCAGCCCTATAATGGTAACAGATCGGAACGAAATTCTTTCCGATTTGTACGAAACGTAAGATATTTGTATTATGGTGACGTTTCCGATTGCTCAGTCGGACATACATAAGGTGACCATACGTCCCGCTTTGGGCGGGACAGTCCCGCTTTCAGGCAGTCTGTCCCGCTGTCCCCCGCGAGGCTGAAATTGTCCCGCTTTTGCAATTTTTGTTTCTTTTGATTCGATAAAATATAAGCAAAAACATCTTCATTCTTTTGTATATTGTTATCAACTCGGAATGCGTGCTAGCAAAATTCTCGAGGTTAAAATTTAAAAAAAATTTAAGTGGAAAAAAAAATATGTTTCAAAAATTCCTTTTTTGGCGAGGTGAAATCTGAAGTGTTGGTTGCATTTGAAGTTGTGGTCAAAGCTGACAAATCCGGTAAAATTAAAGTTGTGTAAGTAATTTTCGTGAAATTGTGTGTGAGCAGCTTGTGGACAAATTCCGCCATGGCCAGAGATTGCCATCTTTTTAATTAGTTATCGATGGATTTGTTTTAGTTCTAGTAGTGTTTTGTAACAAAACAATACTGCCTAAACGCAAGTGTTCCTTTAATATTATGTCACTTTCCATTGGACGAAAAGAACCGTCCAGGAGCGTCCAGAAGCATTCTAAAACCGTTCCATTGATGCAAAAAGAACGCTTCTCATGATTCTGAGGAGTGACAGCCGCTTCTCGATTTGAAGTGAGAATCGACTCAAGAAGCACTAACACATGTTACTCAAATGTCAAAAAGAAAATTTTCCACAGGAAATATTTTTTATATACAAAGTTTCAAGCAGTTGTGGTAAATGTGCTGTCAACCATGGCAACCGAAGATTTAAAAGAGCATTTCCGTAAACCCAATTGCAAAACTATATTAACGCATGCTTCAAATCATGGCTCCATCAAATTATTCCCATTTTTAATTCGCAATTTTTTGCCATCGGAATGTGTGAAAGTTAAGGTTTTAGAGTTTCGGGAGCAGCCAGGCGAAACATCGGATATTACTGTACTTATTGAATTATTATTGTATTGAAGGAAGTATTGTATTTTTATGACTTAAATAAAAAAATTGTTACGTTTTGTGGAGATAACACGAGCTGCAACTTTGGGGGAAAAAATAGGGGAGGAAATAATAATGTTTAGTTGAACCAATCACTTTGCAGACAGAATATTGGGATTGGATGTGGAGCCCACATAGTCCACAACGCGATCAAAACTGCCGCTGATTGTCTTCCTGTGGATTTCGAATGCATTATAGTAAAAATTTACTCATTTCTACATCTACAGCGTTCGAGTAGAAACTTTGAAAGAGTTTTGTATTTCTACCGAGACAGAGTATCACAAGCTGCTGAGCTATAGTAAAAAATAGTGGATTACGTTAGTGCCTGCGAAAGAGTTTTCAAAATGTTTCAGCCTTTGAAAAACTATTTTCAGAGTATCGACAAATGCCCAAATATTTTAAAGACGTTTTTCGATAATCCCAGCTCAGAATTGTGGTTATATTTTTGGCAAGCACAAGCGGCGACCTTTCATGAAGTTGTTTTGAAAATCGAAGCGCCAAATGTATCGGCTATAGAGTCTGCCATAAGGAAATTAATCGTCTCCGAGATAACCTAACACTAAAAGAGAATACAATTTTCCTTCCTCACATGGTCCGTATAGCCTGATGGTAAGATTACAAGAAAGAGCAGAAGAAAAACCAGCAGTAAGCCAGAACGTAAAAACTACGGCGGCTGAGTTTTATAAAACAAGCAAGGAATACTTGGACCAGTGCCAGTGGAGTCAATTTAGCACAGAACTGGAAGTGTTTGAATGGGCAAATTTAACAAAAGTGCCTAGTGGTTGATTTACTAATCACACAAGGATTTATTAGCAGAAGCCAAGATGCGAAAGTCTTTGACGGGTTTTCACTTATTTTAAACTTTGTGACCGATGAAAACATTTCTGGCTGGAATACCGAGAATTTTTCAACTGAAAATCGTTGGGTTGGTCTATTCCAGCACATTCGTGCCAATAATCTAACTTTAACAAATTTTTCTACAATTATTGAGTACGTTATGTGTCTGCCTGGAAGTAACGCACCTGTGGAAAAAGTTTTTTCTCAAATGAACAAAGGTTTGGACAAGAAGTGATAAAACACAGTTTAGTGTCTCAGTAATGAAAGCTACTTTGATTACAAAGATAAATATAAATAAACCATGTACTAAACTTCACACTTTTCTAAAAACAAGACTCGATATTTTAAAACAAATTTGTTCAGCCGATAAATATAAAAATACAAACTAAAATCCACGCCACTACTTACTCGTATTTGCTTTAATTATTTAAAAATAATAATAATAATAAAAAACCTTGTAAAACACTACTAACATTTTTTATTACATAATTCCGAAGATGTCCCGCTTTGACAAAAAAAATAAATGGTCACGTTAGACATACATCCGAAAAGAACGAAACAATGCGGTGAAAATGTCAAACTTACAGCAACGCGTTTAGAATAATTCATGCGATGCATGGCGATCAAATGTGAAAATGGTTGGAACGCATTCATGCGATGCATGCCGATTTCTTGGTTTTCTGTTCTATCCGATGTCTCCGACAGCAAAGTAGTCTCGGAAGGGTTGTACGTAAACAAAAGAAAAAAACATGATTTCTGGGGAGGGGACAGAAAGAGAACAATGTAAACATTTTCATTCATTTTTTTTTATTTCTTTCTTTCAAAAAAAAAAAAAAACAAAAATAAACTCAGTGCAATATCGAATTAATGCCAAAACCGATATTGCCAGAAATTTCACGAACCGGCCGCCTGAGGAGACAAACGTCGTTACGCGCCAGTGTTTCCTTTACGAATGGATACCATAATCAAAACAAATGTTACGATCGGAACTTCTCTATGATCGTATGTTTCTCCGATCTGTTACCATAATAGGGCTGAATAACAAAAAAATGTTTTGTTATTGTTTTTGTTTCAATCAGTAACTTAAAGGTATGTTTGTTCTTAGTCCTTTTTTTAATTGTCTCATTAAGTGTGTTTAATGAAAAAAAGAGCAGAGCATCGTAGCTCAGAGCAGAGCAAGAAATGAGATAAATGTCAGGCAATTTAGAGCAGAACAGCTGGTGCCAAAAGTCAGCTGATAAGAAAGCAACAAACATTTTGTGACCTTAGCTAGTTTGCAAAATTATGTTTGGTATCCTATTGTAATAAAAATCTATATTCGGAAACATTGGAATCAAAACTAAACTAACATGCGATGTTAATTCAATTGATTTTAAGTTAAATTCGATTTCAAATAGATTGTAAAACGCAAAATATAAACAAAAATATTTGAATCAAATGTCAACAGCTGATTTTGACACTTTGCTCCAATCTGCTCTTACTCAAAAGTAAGTGCAGAAAATGCTGCTCTAAAACCTCTTTTTGCAGGTCATTAAACACAAAAAGTTCTTGCTCGGAGTAGAAAAATTGTCATTAAACACCAAAAAGCTGCTTTTTTCTGCTCTAGATCGATCTAGAGCAGGTCATTAAACACACTTATTCTTAATTGGACTTCCTTTTTAGATTGATTTGTTATAATTTATGTCTTCTTCGCTAGACATTTGCCAAAAATAGATGTGACAATGCTTCACTGCTTCTTCAAAAGAGTCTATGGAAATGTCTCGACTCTCGTAGTTCCAAGGATAAATCTTTTTGCGAAACTTGGTTACTCTTAAGTGATTACATTGTTGAATAGATAGAAACTGCTATCTATCATTACCACTTTCTCATTACATTTCACCCTTAATATAATTCAAGTGTACACGAAACAATCAAGTTGAACGGTTTTGAGTGTCCTCAGTTGAACTGTTGGGATATTGAAAACAAGAATCTAAAAAAAGTGTAAAAATTCAGTTCATAAAAAATAAAAAAATAAAAATATACAAAATAAAACAAACAAGCAAAAGAAATGGCTCTTGGCGACACAAAAAATGGTAATGTGCCTACTCTTACAAAGGAAAGCCATCTGCCAACAGCCGGAGTAACACCACCCATGACTAATGAACAAATTGAAAAAGGTTCCAGTGAGAAGGTTGGACTAAAATTAAATAAACAGGTAATTGATTTTTATTCAACTTATAATTGAAAATGTTTTTATAGAAACTGTGTATGTGTAGGCATTTGCACCAATTCGCCTTATAAGTTGAGCTACTATTTCTAAAAATTGTAGCACAGTTAAGTACCACCATGGAACTTAAAGGTTTCCGGTTTTGTCGTGGCAGATCATCATTGTCAAGCTCTAATATAAAGGCATGTGTTCCACTTGTTCTTAATACTAATGCATGTAGAAATTAGGTCTAACAAGAGCTTACTGGCAAGAGCATGTGGATTGTTGAGATCATTTTGGTGCACACCAATTTTAAGCAGGACGATAATTATCGCACGTTACTATAATTTAGACATTTAATTGTCATTTTTAGGAAAAAAAATCCAGAGTACGTTGCTGCTATTGTCACATTTGATTGCAGATTTATTTTTATTTGTAACTAGCTGAGCCTGTAGTTTTAAGGTTGCCGTTCTCGTTTTTCCCCTTAAGTGGGAATTTTGGGGATGAAAAATAATCGTTTTTACTTTGGGATTATGTGGCATCCCAATGACGAAAGAATTTTTGAAATCTGTCCAGTAGTTCCTAGGTTTCCGTTCCCAGCCCCGGTCCTGTGGGAATCTTCCGTTACCGTGGAAATATGTGAAATATAGGGCTATGTCACTCAGGGATAATGTAACATCCTAGAGTTGAAAGAATTTTTGAAATCGGTCAAGTAACTTTAAGATTCCCGCTCTAGTTCCCGTTGGATTATAGGGATGAAATATAGTCTAGGTTACTGATGGAGGAGGATAACGTAGCGCTCCTAATGCCGAAAGAATTTTAGAAATCCGTGCAGTAGTTTCCCCGTTCCTGTGGGAATATCAATTTTTACATTTTTTATGTCATAAGAACTTTCTCCTGACAATAACAAACACAAAAAAAAGAATTGGCCAAATTGGTCCAGGCGTTGTTGAGCTATGCCCTTACCAACACATTTTGCGATTCATTTTTATAAATAAGATTTAATTTAATTGCCTGTATTTGGAAAGAACGTGTGTTTTTCGATCTATTGTTGACTATTTAGTAGTTTTCTATGGTCTGTAGGTATTTACATTTCGTACGAGCAGAAATAAATTTTGTTTTTTGGTAGAGCAGATTTTCTTTAGCGGAGCCCTTGTATATGTTCACTTTTTTATTGCAAGCTTAGTACTTTCGTTTTTTTACATTTCTGATGCTGACATTTTTAGTTTGTTGGTTGGATTGACTGTAGCTAACTTTTCGTAATCTAATGCCGTTTTTTTCTGTCCAATCTATCTAGTGGTAAAAGGTCAATTATAAGCACTTTAGCCAAGTATTGGTTTGTTTTGGTGTTTTGTGGTAAAGTGAGTTGATTATAGAATCACTGAGTTGCGAAAAAAACGTAACTTAAGATACCTGCTAGTGTAATCTAATCCATTGTAAGAGTTCTTGAAACGAAACTTTTGTGGGTTTTTGATCCTTAAGTCAGTGTACTGTTGTATTTTAAGACCTCTCTTACAATACGCTTGTGTCGTTTGGAAACCAGCAATTCACAATACTATTTTGACCATTTATATTCATAAAATAAAGAAGAAATAAACAGATTTGGGCTACCTTTTGCTCCGTGACACAAGCTATCCAGGCCACAAATTGTTACTGACCTTGAATACAACAAATTGTTAACAACTTTAATGGAACACGTTTAAAATGACATCACTTTCGTGCGTCCGTCCCAACTTAATCCTATAAAAAAATCTAGTCTGTGTGTGGTGGACGACTACGAGTAGTTTTTAAATTTTTTTTTATTATTATTTTTGCATTGGCGTATGTTCAATTTGAATAATACACTCTACTCTCATTCATACGTACCTTCTATAAATATCCACAATCAAATTAAATTTCGAGTACAATAGAAATCTGAAAAATCAAATCTTTCCCTTTCATGCAAAACGCCGTTCTCGTGTACATTTGACTTGGTCATTTTAGTTGTTGCTCTATATAACACAGGGTTGGCGGCCGGCGGGATGGAAATTAAAATTAAAATGGAATGAAAACCTTGTGTTTTGCTGGATAAAAAAATTATTATCTCACACGAAGAGCCCCATGAAATGTAAAACAGGCGATGACGAATACACGTTTTGTTTGGTTGACAGGCTAGAAAGTCGACTGAATTATGTTTTTGAACGCAAAGGGACGTATACGTCTACACATGCATCAGTGTAGTAAATTTGATTGATTACAGCACTTTGAATGGCTGACAGACTGACTGAGTTTTTAGGAATGCATTGATCGTGAGCGCATAGTTATTTGCAATGCAGGTTCAAGGTATATTGTGTTTCCTTGAAGTTCCTTCTGTAGCGGGCTCATTCCTGTATGCTATTTGTTCGTGTTATTGCGCTCAAGTTCTAGTAAATTCAGATGTTTTCTATCATTTGTTCAGTACGGAATTTAATCACAACTCTTCTACTCATCAGCTACACACTAATGATCCACCCGTTTGCACGAATTTGTCCTTTTCTATCATATCTCGGGCAATCTCGTCTTTTCTAGCTTCTTGATTGCATTCCAGTAAATGTTACGTTAATTTTTGTCAGCTCTGTAGTGCAATTTGCCACTGAATCAAAAACAAATCAATACTGAGTTGAAGTGCATTGTTTAGTTGAGACAAAGCCGCACCTTTTACTATGAACTTCAACTTGCAGACTTCAAAGAGTCGTTTGATTCAATTCAGTTCTTTCACCTAAGTCTCTATTTTAATTGAAGTACGGGCAGCAAAGCGTGCCCCGTTTGATTTTCCCTTTGTAAATTCTTTTAAATTTGTCTACAAAAACTGTGTTTGCATCAATTGTTGGCGGCACTATGCTAACTAATGCTAATTGATTTAACCAAAACCCTCGTTCATAAAACTATTTCCATTTGTCTTTGCACACTATCTTTAAATATCGTCGTTTTGTAACACAAACATTCAAATGAAAGTATTTTTGATACAAAGAAATTTTAAGGGCAACCAAGTTGAGTGTTCGCTATTTGCAATGTGTGTGCAGTGTACGCGTACTCTTTCCCCTTGTCAATTTCGACAAAATAAATACACGAAAATTAAGAGTACCCCACCAGGCCAGAGTTAAATTAATAATTTCAAATGTGAAGTGAGCAGTACATTTTACGGAAATAGGCTGGCTGAATGTCATCTCATAACATTCATTTAGAATTTCAGTGTGCTGGTGTGATGAGAATGAAGCTGATGATAATCATTAAATGATGATGAATGCCACATATACTTATTCTTGGAGCTGTTGCAATTTATTACCATTTATGCGGCGTGGTGTGAATTATGCTTCGTAAGTATGACTATGCACTTGGTATTTGAGTGAATGTAGCTTTTTGTGTTCGAAAACGCATTGTGCTTGCATTGTAGACATGCAATTTTGATTACCATGAGATAGAGGAATAAAAAAATGAGCTACATTGTGGATGAATGGGCCTTATGGTGATTTTCTCTTCATCAAAATGAGATATTTTCTTGGTTTTTCGTTTCATTGATTCATTGCTCTACGTCAAACGCTCGAGAAATCGTCTGCGATAGCTCGCTAAAAGCGATACTAATACATTTTTTTTCTTTTATGTTACTGGAATTCGAACGATGAACCTCCCACCACATCTGTGGCATCCTCTATAAAGTAGATGGAAAGTCTATATCTACAATTCTACATAATGTACATCCCAAAATTATTTGCAGTGGAGTACATTAACCTCAGAGAGCGTTGGCAATGCTCTTTGTCTTACTTACTTACTTACTTAGGTGGGCATTACAGTTCGGGGTGAACCTGGGCCCCAACCAACATCCTTCTGTAACGACTTCGATTTCGGGCGAGCTCTCTCCAGTTTCGCACTCCAAGTCGGTTGAGGGGTGCAGTGCATTAAGGCCCGTGGCAATAAGACCCGTGGGTCTTAATTTCTCTTTTTTTTGGAAATAGGGCCCACGGGGGTTATTTCTATGATGAAATGGCAGTAAGAGCCGCGGGCGTTAGTTCCTTTTCTTCGAACTCTAATATCATTTTGTATTGGAACGAAGTCACACCGTTTGCACTTTTATTTATTTTTAATGTGAATAAACTGGCACAGGGACGCAACTCCACTAACATAAGTTCAAGCTTTGATTGTGGATTATGGCATACCAAAGAGGAACACACGTCCATAAGAAATATCTATGGAACTATGCATCATATAGTATATGTCTAGTGCGATCAGTTCGCGCGAATTTCTTAAGTTCAACCACAAGCCCGTATTACCCGGAGGCAAATTTTGTTCGCTTCGCTTTTTACTCACGGATAAAATAATGAAGTTAAAAGCTAAGCGGAAAAAATTTTCTCAAGGGAGAAATTTTTTTTTTTGAGAAATTTTTTTCCGCTTTGCTTTTAACTTCATTATTTTATCCGTGAGTAAAAAGCGAATCGAAGCGAACGGAATTTCCCTTCGGATAGTACGGGCTTGTGGACGAACGAAGACCAGGAGAAAGTATCTAAGAGCAAAACAAACATTAAGAAAGTAGATTTAGCTATTAATGGCTTATAAGAAAGTGGACTGAGTTTCCATCATGCTTTGTCACGAAGTGGGAGACAGCGTGAGCTATGAATTCATATCCATTGACAGCTGAAATAAGTGCCCAAATTTTGGAGCAATGTCTTTCGGTACCTCAAAATGTTTTTCCTTCAAATAAAAGGAAAGTAGAATATATTCATTTAGCGCGACCACTATGTTCTTAATCCTTTCTAAGAAGGAAAACTAATTTTTAGATCCCATATGTATTAGACTCATATATATGCTGCTTCAAAATGGCAACAAAAGACATGGGCCTAAATTCTTTTCTTTGGTGGGTCTTATTGCCCCTTCAAAGTGGAAACAAAGCCCGTGGGTGTTATTTCCATTTTTTTGAGCAATAAGGCCCACGGGTCTTATTGCCGCGGGGCTTATTGCATTGCACCCGTTTGAGGTCTTCATCCAATTGATTGCGCCACCTAAGACGAGGTCTTCCCCTTCCGCGATTTCCCTGCATGTGCTTTCGAACACCCGACGAGCCGGGGCGTTTGGGTCCATCCGCTCTACATGGCCCAACCATCGTAGCCTCGCGATGCGTACTCTTCTGGCTATGCCCATGTCGCGGTACAGCTCATACAGCTCGTTGTTGTATCTTCTTCTCCACACATTGTCTTTGCATACGGGACCAAAGAGAATTTTTCTTTCGAAATGACCAAGGGTTTCCTCAACCACTTTCGATAAGGTCCATGCTTCCGCCGTACAGCAGGCCTGGGATGATTAAGGTCTTGTACAAGTTCACCTTGGTTTTTCTGGAGAGGGTTTTGTTTCTCAATTGCCTTCCTAACCAGAAGAAGCAACGGTTGGCAACGTTTGATCTCCGCACTAATGTTGTTGTCCGTGTCTACAGCGGATCCTAGGTAGACTAAGTCCTGTACTACCTCGAAGTTATGTCTGTCTATTGTGACGCATTGTCCAATTCGTCGATGTTCTGTTTCCTTGTTTGATGACAACATATACTTCGTTTTGCCCTCATTAACCATCAATCCCATTTTTGCCGCTTCTGTTTCGATACTCGCAAAAGCACCAATGACATCACGCTTTTTTCTTCCCATTACGTCAATATCGTCTGCATAGGCGAGTAATTGTACAGACTTTTGAAAGATTGTTCCTCTGGTGTTGACGTTTGAGTTTCTTACAATCTGTTCAAGTATGATGTTGAAGAAATCGCATGACAGTTTGTCGCCTTGCCTAAAGCCTTTTGCGACATCAAAGGTCTCGGTGAGTTCTTTACTGACCTGAATATCGATATTATGTTCTCGGGTTTTTTCCAAGATCTGCCGTAGTGTGAAAATTTGGTCTATTGTGGACTTCTCTGGTCTAAAACCACATTGATAAGGACCTATCAAGTTGTTGACGTGGGGTTTCAGACGTTCACATATTACAGCAGACATGATCTTATAAGCGACGTTAAGGAGGCTTATCCCTCTATAATTGGCGCAATTGTGAGGGTCTCCCTTCTTTAGGATCGGGCATACGATACTGAGGTTCCATTCATCGGGCATGCTTTCTTCGGACCATATCATGCAGATCAGCAGGTGCATGCTCCTTTCCAACTGGCCTCCAGCTGCTTTGAAGAGTTTGGCATCAAGGCCATCTGCACCTGCAGTCTTATTTGATTTAAGTTTGCATATGGCAAGCTTAACTTCCTCTAGGTCGGGAGGACGGCATTCTTGATCATCGTCCAAGCTGAATGGGGCAATCTGCCTGACAGCGGAATTTGTGTCCTCATCGCCGTTAAGCAGTCTGCAGAAATGATCTTTCCAGATCCTCAGTAGCGACTGTGACTCTATAACTATGTTTCCCTGCTGGTCTTTACAGACTTGAGTTCGGGGTTTGCCACCCTGGCAGGATCTTTTTACCTTTTGGTACAACTTCCGAATCTCGTTCCTGTCATGGCACCTCTCTATTTCCTCAAACGAGCGCTTCTCATGCTGCCCGTTTTTTTCTTTTTGAGAACTCGGTGTTCTTCCCTTCTTTTCTCCTTGTAAATCTCGTTATACTGCTGATTTACCATCTTTTAAAGTTTGTAGAGCATTTTCAACTTCTTCTATTTTAATATCTGCATCCAATTGTTCATATTTTATAAAAGGTTCTGCATAGTTCCAAACTGTTTTCTCTGTTACGTAGAGTAGTAGAGACGAGTATTGTGCGCGTAGATCATCAACTGCTATTACAGTATTTTCATTTATATTATTGTTTCCATTCAATTTTCTCGTTAATGACCAAAACTCTGCAGAATCTCTACTTTGGCTTAACATAATTGCCATTTCTTCTGCGTGCACTCTTTTTTTCTCATTACATATCCGCTTATACTCCTTATTAGCTTCCAGATACTCTTTTTTTATGTTTTCCGTATTGTGCGAGTATATTCTCAATAAATTAAGCATCGCAAGGGATCTCTTCCTAAGGTTTTCGCATTCATAGTCGTACCAAACGGATTTCCGTCGAAAGTTTGATGTTTTATCTGTATAAAAAGCTATGTCAAAAATTATTAGCTCTAGGTCGCATAGTGTTAAATAGTTAATATAAGAAATTGCTTCCTATCATCCATTTTCCATGGTAAATCATTTTTGTAGCTGTTTTTCCATTTCAAGCCACGCCTTTCTATTGGTTTTTCTTTACATGATAAATCTATAAAAACATCCTTGCTCATAGTGATTGCTATTGGAAGATGATCCGAGTAAGTGGCATCTCCAACCATAAAGTCTTCAAACTATTTTAACAGCCGTTATTCATGTTTTGTCATTGGAACAATTTTTAAAATCAGAGAAGAACTGATCAAGCTGAATGTTATTCCGCATCGGAACGAGGGCCCAGGCTTTTGTAATTTGTGTAACCTGGCAGTCACGTGAAGATCTGGATCAATTCATCGGAATCTGTCAAGTTCTAAGAGAAATAAGAAGAGTCTATTTTGGAAAAAAAAATTGTACAAGAAGATGAGGTGCATTATTATCTGAATGGTGGTAACTGAGAGCTGCTTTTTGATTACTACACTGAAGCCAGCACTTACAGATCTAGAATTATAAATGAGATGTTTTAAACCATAATTAATAGCAAAAATAACTTTGAACTCAGAACTCAAAGTACTATTTAAGATTTACTCTTTTTCAATTTTTCTCAAATGAGTGTAAAATTTTGTGTGTGTTTTTTTTAAATTGAATTTGTGATTTCTTACTAGAAATATACTGTAAAAAAAACTTGTCACTGGGGCAGACAGCTATGTCATGCCCTTATTTATTCAAAATTTTCTCAATGACTCTATGTACTGTTTACTATATTGAATAAAGATCTATCTTCTATCTAGTTGAAAACTTGGAAATTCACTTCTTGCTGTTCAAGATGATTCAGTTGTATTTCTGTTGGAACCACTTCATATCGTCTTCCTTTGTCAAACGATGTTGGAATCCAACGTTGATACCCAAATCAATATGTTCCTGGATACCGATGATCAAACAGAATTCTCGAATGTGCAGTTCCCGCATAAGGTTCTTAGTTAGTTTGCTAGTTTTGCAAACACATTTAATGACAGATTTGATTCAAGCTGTTATTAAGAGGCGATTAGGGATCGAGAAAGTAGTTTTCGGAAATTTAAAGATAACCCTACGGTAGAAAACCGAAATTTGTTCAAACGGGCCATAAATATCTGTAATGCTCAAATACAAAGGGCTAAGTTTTTACAGGACCAAAAAGTAAGGCAAAAAATACTATTGTGTCCAAAAGGAAGTAAAAACTTTTGGTCTTGTGAAGAACATTAAGAACTCGACCACGTCATCGGTCCCAACGCTCGTCTTCAATGACTCTCCGTATGTCAGCTCCATCGACAAAGCCAATTTGCTGGCAGCTCAATTTGTTGCCAACTCGACACTTCCTCATAGCATATTGCCTCCACCTGAGCTCGAGTCTGCAAATTCTTTGATGAAGCAGATATTTTTTCGAACTCGCTCGGTTGCGAAAGTCCTCAAAGATCTCAACATACATAAATCCGCTGGTCCAGATGGTATCCCCGCCGTTATTCTGAAGAGGTGTTCTTCTACGCTGGCAAAACCACTGCGTAAACTTTCCCATCTCTCCTATTCTGCTGGGATTTTTCCGAGCAGATGGAAAACTGCATTTGTCCAGCCCGTCCCTAAAAAAGGCGAATCTTCCTCCCCTTCCAATTACCGTCCAATTGCACTAACGTCCCTTCTTTCCAAGGTCATGGAAACGTTGATAAACCGTCAACTTATGAAATATCTTGAAGAACGAAAGCTTTTCAATGACCGTCAGTACGGCTTTCGTAGCAAACGGTCCACTGGTGATTTGATGGCTTATCTCACCGAAAAGTGGAACCAATCTTTACATTGTTTTGGAGAAAGTAAGATTATTGCGCTTGATATTTGTAAAGCATTTGATAGAGTTTGGCATCAGGCTCTTTTATCGAAAATGCGTGCTTTTAGTATCGATGAGTCTCTTCTTCGTTGGATTAGAAATAACCTTTCCGACCGTTCAATACAAGTTGTGTTGGATGGCTTCAAGTCTGATACCCATTTCATAAATGCTGGTGTGCCCCAGGGGTCTGTTTTGTCTCCGACTCTCTTCCTCATTTTCCTTTCATAGAGAAGGCTTCAAACCTTAAGACCATGACCAAAATCCAAAGGCTTGCATGCATTGGCTCAACTAGTGCCATGAGAACAACACCAACTGCAGCTCTGGAAACCTTCCTGTCGCTAGCCCCCCTAGATCTTTTTACTAAGGAGATGGCGGCCAAAAGCGCACTGCGACTCAAACGATGCAACAATTGGAAAACAGGCATATCAGGCCATAGAACCATCATGAACCATACAGATATAGACATTCAAACAGACTATACCCCCCGCATATTGACTTCAATCCAGTTGCCCTAACAGTCTTTCCGACAAGAGAAAGCTGAGAGGAAAACAGGGTTATAAAAGGAAATCACATTTCCGTTTTCACAGATGGTTCCAAAACGGAGGAAGGGGTTGGGTCAGGTATCTTCTCAGACTACCCCACCATGAATAGATCAATAAAGCTTCCCGACTTCTGCAGTGTCTTTCAGGCAGAAGTACTCGCAGTGTGCGAAGCCGCGAAGCACCTAGTGTAAGGAGACAAGAAAAAGAAGAACAACTGTACTACATATAAAGAACAAGAAGACTTGACTTGAGTTGACAACAGCTTTATTTCGACTGACGCATTGCGCAGAAGCAATAATTAATAACATACGGTAATAGCTAACAGTGTGTTCGATATACATAAGAAAATACAACTCTACTCTCTACTTTCAATCTGTTATGTACATACCAATACAATTGTAATAAAATGACAGTTTGTTTCGTTCAAATAGGGTGTTTAAGAAGTCAACTCTTATAACTCAGCCCTCTTAATGAATAAATCGTCCTCGATTCATAAAAAATAACATCGAAATTTTTCTTATAGATACTATAAATGGTCAATAACAAATATAATGTACATTACAGTATTGGTACTCGGAAAGTTTATCTATCTTTTTTTTTCAAATTATCATTACTCGAATAATGTTTACATTTTTTGGATTTGCGAATTGACATAATCTTTTTCATAAAAAGTAACGAAATTACTTGAGCATGTGAATAACATAATTTACAACTATGTATATGGATTTTAATAAAGTTTTGATAACAATCAATTTCGAATCTGATTAATATCTTCTAATATAATTCTTATCGAACCGAAAATTTTAATTTTAATCAATATGCATGAATTGGTTTTATTGTGAAACGTAAGGTTTCATGTTTTCTGGGGAAGCTACGCCCTCATAAGGGATACGCGCAATCTGTAAATTTTCGGTGTCTTTGATTAGGTACCTGTCATTTTGAAGGATTTTTATAATTTCGTAAGGACCTTTATATTTTGGTAAAAGTTTTTTATTAATACCAGGAGTATTGACAACGTTCTTTAACATAACGTAATCCCCAACTTTATATTGGTGGGGTTTCTTATGATGCTTATCGAAGTACTGCTTATTTTTCACTTGACTACGAACACTGTTTTCACTTGCTTCGCGTCTGATGGATTCTAAGTCCCTAGGCTCCTCAGAAACAATGTATTCCTCAAGGTGTTCCCGGATTTTATCGTTCACTTCCCCCTTCTGTTTTACGCCAAAAAGCAAAACGCTCGGACTGAAACCTGTGCTTTTGCTCTCAATGTTATTCATGGCAAATTCTACTTTCTTTATGTGTTTGGTCCAATCTCCAGGTTCCATTTCGCTTTCCTTAGACAACATAGATGTTAGAGTACGGTTCATCCGTTCTACTTGGCCGTTGGATTGGGGTGAACTCGTAGCAATTTTTATGTGTTGTATGCTGTAGTCAGCACAGAATTCTAAAAAGTCTTCAGAGGTGAAGCAACTTCCCCTATCCGATATAATGCGATTTGGTTTACTGTAAACAGAGAAATAATTTTCTAAGGCCGTTATTACTTCTTTAGTAGTGGTACTATTTACCGGATAAAGTTTTATGAATTTCGTGAAACCGTCAACGACAATGAATATATGCTTCTTTTTGTTTCTTATACCACACGGTAACGGACCATAATGGTCTATATGCAACGTTTGAAAAGGTTTGTCCCCCTTAGGAATAGAATGTAATACGCCTTCTTTCTTACCAGTTGGTGCAGAAAAGTGAATGCACTTTAAACAATTTTGAATAAATTTTTTTATTTTGAGCTTCATGCTGGGAAACCAGTATGTTTTCTTCAAAAAATTGTAGCATTTTTCTACACCAACATGACATAGAGCGTCGTGGTGCGTTTTTATTACATCATTCTCCATTTGTAACGGAACGTAAAAGAGCACTTTTTTGTCTATTTTTCTATAGAGTAGACCGTTGATAAGTTCATACGTCGCACTCTCCCTTTTCTCCAGCATTTTAATTAAACGCCTAATAGTTTGATCTTTAAGTTGAGACGCTGCAAGCGCATGTTCGAATGAATCAGGTTCGATGATGAGAATATTGTGACAGCGGCTTAGTGCATCGACGTGTTGCATCCTCTTACCATCCCTATGCTCTATTACAAAATCGTAGTCTTGGAGCTCAAGCGCCCAACGAGAAATTCGTGGATTAAGGATTTGTTTGTTGAGTGTAAGAGTAAGCGATTTGCAGTCGGTTATTATTTTGAATTTTGCACCGGTCAGGTAGATTCGGAATCTTCGAAGCGCATAAATGATTGCTAACGTCTCTAACTCATATGAGTGATATTTCGATTCTGCAGGAGTTGTACGTTTTGAGTAGAAGAACACAGGGTGGAGCATTTTGTCATCTTGACGTTGCAGCAAAACTGCCCCAAACCCAAGACTGCTAGCATCGCAGTGCAATTCGGTTTCGGCTTTGGCGTTATAAATGCTAAGAATTGGAGCTTTAAGAAGTTTTTGTTTAAGCTCTTCAAAAACGTTAAGTTCTTTTTCACCAAAAATGAATGGAACTTCATTTTTTAAGAGGTCATATAGAGGTTTCGAAAAAACTGAAAAATCTTGAATAAATTTGCGGAAATAAGAACAAAGACCTAGAAAAGAATGTAGATGCCTGACATTGTTGGGTATAGGGAAATCTGAAACTGCTTTTAATCCGTCCGAATTCGGACCTATTCCTTCAGCTGATACTTCGTATCCTAAGTATTTAATTTTTTCAAACAAAAACAAACATTTGTCAAGGCGCAACCTGAGATCAAACTTTTCAACAATATTCATAACTTCCTTTAAAATTTCAAAATGTTCGCCTTTCGTTTCTGTTGCGATTAGCAAATCATCTATGTAAACCAACAGCTTACCCGAGTTTATAAGGTTTTTGAAAATTGAATTTATGAACCGCTGGAAAACAGCCGGCGCATTTTTGAGCCCAAACGGCATTCGTAGGTACTCGAATTGACCCAAAGGTGTTATGAAGGATGTGTATTTTACCGATTCTTTGGCCATTTTTACATGATGGAAGGCACTTTTGAGATCTAATAGCGAGAAAAATCTCTTTCCGCGAAGTCTATCGAGGTGATCCTCGATTAAGGGAATCGGAAAATTATCTTTTAAAGTTATTTTGTTCAGATGCCTAAAATCAACACAGAGCCTAACTTCATTATTCTTTTTTTTAGCCAGAACTATTGGAGATGCGTACTCAGAACTGCTTTCACGTATAATACCTTTTTCAATTAAATCATCTAAAATTGTTTGTAGTTGTAATTTATGGGCGTACGGCAGCCGCCTTGGCGCGCAATTGAAAACACTGTTCGCGTCAGTTAAAGTTATTTTCATTTCAAAATCTATATTTTCATGCAAAAAACCATTTTTGTTGTCAATACTCCTGGGAATTAACTGATAAACTTTTAACTTTTCTTCGTAAGTTAAGTTGTCGTTTACGGTTAGACATGCAATTTCATCGCGGTCATCATGCGTATTGATATTTAAAATTTCCGAAATTTCGTTATTAATTTCTTTCTCTTTCATATTTTCTTTACATAGAACGTTCATTTTATTATCAAAACTTAGCTTTATATTATTTTGTTTTAAAAATTCTCTGCCTAGAACTATAACATTACTCATACTATCGTTTTTTACGACATGCAAACAAGTATACGCAAAATCATTATTTAATTTAATTTTACAAGAAACCTTACCAAAAATAATCAGTTTGCTATTATTAATACCCACGAAGTTATACGTTGCGTCATCCAACGTCGTCATCAAGAAAGAGGGAATGTACTGTTGTTGTATAAAGTTGATCGGGCTTCCAGTGTCGATTAACGTTACTGCACTCATCTTGAAGCATACAGCATCACTTTCAGGCTTTGTGAAAACATACTCAAACGTCCCCTGGAAATTGTTTGAAAACGAAGTAGTTTGCGTCTCGTTCAAAGAATTTTTATCTTGCAGCGCCATGATGGAAGTTCGCTGTGGACAATTTTTTGCCACGTGATCCCTTTTTCCGCAAGCGAAGCACGAACCACGTTCTCCTCTTGGTTTGGGGCAATTGGTTGCCACGTGTCCTCTCTCGTTACAGTTGTAACACTTAACGGCAGTATGAAATTTTACAGCTGGTTTATTTGATAGTGGAACCGTTCTGTTATAACTGGATATTGACGGTTGAACATCAGCCCTCATTTTTTCATATTTCCTTAAGGTCGCCTTCAAATCAACGATGGTATTTGCCGTAAGCATTAGCTGTTTATTGAATAGCGAGTCCGGAATGCCTTTAATTATATAAGCTACCACATCTTGTTCCTCTATCTCTGCAGACGACGCGATCTCCTGCATAGAGAGAACATACTGCTGGTAACTTTCGTCCTTACGTTTCGTTCTCTTCCGCAACGCGTTGTGAACATCTGTGGCAGTTTTGTGGTTGTTGAACTCGATCAACAGTGCAGCTTTGAGTTCACACCATGAGCGGCAGGCTGTAGATCTGAGAAACAGCTTCGCCGTTCCTTTGAGAAGCCGCTTTGCGTAAATTAAAGCCTCCTGCTCGCTTAGATTGAAGAGTAATTTGGAGTCGTCAAAGCTTGAAATCCACCTCGCTACCGGGTAGTTGTCGTCGCCAGAAAACGTTTGCAACGATTCTTCGATGTCTCGGAATGTGTAGACAGACCTAGAATCTTCCGTGGGTCTGTTAAGTTCTGCTAGCTTCCTTTTAAGAAACACAATTTCTTCTTTGCGTTTGACTGCCGCACGCAATCTTTCGAGTTCTTCTTGTTGTTCCTCTTCGTTGTCCTCCACCTCAGTATCGTCACCATCGCCATCACCATCAATATTGTCACCTTCATCCAAAACGTAAGATGGAAATATTCTTTCCATTTGACTCGCGTCCAAGTTCAGTATTGCCTCCTGCAATCTGACGACTAAAGCCGACTTAAGGCCACTCGTACTTAAATTCAATTGGTTTAACTTATCTTTAAGGTTTTGCACCGATGCGTTTCTTAAAAATTGTTCGGCACGCGCTTCTGCCATATTAACATAAAAATTCAACAAAAATTTGACAAAAATCAAAAACGTGGCGTGAAAAATAACTGGCTGACTAAATCCCACTTCTGATTTACTGTAAGGAGACAAGAAAAAGAAGAACAACTGTACTACATATAAAGAACAAGAAGACTTGACTTGAGTTGACAACAGCTTTATTTCGACTGACGCATTGCGCAGAAGCAATAATTAATAACATACGGTAATAGCTAACAGTGTGTTCGATATACATAAGAAAATACAACTCTACTCTCTACTTTCAATCTGTTATGTACATACCAATACAATTGTAATAAAATGACAGTTTGTTTCGTTCAAATAGGGTGTTTAAGAAGTCAACTCTTATACTAGCTACGCAAAACCTGATCAACAAAAATATTGACTTCTTTATAGACAGTCAAGCGGCCATTAAAACTATCTCATCCATTATCACAAAATCCAGACTAGTAGACAACTGTCGCAGTAACCTAAGACTGCTCAGCGAAACAAAAACAGTTAGTTTAACCTGGGTTCCAGGACATCGTGACATAATCGGCAATGAAATGACGGATAAGCTGGCTAAAATCGGGTCAGCACTCGAATCCAGCGAAACGAACACCTCAGTTCTAAGGCCACTTGAGCAAGAAAAAACAGAATCAAACAAAATTTTCTAAAAACCGCCAATGACAGGTGGTCATCTTTAGAAACATGCCGAGAAGCCTTTGGCCAGATATTTCCAAGAAAAAAACAGAATTTCTACTCCAGCTAAGCAGACCTCGGCTCTCTCTGTTGATTGGCATTCTCACGGGACACAACTCGTTGGGTACCCACATGATGAGAATGGACATTAGCACATCCGACTTATGCAGAGGATGCCAAGATGAGGAGGCAGAGGAGGGATCATTCCACTTCCTCTGTGAGTGTCCTAGCTTGGCCCACACGAAAAAAACCCTCGGAGAATACTTTTTCGACGAACT
Organism: Melanostoma mellinum; assembly: GCA_914767635.1. Classification (NCBI taxonomy): domain Eukaryota; kingdom Metazoa; phylum Arthropoda; class Insecta; order Diptera; family Syrphidae; genus Melanostoma; species Melanostoma mellinum. Next base: position 19,473,261 of record OU612061.1, read on the forward strand.
GGGCGACATCTCTAATCTCCCACTAAGCAACGTTCTGAAATTTATTCAGGGCTCCAAGCAGGGTTGGCCGAATAAACTACACTACATTTACTACATCATTAACTACGTGTAGTTAATTCAATAAACTACACGCTTTATTTACTACGATTTGTTACGTTTGCTACATACACGTAGTAAATATAGAAAAAAGAGAACAATTCAAACTACGTCTGCTACATAATCTACATTTAACTACATTTAACTACATTCAACTACATAAACTACGTAGCAGACGAAACAAATGTAGTTTTTTCTAAAAAGTGATATTTCGGCCAACTCTGGCTCCAAGTGGTTCAGTGGGAGTTCCCTACCACAATAACCAACTACCTCTCCAATCCTCCCATTTCCTCATCCTCTGATTTCCCGGGGAGCACAATGAATCCTTGAGATCTGAGTGAGGTGTTGCCACTTGTGGCTGCACCCCCCATTCAACCTTACCTAACCTAACCCCCCCCCCCCAGTTCAGGGGGCCTTTTTTGGTGCAGAAGATAATGGGGGTTTCTTGCCACTTCATCCACGGTACGCTTAATTGATAATAATTGATGACGTCATCAAAAGTTGCTTTACTGTTTGTCATTGATCTCAGATACTTTAACTTTTTACACTTCCGAATCACATTTTCCTTTAAATAATTCTCCAAATCAGGCATGTCTGGACCAGAAAACGAGCAGCACAAATGCTTAGTCTTTTTTGGACTAATACGGTACCCATTACCTTTTAAAGCAGTCACCCATGTGTTTTTTTTGCAGTTTTAATTCATTTATTTTCCGCACAATCAGATGAAATAGTATATCGTACCGTGAAAATGGATCACTTTGAAAATGGGTTTGAGTATTGGGTGCTTGTCTATTTTCTTTATTGAGTGTAGAAAAGTTCTAGTTACTTATCTTATCAATTTACGGTTGATAAACAATATTTTGAAAATCGAATTGCTTGTCTGTCATTCTACCGAAATATTTAAAATCGACAATAGTCGGGTCAACGTTTTACTTTTTATTTCTTTCCGCAACAATTCTGGTGGATAGCAAATCTCAAAAGTTGTAATAAGCGTATTGGGTTTGGTTTCTACATATCACTTCCTCGGCGATGAGATCGATGGTAGTAAGGAAGACAAAAATATGTTAGATTGTTCTGTTACCGGCGGGTGAATGTTAAAGTTAAAAATTATTATCAAGCGCAAATAAAAGCAACAAAAATTGTCAAAATACTCTCAGTTCAATAGACGAAACTTATGAATTGCCAAGAACGTAGATAAGTCTTTTTCCAAGTAATCAGTAGAAACCTGCAAGCTACAAAGAAACCAGCGATGATGGCAATACCAGATTTCTTCTGAATACACATTTATGGTAACTTGTACTAGATTTTTCAGAGAAACACATAAACAACTAAACTATGGCAGGCATCATTCACGTCTATTGACGCAGTCGTTGTTGACTCGTTTATTTCTCCCATTTAATTTGGCTATGTGATTTTATGCCAAGTTCGTCAAGCTATGAGATCATTAAATACACAACTTAAAACTAACATGATGGGGATGTTCTTTTTTGTCTTACTATGGATGTCCCAAGAAAATTAAAATCGCGTGAATCATATTCCGTTTGCTGTGAGATGTAGTTGTTATTATTATTTCTTGAGATAAAATTAAATTTGTTCATTCATCACAGGCATTCGAAGAAACATTTTCATAGATTTCTTTCTCTTCTTCTTTTCTTTTATTTTGTTTACGAAGTATCGTGATTTTAGGAGCTCTCCTCGCCTAAAACATTTTCATAGACATTAAAAAAAAAAAAATGTTTGACTTTGTGTCATACGTATAATATCCCCGATTCAGGACACTTATGGCAACTTTAATGACATAGGGAGTCTATTGAAGAAATTGATGTTTCTCTTACTTGGGGTGGTGTTTAGTTGTTTCACTGAACCTGAATATAATGTTGCTTTTCGGGTATTTGCATGTTTTTGATTAAATAACTAAATGAATAAGTTAGCCTCCAAGTCGGTAAGTTAGAGCGTAACTAAAACACAAAAATCGCTGTTCTGAGCTCTTGTCTGTGCATATGGTTTTTTAGGATTATGATGGAAACTTACAAATGATTTAAATTTATTTAAAAAATAAGAAAGTGTTAAATTCATTTAGGCAGAAATGTGAAATGTTCTCTGGCAAGTGGCAACAGGCTAACAAAAACAATAAAACATGATACGATGGAATACGTAAAAAGTGGGTACTACAATTATATCTGCCTGTCTGCCCGTATATGGATCTACAGCATGAACTGCTTTACCGATTTTCTTCAAAGTTTGCAGTTATGCTCTATGGGGCAGCCTACAGTTTTTTCGAAAATCACTTAGAAAGTGAGCATTTAAATTTAAATTTATAAAATTAGTTAAATTGTTAAAAAAAAGAGTTTTAGAAAAAAGTTGATTTTATTTAAAAATAAAATTGAACTAAGGCTTCGGTTTAGTAGGGGCTCAGTGGGGGCTCCCAACCCCAATAACCCAGTCACAAATCCAATCCTCTGCCACCTCTCTCCTTTACCCCCTCATCCTCTGTTATCCTGAGAGCCCAATGGATCCATGTGGTCCGAGTGAGGTGCTGGACTCTCCATCCAATCTAACCTAACTTAGGTTTATTTACACAATTTTATACACTGCCAACCACTAGGATGAGGCCACAAATTTTGCGATCGATTTTCGCTTTTTATACCTGGTGGAAGTTTTGTACCCGGAAAAGTTTATTACGAGTTAATAGGTACGTATTTTCCCATTACAAATTCATAAATTTAACGGGTTTATTCGAAACGACTGTTGGAATTTCCCAAGATCAATTAATGAGGTACTGAAAATAGGTATAAAAAGGTGCTCCACTAGGATGAGGCCACTACGAATATTTCCGTGCAGAAGTGCGCAAGTGCGAATTTTTGTATAAAATATCTATATATACATACACTTGTATAAAAAAGAGATGAGAAGAGAAAAAGAGAAGTTTAAGAAAAAAGATATTACGAAATAGCTTTAGCATAGGTTTTTTACGGAGTTTTCAAAACGATTGCAGTTATTTATTCCTCTCAGGTTGGCAGGTAAGGAGTTCCAAAGTCCAACAGCGCAGCGTGCACAAAGAATTAGTGCTTTGAATTTCTGTATTCTTACTTACTTCTTTGAAGTAGCGGAAAACTAAGCTTTTCGAAAAGAGAATTAGGTCTTTAAACCTTGCAATAACGGTACCTGTCATTAAACCCCTATGTTAATACTTTTTTTGTTTTTGAAAAGAACTCCAACGATTTCAATGAAATTTATGTGAGAGATCATTTTTTTGGAAAAGGTCAAGAAGTATTTTTTTTTTTTTGTAAAACAACTTTCTCGTTAATACAATTTTAACGAAATTGTTTATTTTAGAATTCTTACGCTGCTTACGATAGGTTGCATACCAACATTTAAAAAGTTTTATTTTTTCAAATTTTCATTAATTTTTTGGAATATAAAACGGTATCTTAATTTTTTTTTCTAATTTTTTGTTAATGCAAGATCTTAAAACTTGCATACTTCATTTTTATAAAAAAATCCTTTTAAAAGAACGGTAAAAGAAAAAACCAATAAAAAAAAAAATTGGTCAATGTGAGAAAGAAGTGAGAAAGAATAGCTTTTTTAAAACGGTTAGTGTTCAAAATTCCACAGCTTGATTGTATAGATAAAAAAGAATTCAAAAACCGATATTTAGCTGTATTTAGCGTAAAGGTTCTTGACGAACGTGGAACATTAAGTTTGTTGTATAAATACACGGGATTTTTATTCATTATAATGTTTTGTAGAAAAATGCATTCTCTTGCGTCGATATAATTCTTCAGAGAGGTTCCAAGAAGACCATCAGCCAAATTGGAAACATGGAAACATCTACGTAAACCATAAATATATCTTACAGTTACAGCATCATTAAAAGCAACTTGTAGTTTACGATGAGCTAGAGAATCTAAGTTACAGTATACAATAGGTTATATGTGGCAAAATCAAGGTCAGAACTAGCTAACGTCTAGTCTCAGTAGGAGTAAAGCTCGCAGTAATCCGTAGTTTATAGAGGCATCCATACATTTTTTCTATCACATGATTAGTGTGATCATATCCCGACAGGTTGTGAGAGATGACAAATCCAAGATTTTTTACAGTAGAAACAATTTTTAGTTTTTTATCAGAAAGAATTATGTCAGGTAACCTATTTATTTCAGGCAATGGAAATTGGGATTACTTGCGATTTTTTCGGATTAAGAAACAGACCATTCGAGTTAGACCATATCCGAATGCTTTCAAGATCATCATTTAAATTGTTTGCAAGTTCAACGAAATCAGAAGTTTTTTTTAAGGGATACAATTGTATATCGTCTGCATCAGTGGCGAGGGGTGAATAATTCCAAAAGGTAACTCGAAGGAAACTTAGTCACCAACAAAAAAAAGTTTACTTAAATTTTTTTTTGTGCAATGTTTGTCTTCGCATCAAGCCAAAAAGTCAAGTATTTCAAACCAACTTTGCTATTAGGTAGAGCGTCATAACTTGTTTTTTCATAAAACTAAGCTAATTAAAACTATTTGTTTCCTCTAAGTGAAAATCAGTTAAGCAACAGTCAACAGATATTAAGGCCATCATAATCAAACCACTGAAACTTACTATCGGAAAACTGGGAACTGAATTCATTTAGGCCAGTTGTGCCACTTTAGAAAAATTGCAATTATAGTTTGCATTTTCTCCCAAAAATATGCTTTATGCTATGAGATCTAATATCCACGCATATTTATTATCAAAGTGGCAACCTTTGAGCTTTGACACATGAGTCTAGTGCAGAAACAGATACAAATTCATGAAATAAGTCGGAGACCAGCGTGTTATTTTCTTGTTATTCAAGCAGAGACCTACCTCAACCTGCAAACCTGCCATATGCATTTTTGTTTAAAAGCATGTGTCCATGGGAAGAAATACGAAGCAAATCGTTTTTTCTTTTATAAAACCAATATCATGCAAACACCGAAGTGTGCAGAAGCGATGCAGCAAATGAGTACTGGGCTACTGCGCCGGCGCTATATTCACGTGCTCAGAGCACAAAGAGATAAATGCCCCGGCCCATAGAACGCGGTGCGTGCGTGCGGCACCGCTTCCAACTGACAGCTCGATTAAATACACACGTTCTTATGGGAGGTGACCCATAAGCACCGCGAACAACGCGCCGAACGCGCCGAGTAGCCGAACTTCTATTTTGCCGCGGCTCTCACGCGGTGACAGAAGAGAGACATGCGCAGTCACAACCAATTTGAAGTTTTCTCTTATATGGAAAAAGTGACAATGGGCGCGTTCAAGAACCTATCGGATAGCCTATCTCGGATAGCCGTATCTTAGATACCTTTTTGAACGATCGGTGAAAGACAACAGCTGTGAAATATTAAAATTCGACTTTTGAAAACAGAAAAACATTCAAAATATCATTGCTAGACGATTATAACTTATTTTTTTCGATTTCCTACACGTAAACAACAACAACAAGCTATCCGGATACGATTCTTGAACGCCCCCATTTTGACTAAATTTATCTGTCAAAACACCGCAACGGATTCTATGGGTCACCCCTATCAGTTGCGCGCGGCAAAACCCACCGCATCAGTTGCCGCGCCGCTTCTACCGCACGCGACGCGTTCTATGTCGATACATGCTTTCTTATGGAAGAAAATAAGACGATGTTCTACCGTCATATTTTTTGGTAAAAGAAAAAAGAGGAGAGAACACAAATTTGTTCTATCCAGCAACAAGTTTTATAAGACGTAATATTTGGGGTTACCTTGTATGTTGCTTAAGTTTTGTGTTTGTTTATGGAGTGAATTGAAGAGCCAACATGTGTGTAAAATAAAACGGAAAGCAGAGTGGTAGTTGTTAAAAAAATGTTGGCAGCGAGTTCATGTGTATGATTAAGTTTGAGATTCATGTTGCCAGAAGTCTAAGATGTTTCGGATGTGAATTTCAAACGGTAAGTCGGAAATAATCGACTTATATGGACGCTTCGCCACTGGTCTGCATAGAGGTAAACAGAAGAGTATTTACAAACTGATGGCAAGTCATTCACGAACATGCAAAACAAAATTGGATCAAGAATGGATCCTTGGGGAACACTCTGTTTCACCGGTAACAACGCTGATACTGATTCATCAGACGATAAAACTCGTTGATACCTGGCACTTAAGAAACTTTTGAAAAATTTTACAGCATTATTAGAAAAATTAAACAGATTTCTTAGTTTCCAACAAAGAACTTTATGATTAACCTTGCCAAATGCCTTGGAAAAATCAAGTAAGCAAAACAGAGTAAAAAAACCAGTATCAAAACGTTGTCGTATTTCTTCTAGAATGTTAACCATAGCGGTTGAACAGCTGTGCTTAGCTCTAAAGCCAGATTGCTTTTCAAAGAGCAAATTATTGGAAGACAAGTAAAAAAGTACCTGTTTCGACATAAGTTTCTCCAGGATCTTTGACAAGCATGGAAGAATACTGATAGGCCTAAAATCATCAGGGTTTTCAGGAGAAGTTTTCTTAGCAAAAGGAATAACTCTGGCAATTTTCCATGAATTAGGAAAGTTGAGGTCGTAATGCAGTGGTTTAGGATGTGGGTTAGGTGGGATATGATGAAAGGTTCGATAAGCTTTAAAAAACGTAGCGATATGCCATCTTCACCTGCTGAATTTGATTTAATAAGGGATAAGCATGTCTTGAATTCATATTCACACACATTAACTAATTCAAATTCACTATCAGAAAGAAGACCCCGATATAAATTATCAGTGAAATTGAAATCGATTTCCCCAGCACTTTCACCTACGAAATAGCTGTTCATTTCGTTGGGATCAATTTCACACTTAGCCGAATTTTTGTCGCTAGTAATACCAATCTGTTGCAGATTACTCCATAGCTTTTTAGAAGAGAGAGTAGTACTAAGCTTTGAGGCATAATAGTGCCTCTGCGTTTTGAATGCATGCAAGACCTCGTTTTTGGATTTCATCTTGGATGTTTGTTCTATATAACTCTTGTCTTACTTTTTTTTTGTGATCATTCGGAAGAACGTTCTTCTAAATTAGTTTAGGTATTTATTTCAGACTAGTAAACGATTTCTTTCATTCGTCCCCATACAAAAAAAAAAAACGAAAAAATCAAATTAAGTGAGATCATACAGGCCAGTGAATTGGTCTATTTCTACCTATCCAGCGACCACCGTGTTTTTCATTCAGCCATTTCTTAACTTCACAACCATAGTGGGCGATCAACATCACCATCACCAAAAGGTCTGGCTGGTAGATTATTTTGTAAAACTCCACATAATGAATAGAATTTAGTCGGGGTGGTGAGGTGATAAATCGATTAATTCTTTTGAACATTGTCGAAACGTTACCTTTCTCTCTCTTTTTTTATAACTTTTTTCACAAACAGTGCTCTAGCAAAATAGCCAGTTGTTGCATTCCTCCCCTGAAACAATTTAGCCGCAACACCTACCATGCTTGAGTTTTATCTTGAGCCCAGCTTCGGGCGTACATTATTATTATCGCTATTATTTTCTGTATCATTCTTGTTTTTGTAATTAACATAATTAAAATATTTATTACGGAAGACATCAGGGCAACGAGACCTAGATGTCGTTTGGATAAAAAAGTTATAATGTTCATATATCTTTAAATAAATTATGTAAAGTTGTGGCTTCTTTGATGAGCAGGAATGTTTTAGAATCAGTTGGATTAAGGATTTCAGCTATTTGTTCTGCATGTCTTCGGCGGAATCGGTATTAGAGGTAAGGCGTGAAATTGGACAAACGGCAAGGTTATGCCAAACTGAGATAACCTCACATTCTTTTGGAGAGTCGTTGGTGTAATGGTGTAGACTAGAAAAATTGGTTTTTCCCACTCTAATCCAAAATATGGTGATGCATTCTTCTCTCCTTAGTCTTTTGTTGTATGGTATACGGAGATGGGATGGGTGGTGTAGTCGAAGAAAATTTTGTTCGCCAAACCAGGATCTTTCTAGTTCCTCATTTACGTTTGATGTAAAGATTTTCCGTATCAGTTGAGGTATCTTTGGTATTTCTTTTATGAATGGGTAGTTAACTGCTTCTTTCGCCTTATCTGCGCCCTCATTTCCTTTAATACCCACATGTCCTGGTGTCCATGCTATCGTTATCCTTGCGTTGTTATGGAGGATGCTCCGGATATTGTTCAGTGTCGAGCAGTTATTTTTTGCACTTTGAATTCCAGTAAGGATGCTCAAATTGTCAGTAAAGATCAATGTTTTTCTGCAGATGTTTGCGCAATTGCAAGGGCTACCGGCTGCGTCGGGTAAGATTCCCTGAAAAGTGTTGACCTCTTCGTTATTTGCGTTCGATGACTGCATAACTTGAGTTGTTGTCCCGAAAGGATCCGTCAGTGTAAAGCGTTCTAAAAGGCATAATGGTATCTACTAGTTCGCGGTGCAGCATTAGGTAAGTTAGATTCGGGGTGCTCTGTTTTTTGTGCATAGAGAGACTGGTGTTGATGGGCAGTAGGTGTCTTTTCCAAAAAGGAGGGGATAAGGTGTTCGGGTTTTCTGGTACTTCTGAAGGAATGCATCCGTGCGCCCTAGCCAAACTACCAAATTTGTTGAGTGAAGAAGTTGAGGGTATCTTGTTTTGTTTCTTCATGGACAAAGTTTGTTGTGCTGATTTGAAAAGAGGATGAGACCGGTCTGTGAGCGCTTTGCTTATCAGATTCCCTGCCCTTTTTTGTCCAAGTCTGGTAATGGAGTTATAGCCTGCCTCTATTCTAAGGAATTCGATTGGTGTTGTCTTGAGGGAACCTGTAGCAGTCCTGTAGCAATCGTTAACTGTTGTATGAATGCTTTGTAAGTTTTTCTTGGAAGACCACATGTATAATGTTAGGCCATGCTGAAGTGTGCCTTCAACCAGAGCCTTGGTTATTTTTAGAGCAGTTTCTAAATGAGGACCTTTTCGACGGGAATGATATGGTGATATGGTGTTTTTGATGTGAAGATCCCATTTTACGGCTGAAAGATACACCGCAAGAACTCTCAGATCATTTTTTAAGGTGATGTTGGTGTTGCGAAGCACGAGTGGTGTTGTTGAGCCTGGGCATTTTTGTTTTCTGCAGAGGTGCAGGGCTTCTATTTTCGAAGGTGGAGCTTTTGTACCCGTTTTCTGAGTCCAAGCGTGTACTAGTTTGTCTGCGGAATTTAAGACTGTATTCACCTTAGATGGGTCACCTGAAGCTATCATGTAGATGTTATCTACGTATAACCCAACGAAGTCTAGATTGTGTTTTGTTTGTGCAAGTTCAGTTATGAGTACATCTATGTATGCATTATAAAGGTATACTGATAAAGGAGAACCTTGCGGCATTCCGTTTTCCAGTTTCAATTTGTCTGAAGTATAGCCATTAAAGTTTACACAAAAAGTTCTTCCAGTTAAAAAAGATGAAACGAGCTTTAAAAGTTGGTAGGGAACTCCCCATTTGTGTAACTGTTCTATAACCGGAACTGTCGTAACACGATCGAATGCTTTTTCAAGATCAGTTGACAAAACAACGTTGTGCTTACGATGTGATAGATTGTCAGCTAGTTTATGTTTCATAAGATGAACAAGCGAGTGGGCTCCTCTGTATGGCCTGTAGGCATGTTGTTCATTACTAATTGACTTTTCCATCAGCCAATATTTTGGACAGAACAGGTAGAAGTGAAATGGGACGATATCCATCTATTTGGTGACGGTTGTGGGAGCTTTTTGGGATCGGCTTCAGTATGGCTTTCTTCCAATTATGAGGAAAGATACCAATATAAAATTTCTTATTGTTCTTTTTTGCTTCTAAAATAATGCTTTTTTTATTTATTGCCACCCCACACTAAGCACTTAATTTGTAAAGTCTGAATATTTTTTGAAGTGACATTATCATAATTTACTTGTTGGTAAGAAAATACCGATCGTCTCTAAATCCCTTTCCTTTATGTAACATTTACTTAGCTTAAGATTAATTATTGTGATGTAATAATGTATGGAATAAACTTAAACTTAAACTTAAGCATTCAAGTGTAGAAATTCATATTTTACTCGCACTACTCGCATGTGGAATGCTTTACCTGACTCTGTCTTTCTGCATTATGCATTATGATTCATAAAAATTCAAAGACAATGTTCATCAGTGTTTCCTATTAAATCCTCTCCTTTTTTTTACTTTTAGCTTTACTAAAAACTGCACCACAAGCTTTTGATCAGAAAATGTCTAAGCGTCGGTTAAATCGAAGGCCTAATGGAAAGTCTCCAATCATTACCTTTCACAAAATTGTAGTCTTAATGACAATGGCATTTGCTTTTGTATAAATAATTTAATGAGCTATCCCTACATTTGCTTAACATATGCACCAATATCGGTTTCATTGACTTTTAATTACTCATAATTCACACGGTATTTAGTGCGCTTATGCGAAACGATTTTTTAATTGCTTAGAATTTGCAAGTCTTATTGAGGAGGCACTACCTCCTTGGCTTATTAGTGCAGCAAAACATTTCGTTAAGTTAATTTGAGAACCAGCATAAGGCGCGTCTTTTAATTGTTTAGTTTAGTTTTGTAGAGAGCAATAAAATGTTATCAAAACTTATAATTGCTGTTGGACAAGTTCACATACCGTCTGATGGGGACAAAGATTTACTTCTGTAAATTATTTACTACTTGGTCATTAGTGCAAAATTTATGATCGGTGTATTTTTAGAAGAGCAGTGGAATCGATATGTTAGCGATGTTAGGGTCTGCCTGTTACTTGGGAGTTTCATGGTTCGTATCCCTAAAATATCAGAAAATAAAGAATAAGTATCGCCTTTCGGGAAGAGCTGGCAATTACTACGAGAGTAATTACACAATACCATGAAAATTCTAACTTAAAGTAAAGTAAAAGCAAAGTCGTAGGCCCTTAAAGGCCCCGAGGCTTTGTTTAGCAATTTTATTTTTTTTAGTAAGTAAAAAAATTGGCACGACTGGGTCGCATAAACTTGCGATTGTGTGCTAAATACGAAATTAAACTCTTAAGGCTGAGTACAAGGTTTTAGTATTCGCTCTTCATAATAAATATTTCAGGGCACAGTGTTGCCAACTACACACTAATTGTGAAAATTGAAAAAAATCACATAAATTAAAAAAAAATTTAGTATTCCAAAAGCTTTTAGCGAAAACACAATTTTTGCTGTTACATATAAACGCTGAAAATCTAACCAAAACCGTTGGTGCAGTTAAAAAAAATGTTTTTTGTTTTTAATCTTTTTAAAAAGAAATTTTTCGAAAGTCAAGTATGCAAGGTTTAAGATCTTGCCAGAAATTGCACGACCACTTTCCTACGCTCAGAATGGAACAACATAGGTGCACCTATCGCTGCAAGTAAACTCCTACTTAGACAAGACGCTTCGAGGATAACAAACACTAGGTGGACTGAGAGTAACAACTGCCTTGAAACCAAAAAAGTTTGGCCGTGTGTAGACTCAAAACGCTCAAGGAGTTTGTTGGCCCTGAACCGCCTGTATCTAGGTTCTACCATAGGTGTTCTTACGGGACACTGTCTAATAGGAAGACACGTCAAAAGACTTGGTGTATTTTTCAATGATTTTTGCAGGAGCAAGAGGAGGAGAAAACCATTCAACACCTTTGCTCATGCCCTGCACTACTTCATAGGAGGAAAACTCCTCTCGGTGAATTCTTCTTCGATGATACTAACGACTTTTTTCAAGTATCCGTCGCTGGAGATTAACTTAACAGTTTTTTAAAGCTAACTACAAAATGGTTGCCATCAAGAAACAGAAAAAGGCTTTGGATAGCACCAATGCCCGTTTGGCTCTGGTTATGAAATCCGGCAAATATTGCTTGGGCTACAAACAAACTTTGAAGACCTTGAGACAAGGCAAAGCTAAATTGGTACTGATTGCCAGGAATACTCCAGCATTGAGGAAATCTGAGATTAAATACTACGCTATGTTGGCCAAGAAGTCCAGCACTACAGCGGTACCAACATTGAATTGGGCACAGCCTGTGGTAAATACTTCCGTGTGTGCACCCTCTCAATCACAGACCCTGGTGATTCAGACATCATCCGCTCAGACAACAACTAAACATGGATTAGTTATGTTTGTAAAAAATTATTTTATGACTTAGCTTACATAGACACTAAAAGTTTTTCGAAATACATTAAAAGTTCCGCGTGGTTCGATTAGCAGGTGATTAACCGGCTAGTCCCGTAATGGAAGATTAATAAGTGATCAACTCGTTAATCTTACATCGGGTTTCTGAGATCAGTAGGTGATTAACTTGCTGATCTCTGTGGTATCACAATGGGCTCTTGCGTCCTAAGTGTGTCAGGCGATGTACTCATTGGCTGACAGCCACTTCCACCTTACTTAACATATATTGATATATTGATAACTTTTTTATAAAATCTATAAAAATTTCAAAAATTATAATTTTTCACATGCTTATATGCAATCTTTCTCGAACTACTTAGGACTTTAGGACTTCTTAAATATAAAATCGTGTCAGCCATTAACGAGGAGGGCGGTTTTTAAAAGACTGCTACTATGGGAGGTACCGCTTTCTACCTTTTTCTGAAAATATTTTTCAAAACATAAGAAAGATAACCTGAAACTAATATCTCATATAAAATTTAATCGCAATCGCTGAAGTATTAAAACATACATTCATTTTTTTAAACGATAGTGTCTATAGATCTTGTAACTGCGCTCGTAAACTTTGACAATAAAATGATAAAAAGGATAATGCATTAATTTTTGAAACGAAATTCATTAATATTTGAGTAATGGTTTTCAGGCTATTTTCATGCAACCGTTTCAATTCCATCAAGAAATTATCGCGATGAATTGTTGATCTCTTTTAATTTGTTTCGTATTTGTGTGAAGTTTTCACTTAAAAAATATTATAAAAATTTAAAAAAAATTAAATACTTTACATTCCTCCCGCCCCACCCCCTAAATGGCTTGTATTTGTGGTGACCGTGGCGAAGTGTTGCCATGTCTGATGGAGTACGAGGTTCGAATCCGAGAAACAACGAATTGTTTTTCCAATCGGGTATTTAAATATGGGTCTATGAAATAACTCCCACGAAATAAGTCCCACTTTTAAAAACGAAATAAGTCCCACCAAAAATTGCTAAAAAAAATGAAATAACTCCCACGAAATAAGTCCCACTTTTGAAAACGAAATAAGTCCCACCAAAATGAAATGATTTAAAAATTTACTTGAAATGAAATAACTCCCACTCAAAATGAAATAACTCCCCCTTGAATAATATATTTCTTAAATGAATTAAGTCCCACTTTCATAAACGAAATAAGTCCCACTTTTTCATTGTTTAATGCGATTTCAAAGAAGAAGTATTTGGCTCTTCGAAAAAAACACACGTCGAATAATATGAATAATCAAAGCAGAGGAATAATAAAGAAAAATCATATACATACAAGCAAGAAGAGCCATGAGAGATAAGGACAAAAAATTATGGTTGTCCCTTTTACGAAATATTGGACATTTCGTAAAAGGGACAACCATAACTTTTTGCATAAGAAAAAATATAAATTTAGGGGTATGAAATAACTCCCACTTTACAAAACGAATTTATTCCCACTCAAAATGAAATAAGCCCCACTTAAAATAAAAACGCGTAACGAAATAAGTCCCACCAATTGACGAAATAAGTCCCACTTTTAAAAACGAAATAACTCCCACTTTCAAAATAGCAATTTTTGGTGGGACTTATTTCGTTTTTAAAAGTGGGACTTATTTCGTGGGAGTTATTTCATAGACCCTTTAAATATATTTCCATGAAAGCAAATGTATTGTTCCTTATAATGTTAGTGATGAATGTGAGGTAACTGTTATTGATGCAATGTTAGCCATGAATTTAATGCAAGCCAATCTTGTTAAAAACTCTTTAGGTAGAATCCTTGATTTGGTTTTTGCTAACGAAGATTTAGATGTAACAGTAAGCGAACCTGAATGTGTCTTATCGCATAACACTATTAACCATAACGCCTTATGCATTTTGATTGATTTTAACAGCATTATTTTTTGTAAGGACGATGTTCGTAGTTTATTTTCCTTTAATTTTGCAAAAGCCGATTATGTACAAATTAATAACTTCCTGAATTCCATAAAATGGAATAATATTTTTAGTTTTTCTAATTTAAATCAAGATTACTCTTCTTTCATGGGAGTACTTGAAGATGTATTTTTAAGATTCGTGCCGGAAAAAAAGATTTATAATCATAAACACCCGATTTGGTTTCATAAGCGATTAAGAAATTTAAAAACAGCCATGATAAAAGCCTATCTTTGAAGTCTAAGCAATAGTTCTCTTCGTGCCGAATTTTGTCGCCTTAGAAAAGAATATGAGTTTTTAAAAAGATTTTCCTACCTCCAATATATATGGTCCCTCGAATCGAAAATCAAAAATAATTCTAAGGCATTCTGGAGCGTGATCAATTCTAAGAAAGAATCTTTGGGAATACCTGCTTCCATTAAATATTGTGGAGAAGTTAGTACTAACTTGCAAGTTATTTGTAACTTTTTTGCGGCTTTTTTCCAATCAAATTATGTTGCTGAACAGCCGATATCGCACGTATTGGAAGAAAGTGAGCCTGTTCTTAATTTAGGCAATTTACAAGTAGAAGAAACTGACATTCTCAATGAACTCTCTGCACTGGAAGATAGCTCTAAATGTGCACCGGATAATGTTCCACCAATATTCTTAAAAAACTGTAAAAATAGCTTATTAGTGCCGTTAAAATATTTGTTTAATTTTTCATTGAGTGAAGGCGTTTTCCTGGATTGTTGGAAGTATTCTTTCGTGACACCTATTCACAAATCTGGCTCCCGCCAAGAAGTTGAGAATTATAGACCAATTGCAAAACTTAAAATCATTCCAAAAGTTTTTGAAGCAATTGTTAAAGATAAAATTTATGCAATTGTTCGAAATCATATTTCTCCTTCCCAGCACGGCTTTGTGTCAGGTAGGTCTACTTCAACAAACCTAGCTATCTACTCAAACTATTGTCTTGGAAGTTTAGAGAATTGGTACCAAGTAGACACCATTTTTACAGATTTTTCAAAAGCTTTTGATCGCGTTCAACATGGAGTACTAGTTCGAAAATTGAAAGATTTAGGTTTTCATTCTAGCTTGCTAAACTGGATTGAAAGTTATGTAACCAATCGAAAGCAATATGTTAAGATTGGCTCCAGTATATTAAAGGTTATCTCTAACTTTTCAGGCGTTCCCCGAGGAAGTCATTTGGGCCCACTGCTTTTTGTTCTATTTGTAAACGACTTACCTCAATATCTGAAACATTCAGAATGTTTATTATATGCAGATGACCTTAAAATCTATAAAACAATAAAATCTCTATCAAATTGTATTGAACTGCAGAGTGATATTGACAATGTAATAAGATGGTGTGAACACAATTCCTTGTATTTTAATGTTAATAAGTGCTCTGTTTTAACTTGTTCTCGTATTTTGAATTCTGTGTCATTTAACTACACTATGTCATCTGCAACTCTTAGTAGATTGTCTTCAAAAAAAGATCTAGGAATTATTTTTGATTCTGAATTTCGTTTTGGCTTACATTATGATCATTTAGTTGCCAAAGCTAATGCTATGCTGGGCTTTATATTTCGTAACTCTAAGGATTTCGTAGATCCGTATACAATTTAAACGTTATATATATCCTTAGTAAGGTCTAAATTAGAATATTGTTCAATAATTTGGAGTCCATATTATGGAAACGCAATAATGCGCATCGAGCGTATCCAGAAAAGGTTAACAAGATTCGCGCTACGAAAGATTTATTCTTATTCCACTATGCCATCATATGAGGCGCGATGTCTTTTAATCGATTTAAAGCCTCTTTATAAAAGAAGGCAATGTAATTTTGCTTTGTTTGCTCGCGACATATTATGCAGCCATATCGATTGTTCTTACTTGCTTTCATTACTAAACATATATACTCCTGCGCGTTCCCTTCGGCCAAGAGAAAACATCTTCTTGTACTTACCTAGGCATGTAACAAAATATGGTCAGAATGAGCCTTTAACTAATGCAATGTATTATTTTAATAAATTTATATGCCTTATTGATTTTAATTTAAGTAGAAATACATGCAAGAACTTGATACTCAACTCTGTGTTATGCGAATGACAATTTGTATTATATTTATATATAGTAATGTTATTCATTTTTTATTACATTTTTTGTTACTTATTGTTATCTATTAGAGTTTAAGACTTGTTAGATAAATAAATAAATAAATAAATATGATATATTCCAAAGAGCTTTCTCACTTAAAGCGGCTCATGCACTCCACACAAGTGCGCACACCAATTTGTCGGTGTGCCACACGGTGCGAACAAAATGAAATAATTTACTTTTTTGGTGTCGGTGTGGGTTATGGTGCTATGTGGATGGGGAAGTGCGCACACACTCCAGGAGAATTCAGTTGCGTTGCGAACGTGGATGAGTATGTTTTAGGTCTGCGCACCATCTAAGGCATAGAAATGGCAATAAGAAATGCTAGTTTTGGACATCATTCATTTTTTGCTTTTTTTAAGTCTTTCCTTCATATAAAGCAATTATTGCTAAGTGGGGAGAATTTTTCAAAATCCATTTTTGATTCTAGTATCTTAATGAACAACTGAAATGTGTGCCATTTGGTGTGGCGTGTGTGGCCAAAACCACGCCGATTTTATAAGCACGGTATGTGTACACTTAGGTGGTGTGTATGGGCCGCTTAACTGTTCGGCATGGGCAATAATAAAATTGGAGGTCCCTTCAGTTACGAACATGGTGTCGTTGAGAGAAATGGGCTGTGGGGCTCCACACCTCCGAGCTCTATTCTGCCACCCACTTTACGTTTGAGGATAACTCAATTATTAAAAGTGTTTTTATTTTCAGGTTATTTTTCTTTTTTAATTTGTTTTAACAAAAAACGATCAAAGCCGTTTTTGTCGTACACTACACGCCTTATGTTGGTTCTCAACATTAACTCAGCCAGACCACATCCCTGGCAATTAATTTTCCATTAATTTGCAAATTTTCGACTAATTTGTGGAGCGTTTCAGCTAGACATTTACCGTGTGAATTAAAATTAATTAAAATCCCTACCGATACATATGGCAAGCAAACAAATCAAGACTATATAAAAACTATTATGCTAGACCTTGCCATCTATACCTGTGTATATCGCCAGGAAAGGGTTGGCGATTTTTGGTTTAAGAGTTGAGGAGAACGCAGGTGTTGCATTTCGCGCAGTGCTTTTGTTGCTATAATTTGTGCAACGGCTTTATATAAAAGGACTAAACTTTGAAATCCATCGGTAGTTATTTGAGTGTATTTCAATCAACTCAGTCATTACTTAGGTTTACCATTTTTTTTTTTGGAAAGGGAAATAAGTGAACAACGTAACTTGACTTCGATGGATTATCTAAAAGTTCCGGGAGTCTTCGATGCAGTGTATGGTGCAGCGAATGATGCAGTGCGCATTGAAGCGAATGATGCAGCGATCATTAAAGCGAATGCTGCAGCTAATGGTGCAGCTTTTTTTGCACCACACGGGGCTATTAGGAGACCGCCAATTAGAGTTCCGGGAGCCTTCGATGTAGTGTATGGTGCAGCAAATGGTACAGCGAATGATGCAGCGCGCATCGAAGCGGATGCTAATGGTGCAGCTTTCTTTGCACCACACGGGGCCATTAGGAGACCACCAATAAAACCTGTAAAAAATCTTATTTAAAAAATTTTACGCATCTGCTTGTGCACTTATTTTATATATTTTTTTAAAAATCATGCTTAAGCTCCTGAATATTTTCCTTTTCAATTGTTTACTGGAAACAACTTAAACAAAAAAAAAAATATTTAAAAGACTCATGTACACTTTATGTCATTAATTTTTACTGTAGGTCCAAAAAATCGCTTTAAGAATTTTGAAATATTATTAATTCAGACCGCGAATTATTTTGTTTCGGTGTTAAAAAATTATGAGAATGTGAAGATAAAATAAGATCTCTTCAATAGCCGAGTTCACACTGAACAATTAGTTGGACACACTTTGGCTTGAACGACCAATGCTTGATATTTTTGAAAGAGCACTTGACATAAAGTTGGACGACAAGCTTGATAAGTGTGAACGCAAACTACATCCGACCATCCAACTTCCATCAATTGTAAAGTGTAACAAAAAAAAGTCTTAACTATTTACGTGGTCATAAATTGAATCTTTAGCTCGCATCATCCTTTCCATGCGATAGCAGGCAAAGATTAAAGAAAGTTTACCTCATTAAAACTTGCCTAACAATAGTTGTTGGTTGGCCTTCAATCTACTGACGTATATAGGAAGTCTATTGATTAAAATTCCTTAAGGAACTCGAAATTGAATGGACTTTTATTGCATAAATCGATTAATGGGCTAATTTTAAAGAAAATACCGAAAGAGCTATTAAATTAAGTTTAAGTTTAAGTTCATTTATTTAGTTTGATTAAACTATGTACATTTACAATAGGTTATGTTTTAACATATATAACTGATTTTTGTATTTAAAACTTGGATTTGACAAAATCTATCACATTTCTTTTAAAAATATTGAAGTTTGTTTGATTTTTCATTTGATTATCCAACGTATTATTAGTGAATTTTGAGTGTTACTAGTTACAAAGCTAGGAAGTCTTAGGTCGTTTCTATTTCTTAAAGCGTATGGTTGTAAATCTCTTATAAATCTCATATAATCAAATATGTAATTTGACATTAAATTGTTTTTTATTTTATGTATAAGCACTAAAACATTCATAGTTATTCTTTGTTTAACTGATAACCATTTCAACGAATTTAACATATAACGAATTGACATATATCTATTGCACTTTAGTAAACATCGCATTGCTTTATTCTGTAATCTTTGCAGTCTCATAAAATCACTCTCTTTGCATAAAAACAAAATAGTTGAAAAGTACTCAAACACCCCTGTTCTGATTTTAGTTCGGATACCATATCCTCCTGTTTTAGAATTTTTGCGGTTCTCAATTCCGGATTCGCACGTTTTCAATTCGCTTATCATTTTGTTAGGAATTGAATCCGGTGGATGAATTCTGTAGAACATTATTTACTGCTAAAAATGAAAAATAACAAACTATATTGGCATTAACATGTACTAAAGTTGTAAACAGTTCCAATAAACACAAATATTAAATTTTCAAAACGCTTTTGTGACATAAAATCTGTAGTGAATCCGTTCGGAAATAAGAACACACCTTTTAAATCCGTACGGGTTCAATTTCGGTTTCCGTTTTTAATCCGGTCGAATATCAGAACAGCCATGAAAATGCGGTTTTACAATTACGTGATAAATATTTATTGCACTGATAGTTGAAATTTGATTTCTAATTCGTTTCATAAATCCTATTTTTTTACATATATAGTTTATATGATGTCCAAACAATAACTTTTGGTCTAACACTATACCTAGATACTTTATTTCTGTTATTCTTTCTATTGCTATGCCCCCTATTTTTATATCGATGTCGCCACTGCTCCTCTCGTTCGGCACCATAAGTTTCGTTTTTCCGATATTCAGTTTAAGTTTATTTTCCACAACCCACTGGTTTATTGCGTTTTAGTCTTCCTGTAGTTTTGCCTGGTTTGGGTTCGAAATCCCAGTTTTTATATTCCCGCTTATTAAAATCTGAAATCCCGTTTTTAAAAATCCCGCTTTTTAAAATCCTGTTTCTTATAATCCCGTTTTTTAAAATCCCGTTTGTTAAAATCCCGCTTTTGCAATCTAAACTATTTGTTTTATTTAAAAAAAATCGCGCGATTTTTTCATTTTCATTAATAAAATATCTCTATTGACTGTCTCGAACGCGCGTTTCAAATCCAAAAACATACAATAAACACTTCTTTTCTTGGCAAGTTCTTCCTTCCATGACGTTACAACTACATTAATGGCAGTTTCGCACCAGTGCCCTTTTCTAAAACCTAACTGCAAGTCAATAATTAAATGGTTACTTTCAATACATTCATACTACCGCTTGAATACTACTTTTTAAAAAATCTTTTCTCACAACGGCATAGCATTCACAGGTCTAAACTCTTCACATTTTACGGTATTAACTATTTTTTCGATTGGTGTCACCAAAGATTCTTTCCAGGTATCAGGAAATTTACTTGTATACAAAGAACCATTTATTATTTTACAGAGAACTGGGTCAAGGATTTCGAAATGGTCCAAGTAGATATTTGGGCTCATGAACTGAAAATCCCGTTTGTTTTTCATATTATTTATTGTTTGTCTTAAATCGGCTAATGCTATATTCTTAAATTTGAAAACGCTTTCGACTTCCTTAACGTGGTTTACGAAAGTGGCTGACGGGATGGTGTTTATTATGTCCACTACACTCTTAACAAAAAACTTATTGAAATTGTTTGCAATAATCATACTTTTGTTACAAGTATCCGTTCCAAATATAACGGTTTTAATTTCGCTTTTATCTTTTTTTAAAATAAATTTTTTTATGTTTTGCCACATTTTTGAACATGGGAAAAGGATATTTTAGACATAACATATTCACGCTTACGCCCACAAATTTCTTGTTTATATTTATTCCGAATGATTTTATAATTTTTCCAGTCTAGTTCCGAACCGCTTAGTAACGCTTTTGAATGCTTTAAAATTTTTTGATTTTTAAGATTGTATAAAAAACTGTTGAACCACACATTTTCACTAGATTTAACCGATTTCTCAGAAACACCGAAACGCTTTCGTTAATTTTTTTTTTCAAAAAATCATATGCTAAAGAAGTGGAGTCTTGTAAACTGAGTGTACTCCAAAAATTTGTTTCAAACACTTGCAAGAACAAATTTTTTCGATATTTAAAATATGGAAAAACTTTCAACTGTCTATTACTCGCATCACATTTTATTTCCATTACAATCAATTCGTGATTAGTTATTTTAAGTTCTTTTACAGTTTTTGCTCTTATTGATTGATTACTGTTTGTAACTACGTAATCGATCAGTGTTGTTGAATTTCTCGTAATTCTGGTGGGTTCATTTACAATTTGCAGGCATGCACTATCTTTTATAATTTTTTCAAAATCTCTTTTATAAATATTATCTATCGAAAGCCAATCAATGTTAAAATCTCCCACGATTATAATGTCTTTATTTAAATCATAAAGCTCATCCATCAATCTCACGAATTCTTGGACAAAAAACTCTACAACTTAGAGGGTGCAAATCGGAGATATGGGTTCTAAACCATCTTCATTCGTTTTTTCAATATATCTCGAAAACGAAGCAAAATTTTGATGCAATTTCAAGACTTGTTTAGTAGAAATCAAATTTTCCCATCGAAATGTTTGCTTTGAAAAATTATAAAATTTTTTTTTCTATCCAAAATAATAATATTCCCGACAAAAAAAAATCAATTTCTTCCAATTTTTGTGGCTGGTCAGTTTTTTTAATGGCATTTCTCCACCAAAAACGGATATAATCAAATTTGTAGTTTAAAGAATAATTATTCAAACGTTCTTGATCTTGTATTTACTAATGTTTGCGATAACTTTGTTTTAGAAGAGACTTCATCTATCAATTTAAACAAAACAAGTGTTTTTCACAAGACATTTAAAATAAGCTTTTTCTATAGCGCCAAGACTCGAGCGAATATTGATGAGAAGAAATTACTCTTTGATTTTGAAAACGCTGATTATCGTCAAATCAACTTACACTTAAATAACATTAATTGGTTTACTGAACCCTCAGCAGTAAATGAAAAGGCTGTTAAGTTGTATACAATTTTAAATTCTGTTTGTGAAAATTTTGTTCCTTAAAAGATTATCACTTCTTCTAAAGCCCCTCCCTGGTATGATAAATTGTTAACTAATTTAAAAAATCGTAAAAATAAAGCTCATCGTAAATGGACAGCCTCGGGCAATTCTCTTGACTACGAAAATTTTCAGAGTTATGACGCTGTTTTTTAAAAAAGACCGCTGAAACTATTTCTTAGCCTTTACTTGAACTTTTCAACCAATCTTTGTCTAAAGGGATATTTACAAACACGTGGCGTAACTCGTTTCTAACGCCAAAATTTAAAAACAGAGACAGATCCAACATCAAAAATTATCGAGGTATTGCAATCCTGTCAGCTATTCCCAAATTATTTGAGAAATTGGTAACTGACAAGCTGAACATGGAGCTGATTTTAGTTTTAAGCGAGCATTAACATGGCTTTCTTAAAGGTAGATCTACAACTACCAATTTAGCAGATGTGGATCCAATCGTATTTGTCGCAAAGGACGCAGTGTGTCAAGTTTTGTGATGTCTTGTCACGTCAAATTAATGTAACTTCTGGTGTACCCCAAGGTAGCCATCTTGGCCCACATTTATTTCTCCTTTTTATAAATGACTTGCCTTACTGTTTGAAGGTTGTGATTTCTGATGTACATATGCCGATAGATCGTCGGTTGTTGTTTCATACAATTAACAATATTGACGATACGCAATTATTGCAGCAAGGTTTAATCAGCCTAGTAAAGTGGTGCAAAGCTAACGGAATGATGTTAAATGTGGAGAAATGTAATACAATTTCTTTTTTAAGAAAAACATGTGCAATAAATTTTGACTACTCCATTGACGGACAAAAGTTAGTAAGAATTGACGTAGTAAAAGACTTAGGAGTTTTAATTGACAGAAAACTAACTTTTGAACTTCATATTGATCAAGTTCATTCCAAGAGTATGGCTATGCTTGGTTTCGTTAAGCGAAGATCCAAGGAATTTAGTGATCCCTATACCCTATATCACTAAAGCTATATAATATATTGTTCGTTGGTGCGGTCACTGTTAGAGTACTGTAGTGTAATATGGTCTCCGTTGTATGCTGTTGTTATAAAGAAACTTGAATCTGTCCAAAAACAATTTTTGTTGTTCGCCTTGAGAGATCTTGGATGGAATCCCGACAATTTTGTCCTTCCTCGTTACTCACATCGACTAAATCTTATTAATATGTGCAGCTTTGCAAATCGTAGAGAGTTGTCCAAAGCTTTATTTGCGTTTGATCTTTTGAATGGAAATATTAACTCACCATTTTTGTGTTCCAAAATATCTGTTAAGCCTAACCTTCGTATTTTAAGACATACCAAATTTTTAAAGGAGAGCAACTCAAGGACTAATTATGCTTCTCATGAATGTTTCAATAGATGTTCAAAAGCATTTAATAAATATTTTGACTTGTTCAATGTAAATATGAATAGAGTAAACTTCCGGAGAAAAATCCTAAATAGAATGATGTTTTGTTTGTTTTTATATAATACGTAGTACAACAAATGTATTTTACTTTATTTTCTATGTAATGTAATCTTTGTTTTTTTTAATTAATGTTGTCTTACTTTGGTAAAAAAAAAAAACTAAAACTTTCTGGTTGCAGATAGGGAGAATTTGGGTGTGATTTTTGCAATATTCATTAAATGTGAAATCTGTAAGACTCTTATAGTCTATATGACAACAAATGTGAATAATTTATTATTTTTTACTAAATGGAAAACGTGGTGTCCTTTTCGTATGCCATACTAAGATGCAACAACCGTGATTTAAATCCTCAGAAAAGGCTAGATTAAGCCTCTGTTTAATGTTTCTTTCTTCATGTGGATTTTTACCCTCTTTGATGCTTAAAAAAACTTCCAAAACCTTCTTGGTGTTCACAAAACTCAGTTTGGTTTTTGTTGTCCTTATGATACTTTGTAGCAAAAGAAGAACATGACAACAACAAAGTAGATCTTCATCAAAGTAGATCTGTCAAAGTAGACAATCATCTCTGGTCTGGCGTTTGCCGTTTTCAGTATAGTGTTTATGTCTATAATCATGTCTCCGCCTAATGCATCTTTTTTCTTTTAATTTTCCAGATTGATGCAACTATATCATTCCTGAGGGCGGGTCGCAGTGGAGAACTAGGAAAAGTAATTGAATTTCTAGAATCTGGGCAGGTCACAGACATTAACACCTGCAACGCGGTAAGTAAAAAGATATCGTCGCAGTGAAATATAGCATTAAGTGTGTTCAACAAAAAAAAAACCTATCCATTCCCCAGAATGGTCTAAACGCCCTTCATTTAGCAGCAAAAGATGGCTACATTGATATTGTGAGTGAACTATTGCGGCGTGGTGCAAATGTGGACAATGCCACAAAAAAAGGCAACACAGCCCTACACATAGCTTCGTTAGCAGGCCAAAAAGAAGTTATAAAGCTTTTGATTCAATATAATGCAAACGTGAACGTTCAGTCACTGAATGGCTTCACTCCGCTGTATATGGCGGCTCAGGAAAATCATGACGCCTGTGTGAGATACCTTCTGGCCAAAGGCGCAAATCCATCTCTTGCTACCGAGGTACATATTAAAATATATTTATTTTTTGTTTTCCTTTCTTTATCCTTGATGTGAAATGTGACAAGAACAATGACATACGTATTTAGGATGGATTTTCACCATTGGCCGTTGCAATGCAACAAGGACACGATAAGGTTGTTGCTGTTCTGCTGGAAAGTGATTCTCGTGGAAAAGTTCGTCTGCCAGCACTTCATATTGCAGCCAAAAAGGACGATGTTAAGGCTGCCACGTTGCTGTTAGAAAACGAACATAACCCTGATATTGTTTCAAAGAGTGGCTTTACTCCACTACACATTGCTGCACACTATGGCAATGTGGATATTGCTAAGCTTCTAATCGAACGTGGAGCTGACGTTAATTATATTGCCAAGCACAACATAACACCGTTACACGTAGCTTGCAAATGGGGAAAGACCAACATTCTTCAGTTGCTACTGTCAAAGAACGCTCGTATAGATGCTACCACACGCGATGGGTTAACACCTCTACATTGTGCTGCGCGATCAGGACACAAGGAAGTCATAGAACTATTGCTAGAAAATAATGCTCCAATTCTATCAAAAACAAAAAATGGTCTAGCTCCTCTGCATATGGCTGCTCAGGGAGAACACGATGAGGCAGCTCGTATATTGTTGATGCATAAAGCGCCCGTTGACGAAGTGACAGTTGATTATCTGACAGCACTGCATGTATCAGCCCACTGTGGACACGTCAAAGTGGCTAAACTTTTACTGGACCATAATGCTGATCCCAATGCACGCGCTTTAAATGGCTTTACACCTTTACACATCGCTTGTAAGAAGAACCGCATTAAGGTAGTAGAACTTCTGTTAAAACACAACGCTAGTATCAGCGCAACAACAGAAAGTGGTTTGACACCACTGCATGTGGCTAGTTTTATGGGATGCATGAATATAGTGATTTACCTGCTGCAACATGATGCCAATTGCGATGCGCCTACTGTCCGGGGTGAAACTCCTCTTCACTTAGCTGCTCGGGCAAATCAAACAGACATTATTCGCATACTTCTGCGAAACGGAGCTCAAGTCGATGCCAAAGCCCGCGAGGGACAGACACCATTACATGTGGCCTCACGTCTTGGTAATATAGATATTATCATGCTTATGCTACAACATGGTGCTAATGTGGATTCAACTACAAAAGACGCTTACACACCTTTGCATATTGCCGCTAAAGAAGGCCAAGAAGAGGTTGCGGCTCTTTTGATCGATAACAATGCATCACTCGATGCCGTCACCAAAAAGAGCTTTTCTCCTCTTCATCTGGCAGCTAAATATGGAAAAGTTCAAGTAGTACAGCTTTTGCTACAGAAGGGTTCTAACGTAGACTGTCAGGGAAAGAATGGTGTTACCCCACTTCATGTGGCCAGCCATTACGATCACCAGAATATTGCCCTGCTTTTGCTGGAAAAGGGTGCATCGCCACACAAAAGCGCCAAGAATGGGCACACTGCGCTTCATATTGCTGCTAAGAAAAATCAAATGGATATCGCCACAAATCTGCTTCAATTCGGTGCAGACCCTAACGCCAAAAGTAAGTCTGGCTTTGCTCCATTGCATTTGGCCGCTCAGGAAGGACATGAAGAGATGGTGGCTCTGCTATTGGAGCACGGTTCTAATGCAAATGTTTCTGCTAAAAATGGCCTCACACCAATGCATTTGTGTGCGCAAGAAGACAAAGCCGAAGTTGCTAAAATTTTATTGGAAAATGGGGCAGAAATATCGGAGCGCACCAAGGCCGGCTACTCTCCACTTCATGTAGCCGCTCACTTTGGTCAAATTACGATGGTAAAGTTCTTACTGCAGAACGATGCTAATATTGAGCTTAGCACAAATGTTGGATACACGCCTCTACATCAAGCCGCTCAACAAGGACACACACTAGTGATCAACTTGCTTTTAACTCACAAGGCTAATCCTAATGCACTAACAAGCGTAAGTTTCTCTAAATGTATGCTTTATTTACTTGTTTTTAAACAACAGGTATGAGTATGAGTGTTTTCTTAACTCTTAAATGAAAACCTTGCCAAATAGTCTTGATTTTCAAAAGTCACACAATAAAAACATAAAATATGAACCTACAAACTTTTCGTAAGAGTAATTTTGGCTCCCATCTGATATGCAATCATTTTAGCTAAATTATTATATTTTGTGATTTCCTACAATATATAAGTACGAATATGATTATCTACCCTCAACCTAAACTATGTATAAACTATTCAACAACTTATCTTTCGAACAGCTTGAATTGATTTCATGAACAGGTTGGCTTTTTTTTAACTGATAATGATAATGTTACAATTGGCTTTCAGTGCTCGAAATGATTACTTACTTTCTGTAGAGGGTAGCTTGGGAGCTGTTGGGTTAGGCATAGCTTTGCAAAACGCGTTAGTTATTATTGAGTGATGTAAGAATTTTATTTTTGGTGAGTAGAGTGATGGAGTTTTTCTTACGAAATTCAATGGAGTCTTTGAATCTTATTTAAATATTTGAACATACTGTGCACGAGTAGTTTTATACAAGTCAATAGTCTCTTTTATGACACGAAGTTTTTTTTATACTTCGCTGGCACTTCTCAAGGGTTTTTTGTGAATACCATTATAATGCAAAAGACAGTGCGTTTTGATACTTGACAAAATTGTTACAAGTGTCTAATAGGTCGGCAAGAGTATCATAAGGAAAAGTTAAGTTCGACTTCCCAAAAGAATACTGTCTCATGCTCAGGCCTACTTAAACACATAATTTCAAAGGTGATAAAAAAGTCCAAACTGCGTACACACCTAGTGAAAGATCATTTTTTTTTTCTTGAATGTTGGGCGTTCCACTTCGTCGGGTGTTGAAAACGTAAAGTGTTCTAAAGTGTTGCAGAACTTTTTTTTAGAGACTATATATGGATTACTTGTTGAGCATGATTCCGTCCTCTCAAACCCCTTAAATAAGTTCAAAATTAATTGGCAAGTAGTTGTTATGCCATTTTATAACTTAATCTGGCTCTGATTAAATGATCTAAATCAGTTAGAGAAAATAAAAAAACACTACATACTTCGTTGGTCAAAGAAACTAATTTTGATTGATAATGAACTGAAACATACTTCGCTTCTTGTCATTTAAATCCAGAATGGTAAACGCTATTCATTTTTGATGTTTCTACTCTATCCATCGTTCAGCCATAGTGTTGGTGATATACATGTCCCAGCCATAGTAGTCTTGTGATGCGCACTCTTCTAGCTATACTCATGTCGCAGAACAGCTCATACAGTTTGTTGTCAAATGTTCTTCTGCGTTTGCTGAAACTTAATTTCGAAACTGTGTCGGGCCAAGTCTTAACTTGGTACTTCTTAACTGAAATCGTTCAAAAATACAACAAATCTAAGCAGAAAAAACAGGTTCGTTTTACAGACAGTCATTCTTTACCATTAAGTCTCTTTTTCTCCATTCTGAGGTCGAAGGATTCATTTTTCTGTGTGTTTGTATAACATTTGTTTACTCTCCAAGAAAAAAAATTGAATTGAGTCAAGCTCTTGTCTATTTTGTCTGTTTTTAAAAAACTATTTTTTTGTTTTAGAATATCAATATACAATTAAGAGCTACCCCGCTTTTGCAATGATCCAATTGCAAAGTTCATTAAGAAGATTAAAGGTCATTTGGGCTTTACAAATCATCTACAGAACTATAGACTAAGAAACCGCAACCGCCAAGTAAATAGCAACAAGTTGAGTATATAGAGTCGCATATTCACATTTCAACAAGGGTTGACGAGTCTTGTGCTTATTCCATTTTCCAAATGAATTGTGGCGTCGCATTTTTCTATGCTCTCTGGGAACACAAGTTCACTTAATTTTTATACAGCAACTGCATCATCAATGGCTCAAAATTATCTTAGAATTTTCTTTCTATTTATTGAAGTGCTCTCATGCCTATGTATGTATGTATTTTATATTCCATTCCCATGAAGAGCTGCTCTCCATGGAATATTTCAATTAAACGACATCAAACCGCGCCGCAATCAATTTATAACAAACTTTCCGTTGCAGTAACGTAGCCTCAAACCAAACCGCCCACCATTAGGTAAAAAAAAACAAAAAAAAAAAACTCATACTGTGATCAAATATTCGATCGTTCGCAATAAAATCGGCAAACCGCTCTGTTGCTAAAGCTCTCCAAACATTGGTTTTCATATTAAACAAATCTCTTAGAAGTGAAATTAATATAAAAAGGAAAAAAAGTGTTCTATTTTTGTGCCCATTCCAGGAGTGACCCACCCGTTTCTTGCTTCCAAATTTTTCCAGAGTTTCACTGCTTTCCCAATTGTTAAAAAACCATGGAAATTGGTCTCTTTCAATTCCTCAAAAACTGATCGAAAAGAAAAATTAAAATAAAAAAAAGCCGACTGACAGCCAAACGAGAGAATGTGTTCTAAAAATACTCAAAAGTGCACATCATTATAGTTAAAATAAACACAACTGTGTTGGTTTTTTTTTTCGAGAAACTTTTCTTCGTTCTAAAATTTTTTTCCAATATCGACAAGATATGCTGAGAAGAAATTCTTCTACTCAGTGAGAGTGGTGCTTGTGCTTGTTTCATGGAATTTGCCCGAAAATAAGAAAAATTAATTAAATTTTTTAAGAGAATATCACTCATATTCATAATCGTGTTGTGAATTGATTTTTAAGAACATATTCCAATCATACGACCCATTAAAAATTTAACGATAACTTGAAATTATTACTTTGCCTTTTTTTGAATCGGCTGATGTATAGCATGGACAAACGGCCTTGAGTATTGCAAACAAACTTGGTTATGTGACTGCTGTGGAAACATTAAAAGTTGTTACTGAAAAAAGTGTTACAAATACTGTTACTGGTGTTTTGGAAGAAAAATACAAAGTTGTTGCACCAGAGTCAATGCATGAAGCTTTCATGTCTGATTCTGAAGACGAAGGTGGTGAGGATCATTTGGACCAACATCAATATAAATACATGGCTACTGACGACTTAAAAACTATGATCAACGAGAATGATCAAAACAACTATGACACAACTGATGATGATCAGGGATATGGAGCTGCCAGTCGTAAAAGTGAGTATAAATATTTTGTTGATTTGTCTTTGATCTTTTAAGCATATATCGACTATGTTATGACGTCATGTTTCGTTTATTATCTTTTTTTCTTTTACCAATTTTATTCTGAGAATACATTTGATATGTTGGTTCGATCGATAGATAGATTGTTTGACGCGTTTATTTGATTCTCCTTAGCACAAGAGATAAACACAATCCTTTGACTTCTGCCGAACACGGTATGTTCTTATGTACATGTTTTGCGAGCCGACACTTACTTGGTTTGCATATGATTTATCCAACTGTTCTTAGTGGCCGTGGTTCTACTGGAAATCAATCTGAATTATTCGTTGTTCTGTTGAGAACAATTGCAAAATTAACTGCATTGAATATACTCTTCGAGAAATCTCATAAGATAATAATAGCCAAGTTCACACTGTTCAATTAGTTGGACAGACTTTTGAAAGACCAATGTTTGATAATGTGAATACTCAGACGACCGCTTGACCAATTTGTTGGATGATTTTCAAATAATTTTGGAAAATTTTGAAGTTGGACGACAAGTTTGATAAGTGTGAACGCAAACTACATCCGACCATCCAACATTCATCAAACGAAGTCTGTCCAACTAATTGTACAGTGTGAACTTGGCTAATAGTAATTTCAAGTCTGTTTTATCACCATGTTTTTCCGTTATTGCAATCTTTTTATCAAAAGATTTGTAGTTGTGGAACTTTGCACCGTCCTGTCGAGGGTGCATATATTGCACACCAAAGTATTTGGTAGCTCCGAGATTAATTACACTGCCATGAAAGCGCTTTCTCACAAAATTGAAGATCCCTTCATTCCCTATAGAAATGATTTTGAGAAGTACACCGACGCATTTATTAACATAATCACCCCTCTTGTAGAAATGCGTAAATGGTATTAAAAAAGTTTTAAAATTTCAATCACTTGCGAAAACTAAGCTATAAGAAAGAAAAAACTAACAACACATTTGGTGATCCATTTTCATTTATATACAGTAAAACCTTTCAAATTGGACCACCCTTGGGACCAAAGAAAAGTGGTCCAATTCAGATGTGGTCCAACTGTAGAGGTTCATTCTTAATCTGATTTTGACTTCGATTAAGAACTAATAGACTTTATATGTACAGCAAAATTGTATACATTTTTTATACACGTGCAATAGGGTGTTCCTTATTTTAGAGGTTTTTCTGATTAGATGTTTTGATTCTTTTTCAATTGAAAACAGTATTTGTAACTAAAAAACTGAGTCTGAGATTATTTAAAGAAAACTTTAAACTGTTTAAAACCACTATGGTTTTCGTTCGAAATGTGGAAAGTTGGCATCTACCGACAAATGTACAAAAATATTTTTCGGTGCGAAGTCGGCACGGGTTGCCTTCATCGCAGTAAAGTGAAATTCGGTTTACACGTAGCAATTGGAAATGGTTATAGGAGTAACGTCTTCCTATACAGTTTTAAGCCAGCTCCAAGCGTCTAGTACAGTAATTTTAGTTGCTAGCTCTGATATGTTATTGGCCTCATCTATATGCATAAAATCAAACTTTTTATGATCAAGTGGCTATAGATGCGAAGTTGTGTTTGCAGGAAAAAAACTCCAGCTCGATGTTTTTTAGTCCACTTACGATATGGGATAAATAAAGCAAAATTAACCGGCGGCAGTGGTACCAAATACTCGAAAAAAAAATCAATGCATACGTTAATTAATCATCTATTTCAACGCTTGGACCAATTAGACCTAAGCAACGCATGTATGTATGTCATTTGAGTAGTCCATGGTCCGATTAGCAGGTGTTCCGATTTTAGAGAGAAATTTGTATGAAAAATGGCAGGGAATGCATAAGATGCGGTCAGAACATGAGGTGGTCCGTTTATATAGTGTCTCTATTAGCAGGTTTTACTGTTGCTTACATTGGAATGTTCCACTGTTCTCTATAATTTGGCAAGTGGTTGATTAAAAAAAATTGAAAGTCAAGTGACAGCATTCAACCTATACACACTTAATTGACCTCCCACCCTTCAAAAATTGTTTCTTTAATCTTAAAATTTAATCAAAACATTAAAACTATTGTTTTATATTTTGTGTATTTTTATTTCAGTTTTCACCGAAAATTTGTCAGCAAAGTATGTTAACCAAAACATGTCTCCTACCATAAACGCTTATCAAATCAAATCAATTGACAATGTTACAATAATCAGACCACCAGTTCATCTTGGGTAAGTAATTTTCTTAACGTAAAATATCTACATATATTAGCATAGAAATAAACAAAATAGTTTTTGCATTTGCATGGAATGTGAATCGTGGTAGTTTTTGATAGTAAACGGGCTTATAATACGTAAATAATCGCCAAAATAAACAAACACAAAGAAACCATTATAATAAATATACACTTCCACAACTAACTAACACTAATGGGAGATGTTTCTTTTAAATTTTACCAAAACATTGTAACAGCTGTAAACATAAAGTTTAAAATATTCTTTGAGACATCCTAATAACTAATAGCAGTCGTTTTGGGAAACATGAAGTAGTTGCAAAGGAAGAATGTTGTTAAATTTAACTTTTAGTCTGACATTTTAGATTGCAACTTTTTCACTGTTAGTGATTTGGTCACTTGTGTTGCTTTTATACACATAAATGTATGTATGCGAGACGCGAACGATCTATAGAGCTGAGAAACAAAAAAGAGAGGAATCAACGAGTGTCAAGGGATCTCTTAGAGTGCTATACATTCAAACATCCGCTTGACGCTTGTTTTGGGTAAACCCTGCATTTACTACTACTATATGTTACTAATTTATTAAAAAGATTTTTATTTGCCCTGTTTTAACTTCTAATCAATATTTTTTTTACTTTTTATCAATCACACATTGCATGCAATCATTCTACGAAATTGATCATACTCCACAAATCCAATCCAAAACCATTCCAACTCGCGATTCAAAAATAACGTTCTTGTAAAACAAAAAAAAAATAAAAAAATAAAAAAATAAAAAAATAAAAAATAATGTTATAAATACAAAATAGAAACCTGCAACAAAAATCATCCAGACCGATCCGAACAGATGTTGACTCTTTTTGTATATTAAATGACCTAGAGTGTTGCCTTGAAAGTTTCGGCGGACGCATGCAAACTCATCCAATGAGCAGGGAAAGGTATAAAGCCAAAGTGTACATACATATGTATATACATATATTTGTTTGACTTTTTTCACTAAGTTTAACTCCAACACGTTATTTATTATTTCATTTTAATCGTAGATTTTATTAATATAACTATATTAAAAATGATGGTCTAATGCTGTAGAATAAAAATGTGGGTGGAGAGCAACCGTTCAAGATAATTTTTTTTTTTTTTATGAACATTAATGCACTAAACTATTGAGACTACTTAACTTGAATTTATATGGTAAACCCTAAGGTGAATGTAACAGAATCAGAGATTATATTTCTGGGGTCCTAATACCTCTCAGCTACTGTCCGCCTTTGTAGTAAATAACGAGAAAAAGATTTTGATTCTCAATTTAAAAAAGTCTAATACAGACGGAGATGGAAATAAAGGAGATATTCACGAAAGTACCTGAAATTTTTTTAGATAATGTGTAAGCGTTTTCGCATTTTAAAGTTCTGTTTCGAGAACGGTTGGTGTATTCAAATTTAAATAATTAACCTACAGCTTACGTCCTTACTTCCAATGCCATTTCCAATGAAGAAAATAAGATTTTCAATCCTAAGAACACACTTTATGTCCACCTACGAGCAAGTGAATTAAAGCCAAGTGCTTTTGCCTTGACTAAGGTGGCGCAATAGAGCGGGTATCTCTGCGCCTAACGCATTTCTTTCAACCATAAATTATGAGGGAATGGAAAGCATTTTTTTGCCGATTCCGAACGGCTAATCGATAAAGCGCTTCTCATGACATGAAACTACAAACAATTTCCAATTCCTGGTGAAAGATGACACCCGTGAAATAAAACGTTTCTTCTTCGATGTTTCAGGGATTCTATGCGTGAACCAGACACGCTAAAAAAAAACACTTTTACTTTATTATTTCTGTAAAAGATGAATATAGAAACACATTGCCAGATTGACAAATACTGCACCTTCCGTCGAAACGAATGACGTCATGAATGCGAAATATGACCATAATCACAACCAGGATAACATTATTTGAATTCTGAAAAACGTTTTTCTGCCATGGGATTAGAAAAGCCTACGTTGAGCATTTCGCGGAAGACGTTACCCTTGGAAAAACATTTTTGCCTCTGCTGGGACTCGAGCCTCGAACCTCTGGGTTAGCAGGTGGACATCTTACCATCACGCCACGGGTACCAAAAAGAAAAATGGCTGGCTAGATAAAAAAATCTCTCTCGTTTACTGTTGTTTCATCTATCTTTTTCAAAACATCAACAAATTCATTCATTCATTCGACATGGAAATCAACTAGAGGCATATACATATATAATATATATATGTGTGTGTATATATAATATACATATCATTGATGATTTTCAACCATTAACAACACAATATTAAGTGTCATGTGTTGTAGATGCTTATGTTGTTATTGAGCTTTCTTGTACATAGACCTAGAATAGATGCTAGAATAATACTGCACACAATTAATAGTTAACGCACTTCAATTATCTATAGAGACGCAGTTATCGGATTTTTATAATTTTTTTTTTCAAGTTTCTTAGTGTCGTTTCTGGTGGATGCTCGTGGTGGAGCAATGCGCGGGTGTCGTCATAGTGGCGTTCGCGTTATTGTACCACCAAAATCATGTGCACAACCAACTCGAATAACATGCCGTTATGTTAAGCCACAGCGTGTCCCGAATCCACCACCACTAATGGAGGGTGAAGCATTAGTGAGTCGTGTTATGGAGCTATCACCAGTTGAGGCTAAATTTTTGGGGTAGGTTTCTTCAATTTTAACAAAGATTTGTAATGAAGTTACTTTTTTTTGCAGTCCTGTCATTCTTGAAGTTCCACATTTTGGCTCCTTGCGGGATAAAGAACGAGAAATAGTTATTTTGAGATCAGATAACGGCGAAACATGGCGTGAGCACACACTGTACGACAGCGAGGAAGCCGTCCGCGACGTCCTCAATGAGACATTCGAATCGAACGAACTCAGCCACTTGGAGGATCTACACACTTCACGCATTGTACGCATTATTACACGCAACTTTCCTCATTTCTTTGCGGTTGTGTCGCGCATTCGGCAGGAAGTGCATGCAATTGGACCCGACGGTGGCACCGTGTCATCGACGGCTGTTCCTCAAGTGCAGGCAATATTCCCGCCAAATGCGCTCACAAAAAAAATTCGTGTCGGCCTGCAGGCTCAGCCAGTCGATTTGAATGGCTGCTGCAAACTACTCGGTCAAGGTGTGGCTGTTTCGCCAGTAGTTACTGTGGAACCACGTCGCCGTAAATTCCACAAGGCAATTACACTCAGTATCCCAGCACCAAAAGCTTATACTCAGGGCATGGTTAATCAATATTCTGGCAATGCACCAACCTTGCGTTTGCTTTGCTCTATTACGGGCGGACAGAATCGTGCTGTATGGGAGGATGTGACTGGGTCGACTCCATTAGCATTTGTTAAAGATAGTGTATCGTTTACCACAACTGTATCAGCACGTTTCTGGCTGATGGATTGTCGAAATGTGTCCGATGCCAGCCGAATGGCAACCGAGTTGTACTCGTATATGGCACAGGTGCCATTCATGGTTAAGTTTGTGGTATTTGCCAAACGAATAAGCAACACAGAAGCTAAACTCAGTGTTTTCTGCATGACTGATGACAAAGAGGACAAAACTCTGGAACAGCAAGAATATTTCACCGAAGTTGCGAAGAGTCGTGATGTCGAAATACCCGAGGGTCAGGATATTTTCCTCGAATTTGCTGGAAATTTAGTTCCGGTATTGAAATCTGGTGAACAATTAAACATGAAATTTAATGCTTTCCGTGAAAATCGCCTTTCATTCCTGGTGCGTGTGAAAGATCAAGAAGAACCATTTGGCCGTATGAGTTTTATGAGCGAGCCCAAAATTAGTAAAGGTGAAGCACCACAAACGCCCATTTGTAACTTGAACGTTACTCTGACTGGGCGGGATATTATCAAGGATACAACCACAACTGGATCACAAAAGAGTCTCGATTACAGTCTTAATTATCGTGATATGCTAAACTTTGGATATCGACAAGCTGAGGAGATCCACAAAGCCGATATTCGTTTGTCTGATATATGTAACTTACTCGAAGACGATTGGGTCAGATTGGCTGAAGAGCTACAAGTACCCGAAAATGATATTGAGCTGATCAAATCCGAATACACTGGTAAACCGGCTTCACAGCAAGCCATGGTCATGCTTAGATTATGGCTGCGGCAAGCCGGTAACAATGCCAACGGTAATACTCTCGAACAAGCCCTTCACAAAATCAATCGCAGTGACATTGTAGAAAAGTGCATTTTTAACCTGGAGTTGGTAACAGACTATATGGAAAAGGCCGTTGCAAAAATGCAACTTGATCAATCTGGCTTTGATTCGTTGAAGAACGAATTGGGTGCAGGTTCTTGTGACACTTCGTTGGTACAACCGCAAGCGAATAAATTCAACCTGGTTGATATTGACACGGCAGCAGTTCCGCTGCCTGCATCCACAGAGTCACTTCAACTCGATGAAAAACCTGTGGCTGCTGTCAGGAAACTCGATGAAAAGTTGGACGAGGACGCAGAATTTAATAGAAAGCAAGATGATTCTAATGAAAATGATGATGTTTATGAACAGAGTGAGTATTTTTAAACCAAATGATGTGCTTAAACGACCTAGCCTAGTCCTACCTAATTTTACCTAACCATACAAACATATGTAGTTAAATTTTTGGCTATTTTTAGTTCCTAGTTAATATTATGCTTTTTCTATTTTTATTTTTAGTATTCACGAAAAGCTACCTGAAAAGTTCTTCTCCTGATAGAGATTTCATAAAACCTTTAGAAGAACACTTGGACATGGAACACGAGGGCTCATTTCATTTACCATCTGCAGGGACAGCTTCCGTCAATGAAACTACTAAAGATGCAGATCGTTTGTACCAAAAACTAGATTTAGAAGAGGGTAAGCCTTGTCTTGTGTTTTATTTTGCCACATTTGTTTTGTTTTCGGTTATTTTTTTTTTTAAGTTTTCTTGTTCCCACCTCTAACATAAAATGCATTTTTGATCCAGAACCACCTCAATAATGGAACTTTGACTCTTGTACTTTGTGTGTGCGTTGATAAACCGTTTTCTGATTGACACTGCGTGCGTCTTTTTTTGTATAGAGTCCGTGTTGGGTTTTGTTTTTGATTAACTCTTAACTCTACTGTTTTTATACATCAAAATCCCTTTAAGAAAGCACAGTTCTATAATGCACCATATGACCCTAATCTCAGTTCATGTTTTTCCTTTTTAGTTTTAATACTTTCTAACTTTGTTCTTCTTGAGTGTGGACTGCAAAGAAAATACCAATTGGATAACCTTTGATTGACTGTTATGCATTTCTCTAGTCTTTTGAAACTTTACAAACTTTACAAAACCTTCAAATTAAAAAACAGTTTGTATGAAAAATCTGACTGAAGTTTGCATGCAACAAATTGAAAAAAATCTGCTTCTTTGAGCTCATGTTGGTAGACCATTCCATGGCTTACATTTACCAGAAGTATTCCTTTTGTTCCTCTCCAATGGTTCGGGCTAAGCTTTGAGTGCAATAAATGGTATCGAACTACTTTCTTTTTTATTATAGCTCTGAATTAAATTTTAGGTCTGTTTTTATTGGAGATGATATTTTTACAGCTTTTCTGTTTAAAACTACATGACACACTTACGAAAATCAATCTGTTACACTTATTATTCCATATTAACAAACACATATTTATGATTGAACCAATCATTTTATAGTTTGAGGTTCGCTCAATACAAAGTTTTTGACGTAGGAAGACCAATCACAACATTCTGTTTGGCCAGGTGTTTTCTTTCTTTTGTTTCTGTTATTTCAAAAGGGCCTGGCCAATTCTGGGAATTCGTCTTTAATATTTCTTTACAAGGTTTGGGCGCTGTTTAACAGTGCTTGCAGAGCCAAGCCTAATATTTAACAATCGTCTTTAACTTTTGAATGTGTGTCGCATTGTGAAGTGTGAACCTATAGTGTATAGCATCAAAGCAAAATATGCGAGTGCTGATCATGATACCAAATAATAAAGCACCATCATCAACACGAACTAGAAAAAAGAGAAACTTAAAATAAATAACAGAAGCATTAGCGATGATTCCCACGGAAGCTTATAACCCGTCTCGGCTGTTCGATTTTGTTCTTTTTCAGACTTACGCAGAAAGTAGAAATTCATGGCTACGAAAAGATTCCCTGCGTGTGTCTTTTGTTTTGAAGGCCAAGTTTCTTTTAAATCTTAACTAATATCTATCTCATTGAACTGGGCTCGATTTGTAAGTTTTCGATTGTGTGCTTGAACTCTACTTAATACCTTGATCCAGTGAGGTCGATTTGTTAGTTAGCGATGATGTTCGGACAATGAGAATATTCCTTTACTGTGTTGTTCGTTTGTCGTGTCGAAGCACTATCAGAGCTTTTTTGATCGCAATCTTCTAGCAGCATTTATGGTGCTGTTTGCTGTCTAAATATTCTTTTTGAAATCTATGTAGCCGAAAATGAGACCATAAATTGCATATCGTATTTTGTGTCCAGTAGAGAAACTCCACATGCAATTTTGACAAAGACAAACAGCGATTGCTAGCGAGATTGACTGTAAAAGAACGTATTTCAATGCAGTCAATATGCTTCTGTTAAGCTTAGCGCAGGTTTGCGAGAGTAAAGCATTCCACTCACTGTGAATTCGACCGACCGGACGGTTGTTTTTAAGATTTTGAACATAATTTCCAATTGTTACCGCTTTTGCTTCTTAACGTTTCATACGCACCCAGGAAACTTTTTGAACTTTTGAGCTTTACAAGTTCTTTCAAAATTGAACTTGATTCCAAAAATGGGTAACACCACATACATCATACATACGTTTTCGATTCTTTTTTAATGAAGAGATTTACATATAAACATACATTTATGTCTTCTATATTATTTTGTACTTTGTCTTTCCATTTAAAAATTGATTATGAAATGTCTATACTTCCTGCTCCTTGAGAGAGCCATAGGCATAAACATAAATAAGGATAAGCAGCTATAATACTACGTAAAGTGTAACGGAGTTTCTATTTTTCCTTTTTTTATTCTTATTCAAAATATATATCAAATATTAATTTTTATGTTAAGAACATTAGTCTCCATCAACTAACTGAATTGACATCAACATCTGGCTAATCAGAAAAGCAGATGTTGTTCTAAGAGCGATATTTTGGAAATTAAGCCATAATTTTGTTTAAGATCTAGAAACAACTGCATTCAAAATGTCACCAGAAAAAGTCACCCCATCGAAGGTAGTTACAATTATTAGTCAACATAAGCAACAGAGTCCCCATTATCAGCAGCAGTATGTTCAGAGCTGGACTGAACCTGAGACCAGTTCGATGCAAAATGGCAATGGGCAGTTTGAGAAAGAGTATAACGATGATGATTATGATGATGAATCCATCAAAATAGGTAAGCAACAGAGGATCAATGATGAAAATCATCAACAATCTTATGATGGACTTGATGCTGATTTGGCTATAAGCAAGGACCGACACTACGGGGGCTTGGATGGTGGATTGGTCCAAGACACTTCCTTAGATAACGACGAAAACTTTATGGAAATATCAAGCTCAAATTTAGCTGATGTTATTGAGTCAGACAACGCAACCAGCCTATCCCACGATGCTGAGATTATCTCCCTTACCTCAGACATTGGTGGTTCTGATGATATTATTTACGATGAAGACCAAGTGGTTGTGATGTCACAATCTCCAGCAAAAAAACAAGGAACACAGAAGCTTATCACCAAAAAAACTCTCACAACACGCAACTCAGATGGTTCTGAGTGCGTTGAAGTTGTAACCGAGACGAAGCAAATCAACGATGCTGGTGCTGAGATTATTGTTCGCGAGACCGTTACAAACCAACACCTCAAAGACGGTAGTCATCTGCCACCTCAGGTGTTAAGACGCGTCATAACACCAGGCCAAGATGAGATGTCCGTGGTGGAATTGGAAACAGTTCCAGGATCTACTAGAATGCTTTCAAATATAACTGCGACAAATATTGCTATTGCAACTGGTGGGACGGAGTCTCCGTTTTACAATCCTTCAACAAAATCAAAGACCAGTAGTACCAAGTCATTGGAAAATAATGCTAAAACATTCGGTTCATCATCGGATTCTGATATAGCGTTGCACGAGCCTGGTGTGGAACTAAGCGAGGACGAAGAGCATACAGGTAGAAATCAAAAATGAAACTTTAAAATCAAATTATTTTGCATGCACATGGTGTTCCTGCTCCAACTGTGAGCAGGCCTTTGGAAATGGTTTCTTGGATCAAGGGTAGTCAAATAAAATTGTCGTAATAGGAAGTTCTTGAGTTGAGGGAGTAAGAGCAAGTTTTTTTGTTTTTTGACAGATAGATGATTTCAAAGCATTTTACTTCTTCAATGCAAAAAGCGATCTGATTAAAGCCACAAAAATCAAGCCCGTGTTGAGCTGCAAAACGCACCATAAAGCATAAATTGGGTTCTGGTGGCTATTTGCCCAAACGTGCCAATTTTAAGCTGAGCTGCAGGACCTTGTTGGACGTAATAAAGTTTGTTTTCTATTATATATTACTTATAGTAAAACTATGTCTGTCTGTCTCTGTCAGTCGGACGGAATTCACTTCACTGATTTCAATATCATGTCTATATAGCAAAATCTGATATACAGTGCTCCCCGGTTAATTGCGTCACCTTAAATGCACAACTTTAGACGCATTTAACAGGGGAACGCAATTAAAAGAATCCCGCTTAATTGATCTGCTGTCCCATTTAGAAAAACCCCGCTTAATTGAAATGAAAACGCAATAAAGCGATTTTTTTTACGACTTTGGCAATAAAGTCAAGAAGAACCTTTTTAATGAAAATCAAAATTTTATTGAACGGAAAATTAACATATAATGGTAAGACATAAAAAAAGAACAAAACAATTTCAGCCTAGGAATGATTGAAAAGGAACAATTTTTCATAATGTACACAACACATAAATTATGAATTGGTACATAATCCGTGCGTATATCTTTAGCAAGCGTACAAGAGGGAATTAGTCAGATTTGCTTTTTATTTGGCTAGAACATTATATCATGGTAAGAATCTGTAATTTTCACCTGCATTGTTTCCTTACACATTTTCAAGATTTTAATTTGCAGTCGCTTAACTCTGATGTTTCAGCAAACAATAGGCTCGTTCGTTGAACTTTACCCAGGGTTGACCCAAGTTTTCTTGACAATCTTATGAGTTGTCAAAAAAACCTGGGTTTTCCAATTCTCAAAAAACGCAAAGCCACAAAATCACCACACATCCCTGTCATTTGAATAAAAATACATGCCATTTGACAGCCCTCAACTCACCACAGCAAAAACCTAGGGTGAGTTGAGGGAAAACCCAGGTCAACCCCAGGGCTAAAAAACACTCAATTTGACATTCAGGGCGACCTTAGGTTTCTCAAAAAAACGCTTTGTGGCGACCCCAGGGTTTTAACGAACAAACCTAATAATAAATAGGTGTGTTTCTTTACTGAAAATTCGCACGAAATGCACCGAAATTCGGTGAAAGTCAGTCTAATCCTGTTCCAGCACAGCGATTTTTCGTAGCAGTGCACAAAAGAGAGTGCTCACGAGAGAGTAAAAAATCTCACAACGATTTAAGTCATGTCAATTTGACTATTAACTTGTAGGCGCGCAACAATGCGACCAATTCATCATCAATCATTTAAGGTGTAAGCAAAAAGTGACTTCAATGATTTGGTTTTTTTCGTTCAATTAACCGGGCAATTTTGCTTCAAATTGAAAAAAGAGTTTTGATTTTTGGACCATTTAACCGGGAAACGCAATTAAGCGGAATGCATTTAAACGGGAAATTTTATGTATACATATTTCTTATGTGATCTTTTTTTTGCCTAGGATTCAGGTCAATTAAACGGGTAACGCAACTAAGCGGGGGGTATTTATCCGGGGATTACTGTATATATATGTGTTTGATAACTCAAACGAAGTCGCGGGCACAGCTTATATTGAGTAAATATATTTATACTGCATCTTGGGCTTTATTCTAACGCTGGTTACGCTTTTGACTATGGGAGAGTTGACTATCGGATGTTTCTTCACGATTGGCCACAGATTCCAAATGCCAAAAATACATGCTGACATATGATAAAATGAAAAAACTGAAGCCGAAAGGCCTCGCAACTACTTTGTTTCAAGTATATTGTATGGTCAACTAAATATTGTTGTAGTTTCAAGTGCTCGTACCTTTTTCAACCAAGACTCCCTTGATAATATTTATTAAAAAGCCTGAGAACTTATAAGCCTGGGACGCATTCAAAAGTTCTCATCTTTTCAATTTTGTTTTTATAAGAACCAGAAAACATTTCAACTTATCAAAACAAAATGATATTTACAGGAGGAAAAATTACATCCTTAACAACTACAATATTGTTGTAGCATATTCGCCTTACTTATGAGTGTGTGTCTTTTTTTTAAATTGCATGCCACTTCGCAAGTTCTATATCAAAATGCTTTATTAATATTTTTATTATCCTTTTCTATTTCCATAACTGTTATTGCACATGTTTAAATTTATAATGCTTATTCACCAATGATTGCTACTGTTTATTAAAAATTCTTCTTCTTACTATCCAGTTTGATAATTTAATTAAGTAAATTCTTTTGTTAGTTATTTTTTGCTTCTCATATTTTTTATCAATTAAAAGAATTTGAATTGGGGCTGCCATCTCGAATCGGGTTTCTTCACAATTTTATGATTTACGAAAGATCTTCAGGCGGCTATAGGAGGTTATTATTGATTAGGTCCCCTATTCTGATGAGGCTATTCAGTCGAAGGAAGAAACAGTTGCTACATGTTTTTTGCTGTTGAGTTT
Source organism: Melanostoma mellinum (assembly GCA_914767635.1). Taxonomy (NCBI): domain Eukaryota; kingdom Metazoa; phylum Arthropoda; class Insecta; order Diptera; family Syrphidae; genus Melanostoma; species Melanostoma mellinum. The sequence goes on from OU612061.1 coordinate 19,515,990, forward strand.
GACATGCTTTGTCAAGCTTACTTGCTTAGTTACAGCCGTTAGGCGGGCATTACAGTTCAGGGTGAACCTGGGCCTCAAAACACATCATTTGTCAACAATTTCGATTTCAGTCGAGTTCGCTCCAGTTTTGCACTCTAAGTTGCTTTAACCCAACTAAGACGAGGTCCTCTCCTTGAGCGACTTCCTGAACATAATGCCATTCTAAAGTGCTAAGTATATTCTGGAGTTAATATTTGAAATTGAACCGAACAACCCCTCTGCTTAGTTTTTTTTTACTTATGTTACTAAAATATTTTTTCCTAAAAAACCAATTTACGCACATTTGGCATTGGTTCAATAATTTTTCATATTGAATAAGAAAGATACCAAAATTGTCATTTTTAAATTTTATTAAAAGTTGTTCTTTGTACTTTTGCTTTTTATTTAAAAAAAAAAGCTAATCAAATGTATGGCTTTCAAAAAAGCACGCACACCTTTTTAGCACTTTCTCACTTTCCCTGGTAAGCGGTTGCCAACATTTGAGAGAATTCAGTTGTTGTTTATGTTTTTACAACAACACGTCGACGTTATCATGATATTGAGGTGAAACTTCTTCTTCTTCCTTTTTTGGCAATAAGGCTTTTCGCGATAGTGTCACTGTCAAGAAAGAGAGAGAGAGAGAGAGAGAGAGAGAGAGAGAGAGAGAAAAAAAAATTGACAGCAGCTAGGCAAAAGCATAAATTAGTTTCAGAATTGTTATTAAGTGAAGTGAATTTGAAGTAAAAAGATTGAATCAGTGTGTATATCGAAATTGCGAACTCTTATTAAGAACAAAATAATATAAAAGTGCTGTGAAAATGCCCTTGAAATGTTGTGTGAAACAGTGTTCAAACTGGTTCAAACCATACAGTGAACACAGAAAACTGTAGACTTCAGTTTTCCACGACTGTGGAATAGAACTCCTAGATTGAAAAATCGCTAAGAGGAAAGGCGCGGGCCGTTGTTGGCTCCTATCAAACATCTGAACATTAAATTGGCTTGTTTTTGTTCCACACATTTCATTTGAGGTACCTATGTAAACATGGTTATAAGGTATATTAGGTGCTTGATTATAGTAAGAACTCCTAGTAAGAACAATCTAAATACAGATTGGGTATTGTTTATGTAGATTTCTGAATTTTTGCGTGTATAAGCTTGGTACCGAATCTGGAATTAGATTATCCAAAAGCCTTGCATTCTTCCCTGGAGTTCTTATTAATGATCTACTTGTATACAAACTACAACCAGATATTTACCTTCCTGAAATGAAATGTCTGGAACAGACACGAGCCAATTTAGTGTTCAGATGTTTCAGATGTTTCCTCTTACCACATTCTGTGCCTTTCCTCTGAGAGAATTTTTAACCTAGGAATTCTGTTTTATACTCGAGGAAAACTACAGATTTCTGTCTTCATTGTATGGTTTGAAGATTGTTTTAGACAGCGATTCGCGGGCATTTTCACAACACTTTTATATTGTTTTGTTTTTAAAACGTCACAGTTTTGATAAACACAATTTTTTCCTTTTTTCATGAATCTACGTCTTTGAAAAATAAATTTATACTACATATTTCATATTTCTACGTACTGCCGCCAGCAATGTTTTCATACAAGTAGTCATTTGACGTTTAAGAAATACGAGGTATAATTAGAAAGAGATAGCTTCGCGAAAAGCCCTATACGAGCATCGTGATCTTAAATGGATCACAGCTCTCCCACTCAACTGCTTTACGCTATTGATTTGCTCGTGAAGTACGCCGTTAAAACTTATTCAATATAAGTTATTTTGATCCTTGGTATCACAATCAAATTAATCGTTACGAGTCAAGAGTATCGAGTATGTAAATACTTGTATTCACTTTTATCGATACAGCCGCAGATAAATTTAATTAAAATTAGTAACGAACTGCACTAAAAACAAAGGGCTTATTTTCTTTTCTTTTTGCGCTTGAAAGTGGTTTAAAGTTTTTGAATAGAAGTCATAAATAGTGAATTTATATTCTAGAATCTAGTTGGCAATGGCTTTAAGAGTGTACTTATATTTTTTTGCTTTTTTTGTTTTTTCATGTGACACAGAGCCAGAGTTCTACCAGGGCAGCGAAAATCCCGAGGTTGAAACTGTTCTGGAGGTCGCCAAACACAATAATGGGTGAGTACCAAATTACCAATATTTACATCTCTGTCAAACTAAACTGCTAAACTGGGGACTTGAGACCTCAGCAAGTTTTTATAAGAAACAAACTAGAAACACTCAGGTAATCAGACGGTTCCTATACCGAGTCTGAAGCAGAGACACTCAGTCTTATGCTGTAAACTCATTTTCCAGCAAATCCGGTATTAATCGGACCACAACAATCTATTTTCCTTAGGTTAGGTGAATCCGATAAATTCACTCAACGTAGCTGGTACACGTCATACTGACGAAGCCATCAAATATGCCGTGGCATCTTTTGACACCTTCAAGTCACCTTCGCACTCACGTATAAACCTTTGCTACCTCCATGGCCAAGTTTTAGAGTCTCCTTCATACCAAAAACTGGTAAGCAAGATTACTCACGCCAAGAGCTTTAGACCCATCAGTCCTTCCTGCTTAAAACGCTGGAAATGGAAAGAATAGTTGAGATTTACATACATAAAACCTCACTCCAATCAATTAAACCCTCTGTCTCAGATGCAACATGTTAACCAAAGAGAAAAATCTTGTGAGACCGCACTTCAAAATCTTGTTAGCAGGATTGAATGCGCGCTTGACAGGAAATAATTTGCGGAAGGCATTTTCATCGACATTCATGGTGCGTTTGACAATGCTAGCTTCGATGGTATGTGCAATGCTGCCAGAGAAGACGGTGTGGACGAGTCATTAGTGTTGTGGAATATAGCAATGCTAGTGAATAGAACCGTAATCGCTGAGGCGGAGTGTGGACAATATGTTGCAACAGGAGTGAATAAGGGCTGTCCACAAGGTGGCGTTTTATTTCCTTTTCTGTAGTGCATGTTGATCGACTCTCTACTTGTAATGTTCAATGGATCTAACGTTTGCGCCCAAGCATATGTAGACGACGAACTTCGCCGTGTTCTCGGTTGGTTCCAGCCTCCAAACTGTCTGTTCCCGAGCACAGGCTGCGCTTTATACTATTGACACCTGGTGTGCTCGAAACGGTCTCTCCGTCAATCCTCTTAAAACCGAGCTTGTCTTCTTCACGAGACGTAGAAAATTGACTGGTCTGACCCAACTTACGCTTACAGGCGTCAACATCTCCTTTTCAAATAAAGTCAAACATCAGTCTAATGGATATGTCGTCTGACACGATGATCCCAAGGCTCAAACTGCGTCAAAATTACTCAGTCAACTTTCCTTCGGTTCAGGACTGGTTCGCTCTCCAGAATCTGAGCCTGGCAAGAACTGTTATCGAATCTTCACAGATGACTCCAAAACCAACGAGGGTTCTGGCACTCGTTTCCTTTGTGAAGAACGACGACATGCGACTGCACACTGTACACCTCTTCAGGATCATACGCAAGCGAAGGCGTATGCTATCCTGATGGCATTGAGAGCCATTAGGAGAAGTATCTGTGTTTGTGGCGACAGCCAAGCTTAAGGACCTTCTCTACCCTCTAACCACTTCGAAAGTGATCCAGGAATGCAAGAGCTCTCTGAATGCGATCAGAAGATTAAATTCCTTGAGTCTCATTTGGGTTCCGGGCCATCACGGCATAACTGGAAATGAGATCGCCGATGAACTTGCTAGGCAAGGATCTCAGACAGCTTTCTGAGGACCTGAACCGTCGCTAGGTTTACCAGCGTCCTCAGTGAGGGCTTCAATCAACGATTGTATCTGTGAAGAGCACAACCGTAGATGGCATGCATTCATTGGATGCACACAGACCAAACGTATGCTCCCCAACTTTGATAAGAAAACTGCAACATTTTTGCCTGCCCGTAGCAGAAAAGACTGTAGAAAACTTATTGGCTTCGCAACGGGGTCTCTTTGACAAACACTTAAACGTGTTAGGCTTAAGTGATACCGAAATCTGTAAATCTTGTGGAGGAGATGAGAGCACTTCCACTGTGAATGTCCTGCTTATCATGGCAGCGTCTTTTGACTTTTCTCCGAACATCTGGATAGCTATAACAAATAGAAGGTTGCTAACTGGTAGTACAATGGACCGGTGTTTAGGTCTGGGTGCTCCAGCTGGTATTTTAAAAACCTCCAACAGAAAAAAACTTATAGAAACGAAATTTGTTTCTCCCTCTTTGCAGACATGACCACACGACCGAAACAACAACCACAACTACAACGATAAACAAACAAAGCCCAATTGACATTCAATCTCAAAAGGAACTCCTAAGAGAATTCATAGAAGACTCACTGATGGAAGCAACAGCTGCGGCCCAACAACACCAATCTTTGATAACCACACGAGCATTAGGCCCTGAAGAAAACTATCACGTTGAGGAAAACCAATCTCCTATTGTTTTTACAACAGCAACGGTGACTGAAACCAAAACTGTCCAACCGCAAGAAGATAACTCTGACGAAATACTCCTGCAGGATGCTGCAAACCATGCTGCACCATCAACAGATACCGCAATAAATAATGTCAACAACAACAATACCACAAAACACGGAATACGTCGCGATCTACCCTTACCTTCAATTGTCATTGAGCCAGCTAAAAACGCAGTTGAAGATTTCTTGAACGAGGAGAAACAAAACTTTTAAAATCTTAATAAATCTAAACTCTTGGTATACAAAACAAGTGTGTCAAATGAACGAACGAACAGGACAACAAGTGGAGACAGCAAATGGCAGTTTTTCAATATTTTTTATTTTAAATTATAATTAAATTAAAGAATTCTTATATATCTACTGTTAATGCATATTTATTAAAACAAAAACAAAACAAAAATATATTGAATGTATATTTCGCTTCCTGATACAAACCACTGTTGGCTAAAAACAGCTAAAGATAAAGGCATGTATATTGAAATATATCTGTAATTATGTTTACGCATCAACTATTTCGTTGGAAGTTTAATTTGTTTCCTTTGTAATAGGGAGCTTTCCTTGACCGTAAGTTTCAAGGACTCTTAACTTTTTCCAATTACAGTGTGAAGAGCATTCGCCAGTTGAAGCTCTAATAATCAAGAAAGAAAGAGGTATGTATACAAACATCCCAGCTGAATAACTACAAGAAAATGTTCTGCAAAATGAGTTAAGTAAAGAGTTAAGAACGTCAATGAACGTTATGGCATCCGCTATAGACGCTTTTTCTTTAAGATAAACTAATGTTGCTGTGGTTCAACTTTCTTGACATCTTTTCAAACTATTAAAGAGACTGATAGAGAACTTAGAGAAAACAATCCTATTCCATTATCTACAGTCCCGTATCAGAAAAGTCTCAACAATTACTTAATCCTTCCAATCCAGATGTTTTATTTTTTTTGTAACTCTAGCGGTTCTAAAAACTTCAATAAACCAACTACACAACGTCAAACCTAAACTTTTCACAAAGAAGCTAAGAGAAAAGCTCGTTTTTTGAGAAAAATAATGCGATTAACTTTCTAGACATCTTTCCAACCATAAGGTTACTAATATCGTTTTTCATTGACGAAAAGAGTTACTCCTTTTGTGAAAAGATCTACTCTTTTTCCATTTTTGATGTTTCATTGGAAAAAAGAGTAGTTCTGGAGTAACTCTAAACGCCAAAGATCTATTCCCAATCGGTTGGGAGATCTACTCTGAAAATTACACACACATGAAAAAACATCTGTTGTATCAAATGTCAAATGGAAAAAAATTGTTATGAAATTTGTTTGATGATTATTAAAATTAAAAAAAAAAGAAAGTAATTGAATATGAGTGCAGGAATATGTAAATAATTAAGAATTTGTTAGTTCGCTGCATTGTTCGTTGTCATTTTCTTCGTCGTCATCCTTTTCCATCCATCACCTACTTGGAGTGTTAAAAAAAAATGAAAAGATGCAAGTGGGCGCATTCACTGCTTTAGTAACTACGTTATCAAGTCATTAAAAACAACTGCGAAATGAGTTGAAAATTGTTCACCCCACGTAATGTAAAAATTTCAGATGCAAAGTTAAATTAGAATCATTTCGACGTTTCACAGTCGGCTGTTCGGAAAAAAATACGAAAGATTAAAAAGAAAAAAGGATTTGTTGCGTTTGTAGTTCAATTTTGCATTCACAAAACTAATTGAATTTTGACTACATAGTGACTACAGAAGTGAATGCACCCAATGCTATTTATGACAATAATTGTCACCAATACTACGACGAAACTGTTGAAAAATGTTTCATTGAAAAGAGTAGTTCTGCATTTGAGAGTAGTTCTTTCGGATTTCAATGAAAAACGCTATAACAGTTCTGAATCTGAAAACCCTCAACCATTACTCAATCCTGCAAATTCAAAAACTGCATATACTCATTTTGTAAACTTCAATTGTATTTTTCATTTTGCGACAGTCATTTCGTTATTGTTCCGTCTGTTGATTAGCAAGGGATATTTTTCAAATGAATATTTCGACAAATTAGAAGTGTCTTTGATAGTTTAAAATGTTTTTAAATTTTGGTTTAATGGAAGCAGATAGCTATTTGTTCATCAAGCAATGCAGTCATTGGCGTTGAGCACAGGGAGTTATGGGAGCTCGAGAAGAGTCGCAGGGAACTAATGAGCACAGTGGGCGATGATCATAGAGAGCTGTGAGCTAAGGGAGCTTTGATAAACTTAATTGGCCATTATGAGGAGGGGGATATTTGAAAAAAAAATTTTATATTGCGCAAAGAATTATTATTTTTCAGGATATGTAATTTCATTGCAAAATAAAGAAAGATAAAATTCAAATGTCTTTTTTGTGAAAAACCAGTGGCATCACTGGTTTTTTCTGTGTTGGTTTACGTGTAAATTAGCTCCGATTATTTTTTCATTTTTTTGATAATTAACCTTTTATTTAATTGTGTTCCTTATCAGTTTTTCTTTAATAACAGCCTGTTAATTCTTACTAATAATTCATTGTATAGTGTTGTGTCTAATTTAGCATTTATGCTTTCGTGAAGTTATTTGTTAAATTTTTCTTGGTAAGCCATTGCATGTGTAATAAACTTTCCTACATACCTATATTTTCCTACTTCAATCTCTCTTAGATCGTAGTTTACCACTAATCTGAGTGTTATCCACTAGCTAAAAAAAATTACTCTTGAGTGTTTTTCTCTTTATTCATTTTATATTTTGTTCACAATTTACACGTTTACCTCCTTTATTAAATAAATATAAAATTTTTTTTATCATAATTTTATACGTTCTATTTCAATATATTCTTCAGCGCAGGTGCTAGGAGCTTCGACTTTGAATCTCAATAACTCAGGATCAATCCCGGTACTTCCCTTGAAAAAAATTTTTTTTTTTTTGTTTTTTTTTCTTTCTTTTTTTTATTATTTCTGCTATTTTCATTTTGATTTGTTCAGACATTTTTAAATTAGAAAATGAATTGCGCAGCAGACAAGTGCATTGATAGCTCCAACAACAACCCCCTTTTTGCCTGCTTTGGCCCATGTGGCAAGGCCTTCCATGCAAAATGCGTTGGTTCTACTAGTGCATTTATTGAAAAAGTTACTGCATCGAAAATTGCTTTTTGGTACTGCAGCAACTGTAGAAAAATTTCTCTTTCTCAATTAGCCTTCAAGTTAGAATCATTTAAAAATGATATAACAAAAATATCAAAGGGTTTTAATGAAATTTCAAGCTGTTTTAATATAGCAGTTGCTAATGTCAACTCATTCTCTAGCGCCCAGTACTCGGTAGATATTTCTACCTCTACTGACGACTTAAACTCTCAACTTCCTCCTATTCCTTCGAATTCCTACCAATCTAGTAAGGGTTTGAAGAAAAAACAGGACAGCGTGTCCTCTGTAATTGTTGGTACGAAACGAAGTGGTTTGCGAAGCAATATAGCTACACCTCTTAACTCAAATGTGACTGAAATACTCAACTTAAGCTCTTCTGTTCAGCCTAATCCAATTGAGCCTTCTAATTCAAACACGACTGAAATAGTCACTTTAAGCTCTCCAAACTCACCTAATCCAATCGAATCTGTCGCCCCTATGGTTTCGAACAATGAGGCTATTATAATATCTGATCATGATAGACCCCCACGGTTTGTGGAATCAGTGCCTAAACCAAAGACTATATTTATATCTCGTCTCAAATCGGATACTACTCCAGAAGACATAATTTTCCACCTTAAAACTAATAAATGCATCACAAACGATTCGTTTGTTAGGTGTAATAAAATAAGTAAGCCAAACAACTATGTGGCTTCTTTTAAGATTATTGTTTCTCCAACGCTTTTTGACGCTATTTGTAACCCTCAGATTTGGCCGCCTGATACTCTTATTAAAGAATTTTCAGCTCGTCATACCAGAAGTAACGTAAATAAGGGATCAAAAAACTTGAAAGTATCTCCCTCTTCTACCAAAATGTAAGAGGGCTTCGCAGTAAAACTGCCAATCTTTATAACAACTCTCAAGCATTCTCTCATGACATTTTTGCTCTGACTGAAACTTGGCTTAACTCTGCCATTTTAGATACTGAATTGTTTGACCATGAGTACTTAGTATATAGAAAAGATCGTACCTACAATAAACCCTCGGAAGTTGGAGGTGGCGTACTTACTGCTGTTCGTAGCAAATATATGTCTTCTCTTATAACCTTTCCATTTGATTTAACTGTAAATGTATTATGTGTCAAAGTCACAATCAAATCAAAAATTGTTTATATCATTAATACATATATTCCACCAAAGAGCTCTGCTTCATCTTATAAAGAATTAACGTTAGTTTTAGATTATATTAATGAATTGCTGTGCGTTGAAAATTATGTATTGTTCTTAGGTGACTTTAATTTACCTTATATTCAATGGTTACCATCTTCAGATGAAACCTATTTTAAACCATCTTTGACTTCACCTCAACAGGAATTAGTGTTGTTGGATAATTTAATATCAACCGACTTACGGCAAGTGAGCTGTATCAAAAACTCTAAAAATCGAATTCTCGATTTGGTCTTCTCTTCAGACTCTGTTAGTACCGTTGTTATTGAATCTAGTTTCGGTATTACTGATCCTAGCCTAGATGAAACTAACATAGATGACTACCACCCACCTCTGAATTTTTCTTGACTTGAGTGGTGAAATCCACACTAATAGTAACTCTCATGATTGTTCCTATGTGTTTGACTACCGCAAAGCTGATTTCGATTTGCTCTGTGGTGAATTAATTATGTCTGGTATTGAAAACATATCAGTTTTTACCAATATTGACGAAGCTGTTAGCAGCTTTTATTTGATTCTGTATAGATGTATAGAAAAATCAATTCCTAAAAAATTTTTTAAAAATTCTGACTCCAACCATCCATGGTATACTAAAGAGTTGAAAATCTTAAGAAATAAAAGAAATAAAGCTTGGAACACTTATATTAAAACTCATTCCGTTTCCGACTATGAGTTTTACGTTTTTCTTTTTGAAGAATTTAAGACACTTTCTAAAAATCTTTATTCAAATTATATTGACCGAATGGGAAACTCTTTTAAAAAAAATCCAAAAACGTTCTGGCAGTTTGTTAACTCAAAGAAAAAATCAGATGGTTATCCAGCTAGTTTTGTTTATGAGAACTGTTCTTATGAGAACATCTCTGATATTTGTAATGCATTTGCTGACCAGTTTCGCAGCTCATTTTGTGATACTACTGTTGACATTGATGCTGATTTCTTCAGTTATCTTCGCAACTGTAATCAAGTATGCTTTAATAACATTGTTATTGAAATTGATAAACTTTTTTGGAGTCTTGAAACCTTAAATGACGATTTTTCTTCCGGGCCGGATGGCATTCCTCCCATTGTACTAAAAAAATGTAGGTCATGCTTAGCATACCCGTTACAATATTTGTTCTTACTTTCTTTGAAATCAAGTAAATTCCCTCTACTTTGGAAAAGATCATTTATTACTCCAGTTTTTAAGAAAGGGGACAAATGTGATATAAAAAACTATAGACCCATTGCCAAACTTTCTAGCATTCCTAAACTATTTGAAAAACTAGTATGTGACCAGCTGGCTTTCAGTGTAAAAAACGTTATTTGCACACAGCAACACGGTTTTGTTAAAAATAGATCGACTGTCACAAACCTGCTATGTTTTCTTCAAAAATGTTCCTTAGCACTAGAAAATGGTAATGAGCTCGATTGCATCTACACGGATTTTTCTAAAGCTTTCGATCAACTTTCACACAATATTATTCTGTTCAAACTTAAGGCAATGGGCTTCCCACCTGTGTTCACTGACTGGGTACTTTCTTATCTATCTATGAGATCATACCAAGTAAAGTTCCGTAATATCCTTTCCCACCCTTTTAATGCTGGCTCAGGTGTACCTCAGGGAAGTCATTTAGGACCTCTTCTATTTATTTTAGCTATCAATGATGTTGCGTCTTGCATTTCCTTCAGTGAAATATTAATTTTTGCTGATGATATGAAAATTTTTAAAAAGATAACTGGTTCACTTGATCGCTCTCATCTCTAATCCGATGTTAATCATTTTGCAGTTTGGTGTTTTAAAAACGGGCTCAACCTAAACCCCAATAAATGCCAAAGCATGACTTTCTCTAAAAAGAAGGAACCTAGCAACCCAAGTTATTCTATTTCCAATAATATTTTGAGTCAAGTGAAATGCTTTAAGGATCTTGGCGTGTATTTTAGTTTCAATATGGACTTTACTCAACATGTCAGCTACATCGTTAGTAAGGCCAATAGTATGCTTGGTTTTATGAAAAGATGGTCAAAAGAGTTTCAAGACCCATATGTTACCCTTGCTCTATACAATTGTTTAGTACGACCTCATCTAGAGTATGCTTCTCAAGTGTGGCCCCCTTTTTATGAAATACACAACTCAAGAATTGAATCAGTACAACATAAATTCATAAGATTCGCTCTTAAAGGGCTTCCGTGGGAAAACCCTTACGATTTACCACCATATGAGCATAGAATCCAATTATTACATATGCAACTTCTTTCTCAAAGGCGTACCATTAACGATCTGGTGTTTTTTCATCAACTTATTACCGGACATATCGATGCACCTGAGTTACTTTCTTGTGTTCAATTCAACTTTCGAGGCGGATCTTACCACCTGCGCAACTTAGTTTTAATATACTGCCCTTACCATAGAACGAATTATGGCATGAATGAGCCATTGACTCGTATGGGTAGACTTTTTAATCTTAACTCATGTTTAATTGATTTCAACTTAAGTAAATCTGGTTTAAAAAATTTGTTAAAAACCAGTGCTCCACTTTCTTAAGTTTAGTTTGCATGTTTGCATGTTTCAATTAATTTTAGTTTATATATCACATTTTGTATGTTTTTGTTTATTGTATCACATTTTGTATGTCTTATTTTTTTTATAATGTACTTTATTGGAGATAATTTTGTAATATTTATTTGATAGTTCTTGTTATAATGTCTTTTTTTTTGTTTTTACTATTCTTACGTTCTCTATGTGTACTAACACTTGCATTCATGATGAAGAGCGTATATAAGTATGTACATATGAGCTTGTTCTAAGCTCAGTACTACTTAGTCTCTGAAATGCAAAAAAAAAAAAAAAAAAAAAAAAAAAAAAAAAAAAAAAAAAAAAAAAAAAAAAAAAAAAAAAAAAAAAGGTGCTAATTTTCATAATCAGAGAGTTTGATTTTCACAGGAGGATTTGAAATTTTCAAAAGAATTGAAGAAATATGTACATAGAACAGACAAAGCCTTATGCACCATTTAGGTTTGGAGGGAGAACCTTACCCTTACTAATTAACTACTTGAATAAAAAACAGAGCAAATGTAGAGACCCAAAAAACGCTTATCTAAATAAAAACTATAAAAATAATACATGCCCGAAATTAAGCAATTAAATAAGACTAATAACCCTATTCTGCCCAAAAGTCACTACATTCTACGTTGTGCCCTGCTATGAAGTATGAACCACATCAAAATTTGAGTATTAAGTGGAAAGTTATGACTCGACTGGGCCGATTTCCCGTCTGAGCTCTCAGCGGTGACAGACTATATCGGGCTGAGAACTTCGTTTAGATTTGTATGATATGATGGTCAAGTAAAACTACGAATTTTTGATTCCTTGGGTAAACAAGGCGTTTGAATGTCTCCAAAAATTAAAATGTCTATGGTTCTGGCCTTCAGAGAGGCAAATGTGCATACCCATTTGACTTCCGGGCTGTTAGGTATTTGACTTTATCGCATAAGGCTACAACCATAATTTCAGTTGCTCTAAACAAAGCCATTCCATGATTATTCCTATACCAAAAATCTTATCTCGTATGGCAAACAAAAATTGTATAACAAAATATAAATATGTGAACAGGCTTCAAGTCTCTTGTGTTATTAATTTACTCCTGAAGGCCGTTTGTTGAATATTTGATTTTGCTTTAATTTTAAGGAACAAAAACACTTATCGTTTCACTGCGAAATGCGATTGAGGACGACGTGCGCTTTCCAGAACCAAGAATAGTCTCTGTTGGATCTCATATTCATTATATTTGCTATCAAAAACGAAAATTAGTTGATACTTCTATGGCTGTTTGTAGAAAGTTTATATTGTTAAAACACTCACCTTTATCCTGTGCAATAAGAGACGATGACTTGCCCTGCCCAAGTGCAATAATGTTCTCAGGGTCTCATATACTATTTCTTATTAGAGTTTTTATTACACAGTTGAAGGCTTTTTGAGCTGGAAAACAATGCTCAAAAACTTGAACTATAACAAAAAACCTATTTTTACTCACGATCAAAAGTAGCCCTCCATTGTTATTCTGCTTGTATATGTATATATGTACAAAATCGAGGAAAATTATCTTCAATTCAAAATCAAATCTCTTAACATCTTTAATTTTGTCTTTCCGATTCACTATTTCATTACATTAGCTCATTGTTATTGATGAGCAACATTGAAAACACATACTATTCGTATGTAGAACTTAGATACAAAGTCAATTTTTAAAATCAATTCGATTCATTAAACTTTGAGCAAAACAATCAAAGAAAATATTTAAATTCAAATTTCAAATTCAACTGTCAATTTAACTCCTCCCACACTGAGCATAAGTGTGTTTAATGACCTGCTCTAGATCGGTCTAGAGCAGAAAAAAGCAGCTTTTTGGTGTTTAATGACAAATTTTTCTACTCCTAGCAAGAACTTTTTGTGTTTAATGACCTGCTCTAGAGCTTTTAGAGCAGCATTTTCTGCATTTGCTTTTGAGTAAGAGTAGAGTGGAGCAAAAGTGTCAAAATCAGCTGTTGACATTTAATTCAAATATTTTTGTTTATATTTTGCGTTTTGCAATCTATTTGAAATCGAATTTAACTTAAAATCAATTGAATTAACATCGCATGTTAGTTTAGTTTTGATTCCAATGTTTCCGCATATAGATTTTTATTATAATAGCATACCAAACATAATTTTGCAAACTAGCTAAGGTCACAAAATGTTTGTTGCTTTCTTATCAGCTGACTTTTTTGTTCTACTCTAAATTGCCTGACATTTATCTCATTTCTTGCTCTGCTCTGAGCTACGCTGCTCTGCTCTTTTTTTCATTAAACACGCCTCATAATAACCTTAATCCACTTCAAAGAAGAAAGAAACATAACGGATAACGTAAATCGTGTTCTGGCTTGCAGTCAAAGAATTCATAATTTTGCAACAATTCAGCTGAGAGGTTGGTTGAGACCGTGGTGCTGTAAGAATATGTAAATAAAAAACGATAAACTTAGTAATCTATAAAGTGAAACTCATTTTTACTTGCGATTATAGGTACTATAAGGCAAGTCTTGCAATCGTGCAGAAAAAAAATTTTGAGATAACAATTAAATATGACATTACGATGATAGAGAATACGAAAAAAGTGGGTCCTGCAATTCTGTCTGTCCGTCTGTCTGTCTGTCTGTCTGTCTGTCTGTCTGTATATGGATCTACAGCCTGAACTAACAGACCGATTTTCTTCAAAATTTGCAGTTAGGGTCTGTGGAGCAGTCTACAGAGGGGTTTTTGGAATTGAGTCTCTAGGTCTTGAAATAACGGTACCTGCCATACAACCGATATGATAATACTTATTTTTCTCGAAAATGGCTCCAACGATTTCGATAAAATTTTGTGTGAGAGATTAATTTTAAATTGTCTTTCTTATGATGTAAAAAAAATTTTTGGAAAAAGGCCAAAAACGATACCTCCAATAGTACCGTTTTTTTCAAAACCGACTTTCTCGTTAATGGCTTGCACGATGTTTACGAAATTTTGTATTTTAGAAGTTTTAAGTTGTTTGAGGAAAACTGCATAACAAGATTTGAAAAATTTTAATTTTTGGAATTTTTAAATAAAATTTAAAAAAATTTAGATTTTTTGAAATAACTTCAAAACTATAACTTAGATTTTTCTCAAATTTTTTGTCAAATTAACTTTTGCTAAGATCTTAAATTTTGCATACTTGAATTTTACAAAACTTTTTTTTAAAAAAAATGTAAAATAAAAAACCGTTATTTTTAAAACTGGTCCAACGATTTTGATAAAATTTTTAGCGTTTATATGTATTAGAAATTGCAAAAGAATGGCGTTTTTAGATTTTCGCTTGAGACTTTTGGAATATTTAATTGAATTTTTTTTTTAAATTTTTCGTGATTTAATAAAATTTTCCTAATTAATGTATAGTTGGCAACCCTGTACCACCAAATATATTAAAAAGAGCGAACACCAAAACCTTTTACTCAGCCCTAAGATTTTGATATCGTATTTAGAACACAATCGCAAGTTCGTGCGACCCAGTCGTGCCCATTTTTTTATTCCGTTAGAGTATTTGAAAGTGCCGTAATATTTCTAAAATTTGAATTTCTTTGTGTTGTGCGCGAGTGGCTGTTGTTTTAAGATTTAAGGTCTCAAATTTCAGTTTTTATTATTTTTTGAAATGAAACCTAAGAACATTATTGCATTTGGGCATGGCAAGTCATCGTCTCTTATTGCACAGGATAAAGGTGAGTGTTTTAACAATATAATAAACTTTCTACAAAGAGCCATACTATCATATTATTTTCGTTTTTCTCAGCGAATATAATGAATATTAGATCCAACAGAGACTATTCTTGGTTCTGGACAGCGCAAGTCGTCGTCAATCGCATTTCGCAGTGAAACGGTAAGTGTTTTCATTCCTTAAAATCAAATATTCAACAAACGGCCTTCAGGAGTAGGTTAGGTTAGGTAGAATGGGCTGACGGTTATTACCGTCACACTTAGATCAATGTAGATCCATTGTGATACCCTGGAGTATTGTAACGTCCTAGAAACCTATGAGTTTATGTCTGGTCAGTTTTTAACCATTTTTTGGCCTTAGTGAAGTTTAACAGGCTGCTTTTTGAAGTGTCTGATAATTCTTCTAGTTCATTGAAAATGTAATTGCCTAGAAACTTTTTCCTAATGTGGCAGATTGCTGGGCATTGACAAAGGAAGTTAGTTGTATCCTCGTGTTCATCTTCGTCATTGCATCCTCTGCACAGGTCATCGGTATAAAGACCCATTTTCTTTTTGTGGTAACCTAGTAGGTTATGTCCAGTTATGATACTGATAAGCATTCGTAATGAAGGTCTATTCAATGATAGCAGCTTTTGAGATCCGTTCTTATCGTATTTCGGTCATAGTTTCCTGGAAATAACACAGGAATCTAGGCATTCCCATCTTTCAATGGATTTTCGCAATATTTTGTTACCAATGATCTGTTTAATTTCACAGGGTGGAATCCTGATTGATTGATCAATGAGCGAAGGGTCAAGTGCTGATCCTTTCCTCGCTAGTTCGTCAGCTTTTTCGTTTCCCGATATACCACTATGACCAGGAACCCAGCAGAGTCTAACGTTATGCTGTGTGCCAAGAACCTTCAGCTCTTCGCGACAGCAAGAAACAAGCTTTGATTTGACAAGAGTGGCAGAAATCGCTTTTATTGCTGCTTGGATATCAATGAAAAAAGTGATATCAGCATGTGATAGCGCCATCATGGGCACCTGTCTTGCAGCGTTTGTAACTGCCAAGATCTCGGCTTGGAAGACGCTGCTGTGATTTGGAAGTCTGAATGAACTAGTTCATTCCAGCCAGCTGGCTAGGTTTAGGCTTTCTGAAAAGAAAGCTGCCCCTGTTCCAACTTCCATTTTCGAACCGTCGCGTCGGTATAGATTATTGATATAGACGTCTCGTACAGGTAAGGTGTTTCATTCTCCCAATATGAGCTTTTAAAAATGTAAAAAAAACAGTTAAATTGAAATACTCGAGCGCGTCAGATTTTCATAGAGTATACGCGCCTTGTCTTTCTTATAACGGATATATATTAATCTGACGATTTACTGGGGGCAAATGGGCGTAAAGAGAGGTTAAAAAAACAAAAAATAAAAAGTTATTCGAGCGTGTCAGATTTTCAAAGTGAATGTTAAGTGTTCTCTAAAAAGTGTATATTTCAATAATCTGACAATTTGAGTGGGGCGATCAGTCATGGCTGATTTTTAAAAATTTAAAAAAAACACGTGACCTTGAAATACTCGAGCGCGTCAGATTTTTATACAGAGTGATCAACTTGATGTCTTCGTCCTCCAGGATGATAATCTGACAATTATATGGGGGCGTACTCTTAGTCTGACAATTTAAAAGTAACAATACTGGATGCAATCAAAAAATATGTACACATATTATGTTTTTAAAAAATTTGTATCGAAATTTTGTTGAAAATACTTTTAAAAAAAATCCTGAAAGTTTGAGCCCTTAATATTAATTTTAAGTGCTCGATCAAGAGGTGTGAAGATTTTCCATTGAAAATACACGGAAACTGATTTTTTATTTTTAAATTTCTATAACTCAGCGGCATTTCATGGGATCGCTTTAACCGATGATGTTTTTTTCTAAAAATTGAAAGCTCTACAAAAATGTTCTTTTTGGCAAAGTCGTTACTCATACCGGGAAGGTGGTACGGGCCACTTAACCAGATTTTTGCATAAAATTCACGTTTTGTCGCAGTTATCTCGTAAATAACAAAAGCTACAGAAAAATTGTAAATTACAAACTTGTAGAGAATTTAATTTTCTACAAAAAAAGTCTTCTGGACCAATTGCTAATATCAATATTAACCGAGATATTAACCATCATATATTATACATTTCACTGACGATTTTACCTCAATCGCCCCAACCAAAATGTCAGATTATATGTTTTCTGTAATCCTGATAAAATTACCTTCAAAATAAAAAAAAAATTAATCGCGCTCGAGTATTTCGAAACATCGATTTTTTTTTTACATCTTTGTGACTCGCCTACTTTTGAAGGCCCCGCTCAAATTGTCAGATTATTGAAATATACACTCTTCTCGATGTAATCAACCTACCATCTTTTAATCTGACGCGCTCGAGTATTTCCGATGATCGACTTTTTTTTACTAATCTGACGGGCTGCTCTCAGCGAACGCCCCAACATTTAGGTTTAATATATGGTAGGAGTACATTACATGGTGCAAGGTTTCTCCCCATATGATTTTCTGACGCGCTCGAGTAACGCGCGAAATCCCCTCTTGGGCTCCCCTACTATTAACAAAACACTTTTCATGCGATGGGTATAGATGTTTTATCATCAACAAATTTCATGTATGTATTAAAGACTGTTTTTCATACCTTTTGAGTAAAAACTTAACCTCAACTTATAGGGTTATTCTTAACGGTTATATTTAGAAACCTATTACTTTTTTTCCTTGTGATCTCGTGTATCTTATTCTTTCTTTTTACTGGCTCTGTCTAAGTAAAGTGTGTGTGTTTCGGTTCAGTTGCAACAACAGCATCTGGGTCCTGGGTGCCCCAAAGCGCACATCAAGCGAACCTTATATAACAGCTGATCTTATATTAAAAAAGCTAACTTTGACATGCTTATTTTGAAGTTCTATTTCGGTAGAAAGTTATTCAATTTCAAAATTAGTGCATTTTGAGACTCGAACAATTCGAAAGTTTATGTGTTACTGTAAGATGTAAGAGTTCGGTACGTTTGACGGAATCCTCTTCCATACCTTTTGAATAAGACATAGCTCACGTCTGTAAACGACGTATGAAAAATCGTAAATCCCTCTACATTCCGTTGGTCCATGCCTTCTAAAAAGCAGGACCTAAAAGGTGTTGTCGTTGTCGGTCTTCCGAAGGATTTTTAAAGTATCAATACTGCGCTAATGCTAATACGTAACAATAGAAAAGTAACAGCCCTATTATGGTTGTCAACTATCAGTCAGTTGATACACGATAAGTTCTATCAATAAATTGATAAATCGGTATTATGCAAGTCAATTGATAAATTTTCTTCCATTGTGAATAGTGTGCTCGTACTAAGCGTTGACACACCCCACATCTAGGTACAAAGCGACCATTTTAAATTTTTCCATTCAGTGAACCCTAAGCACATTTAACTTCAAAATTCAATTTGAAATGAGTTTTTGCTACACGGCACAGAAAAAACACTTCACAGTACTACCCTTTTACTATTCAACCACGTACTGTGTATTGGTTACACAATTCCAGTAAAATAAACCAAAAAAATGTTCATCAACGACGAATTTCCAATTGACTGAAAAATTGATAGCTATGAAAAATGTTGATAACCATAATACCGAACAAGCAACCAGAGACGTTCACAATAGATCGCAAAAAAGCATTTCATTCACAACTGATCAAAAGTTCCGATGGTTGCTATCCGTAATACCACTCAACCAATTTCATTGATAGACGAGCAAATTTATCAAGTATCGTATTGATATTTGACAACCATAATAGGGCTGTAAGGTTTCTCCTGGAACCTTTTGTGCCATACTTTTAATCAGTCCTAGTGAAGTATCCGATCGGAGCGGATAATTGTCCGCAAAGTCAAACGAAATCGGAAAAACAATTGCATTGAGCTTTCACAAATAAAGAACTTCATCGCACTTCAACGCGGTTCGTCTGGTGTTAAAATAATGTCAGAGAAAAATTCGGAAAAATACATCGAAGCGAAAACCTCCAAATCGTACTAGATTGGAGAATTTTTCTCTCCGAACGGATAGCTTGCCAAGGCCGAAACTTTTCTACTCGACAGAACTTAAATTGTTGTTTGTAAGAAAACGCTTACAGGATTTTCATCCTTTCAATCAAGCATCCGTATTGACGCCTAGTACGTCTAGTACAAAAATGACAGGACGGAATTGTAAACGAAAAATTCCGCTCTCCTTTTCGTTGTGCAGTACGCTGCTGCTCTGTGAAAAAGGTTTTATATGTGGATAGTAAGTTGTAGAAGATCTTTTACTACAGGTTCTGAAATTCTCCACACTTTTACATACGTTCATCATTTATCTCCCGGGACAACAAACTTTGACATATTTATTATTATTTTTTTTTATTTTGTGCAACAAAAATAACTTTCGCAAAATGGAAGTGTATTTTTTAGAAAATTGATCAAAGTAGACTTAATCATTCTTATAAATATTTAGATCTTCTATTTATAAAGTACTAGATCAACAAGCACCTCTAGAATATTGACTTCAATGAGTGCAAGTAATCTTCGAGCTTTATCCAATTGTTTTTATAATTGATTCAGCCAATGTTCACCTTCTAACCTAGAAAAAAAGACCTTCGACATGCGCCCTTAGCAACTTTCATCCCTTCACAGCAAAGAGACATGACATTTACATGTGTTGCCCCGGAGAAAGCTTTGTAGCACCAACTGTAAGACGAACAAATGAGCCAAAGAAAGCTCTTGCCCAATGTGAATGTTACTAATCTTCGGTGAAAGATGCCAACAATAATAATCCAACAACCTATGTAAAAAAAAAAATGATACCAAAGTCCAATACATACAACCAAAGGCTACCTCCTCCTCCCCAAGCGTAAAGGACCAGCTCCATCTATTTTAGTTACCCGTATGTGTTTAATAAAAATCATCATTTCCAGCGTCAGTTATATATGTGTGTGCGACAAATTTTTAGAAGTCATCGTGGCCCTCAGTGGCACACACAAGAAAACAAGAAAAACACATAATACCAACAACTTTCATTAAAAAAAACTACTTGTTCCAACGCGAGGACGAGGACGATAGAACAGGATAACAAAAAAAAAATCAAACAGAATAACAAACATAATGTTTAAGAAAGCTTATAACTTCTGCTCTAATTATTACTTATAAATATTATTTCGGCTTTTCTTATTCTTTATCGTGCAAGCTACACAGTTTTGTTAAGTAAATTGTTTGTGTTTTATTAAAAATTAAAATAAAAAGATACGGCGGAATTCAGCGAAGGAAAATTCACATCGTGCGAAGTAAGTGTGCAGTTGAATTTTCCGAGTTAAATGATGTTCTTGAACCTGGCTGTTCCTCTCCAAATATAAGAAACAAAGAACTTATCCCTTAACATCCTACATAAGTCCCCCTCAATTCACGCCTAAAATTTGGTTCATTCTTCATTTAATCTAACTACAGCTGTTAACGTTACAAATCATAATCAGTGCAAAATCGAAATTTCTATACTAATAAATAATCTGCAATGCAAACATCAAATACGTCCATCATCGACTTGTTTTTTTCTATATTTTATTACAAAAATGCTAAGCTTATGCTCCTCTGACTAAATAAAATTGGGAAATAGGAATTCTAAGAAATTCCTTTAAGGATTACCATTGCTTTACAAGGAGTTGAATAAATATAATTCAAGTGCTCAAAAAAAACTGAAACTAAAATGATCATTTTGTGCAATAAAGTTCGGGAATTGTTTTAACATTGAAATGTTTCAAAACAAAAAAAATATATATAAATTAAAAACTGTCACCTAAGTGGGTTAAGCTTAAAAATATTTTCTTCATATATATATTTTTTCTTAAAGAGCGCGAGAGAAAGAGTGAAATAAAAAAATCGTTAAAGGTGAACAAAAAAAAATTATAAAATAAAATAAAACAGGAGAAACGAACCCCATCTCGGACAAGGGTAACATAATATAACACACAAATCCAAGAAAAAATGAAACAATAATAATAGACAAGGGTAGATAAGAAGGGGGAGCAATGCTTAGTTCTCAATTGTGAATTCTCAATTCTAGCCAGAGAAGAGTAAGACACCCAGAGGAGAGTGATTTCTAATTCCCTGTCAGCAGTAGTTATTGTGGCAATGGCAATATTATATTATGTTGCTTCTATATTCCATCGTATGGAGCGTGTATGTGTGTGTTTGTGTAGGAGGTATAGTATTAAATTTGCAAAATATAAATGCAAAAACATTTTTTGCTTGTGAAATAACAGTGAGTTACGTTTGGGGCCTTTGATTATTATTATTTTGTTGTATTATTGGCTTTTTGTTTGCATGCCAATTTGTTATAACAAGTGAAAAACTGGAAGGATTAGGCAATACCGCCAAAAGTTTAATAAATCTTTCGATTTAACTGTGACTATCCTTAAAGAAGTGGGTGAACCTTGAAAAAAGTTATTGAATAGTGTACAAATAACCTGAATATTGGTTGGTCTCAATCTAATGATCGGCCATAGCATGCTTATCACTTTGGGTTATAAACAAAATGTGAAAATTACTATTGGTGTGCATTTTTTTTTGTAAGGGTTTTATGGAAAACTTAAATTTAATGCCATGAGTGGACATGTTGTTCCTTTGATTCCTAAACCAAGTGGCACCACCTGTTGGCATGTCGTTTAAAGTGTGACATTGGCATCAGTTCATGGAGCGTCTTTTTTTGAAGTTTGTTGTTAAGCTGGTTTTCTTTTTGCAGTTCTCTTTTTGAGTCCTTTTTACTTATTTACCTTGTATAGGGCTGTCCACCTTTTCATTCGTAGGTTTGATTCTTATTCTTATTCTTATTCTTATTCTTATTCTTATTCTTATTCTTATTCTTATTCTTATTCTTATTCTTATTCTTATTCTTATTCTTATTCTTATTCTTATTCTTATTCTTATTCTTATTCTTATTCTTATTCTTATTCTTATTCTTATTCTTATTCTTATTCTTATTCTTATTCTTATTCTTATTCTTATTCTTATTCTTATTCTTATTCTTATTCTTATTCTTATTCTTATTCTTATTCTTATTCTTATTCTTATTCTTATTCTTATTCTTATTCTTATTCTTATTCTTATTCTTATTCTTATTCTTATTCTTATTCTTATTCTTATTCTTATTCTTATTCTTATTCTTATTCTTATTCTTATTCTTATTCTTATTCTTATTCTTATTCTTATTCTTATTCTTATTCTTATTCTTATTCTTATTCTTATTCTTATTCTTATTCTTATTCTTATTCTTATTCTTATTCTTATTCTTATTCTTATTCTTATTCTTATTCTTATTCTTATTCTTATTCTTATTCTTATTCTTATTCTTATTCTTATTCTTATTCTTATTCTTATTCTTATTCTTATTCTTATTCTTATTCTTATTCTTATTCTTATTCTTATTCTTATTCTTATTCTTATTCTTATTCTTATTCTTATTCTTATTCTTATTCTTATTCTTATTCTTATTCTTATTCTTATTCTTATTCTTATTCTTATTCTTATTCTTATTCTTATTCTTATTCTTATTCTTATTCTTATTCTTATTCTTATTCTTATTCTTATTCTTATTCTTATTCTTATTCTTATTCTTATTCTTGTTCTTATTCTTATTCTTATTCGTATTCTTATTCTTATTCTTATTCTTATTCTTCCTCTGCCTTATTTTCCTCTGCTGCTTCTCTGGTTTCTCATGCTTATTCGTCCTTCGTCTCTTCTTTTTCTTCATTTTCTCTGGCTATTCTTTTTCTGTACCCGTGGTGTGATGGATAGCATGTCCGCCTGTTAATCCAGAGGTTCGAGTTTGAATCCCAACAGAGGCAGAAATGTTTTTTCCACGGGTATCGCCTTTCGCGAGGAACTGGCAAGTCCTCCGTTAGTATTCATTGCCATGAAAAGCGCTTTCTCGATTAGCCATTCGGAACCGGCCCAAAATTGTAGGTCCCCTCCATTCCTTCACAAGGCATGGTTGTGAGAAATTCGGTAGGACTAGGGGCTCCTCGCTCTGTTGCGCCACCCTATTTATTTATTTTTCTTCTTTTTCTTCTTATTCTTGTTCTTCTTCTCTTATCCATGTACTGTTTTTTTGTTTCTTCGCTGTCTTATTCTCGTTTAAAACATTGTATCTATATTCTACTTGTCTCTATATTTCTTTTCAATCCAATCACTAATTTTGTCATTTATTTTCTGTTTTCTGCAAGAACATGATTATTTGACTATTTTAGTCCCTGATGTTGTTTTCTTTTCATACAGTGAAAGACATTTAAAGTGACCCTTTAATCTTCTTCTTCTTTTTATTTCCGGCGTTACGAGTAGTGATCTTGAAGCGATCCCGACTCTCCCATTTTTCTGATTCACACTAGTGATCCGCCTGTGGGGTACGCCGCGTTGACCTCAGAAAGCGTCGGCAAGCCTCCCGGTTTTGGATTGTTCCATTGTCTGAGGCCAACCAAATGCTGCTGTTTTTGCATTTGCTTGTACCAGGAGTGTTTTGGTGTTCAGAGCTGAACGGACAACTGCTGTGTAGAGTCTTCCCTTCAGCTTAGGGGGCATTTTTCGATCACAGAAGATAGCGGAGTTTTCTCCCCACTTCATTCACCCTACGCTTACTCGATGATTGATGTCGTCATCACAAGTTGCTTCACTATTGATCATAGATCCCAGATATTTAAACTTTTCACACTTGGGAAGCACATTTCCATTCAAATAAATGTCTGGAATAGGCTTGTCTGATCAGAAAAAGGGCAGCACAGGTATTCAGTCTTTTTAGCGCTAACACGGTACCCATTTCCTTCCAGAACATCAATCCAAACGTCAAGTGCTCGTTGCAGGGATCTAGGATCCTCGCTTATGATAGCTCCATCGTCAGCAAAGAATAATTGTTGTACTTTATTGTCCGTTACTTTTCCTTCGAGAAAATAATCCAGAACAGCAATAAAGAGCAGAGGACTCAAGACACTTCCCTGATGTACAGCTACTGTTATTTGGAATTCTTCGGTGACTCCAGCTGGGCATCTCACTTTTGCAACTGCTCCCTCGTACATGTCCATAATTATTCGCACATAGGCTTCAGGAACTCCTCGGTGTCTGAGGGTGACCCTTTAATATAGAAACAAAATATCTGGAACTTTTTTACTTTACATGTGTATTGTGTACGTATGCTTTGTATGTAATAAAAAACCCTTTTTTCGATACATAGGTTTTTGTGATGCGGAATAGAGGGGCTAACAAATTGTCGCCAACTCTGAACAGCTAACACCCCTATTATGGAAGACAACTCAACTGAAATTGGGTTGTCTTCTCATATCTATAAAACGGGCACACAACCCAATTTTTAGTTGGGTTGTCATCTGTAATAGGGTTGTAAATGAAAGAAAGTTTCATAGAATTTTAAATGTTCTCTTATCAGAACAAAAAAAGTGAAATATGGCATAGATATGGACATTTAAGCTTCATTTTGTGATCAAAAGTAAGGTTAAAGTCTGATGTGAAAGGAGAACATATGTTAGGTTAGGTACTTTTTGTTTATTGTCAGTCACTTAAAATTCTAATGCATGACGTCTAAAGGGGTTTCAAAACGTTTTTGTTTTTTTTTTTACAGAAACAACTGCTACAAGTAGGAAAACACAATCATATCTAATACCTGATTCATTTTTTTCAATTGCAGATCGTCTACCTGAATGATCGCATCAAAAAATAAATCACTGGAAAGATATTCACAAAATTAAAATTAAAACTTTAGACTAATACAACTATTATAATCAAAATATTACTTTCTCGCTTTAAACTTAAAGTTCAAGAAGCATAAAAAAGAAACAACACTCTATAAAGCTTTAAAATTGACTAAAATATCCAATAACTTTACTTCATAGCATCTCTACTATCCAACAAAAATTATGTTACACTAATTTAATCTTAATCATACTCTTGTGCGAAAAGAAACAAAGCTAGGTACAAACAATTTAAACTAAAACCCAAACATAACCATTCATCGTGCTTTAAAACTTTTAGTTTTACACTATCTACATCAACAGTATATGTATATGATCATCAAATGCTAAGTTACGCAGCTATTTCCATTGTTGCTGAGTTAATGTTAATTTAAAAAAGAGAAGTATTTTTTTAAATCTAAAAAAAACTGAATCATCGTTATTTATTAAGATAAGAATAATTATTGTCAAAGGTGTTGGTACAGCTTCTAACCAAAGTAAAGAAAAAAAAAAAAATAATAACAGCGCTGCCATAGCAATTTTTTAAAAGTAGACATTTGTATTGCCCTAAGTTGCAAATGTAGGTGGTAGTAATTGGCAAAAGCAAAACCGTATTTTTTCATTTTAATATGCTCAAGGATAATCAACTAAAAGTCTCATGATAACCAACGTGAGTGTATGTATTGCGAGTCTAACTCGAATACAACAACAACAACAACAACAAATAACACAACTACAGCAACAACAACAACAACAAATACAAAAACACCAGCAAAAAAACCTTTTAAATAGTTTTGAAAACCGATGCAACTCAACGCGCCACCAAACACCAGTAGTAGCAACAACAGCAGCACAAATTCCACAAGTTCTGTATAGATGGCAAAACAGTCGTCATTGCAAGGACAACAAAAGAAAAACACAAAAACACTTCAACAGATATCATCAACATCAACCTCAGCTACAACAATTAAAACTAAAACTACTCAAAACCCAAATACTCCACGACTGCAATAAAGTTGTAATCATTCAACTTAATAGATCGATAGGAAGTCAACAACCACTGATAAAATACATAGACAAGGAACAGGATAACCATAAAAATTGGCAACTGACGAAATATGACGGTAAGTTTAAGAACTTAATGTTGCCTCTTGCTAATCAAATCGAATACAAATTTCATTTTTAAATGAGGAAACTCAGCTACTTTTAGAAGATGTGTGTATTTTTAATTTTTAGGTTCGTTTGTTAAATCTTACCCCATGTTGACATAGGTTTAATTGGCAAATGTCGAAACGCCTGTGTTTTGGGTTTCTTGAAAAACTTTAAACCGTTTGACATCCCCTCTCCCTCTCTGTTAGTTGGACTTGCCTCAGCTAAAACCTCTTTGCTTTAAAGCGAGTTGAGGCTTGAGGGCGATCATAGGGCAAACACTGGCAGAACCAAGAGAATTTCCCACTCAAACGACTGCAATGAGCTTATTTAGGATTGACAGATATAGGAAACCTCTTTTATCAGAAATATCTGAGGGGTTTCGTTTTAAACGAACTAGCACCAGACACACAACTTTTTTAGGAAGCTGGTGTTAAACGAATCTTTCTCCCCTTCAAATGGGTTGTATAAGTTAGTGTTGGGCTTGGGTGGACATAAAAACGTTCCTCATTCAACATGACAACACCAACTGAGTCGGTATTGCTCTATTTTTTTCCCCCAAATGGTATTTTTGACGCAAGCATCTAGGCACTTCTAACACGATCCAGCATTGTTATTCCTGCTGTCATACGGAGGATTTTAATAGAAATGGTCTGTCAGCCAATCCTCCTAAGGTCGAGTTAGATTTCTTACAAGACACAGAAAATTGAGTGCTATGAACCAACTTATTAAGGCTCAGTCCGGTCAAACAGAACGATGTTTGGTGGTGAAGGCGGTGTAATTACCCGTCGCATGTTCTTCGATGCTAAACAGAACGCGGAAAGTAGATGGGCTGCTGTTCATCAAAAAGTAACACACAAGTTGGAACAACTCATAATCTCCCAAGCAATACACTTATCTAATTAATCATGCGTCGGTTTTCTTATTCACTCTCTTTTTAAGAACTAGCTAAATTTGACAACATTTATAAAGGATATCTGGCTTATCCTCAGCTGTCACCCAAATCGGCCTCAAATTTTTTGAATCTTTTGTTCTTACGCATTTACATTTTTCTTTTCCCTTCTAGCCTGTTTAAAAGTTTTTTTTGTTTCTTTTGCAGTCTTACTCACAAAATGATTACTATTACAATAATGAAAACGATGCCTTATCATACAACAGCCGACCAATTAGTAGCACTAATTTTAACAAAACTAGTAATTATGGTAACACCCAAGGTGCAATGTTGCAGAGCCAATACATCAATCCGGACACTGTAAACAGTATGTATGACAATTACGGAAGCACTGTTGCCAGTGTGACTAGTGGTGGAGTTGTATACAGTGGCGGATTGAGAGGGGGCGGCGTGTATTATCCCAATACAACTAACAATGATAATGAAATCTATCATCAGCGCAATCAAACATTCAGTTCTTCAGAAATGTATGGGAGCAGTGGCTATGGTGGATATGATGGCAGCTGTGATAATTTATCGGCATATGGCTCTGTTGATAATCGAATGAGCGGTAGACACAGTTCTATGTCGACAACTGCAACAACAAAACAGCTGCCACAGATACCAATGAAACATAGCAGTAGCATGGTGGATGGCATTTCGTATGCACGTGGTGCCAGTTTACCGACAACACCACCAGTAGCACACAAAAAAAGTCGTATGCTGCCACAGCCAACGGCAAATGGTGGTATTGGCGGTAGTACTGGCAAATGTCTTCCAGCGATACCTCGCGCCCTCCCCCAGGTTAATAATTACAAACAACAACAGCAAACAACAGAACCATCGAATAGAAGCAGTACGGGACGAAAACTGTTGCCAACACCGAACCAACAACAAAATCAGCTACAAAAATCGAGCGATAATTATGGGACAAGCTCGTATGACAATACGACAATAAGAAACACACATAACAATTTTCATTCACACAGCTCAACAACAAACTCAATGGCTAGCTATAATACAGCGGACTATAGCAACCAGTACGCGTTAAGTGAGGCAACAGCTCGACGTACTACATCTTCGTTGAATAGTATTAGTAGTAGTAGTAGTAATGTTACCACAAGGGACCTGTACAATTCGACGACGGTAGCCACCACCACTACGACTGATGATAATTACTATGATGCTCGAACCATTGCATCCGAATCATTTTTATCATCATCTCCGATCACAATGTCGACGACATCTTCTTCTTGTTCATCAAGTAGTAGTAATGGTTGTGGCGGTGGTGTTGGTCGTAAGTTGCCAAAACGCTTGCCAACGCCCCATTTCAAAACAAGTAATGGCAGCGCTGGCAAGCAATTACCAAAGTTGCCACATACAAAAAATAAGTCGTCTCTGTCCACAGTGTCAACCACAACTGTAACTGCAACTGCAACTCAAACTACAACTGCAACAGCAATTGCAATAGCAACTGCCACAGCCACAGCAACACCAGTAACAGCCACAGCAACAGGAAATCCTTATGTCAGTCTTGCATCTTTGGATTATTCCAAGTCCTATTCACCATATCCATACACATCAATGTCACCATCAATGACATCAACTAACAATAGTAGCATTAACGGTTGTCTAGATATCAATAGTAGTATTCATAGTAGTAATTTGTATCCACCGTCGAGCTCATCACAAGCACCGTTATCAACCAGTACCTTTCACAATTCATATTTGTTGGAATCATCTGCATCTGAATCGTATAAAACTCCTGCGACATATTCAACGGCTGTGACATCGTCTACATCATCATTTTATGACTATGATAGCTTAAATACAAAATCATCGTTGGATTCCTCCTCTTCCTATTTGAATAGTCAATACCACTCACTTAAAAGTTATCCTCCCGAAATCACAACCACTTCAACAGCAACCGTCACGGCAGCCATAGCATCAACTAGTGTCACCACCACAACCACCACCGTTGGATTCGACAACACCAAGTCGGTATCGTCGCCGTCATCTTTGTCTTCTGCATTTTCCGTAACGGATTATTTGAAAAAATTTGACATAAAGTCAGCTCTGCCAAGTTCAAGCGTTTTAACAACAACAGCAACAACAACAGCAATATCATCAACAACAACAGCAACAACCACCAGCAGTAGCAAATCTTGTGTCATATGCGGACCTAGTAAAATTTGTAGCTGTTTGACCATCACACCAATCTCCACATCTAGCATTTCAGCCAACGGATATTTATCTAATGGTCTAAGTACAGAATATAATCTCCCAACGACGTCGTCAGAGATACTCACGTCAACTAATTATTCATCATATATCTCTGATTACTTGAAAAATTATTCAACTAGCAACTACAGCTATGACAGTGGAATGGGTAGTAGATCGTCAATCACATCGGCAGATACAACAACAACCACAACAACAACCACCACCCTAACGTCTTTGACAACAGTCACAACATCAGACGCACTTACCGATGGGACAACAACGAGTAGCTACATAACATCCTACCTAAGCAGCGACTATCTGTCGATGTACGATGACCCAGTTTCAAAACCATGGGCACCAAAATGTGAACAAAACGGTTGTACTGACTACAGTAGCAGCAAACCTTATGACACAATAGATTATTTTAGCTCTGCAGCAGCAACAACAGACTACTCGGAATATCTTTCACCATCAACTAAATCAACAACTGTAGTCAATAAAGACGGAGATGATCCGACAGGTCTCAATAAGTACTTAGATGGATCAGGTACTACAAGTATCCTTGACATTGGTGGAACAAAGAGCCTTTTAAGCAACTACGATGATCTATATAGCTATTCACCAACACCAACGGTGACGACTATCGCTAGCAATGAAGATCCTTACTCCTATTTAGACGCATACAAAATTGACTTGCCCGTTTATTCAACAGATTACGGAAGCAGTGTCGATTCATATGTACTTGACACATACACAGAGCCAAATTACTCTACAACAATGTCAAAAACTCATATGCTAGAAAACTCATCTAATGATTACAGTGATGATAGAAGTTCCATAACAACTCCAATATGCGATACTACAACGGTAGCGGCAGACTACAAATCATATCTGTATGACACAAATAGCAACAGTGGCAGCGGTAGTGGTAGTGGTAGTGGCAGTAGTAGTAATGCCAGTAGTGACCATTTATTGATCAAATACGACTTGACAACTTCATCGTCAGCATCGTCAGCGAGTGGCTCCACGGTTGTGACAACACGAAATGCGACGCTCAGTGGCGGCTACTATCAACCGGCTTCTAGTAAATCAACGCCATCTTTGAACACAAGTGCGTCATCATCACCACAAAAGGCGGCAGTAGCAGCGGCAGCAAACAAGGCGAGTAGTATGTTCGGAAGTCTTTCACACGGCCTCAAAGGTGGCCTTGATGGAGTGCTGAGTGGGGTAGCAGCCGTCACTGATACAAACAAACAACAGCAGCAGCAACAACAGCAACAGCAACAGCCGCAACAACAGCAGTCGCAGCAACAATCAGGTGGAGGAGCATTTGGTATAAAGTCTTCGGCGAAGAGCTTCGGCTTTGGATTTGCATCGAAGCTTATACCAAATCTTGGTGGAGGAGCAGCATCGCAACCAGCAAAGACTTCTGCCCCAACAAAAGCAACTTCAGTATTAACAACTCAAAAGCCAATAATAACAACAACAGCAGTGGCAACGACAACAGCAGTAATGACAACTGCCTATGATATGTCAAATTACCCTAGCACCGGATCATATGTTATTGACAGTAATCAACAGCAGCAATACACAACTACAACATCTATGAATGAATATGATTACAGTAACATGGATCACCAAATGACAACGGGCAGCGATGTCTCAACATGTGGTGACTGGAACGGTGTCATGAGCAGCAGCCAGTCAATTTACACAACCGATTCATATATGTATGACACTGATTACAATCAAATACCTTACGATAATGTAACGTCAGCTATGGCCAGTAGTGGTGGCATGTTTTTAGACGATGGTTACGATTCAATTGTGACTCAACAGTCCTCATTGAACGGTCAGCAACCAACGGTCACAAAAACATCTGCTACGAAAGGAGTTGGTGGCAAAATAGTCGACTACAGCGACGACTACAAGTACGGTTATGATGAGTATAGCTATAGTGAAAATGACTACATTGCCACTGGTGATATCACTGATAATCAGAACTACAATAATAACTATGACTACATGGATGATGATGCCACGATTGTGTCACAATTGCTTGATAGTGCAGCAGCTAAAATGGCCGAAAAGGCTGCAGTAGAAGTGACATCGGCGTACAATGTGACAACAACAGCATCAGCAGGTTTGTCAAGAAGTTTTGATGCAACCACCACTATGGACATCACAATGAAGCCCTCACCACTAATGCAGGTGACTTCGGCAATGACTACAACAGCCCAGCTTCAACAGCAGCAACAGCAAGCACCTGTAATAACAACAGCAGCCACAACAACATCACAACAAAAATCAGGTCCTACTTCACTGTTGTCATCGTTGACATCATCTGTAGCACAAGTTGGGCAGCAACCACAAGGACAGCAACAGCAGCCTGCCTCGAAGACTACCAGTGGTAGCAGTGGGGGAGGCGGGCTGTTCGGTTCGTTCCTTGGTAAAGCAGCAGCTGCAGTACAATCAGCCTCTCAAGTTGTATCAACGGCCACAGCGATGACAACAGCAGCCGTCAAAGTTGTCCCAGGCACTCCATTTTCTGCTGATCAAAAGAATGTCGTTCAAAATCAAAATCAAAATCATAATGCTGCTGTGGTAAGTGGAGCAGGTGGTGCAGCAGTTCTTGGTGTTACAACAACGAGAAGCTCATCAATAGACGACTATGAGAATAGTAATTTATATGAAGATGACTACTACACCACAAGCACCACGACCACAAATACGGCAACAAATTCCAATAGCAATATGGCACAACAAAAAGTGCTGCCGACGGTGCCATTAGCCAGCGGCAAAAAACTGCCCGCCATCAATGGTAAATCGGGTTTGCTAATGAAGCAGCAACCAACTGAAATCTATGACGAAGATGAAGAAGAATATATAGATGAGTTGGATCCGAATTATCGGATGGATAGTGAGCAGGATGATTACTATATGGATCAGATAGCACCGTCGACGACAGCATCGATGATGGTAGTGAACGGTTACTATACCCCACCGGATGGTGGCTATGATTATCGTGAGGATTACTTTAACGAGGAGGATGAGTATAAATATCTCGAAAAGGAACAGCAACTCAAAGAGTTACGCCATCAACAACTCATGAAACACCAAAAGCAACCGCCGCTCGAATATATTGAGGAAAGTCGCGACGACTATATAGACGATAACTATCCCAGTGAGGATAGTGCGAACTATATGGACGACGTGATGAGCAAAGAGCCGCCTCCTCTGCAGGTCCCTGTGGTAACAACAACAACAACAACGTCGTCGTTAGCAGCTAACGCTGCATCTCCTTTACAACAACACCAATCTCAACCGCCAACAACAACAGCGACAACACCAACAAATGGTACCGCAACACATCATACAATTAAAAAACAAGATAGCATCATCGAAGAAGACGAAGATGAGGTTTTACTAACTCCTGATGATAGCTTGCGAACTGAAGATGATCAGTTAACTCAACTCCAAGAAGAATCACAACTTGCCCGGAAAAAGACACTTACACGAGGTGAAACCGAAGAAGTTATAACTAGTGGCCAGCTCAAGCGCAAGCCAGAAATAACTGCACGGCAAAGATGGAACTGGGCCTACAATAAAATCATCATGCAACTCAATGTAAGTGCTAGCTTTAAGTTTTATTTCTTTTTAATGTTTAAAGTTTTGAAAACCATTCAATCAGAAGCAATCGAAGAGTAATGTTCTATAGGCATTAAGTGGAGGTTAATAATATTCCTTCAATAGCAGTTCACAAACATGGCCTGTCTTAAAGCGACTATCTTAATTGGGAGTTAAGATTTAGATGGTGTGCGTTTTTGCCGCAACTCAGCAACACTGCTATCTTAGCTCAGCAATGGATTTTATCACTAGGCAAAAAAAAAAATTAATACTAAGCAGATTAGCTCAGTTCTTTCTTTAAGAAAAATCTCCCCATAAAATTAACTTGGCATTATTTTTTTCCAAAACTCTATACCGACAACTAGTGAAACCGTATATAGGAACGCACACCGCAATAAGAAATTGTAAAACAGAATTCGGTTTTAAAATATTTGTAGTATACAAATCACATTATTCTAACTTTTTTTTCTATGTATGACATCCATATGAAAAATTTCATAGCTTTAATCGTTTTTCGACGCTTAGCTTCAATGTACAGGTACTTATTGCACCTTCCTCGACTTAGCGTCTGTGTTGATGTGAGCATAGCAACGGTTAACAATGTCTGAGAAATGAAACGATATTAGATATAAATTTTAAATCTAAATATGAAAAATTAGGTGTGAAAAACATTTTCTTATTCAATGGAAACCACATAAAAGTATAGTAAGATGATTGAACAAAAAAAAAAGACTTTTTCCTCGCAAACAAGAAGAAGAATCGAGTTCTCGAAGGGATCACTGCGCTCCCACTTAACTTTCGAAAAATCGTTAAACATTTCAAGAATATGTCCCTCAAATGTAAGGCCGATCTAAGTTAAACCAATATACTGTCCTTTCACTATGACCACTGCGAGCGCTAAACTTAAAATGCGTTCTTCTTATAACTACTTTTTCAAAGTCTGTGTTCACTGCCGTTTGAAAACAACTTGATTGATTCATTTCAAACTTTGCATGTATGTACTTTCTAGATACACAATACCTTCCTAATACGTTAAGATTAATGGTGTCTCCTTCCCCACAAAATGGCGGAATTTTTGGTTGAAAATCACAGTTTTCACTTTAGATGGCCACCAAAAGTTTTTAAATGAGAGGAGAAATTATTGGAGAACGTTCGGGGAAGACGGCGCAACATGCCTGTACAAAAGATAAATCAGTGGATACACTCCACTCTCTGGTTTGCACCATTAAAAAATCCCTGCACTATAAATAATACTCTCTCGTCCAATTCCTAGACATAGAGGTTGCATTTAACATTGTTAACAATACAGCAATCACTAATGCTTTTGATGGGCTGCTCATAGAGGAACACATCAAGAACATGATAACAATAATGCTTAGCAGCAGAATCATTAGTTCCGAATTGGGGAACTACAAAACAAGCAGAATGGCCAATAGAGGAACCCCGCAGGGAGGAGTTTTATCTCCCCTACTGTGGAACCTGGGTTAATTGACCTAGAGGACGAAGGTTTCAAAACCATAGCCTATGCGGATGATGTAGCAATTGCCGTTTCAGGCAAGCACCCACAAACCCTGGCTGAGCTGCTACAAACAGCACTTAACAAGCTTAACAATTGGGCCGTACATTGTGGTCTGAACATCAATCCAAACAAAACGGAATTAGTTCTGTTTACGAGGAAATACAAAATTCCGGACTTCAGACCCCCAACTATTAAAGGGGTAACTCTCACACTGTCAAACCAGGCTAAATATCTAGGTCTCATTTTTGACAAAAAAAACTGACCTGGAAAACCAATATTGAGGAAAGAGTAAATAAAGCCAACGTGGCACTCTTCTCCTGTAAAAAGCCACTGATGGGAAATGGAGTTTCTCCCCCCAAATCACCCATTGGCCGTTTACCTCGGTAATTAGACCGATACTCACATACGGGGTGATAGTCTGGTGGACAGCACTAGACAAAATGATCAACTACAACAAGCTGGCCAAAGTTCAAAGAACGGCTAGTCTGTGTATTAGTGGCGCACTGAGGACAACCCCATCGGATGCCCTCAATGTACTACTAGATCTCACACCCCTAGATATTTTCAGCAAACAAGTCGCAGCTAGCTCAGCTACTCGACTCAGAGCTACATCACAGTGGACCAATAATCAAATCGGCCACTCTACCATTCTAGATAACTTTAGATTCTTACCGAATCGATCCGACTGACTACACCACCCCCAAGTTGGTGTTTGACAATAATTTCCAAGTAACCGTACCTTCAAGAGAAGCTTGGGAAAATGGCACTCTTTTGGAAAATGAAGCAATACACTTTTACACCGATGCGATGGTTCAAAAACCAGCGAAGGTGTGGAAAGTGGAATCTACTCAGAAAAACTGAACCTCAGTCTTTTCTTCCGCCTACCCGATCATTGTAGTGTTTCCAAGCGGAAATTCTGGCGATTAAGGAGGTGCTGTCTTGGCTCAAAGAAAACGTCATATCCTCCACGGATATTCGAATTTTCTCGGACAACAAAGCTGCCTTTAAATCTCTTGCCTCTGTCTCTACAAAATCCATCACGGTCCAAAATTGTCAGATATCTCTGAGGGAGATGTCAAATCAGTTCAACATTCACCTCTCATGGGTGCCAGGGCACAGGGACATACCAGGCAACTGTATGGCAGACGAACTAGCCAAAAAGGGCATGACCACTTCCCTACGCTCAGAATGGAACAACATAGGTGTACCTATCGCTGCATGTAAACTCCTACTTAAACAAGACGCTTCGAGGATAACAAACACTAGATGGACTGAGAGTAACAACTGCCTTGCAATCAAAAAAGTTTGGCCGTGGTGTACACTCAAAACGCTCAAAGAGCTTGTTAGCCATGAACCGCCTGTATCTAGGTTCTACCATAGGTGTTCTTACGGGTCACTGTCTAATAGGAAGACACGCCAAAAGACTTGGTGTGTTTTCCAATGATTTCTGCAGGAGCTGCATGGTCGAAGAGGAGGATTAACACCAAAAAAGGTTGAAAAAATTTTAGGGAATTTTTGTTTCTAGATATGTATTTTCCAAATCTCGATGTGAAAGTTAAGAACAGAAAAATGTGCAGTTGAAAAAATGGCACTTTATTGCACATAGCTACAATAAATCTGCTTGGAAAAATATGTTTGAGAATGATTTGAATTTATCGTTTTTGTTAACTGATTAAAATAAATTGAATAACAAACAGTCCATGACAAAATTGAATGGTAAAAAGTTCACATTTGGCAGATCGTATAAATATTTTCAATCGAACTTCGAAGGAATCATTCTGCTTTCGCTCAAAATTCATTTGAAAAATTAAAGCATTCCTTAACTTGTTGGAAAAAAAAATTATAGAATCTAAATATCGGGGATTTAGAAAAAGGAGTGAGATCTTTTCAGTTCCAAGGAACAAAAAACAACAATTTATATGTGGATCAGATCCTACACACACCAGCTAATGATTATAAAGAATATGTAATTTTATCAAATTTTTCATTGATCACAAATTTCAATACCTGATTTTTATGAAAATTTGCATGTATTGCAATTATTTAGCTGATTGACAATGTCATTCAAGCAGGAGCAATCCTTTCGATGTACTTAAGATTTGAGAGTTTCTTGTCATTGCACTCTCACTCACGAGCCACGAGTAACAACTCACGAGTTCACGGATTACGGTTCAACCATTAAAACTAATTCGTTTAACGTGAGCTCGAATCATTGAGCTTAGCTCTACTTTAGCGGTTTGTCTCACCCATGACCCATCTTCTTTGCGATGAACATTTCCAGCTGTTGTGGGCAGAGCACGAACGAGCACTCACGTCAGTTGTGATCTTTTCTTGCTCGTGACAGGTCGGTTGAAATGCTCTCTCCTCGCGTGGTTCTTACATTTTATTTTTTTTAAAGAAATTTGTGGTGTTTTAGAACAAGTAAAGCGTTAATGCAAAAGAATATTGTGAATTATCATAAATTGTAGATTCATCAGTGAATATTTGGTTATTTTACATAATGAAACATTTTGTTTACTTTTCATTTAAATAAAAAAGAAAGTAGTGTTGCAAATGTGTTACTTAAAGTGAGCTATCATATAAAAGGAAAACAATATTTGCGGTCTTTCGTCGTCATCGTCGGAACATGTTAGAACATGTAAGGATTGTTCATCAAAAATAGGGTTCATCAATAATAGGGTGAGTGTAACAGTAACTTTTTCTTGGTTTGTTTT
This sequence comes from Melanostoma mellinum, assembly GCA_914767635.1. Lineage (NCBI taxonomy): Eukaryota > Metazoa > Arthropoda > Insecta > Diptera > Syrphidae > Melanostoma > Melanostoma mellinum. Next base: position 19,553,025 of record OU612061.1, read on the forward strand.
TGTTTTTTGAAGAACAGTTTCTATGAATTTCTTTTGATAATTTGTCAGTGTATCGATTTAGTGTTACTAATTTATTAAAATATTTGAGTTCCAATCATTGCAAATTATAAATGTTAAGTTTTTAGGAATCTGGAATCTTAAAACAAAACAAAATACAGCAACGATGTTTGCCACAACAATATAAGGTTTGTTCGTTGAAGCCCTGGGGTTGCCCTAGGGTCACCACAAAGCGTTTTTTGAGAAACCTAAATTCGCCCTGAATGTCAAATTGAGTGTTTTTTGAGCCATAGGGTTGCCATAGGTTTTCCCCCAACTCGCCCTAGCTTTTTGCTGTGGCGATTTGAGGGCTGTCAAATGGCATGTAATTCGTTTTTTAATGACAGGAATGTGTGGTGATTTGTGGTTTAGTGTTTTTCGAGGACTGGAAAACCCAGGTTTTTTTGAAAACTCAGAGGGTTGTCAAGAAAACCTGGGGTCAACCCTGGGGAAAGTTCAACGAACAGACCTATAGACAGTCAATAGTCACAAAAATTATTATAAAATGTAAGAAAAAACGAGGTGCCCGTGATGGAGTGGTTAGCAAATATAAAATTGCTTTTCAAAGAATATTGCCTTTAGCAAGGAATTGGCAATTCATCCGAGAGTGATATGAAAACTGCTTTCAAACTTAGCCGCTTGGAAGCGACATAAAATTGTGAACTTTGTTGTTCGACTTAATTTTTTTAAATTTAAATCAAAACTAATAAGAAACGCAATGCAAATCTCATTCGAAGCAGGTTTTTCAATTGCATATCCATTGACTTTGTTTTTGTTTTTGAGTACGGGAACTATATGTGTACTATGCTACTCACGACTAATGCAGAGTTCTAACAGTAAAGAATTTTCAAAATCGGTATAGTCACATCTCCGTTTTGACCGTTTCTGTCCATGTCATGTCGTCTATTTGAAGTAACTGTAGCAAAATATTCTGTTTAGTATGAGAATAAGTGTGTTCAAAAGTAACATACAAATTTAAGGGACAAAGAACATTGACGCGATAAAAACCTATTTATGTGAACGATGCAGAGTTTGAGGTAAACTACTCGACATCAAATCATATATCACTAATCGACGCTGTTCAATTTATCACCACTTCAGTCAAACAAACTTCCTTTAAATGCCTGAATTGAAAGACTTTGTAAGATCAGCTATCTATGCGTTCACCAGTTCCCTGCGTTTTCCTCAAGGTTCCATAGCTCCCTGTGCTCATGGCCTGTAATATCCACGGTTTAAGGAATTCGTTATGCGACCTTTTGAATGTAGATAAGGTTGCTTTTGAGCAGGCTCAAGGTCAAGGTCAAGTTGACCTTGAGCCTGCTCAAAGACAACTTTATGTAATATCAACGCCTTCTGTGTTCATTAGTTTCCTGTCCTCTTTTCGAGCTCGTAAAACTCCCTGTGCGGTAGTCTCTGATCGCAATGCTCTCCAAATTCAAAGCTAATTGCATATTTTTAGCATCACATTAATTTCTTTTTCAATTTTTAGCATTACAACTTTGCTTTTGGTTCTTTCAATGTTATTAAAAAAAAAAAAAAACATTTCACACTCATCTACCAAGAGTTTTTTTTTAAGTTCTCAGGCAGCAATCTTTTTTGGTTGTGCCTGAGAGGGGCTTTGAAGGAGCTAAATGATCTCTCAACTTCAGCTGAAACAAGAGGAGCCCATCTAAGACTTTCAACATTAATCAGTTCAATGTTTCCCGGAAGTTTAGAAATCCGTTGCCGTTTATAACAGAATATAGGTCCGTTCGTTGAACTTTCCCCAAGGTTGACCCAGGTTTTCTTGACAACCCTATGAGTTGTTAAAAAAATCTGGGTTTTCCAGTCCTCAAAAAACCCTAAACCGCAAATTACCACACATCCATGTCATTAAAAAAATACATGCCATTTGACAGCGCTCAACTCGCCACAGCAAAGTTCTAGGGCTTCAACGCACAAACCTTTTATCTGCTCAATAAGTATCGTGATTTCAAAAGTATCATAATATACCTGCTTCACAAAAAACAACAGAGCGAGGAGCCCCATTACCTAGCGAATTTCTCACAACCATGCCATGCCATGAATGGAAGGGGCCTACAATTTTTTGACGGTTCCGCACAGCTAATCGAGAAAGGGCTTTTCATGCTACAGAAGTAACTATCGGAGAACTATAACACCACGGGCACCACCTACATATACGCTGAGGTAACGTCCGTAATGAGATTTACCACCCATTTCTGCCACAAGTAGTCACAACGTTTTGACTTGTTAAGAGCCATATATCAATTTGAGTATTGAGTGGGATGTTGGGAATTATGAAGTATCAACTGTTTTTATTTTGAAGTTGATTTCATATAAGGGCATTTATAAGCCATCATTTATTTGTATATTACCTTCTTGGGAAAGGGCTATGGAGAGGTTTTAGTTATTCCCTCTGCAATTCTATTTGTTTTTAGAGTTTTTTTCCTGATCTTTTGATACACAGTAATGGGAATGAGTTCGTTATAACCTTTAGTTATATTTGTTTCACTTGTTTTTATTTTTCAGATTCTAAATATGTTCCTTTAAAAATTTTTTTTGTTCCACTTTTCGTTGCACTGAAGTGATTATCTTTTTCATCAACATCATACCCATAAAAAACTGCTTTTAAAAAAGGACTTACAGTGTGGCATCACTTACTTCTCAATCGCCATACTCGTATGAAAGGAAACGTAACACTTTCCAATTTTCCACTTGTTGGTTGGTGCTTGGTGCTAATGGTAAAACAACAAACCATATTGACATGTTGACTAGGTTTTTTTATATGATTTTTATTATAAAAATCCATCGCCTTGTATGTTGAGTTCGCTGTCGTTGTCGCTGTTCTCGGTACTTCACTCATTATCCTGTCCCAGTGTAGTTCATCGTAGTATGGCCAATTCTGTTAAAAGTTGATTTATCCAATTTTTCGCCTGTATTTTTTTTATACTTTGATGTTTAACTTACTGTACTATTTGTTGTTTATTTTTAGGGTCTTTTCCCCTAATTTTTTCTATTGGGTTAATTTGCCTGTGTGCAGTAAAATGAAAGATGCAACATTTTGAATGTTTCGAATGCAGTTTTGGCGATATTTCCGTATTCGAAAAATCGAGCATATTTGTGGTTAATACATTTTTTGCCTTCAATATAAAAAAAACCTTTCCTGTAGATCGTTCAATCCTGCAAAACGAAAAACTAAGCCAAACTCACAGACTTTTGGCCGAACAAAATTCTGCAGTCTATTGGGGCTCTAAGGCTTTGATTACGGCTAACGCTAATAAGGGAGTGAGCTGGTCCGCAAATAAAAAAATCGTTCACACTTTAATCTGCTCATTTTAACTATTCAGTACAGGGAAGATAAGATATTTGTCTATAGCCCTAACTACTATGGATTTCAGTAAGCTGTATCCATTGATAGCTCTCAAATGGATGCCGTAGTGAGCATTTCCAATCGGCATAAGTATCTCTTTAATGGCAGCTGTGTTGCCAACTGTTCTGTTACAGAAAATATGATGGCAGTTTTCCTAACAGCTTCCGTCTTGTTTTTCTTACCTACTTAAGGTGAGCATTACAGTTCGAGGTGAATCTGAGCTTCAACGAACATCTTACGCCAACAATTTTGATTTCGGGTGAGCTCTATCCAGTTTTGAACTCTGAATCAGTTAAGGTCTTCTTCGACTTGATTGCGCCACCTAAGACGAGGATTTTACCTTCCACGATTTCCCTGCAATGTGCTTTCGAAAACCCGTCGAGACGGAGCGTTTTCTTTCATCCACTCTCCATCGTAGCCTCGCGATGTGTACTCTTCTGGCTATGCCCATGTCGCGGTACAGCTAATACAGCTCATCTCTGGAAATACTGATAAAAAAGTGTTGTATATCGATATTATGTTCTCTTGTTTTTTTTTCCAAGATCGGCCGTAATGTTAAAACTTGGTGTTTTGTTTAGTTTTCTGGTCTAAAACCACATTGATAAGGACCTATCAAATTGTTGAAGTGGAGTTCAAGACGTGAGGATTTCCCTTTTTAAGGTTCGTGCATACGATATTGTGGTTCCTTTCATCGGGCATACTTTCTTCTGGCCATATCATGCAGATCTGCTGGTGCATGCTCCTTTCCAACTGATCTCCTTGAAAAGTTCGGCATCAAGGCCATCTGCACCTGCAGTCTTATTGGATTTTAGTTTGCATATGGGAGGATGGCATTCTCGGCCATCGTCCAAATTGAATGGGGCATTCTGTCTGGCAGTGGAATTACTGTCTTTATCGCCGTTAAGCACAGTCTGCAGAAGTTATCTTTCCAGATCCTCAGTAGTAACTGCGTCTCTATTACTATGTTTTCCTGCTGTCTTTACAGGCTTGAGCTCGGGCTTTGCCACCCTGGCAAGATCTTTCTACATTTTGTTAAAACCTCCGAACCTCATTCATGTCATGCCATCAGCCTCAGCCGAGCGCTTCTCATGCTGCCGATTCATCATTCGTTGCATGCTTTCCACGGATTCAGAAAGAAATCTCCCTCTCCCGGTAGTTTAGATACTTTGTAAGTGGGCATTATAGTTGTGATTGAAGCTGTGTGGGTCTAAACAAACTGCTTTGCACTCGTGGGTCGGTTAAGGTTATCTTCGACTTGATTGCGCTCTTTTTTTCCTACGACTTTCCTGCAATGTGCTGTCGAAAACCCGACGAGCCGCAGCGTTGATGTGCACTCGCTCTAGATGTCCCAGCCTTCGTAGTCTCGCGATGCGTTCTCTTCTAGCACCCCGCGGTACAGACCGTTTCTTGTTCTTCTTTTCCAGACAATGTCTTCGCACACGGAACCAAAGATCACTAGAAGTATTTTTTCAAAACGGCCATAAGTTTCTTCATTCGTTTTCGATAAGGTGCATGCTTCCACGCATGCCGTGAGTCGAATTCTTAAAGGATTACCTTGGTTTTTCTAGAGAAGGTTTTGTTTCCAATTGCCTTCTTTACCCAAAGAAGCAGCAGTTGGCAATCCTAATTCTATTGTATTGATATCCGCGCTGATGTTGGTTTCCGTGTCAATATAGGTAGACGAAGTAAATCATTTGTCATTTTGCCGAAGTCCTGACTTCTTCTCAAGAAAACTTCTTTTCAAGAAGATGTAATCAATATTAGTTATCAAAACCTGACTCTAGTATTCCTCATGATGACTTGAAGTTTGTAGAAAATCTGATTTTTTAGTGCTGAAAGAAAGATATTAAAAGCTCTGGTATTTGACAATCCGGATATTTCTACACATTCTTGTCGAACGATTCTTGAACAATTTGTGCAAGCATACGAAGTTAAATGTTGATCAACCAAAAGAATGACAGAGGAACACACAACCCTTTAAAAATGTTCAAAAACAAGTAAATCATTTGAATTTAAAGGTTTTCGCGGTTTATTTTGAAGTTTCCAATTTACCATGAACGACAGAAAGAGACAGGTGTCTAATATTATTATCAAATTCTGTCAAACTGCAATGGACCGTGACAGGTGCGTGTCATTTCGAGAGAAAATAATAATTTTAGCGAATATTTGTAAAGTTTCAGCTTCAAATTCATAATTTTGTTCGATTTTATTGTTTAATGGTTGATATGCAACTGAATTTTGTTGGTTAAAGCGCATTTCTTGTAAATCAAAGTCAACAGTGGTGCGTGGTGTAAAATCGGAGTGTTTTTTTTTTCTATAAATTGGTTTCAACAGTCGTGTAGTTTGTGTTTTATTCGGTAAGTTATTGAAAAAATCTCGTGTAATTGAAATTTTTTGTCCAGCTAGTCTTTCAATACAATTTCTCAGTGCTGTGTTGTGTTTTGGTCAAGCTAATTGATATAGTTTCGTTTTCTCAGAGTGTTTATTTCAATATGTGTAAAAAAAGAGAATCAAAATGGTGGTTTTTCAGTAGAGTTTGCTTATATTTTGGATTTCCATTTAAATTGCCTTATTTTGTTATGTTTTTTAGTCCCTCGCGGGTGCAAAAGTTCTCTAAATCTGTTTCGTGTATTTAAAAATTGGATTCTGTTTTTCCTGGTGAGTTCCTTTATCGGTTGGTATTGGTCATCATTTTTATACTTTTCTTAATAAAATGCTTTGGTTAACAGGCGTTGATTGTCTGTGAAAAATGTTCTATGGAATATTGTTGGAGCTTGTACCTCTTAATAGTGGCTTTTTCAATGTGAAGCATTTTAATTTACTTATGTACCTTTAACGTTCTTCATCTTCCGATTGTTGAATCTCAATCTTAAAGTGAACTTACTGACATTTCTGTTCATGGTGAACCTGGGCATCAAAAAACGTATTTCGCCAACGATTTCCATTTTAGCAAACTCTATCCGATTTGAACTCTTTAGTCGGTTTAAGTCCTCTTCAACTTGATTACTCCAGCTAAGACGAGGTCTTCTCCTTGCAGTCCTTGACTTTTACTTGCTTTCGAAGATCGTCGAGGCGTAGCTTTGGTGTCCATCCGTTCTTCTTGTCCAAGCAATCGTAAAGTTTCGATGGACGATGGGTACTCTTCTATTAGCTATGCTTATGCCCTGATACATTTCGCTGTTGATCCTCTTCATCATTATCATTCGGAGTATTTTGCTGCCGAACGACCTTGGGTTTCATTATCCGCTTCAGATAAGGTCCATGGTTCCGTGCCACACCGTAATGCAGGACTGGGATGACCAATTTCTTATAAAGGGTTACCTCTGTTTTTCTTTCAAATGTTTTGTTTCTCAATTGCCTTCTTAACCCAAAGAAGCGACGGTAGGCAAGAGTTATTTTCCGTTTGATTTCCGCTGATGTTGTTTTCCGAGTCTATAGCGGATCCTAGGTAGAGGAAATCCTGTACTAACTCAAAGTTATGTCTGTCTTCCAACTGATCTCTGGCTGTCTTGAAAAGTTCGTCATCAAGACCCTGTACACCTACAGCCTTAATTGATTTAAGTTTACATATGACAACCTTCGTTTCTTCTAGGTCCGGAGGACTGCATTCTTGAACATCGTCCAAGTTGAATTTGGCCATCTGCCTGACAGCGGAATTTGTGTCTTCTACGCCGTTAAGCAGTCTGCAGAAGTGATCTTTCCAGATCCTCAGTACCGAACTATGTTTCCCTGCTGGTCTTAAAAGGTTTAAGTTCGGGCTTTGCCACCCTGGCAAGATCTTTTTACCTTCTGGTAGAACTTACTAACCTCGTTCCTGTTATTGCATCTATCAATTTCCTCGAACGAGCGCTTCTCATGCTGCTTCTTTTTCTTTTTGATGGTGTTCTTCTCTTCTTTTCTCCTTCTTCTTTTGAGAATTTGGTGTTCTTCCCTTCCTTTTTCCTTGTAGATCTCGTTATACTGATCGTAAGCAGCCCTCGTTCGTTTTTGCATTAGCATTTGTTGTGCTTTTTGTTTGGCTGCATTTGACTGCCTGCATTCTTCATCGAACCGTGGGTTTCGTTTTGGGGGCCGAGTGAAACCCAGAACCTCACAAACAGCGGTTCTGATGGCTTCTTGGCATTTTTGCCACTGGTCTTCAATGCTTTTCGGCGTTATATCTCTTCACAGATATATTCTCATTCGTAGCTTGGCTACAATAAGGTAGAGGTCCGAGTCAAAGTTTGCCCCTTGGAAAGGTCGAACATCTATTACACTGGAAGAGTGCCTGGCGTCGATCAACATGCTCGGTTGACGGTAGACTGATCTGGGGATCGCAATGTACCTTTATGAATTTTGAGTTGCGGGAAGCTCGTACTACTGGCAACAAAATTTAGCCCCGCTGCAAAATCGATAAGTCCGAGTCCGTTCTCGGACTTTTTGTCATGCAGACTTACCGATTGTATTTCCAAAGATGTCCTCCTTCCTAGTTTTGAATTAAAATCGCCGAGAACGATTCTGTGGGGTGTGGGTTGGGTACTTATAAGGCTAATGTTGGCGATTTTAGCCCTGATTCGGATGGTCGTTATACTTATCGTTATTGCTGAGTCTAGTATAGTTTTTTTACTTCTTTATGCCCGGTCCATTCCATCGCACTTCTGGGATGGCAGTTATGTCGGTATTGTAGGGGCGTCTGCTAATTTAACGTTGAAAACATAATTCCTATCCGAGGCTATTGGTTGTCCGTCTCATATCATTAGATTTCTTCTTCTTCTTCTTTTTCATTTCCGGCGTTACGAGTAGTGATCTTGAAGCGATCACAACTCTCCCACTTTTCCGCTTCACACTAGTGATCCGCCTGTGGGGTACGCCGCGTTGACCTCAGAAAGCGTCGGCAAGCCTCCCGGTTTTGGATTGTTCCATGTCTGAGGCCAACCAAATGCTGCTGTTTTTGCATTTGCTTGTACCAGGTGTGTTTTGGCCTGCCTTTTCTTTTTCGTCGCGAATTTGTTGAAACGTTGTACGACATTGCCTTTTGGACGGGGTTCTGCGGATCTCTCCTTTGAACATGACAATACCAACTGAGCCGGTCGTGCTGAATTTTGTCCAAGATGGTACTTTTGACATGAAGGCTTCCACGGATCTTAGTACTTCTAATTCGATCAAGCTTTGTTACTCCTGCTGTCATCCGAAGCATCTTCATTTCGGCTGCCGTCAATTTGCTCTCATACTTTTTGTACATTGTCCAACATTGTGAACCGTATGTCAGAGCTGGACGGACAACTGCTGTGTAGAGTCTTCCCTTCAACTCAGGGGGCATTTTTCGATCACAGAAGACAGCGGAGTTTTCTCGCCACTTCATCCACCCTACGCTTACTCGATGATTGATGTCGTCATCACAAGTTGCTTCACTATTGATCATAGATCCCAGATATTTAAATTTTTCACACTTGGGAAGCACATTTCCATTCAAATAAATGTCTGGAATAGGCTTGTCTGGATCTGAAAAGGGCAGCACAGGTATTCAGTCTCTTAGCGCTAATACGGTACCCATTTCCTTCCAGAACATCAATCCAAACGTCAAGTGTTCGTTGCAGGGATGTAAGATCATCGCTTATGATGGCTCCATCGTCATCAAAGAATAATTGTTGTACTTTATTGTCCGTTACTTTTCCTTCGAGCAAATAATCCAGAACAGCAATAAAGAGCAGTGGACTCAAGACACTTCCCTGATGTACACCTACTGTTATTTGGAATTCTTCGGTGACTCCAGCTGGGCATCTCACTTTTGTAACTGCTCCCTCGTACATGTCCATAATTATTCGCACATAGGCTTCAGGAACTCCTCGGTGTCTGAGGGCCACCCATATCAGATCTCGTGGTTGTCGATCGAATGCTTTTTCGAAGTCAACCAACACAATTTGCAAATCCTCTAAGGCATCTCAGTGTTTTTCCATAATGATCCTTATGCTTTGGATTGCGTCTGTAGTTGACTTACCCGCGACAAACCCGCATTGGTCATCAAACAGCCTTATTATTTTATTTTCCGCAGTCGGCTATCCAAAACCCGCTCAACGATCTTCATAGTGTGGGACATCAACTTGATCGAACGATAGTTGTCACAGCTTCTGGTATCTCCCTTTCCTTTGTACATTGGAAGAAGAAAACTTTCCCTCCATTGATTAGGCAAACTGTCACCTCATATCATTAGATTTGATTTGCTTTAGTCCTTTTTTTTTATCGATAAGTTTGGCATTATGTTTCTTATCGATATAAAGACTAGCTTACAGTCCAAATTCAAATTCCCCTTTATAAGAAAGTTGATATTAAAATATATATGAATAGGTACGATACTCTGCTAGGAACTATAAGTACAAGTTTTGCAATGCATGCATTACATATTACATTACGATAACAGAGAATACGAAAAAAGTGTGTATTGCAATTCTGTCTGTCTGTCTGTCTATATGTTTGTCCGTATATATCTTCAGCCTGAACTGCTATAAAGATTTTCTTCAAAATTTGCAGTTAGGGTTTGTGGGGCAGCCTACAGAGGGGTTTTTGGAAATGGGCATCTAGGTCTTGAAACATTACCTGCCATACAACTGAAATTATGTTTTTATTTTTTTTGCTTTAAAGCTTTGAGATATTAAATTTAAACACAATCTGAATACAAAGAACTATAATCAACAACCAAGTGGAGCTCTGTTAAAAAAAAATTATGTTTTATCCATATATCCTGAGTCCTGAGTCCTGACGTTGAAATTAAAATTCCATGTCAATGCACGCGCTTATGTCTATGCAAATACAAATTCAATTAAATCAGAATCACACATTCTCTGTAAACACATACTTCGCTGGTGAAAATCCGAGAACAGCCTTTTTCTGCCCATCGATTTTATACGAGTATTAAGAGGGACACCTTCCTACATTGAATGTAATTTAATTAAAAGTTAGTTCATAAAGAATTTTTTGTTTCTCTGGTTTCACTTCCGAATTTCGTGAACTTGAATATCCCAATCACAATAAAAATAACTAACACACACACTCTCAGCTTCACAATCAGATGCATAATAAAAGACATAGCATGCAGTTTAACTCATACCTTACTCCCCCATCAACATTGCACAAAGTTTAATTTTTATTTGCCTTTTCTCTGAAAGTATGAATTAATCGTGGCCACCACAATAAACCGGTCACATCAGGCATTATCCATTCTGAAAATGCATAAATACGCTCAAAATAGCCAAAGTATTGTTATTCAGTTTTTAAATTATCGATGACTATCGTTTTGTGTACAAAATGTAATGCCAAAGTCAGTGCAACCCCAACTACAACTCATGCCAAATCACATTTATTTACATTTTCCTTTCATTAGCAAATACAAACGGATTGCGCTCTCCTTTATATGGTGATTGTAAAAAGCCATCAAGTATATTTTAAGTCTCACATTGATTCATAAATAGAAAAAAATCATTGTAAAAGTCCTTACTGTGTTGCTTTTTCTTTAAACTGATAAATGATACCATCTCTATAACTATCGCAGGACATCTGCAGTCAGATATATCCCAGCAGCCGTAAAAAAAGTTAAAAATATTTGTATAGCTAGCATACCTATACAAATCCAAAAATAAACAAGTTCACAGAATTCAATGTTGTTCATCATGCGGACGTGTTGTGCTCTAATTATAAATCATCTGTTATTCATCTCATATTATCGAGAAAAGCCAAACAATTGATCATCAGGAATTAATTCGATGTCAGGCTGCATATTCTATAGAAAAACTCAAACACCAAAAGTGACTACGTACCGGTACCAGCCCCATACCTGACACGGACTTTTACTGTTTTGATTTAGTCCGTTCTCTGCTGAATGACGGGGTAGCATTTTAACTTCTTCCTACTTTCCCCAAAACTTTTAAATGCCAGTAGTCGCCACTTTAACCAACTTAACTCCGTCCGTTACCATTGTTGACACCCAACACCCCATGGAGTGGTAAAAGGCTTATTATGTCAATGTTCTTAAATTGATACAAATACATGTAATGAATGCGTTAAAAAAATCAAGCAAACTTAATTGTAATTCCGACGACAGTAACAATACGAATAGGTAGGAGAAAACATCTACACACTTTCCCGTGGGATTATTGTTGTTTTTGGAGGAATCGGAATTGTTTATTTGTTGATTCGCAAAACTATTTTTAAAAACCTCTTGGGCTTCTGAACAAACAGCTCGTGCACTTCCAACTAACACTAGCTCCACCACTTTTCTTCCCATTGCTTATTTAAATTCAAAACGCTATAGCCGCTGTACACTTGATATTTTGCATTAACAAAAACTTTGTGGGGTGCTCGCTATATTTAAATCATCAATTGTAAGCCACCTTATCCGTACCGTTACCATTGTTGAAACCCAACACCCATACACAAACATATAAATGCGTTTCAAAAAATGAAGAAAACATCAAAGTCGTTTTGACTACAGCGACAATACGAATAGTTATTTCAAAATATCTACGCACTTTTCGTGGGTTTCCTCCCAATTTTTTGTTCAAACACTTTTACTTGAAGAACTTGTTGGTTTCAAGGCTGTTGGCAGAATTCTTCTGTGCTCCCTTGCAGATAGCTCTTGTGATGAATACTACCGATACCGTACCCAAAAACTGAATTGTCTTACAATGTTTTGCTCACACTCACGCACTATTATATATTCCACATCTCGAATACAAATTCAAATTGAAACAACTTGAATTTTTTTTTTTTCAAACACATTTAGACGATACACGAACAAAATCCAGATTTACTGTTCAAAAAAATCTACTGCTCATCTCACAGTCTCCAACTTTCTATTTTATGTTTCCTCTATGTTGTGGCGTCCAAAGGACTTTGTTATTTTTCTTCTTTTCAATTTTCAACAAGTCGTCCTGCCTACATAACTTCAATGTTTAAAAAAAGTCAGTAGTCACTATTCAAAAACAATACCTACTCTTTGGGTTCACCAAGAGAGTCTGTAGTAAGCAAGGACAAACGAAAGGATAAAAATGATTGAAATTGGCTAGCGCATACGATGCATAGACAGATACTGGCCGCAGCTCATAACTAAGCAAACATGAAGTCCTTTTTTTATAGACACCCTGGCCGCAGCCGTGCTGTTGTCCTGAAAGTGTAAGTCACAAATAGATACCTCACCACGGTGTAAGAGTAAATTCAATCCCCTGTTGTTGTGTTTCATTTCGATCTAGTATCTGTTATCTCCTAATGGTTCAAAAGAAGAATGCGTTGTACTGGTGGTGTGCGCAAAGATAGCTGACCAATATTTTTGCAATTCTCAATTTCACAATTTTACAATTCTCTTATCAGAAAGTAAACACAAATAATGTTCTATTCCATATTCGATGAGCGTTGGAGCTGATAAAGTAAAAATGTTATTTAGCTTGGGAAATTTTGGGGTAAAAACCAGTTTAAGCTTAGAAATATAAATGCAATTTGGTGGAGTGCTTCCTATTTGTTTGTAGATAGTGATTTTATGATTTTACTGCTTTTATACCATTTTTATTAATATCCTCCAAAATCTTGGTATAAAATTCTTAAAAATACCCACAACTACAATGAAAGCCAGAAATATACCACCAATCGAGAAACACTAGAAACAGTTTGGCCAACTTAAAAAGCAGAATTGTTAAAAAAACCACCCTATAAATTTAAGGGTTCAAAGTGAAATATTTTCAATGAAAGCTATTGTTTTGCCCGTGGCGTAATGGTTAACATGTCGGCCTGTTGCGTTGGAGGTTCAAAATTAAAATATCAGAGACATCGAAGAAAAAACAAGAGTTTTTCACGGATATCATTTTTCGCGAGGAATCGGCAAGTCCTACGAGCGTAATTAATACACACTGTCATGAAAACGCTTTCTAACGTAGCCGTAGAACGCACACATTCGTTCCTGGCTTTCTTTGTTGACCTTTTTTGGTTTCAAAATATTCTGCAATCAATTAATGTTTTCCAAACAATATTTCGTTATCTTGTTAGAAAAGTCATTTATTAATTTTGGTATTGGTAAATATCCCATTTTCCCATAATCTTTTACTGATTCTTCGTTCACATACCTATAGTTTTTTTGCGGTAGCGAGCTGACGTCTTCGAATTCGATTTGTTAACGCACCCTATCACCTATCAATTTATCATCGAACCGTCATTGTCAATGTTAACTCACGATTTTCGTCACGGTAAGGAACACAAAAGCGCAACGAGTGGGGTTTTAAAATCTGAAAATAAAGTGGTGTTTGTAAAATCGGTTTGTGGAAGGATGCAGTTGTATGTGTTACGCTTGTTATATCTTCTCCGTGGTTTAAACTCACGACCTAGTAGACAGCCTATAATAATTTTGGGTGCAAAAATTTGAGTCTACATATTCGTTGTGTGGTAATCATCACGTCGGTTGTATGACAGGTACCGTCATTTCAAGAACTAGAGACCCAATTCCAAAAATCCCTCTGAAGGCTACTCCACATACCGTAACTGCAGATTTGGAAGAAAATCGGTCCAGCGGTTCAGGCTGTTGATCCATATACGGACAGACAGACAAATAAACAGACACTTTTTTCGTTTCTCTATCGTAATGTCATATCTAATTCTAATCTCTCTTGGGTTATAGACTATAGTACCTTTAATCGCAAGTAAAAAAGTTGTCTAGACCTTATTGGAAAAGCCGATACCTTCATAAGTAGAAACAAACGTACACACAACTTTTCAAGATGACAGCTATATTCTTAGCTTTGAACTCCGTAAATGCAGTTATACGAGTACCTTTATTTAAAGAAAACTGTTTATTACTTCAACGCGTAATGGAGAGGAGTAGAAAAGATAGTTCACCTTTACACGTGCCTTTAGTCATACCACCCATGCTCTATACCATGCCATTGACCCATCACTTGCTTAGCCTCAGTTTAGCTGAGTTTAATAAATACAACCCTCTTGTATTTATTTTAAAAACAAAGCAAGATTCAACACCCCATCCCCAGCATATACACCAAGTGTTATTTTATTGCCTCATTCCACAGTTACCAAGGTGTTATTCTATCAACAGGTGAACAACACAAAGTGTAAATCCAGACAGTCGTACAATTTATTTAAATTTATGTATCAAAGCAAGGTCAAGCCCGAGCTATCAAGTGTGATAGGTATAGTCTATAGGGTTCTTGGTTTTTATTTTTGCATTCGACATTATATTTACTGAGTACCGATTGTAAGTAAGCCAACCCAAAAGGGTATTTTTCTTTATTCTAATTGAATTGCTATTGTTTATCATTTGAAGTTTAATTTGGCTCCGCATTCTTCGTTCTTACTTACTTCGCAGTAGATACGCAATAAGTAGGTACCTATATCAGTGTGCACTAAATTGAATTCCAAAGGATATGCTTAATATCCCTTTAACTTAGCACTCTATAACAGTTAGGTTGTCCGTTCTTTACAACAAAGCAAACATATCGCTCGGAGATACATCGAATTTTGCTTTTTATACCTGCTGTGCGTCTAACGCGATTGTCCCTGTACCCCAGCCTGTCGATACTCTAGGTTTGAAGAAGTGACCATAGACGTATTCAATTCAAATTGAAACTGTGTGCCAAGCGAAACTAAACCGATTAAGAGTTTTTTTTTGGATTTAGTATAAAAATAATTACAGTGGATTTGGTGTCCGGGTTTAATCGGTATAAAAGTACCTACTCCGTTATTTCATTATTATCATCAGCATTGTTAGGATGCATAGTGTCACGTACAACAACTTAGAATCATCACAACAACTGCCAATGGCGCCAGCAATAACTCCTCATATAAGAGTTCAGCACAAGATGTCATCAGTAGAACGTACCAGAAAGCTAAGCATTCTACTAAGACATCATCAGACTTCGTATTCCTTCACTGTGAGTAAAAGATTCCTAGTTATTTTTTCTTTTTCAGTTCATATCAGTCGCGTGACTAGTTTTTTTTCCCTAGTGAATGGTCTATTTAAACTAAAAAGAAATCATAGCAGCTGCTAAATGGTAACCCTTTTCTCTAAAAAATTTATATTTTAAATAGCAAAAATACCCAAGGTCGCACATTTGCGAACTGTATTTTATTTCTAATAATAACGCGTTTTTGTTTGTTTCGTTTAACCAAAACCAATCCCGAAAAATTTTGTCCTTGGACACCCGACACCCGTAGCTCGTAGGACATGCTCACATGAGTGAAATGAAAAATATAAAAAATTATATATGATAAAAGTCGTGCTGTGATTTATTCTTACGAGTGATTGTGGTTCGGAGTTGACATGGTTTTTCAACAAGTTCTAGGTATACATCCAACCATCTGTTGGTTTGTCCGCACTCAGGTCTCTAATTGGATTTAATCCCAGAAGTGCTTAAGCAGTGTTTACCATAGGATTCTTTTGTGCCGCTCTCAAAAATAAATCGTGTATTTTGCTTATTTATCACGCCCACAGACGGTTAATGAGGTCCTGATGCATGCCCAATACTGAAAGATTATTCAACCTTGGGTGTTTTAGACAAAGGAAAATTTATTGAACGTTATCGTTCAGTGAACACAAAATACAAGTCAGAAGCCAGAATGAAAAGGTTGGATGGAATATTAAAGATAAAGAAGCATATATGATAGCAAGTGTTGTTTTCAAGCTATGAAATTTTTTTTCTACTTTTTTTAAACTGTTGAGGATTTTTGAAACTATTTTATTTGAAAAGTGCCCGTTATGCAAATGTGTTGAAGTTCGATGATGAAGTTTAACCTCGGTCGTCGTTTTATTTAGGCATTCATTTTCAGATATTATGGGTGCCTAATACTGGTGTATGTTTATTCTGCGTCTTTAGTTAAATTAATCGAAGCCGATATCATTCTTTTCAAATGTTCATCTTAAACACATTCGTCATGATTTTTTTTTCAGAATTTTTAAAGTGAAACTTCTTATGCGACTTCCAACGCGGATTTCCGATTGCATACTTTACTTTACTTTCAACGTCTCCGGAGAAAGGTATTTCGAATGCACTGTCAAAATTTGGTATAGATCGGTGAAGATTTGCCCAAGTTATGTCTCGGCCGGTTCAAAAAAAGTGATTTCGAGAAAAACGCGTTTAAAGTTTTAAGTACATACTATAAAATCATAGCATATCTGAGGGGCACTGCCGCAGAATGGAAAGTTTGGACATTTAGACATTTTTGCCGGCATCCATCCTCTGGTATGTTATTTTTAAGACCCTAAAGTACCTTTTAAGACAAAAAAAAAAATGGTTTCTGTAAAATTCAAGAACAGCTTCCCCCCATTTTGTTCTGTCAATAAGCTTTCAATTGTCAATTGCAAACTTTTCGGCACTGCTAGAGACAATAAAAATTGAAACAAAAAGAAGTTACTTCTTTGCAATAAGCATAAACCGTTATCTCTATCAAATTTGAATAATATTTGGTCACAGAATTGCTCTATTACATCAGATTGTTGAGATTATAGCCAGAGTAATGTCAAGACATCAATGCTTTGAAAACCTGGGGTTGCAGAGCGATTCTCTGGCTGGTTTTGAATAAAGCACGCTAACAACTTTAAGGAATGTGCTATCTACTTGAAATTTCTTTCCAAGACTCTGCCTAAGTTTTGAAGTAATGCACGACCACGTATTACATTACAACTTTTGAAACCAGGTATCTCAGCAAATTTATGCATAAGAACCGTTTTGGAAGCAGATTTAGATTCAGTGGGTAACAAATCATCGGAAAATTAATGGTTTGTTTTTGAATTAACATTTTTTTCATAATAAAACATAGGCTAGGTGAGGGAATGGAAGGGACCTACAATTTTCTGCCGGTTCCGAACGGCTAATCGAGAAAGCGCTTTTCATGACAATAAGTACTAACGGAGGACTTGCCAATTCCTCGCGAAAGGCGATACCCGTGGAAAAACATTTTTGCCTCTGCTTTGATTCGAACTCGAACTTCTGGATTAACAGGCGGACATGCTATCCATCACACCACGGGTACCACAATCAAAATCAAAAGTGATATTGCTGATAATTTATTCGACCAGGAACAATCGATTCTTGAACCTATCTCTGCCCTAGTGTTTCAAAATTGTAAATTATCTTTAAACCTTCAAAATGTAATGTGAAAGGTAAGGCGTTGTTATCTTTCCTTATAAGCTCATTATTTTCTAACAACTGTGGTTCCCTTAGCGTAATGTTAAGCATGTCTGCCCGTTTGCGTGGGAGTTATGAGTTTCAGAAACATCAAAGAAAATAAGTTTTTCGCTTTCGCGAGGAACTGCCAAGGTACCGCTTTTTTACATCTTACTCATCCTTTCAGAATCGTCCAAAATGTGTAGGTCCTAGAAATGCGTCAGATGAATAGTAACTTTGTTTCGCCAAAAAAAAATTAAATTTAAACTTTGGATTTTTGTCTGACAGAACTCTTTTTTTGAGTTTGTATTTGGTAGCTTAAGCTGCTTTCCTTTAGTCCTAATTCTACTTATTGTAAGCCTTTTCTTCTTGCCACAAAGATCCTTAACATCTTTGGATGTAGAGCAAATCAGGAGCTATCAAATACTTTTTCCGACAAATAAGTTTCATATGTGTAAGATAACAGATTTAATTAGTATATCTTAATTGGGTGTCATATTAAAATAGAACCCAGGCATTTTGTGGCTTAACTTTTGTTTTAGCATACATTATGTATAATTATTAAAAAAAAAAAAAAAAAACACAACTTTGCACTATGTCACTGTGCCCTTACTCAATCAAAATTTGAACGTTTTCGACTGGCATAAAAATCAAATGTCTTAGAATAGAAGACACAAAACATTTCTACATCGAGTGCAGGAAGTAACTTTGATTTAGTTTCTATTGAAAAGCTTCCGCTTATGGTTGATTTTATATGGGTTATGGCTTATGGAATGGCTTATGGTTTAGGATGATGCTGGTGCGGGCTCCACGGTTGTGGTTTGCTCACAACTTTGTCTCTTTTCCTTTTCTCTTAGTTTCCTTACATCCTCCCTTACCTGCCGCTCTCTTTCTCTTTCTACTCTCTATCTCCATCAAAAGGAAAAACTCTCGGTGTTGCTTTGCTAGTTGCTAAGCTATTGCTAAGCTACGCAATGCTTATGCTATCATCATGAAAGCTCTTCAACTTCTGTCACTCATTGTCATTAGTCGTCAGTGAAGAGTAAAAGGTCGAGATCGTGCGCAATGGACAAGATACAGTTAATTTTGAGTAAGGCTTTGATGAGTGTGTAACATTTATAACCAAAGTGTACAAACAAAAATTGAGTCCTGTCTCCGGTATGTATACAGGTTCCTAAGGAACTTAATTTATTCATGGAACCTATAAAGGGCAATCGTAGAATAAACAACAGAATATGAATTATTCAACGAAAAATGTCATTCAATGGTACACTTCAATCTCAAAGCTTTCCTTTCGATGTTCAACTTTTTCGCCCCAGAGGAAACACCATCTCTTTGTAAGGTTTTCTTGAGCTAAAATGATTTATGATATGCAAGATTCATATATGAATTTAATATGGAAGAAATAAAACTTGTAATTTCACGACATTTCAATATGTACCTGACTTCAGAAATTGAACATTGGTATTGGAAACACGCTGGGGGTTGCGCAGAAACTTAATTTTATCTATTGCATTACACAAAAGTCACTGAATGGACTGGAGTTGGAGTGTTGTTTTTTGTGTGTAGTGAAGAGCAGGTGCAGGACTATGCCTGCTCTCTAAATGATTCCCTTTTGTCCTATAAAGTTATTCGTTTTGGATTACAACTCTTATAGATGGCGCAAGTAGTAGGGGTCTAGATCATTTTTGCAGCCAACTGACAATCTCGTGCACTGGCGCCATGGTTTTTCAATATGGCAATATTATCGCTATCGTTAAGCAAGTACATATATGGATTTCAAAATAAAGTTCAATCGTTGTACTTTGTAAAAATTACTTTTTATTAAATTGTTTCATTGTAGCATGTCTCTGCAAGCGCACCACTCAACCATTGATGTACAAAGTTTCAAAAACGAGGTCACAACTCTAAGTTGTCTCATTATGAAACTTATTCAGAACTTAAGTTTACACTGATCTGTAAAAGACATTCCTGGCGCTTGCACACAAAGAAAAAACGAGATTTTGTGAAAGATTTGCTATACTGAAATTAGTACAGATCATTCATATGTTTTACATTTAATTTAAGGAAAAACTTAAAACGAAACCTTTATTTGTTTCCTAGAAGTTTCAATAAAATATTCTAAGGAACTTGCATCTTTCATGAAATAAAAAGTATGTCGTTGAATCAGGTAGCGAGTTAAAGGGTAGGGATGTTTTTATGTCACACCATAGTTTTGATCAGCTTATTTTCAATCCAAAAAATGCGAATGTTTTTCCAGAGCTTCACATGTAAAGAGGTATGAGAGAAAAGAACACTGCACCATGCAGCTGGTGACTGGAACACAACATCAATTAGAACTTGATGTATGCCAATTTCCAATATAAATCAAAAGAAAAATGATTTTGTAAATGTTTCATAAATTGGTTCTGATTCAAGGGTGACTCCGATTAATCCAATAAAAATTCCTAGCCCAAAAAATCTGTCCAGTGACATCACATAAATGACTTTATTAGATACCAACAGTTTGTCTCAGCAACAGCATATGAAACAAATAATAAAATCAATACATTAATTCTGTAGGGCCTTTTCATCTTATAGAAAAAAAAAACCACTAGATGTTAAAAAAAAACTTTCAAACTATGAGATCACGTCGGTCGCTTGAATTGCATCCACCCATTTATGTCACTGACCCTAGACAGCGCCTTTACACATCTTTGAAATAGCATCATTTTGCTTAAGATAATTAGATAGATATACCGTTATACCCCCATAGACCGATCGCTTTAATAGTTATATAATTTAAAATGTAACTTCTATGTCCTCCCTAATCTATCTTCTTCTCACTCGCAAACTCCCAAAAAAGGACATCCCAGTTCCCAGCCTCCATTAATTAAGAGAGTCTCATTCTGACTATACATTCTTCCCGTTGCGCTGTTCTAAAAGAGCGAGTATGCGTATTTGAATGGAAAAAACCCCCATCGTCCTCGCTAGTTAGTATAAGAAAACATCCCCAAAAATTCTCGAAACTAGTGGCTCTTTTTACCTATCGACAGTCAACCTAACAACCAGTCGCATACAGACTTTTGCTTGTTTACATCGCCGCGGCTCCCCTTTAATTCACTCACGTGTATACCCAAATCTATATTACACCAAAACACAACTAAAAAAGAAAAAAGAAGTGTCATTTCGACTTAGATTTCAATTAATATGTCAAATGATTGAAAACAACGGAAGGACTGCTTAAACAAAATTTAGAGATTTCAATAGCAAACGTGTGTGTCTGGTTTGTGTTTTTTTTTCCCTTCCGCGAAGGAAGGAATATGTTTGTGCGTGTACATGTGTATATGTGAGTGTGGCTGAAATCCTTAACTAAATTAGAGTGTGTTTAAAAGCAACGAAATAAAACATAGCTCGACCTCGATGCTGTGCTCCTCAAAATAAAAGTCAAATGCCCGAGAACGAAGTACTATATTCCCCGCCCAATGACTCGTGTGGCCTGCTTGTTTTTAGTGACGAGATTCCTGTGCGGATTTCTGAAAATAAGGAAATATGGCAAAGGACTCTCCTCGAATTGAAGGGATGGCAAATAGGACAGACTGAAGGGAGGAAAAAATTAGATCATTGCAAACGAATACCTACACCAACTCTTTTCTAAAAGAAGCTTTTTGCATTATTCAACAAAAATTACAAATTTATAAAAAAAAGAAAGACAAAAAAAATATAAAAAATAATCACCAACCCTAACATCTAAGACCTACGGGGTATATTGAACTCGAACTCAATTTTATTGTCTATTGCTGTTTTAAACAATTAAATTGCCCTTATTCCCATCCTCTTCTGCTAATAAAGTGTACTTTTCACGTATTAATATGCTTTGCATATATAGACTCATTTTCTTTTAGTTCTATTTTTTTTTTTTAATTTTTTTCCCTTTTTTGAAAGAAGGAAGGAAGAAAAAATAATAGGTTAAAGTCCTGCGTTGTCAGGTATTAAGTTTGTGTATTACAAAACCCTAGACAACATTATCAACACTTGACCGCCAGCAATGAGGTAAAGTAACCTACACTCAAAGTATTTGTTGCGGTTCAGGTATCGGTCGTCGTCGTCCAGGTGGTGGGCGTCAAAGCTATAAAGTGTATTCTAATTACAGGCAGCTCAATCATTAATAGTAATCAGTAATTCAGTGCAGTGAACTTGTATTAAACAAAAACTTATGAAAAGTCCTCCTCAAAAGCTAAAACCAAAACGAAAAAAAGCCGAGAGAAAAAAAGGAACCTTGTGTGTGTATGAAAAAATTCTGTATTCGGCTAGAGGTACCGTACCACAACCACCAGGAAGAAATTGATGAAAAGAAAACAAGCAACAATAACATAAAACCAAAAATATTCAGGTTTTTATATTATCCTTGCTTTACCCCACTGTCAGTTTTTTTTTTTTTTTCATTCTTTTTCTAATACACAAATTGAATATTTTTTTAAATTCAAATTTTTCCCTATGCTTGTTTCGGCAATGCATAAAACATAATCCTTGTTTCATTTCGGGGACGATGGCAAAAAATATATGTACAAATGTACACATTTTCTGTGTCAAAAAAATCTTTTTTCTGCTCTTGTTAAATGGACGCAAAACTCATTCATTAGCAGGTTCCTTTTTCGATATGGTTTCCAACCCTACTTTCTTACTACAAATTTTGAAAACTCTGTTGAACAAAATCGTCGTGTAAATGGAATGCGTAGAAATGACTTGAGATGAGGATATCCTTTTCCTTTCCCTTTTCTGTCTCTCTTTTCTTGTGTCGTCATTTTATTTTTTGCTTGAAGGAAAGTCGACACATATAGAGCGGCGAGTGAAAATATTTCCGTTTGTTGCTGTGTTTGCCTTAGTAAAAAATGAGTGCCTCCTGTTTTTTCGGTCCATCTTCACTACTCTCAATTTAGGTTAGCTAAAATATAAAACAAAATCAAGGAAAGAATGTTTTCCTGGAGGTTTGCTCCTTTGAATGCGCTTACGGCTGATTCCTGCTCTTTTTTTCTTTCTATAGAATTCTATAGAATTTATAATAGTGTTCCCTACTTTATGAAGTTTCTGCTGGTGCATTTTTATGGTGTCTTTTTCCTACAGCAACCTAGTTTTTTTGTCTGAAATGTTGTTCTTTTAGATGCATTCTAATCTAAGATATCTCAAGGGAATGACTATGGTAGGACGTAGGATTACGGAATGTACACAACAACTAAAGCAAAAAGGATGAAATTCTTTTGGAACTAAGGAAATGAAAAGAACGAACCTAAATTTTTTCACATTTTCAATCAGAATTGTCTGAATGCAGCAATGCACTAGCCATTAAAGACTGTGTACATTCGTATGGTTTATATTCATTGGCTCTGATCTGAAATTTATAATTTTGAGTACTTTGAAGAAATATAGACGGAACTTCAATTACCTGAAATACACTTTTACTTGAAATAGTTTTGTGTTTCAATGCAAATGAGAGACGTAAAGTAAGTTTTTGACATGACTTCTTTTTGTCATTTTCTCCAGTTTATATTTCGGTTTTTACGCTCTTCGTTTTTTCGATCTTTTTCGGCGGTTTCATCTATTTTTTCTTCTTCTTTCTTCTTCCACTTTTCTCTTTCTCCGACTCGACTCCTATACTATACTTAGTAACTCATCTACTTACAACTTTCTAAGGTGGAGATTAGGTTAGATCTAATCTTACCTGGGCCTCAACCTTTGCCAATGATTTCAAGCTAGTTCTCTCCAGGGCATGAATTTCGTGACTTTTAAGACGTTCTTCTTTTGTCAGCTATATTGTCAAAAGATTGTTTCATGTGACTTCGCTCTCCGCGATTGAAGGATGGTTATTTTACTATCGTCTTATAATTTTTGTTACTAATTCAGGTTTTTAATTAAGTTCATTTGGTACTTAGATTTAAGACGATAGTGTAAGAAAAGTTTTACTGAATTCATGACAAGTTTGCACTTGAAGCTTGTTGAGATCTTTTTGCACTTGATTGTGCCACCAAAGATGAGTCCTTTCCCTTCCCTGTAATGTGCTTTCAAACTCAGTCGAGCCAGATCGTTGGTTTCTATTCGCTCTACATATCCCAGCCATTGTTGTCTTGCGATGAGTCCTCATACAGCTATGATCGTGTTACTGTACAGCTCATACAGTTTTGAATCTTTTCAACAAACAGGTATTATCTTCACTTACGGGGCCAAAGAAAATTTTTCTTTCGAAACAACCAAGATCTGGAAAAAAAACGAATTTCTACTTCACTTACAAGATCTTTTTCATCCGCTTTAGATAAGGTAAGGTCCATGCTTCCGCGTCGTAAAGCCGGACTGGGATGATCAAGGTCTTAGAATTGGTTACCTTGTTTTTTCTAGAGAGTGTTATATTTCTCAGTTACCTTCTTAACCCAACTTACGCGTCGAGCGAAATATATGTATTTGCTATTAGATTATGGTACCCGTGGCGTGATGGTTTGAGGTTTGTCAGAGGTTTGAGGTTCGAACCCCAGCAGAGGCAAAAATGTTTTTCCAAGGGTATCGTCTTTCGCGAGGAATTGGCAAGTCCTCCATTAGAAAGTTCATTGCCATGAAAAGCGCTTTCTCAATTAGCCGTTCGGAATCGGCAGAAAATTGTAGCTCCCCTCCATTCCCTCACAAGGCATGGTTGTGAGAAATGCGCTAGGCCCAGGTGCTCCTCGCTCCGTTGCGCCACCCTATTAAAACAGTGTTTCCCGCACGACAGAGTCCAGATTGGAGAGTTCAAATTTAACAAAAAAAAACAACTGTATTTTAATTTTTTCCTATTTTCCCTGAGACAATTCAATCAAAATACTCTTCAAAGTGCTTAAGTGCTTATCAATACACACTTTAGGCATCTGCTTCATTGAAAGCTCTTAATGGTTTTATTGGTTGGAGAATAAGCAGAAGCGTGGCTGACAGCCACAAAGCTGTTATTATTAACTGTTATTTTGTGGATTTTTATTTGCATTCCGAAGAACACATGTTGAGCTTTCAAAGTAAACCATATATTGTGCTTGTAATGAGCTATTTAACTTAAGAAGTTATTCATTACGAAATGCGCAAGGTTTTTTGGGTTGTTCCAAACTCATGTAAACTTCGCATGAAAATTAGATAGGTTAAAACTTGCCAATACCATTCACATTCGTTTCAAACATCATAGAAAATATTGTGTTTGATGTATGCAAAAATACTTAAATGCTTACCCACACCAACACAATGTTTCAACAATAACTACCTCACTATAAGGAGGCACTCTACGGAACAGCTTGCACCTTGCACACTTGTTCAAACAATAATTACGCTTTTTAAAGTTTTTCCAACTCCTGCTGATTTCTACACTGAACCTACTTGCATAATCGTGATGGCAAAAGGCGAAAACAGCACAAGATTATGAATGACCATGACAACCGTACGAGTACCTCATGCCTTTCTTACCTACATTGCATCGCCATCGCATGGTGCGAATGCCTATTCACTTCTTTCAAGTTTTTTTTTGTTTTGCTAAAGGATTATTGTAGCATTTTTCCATAATTTTCACTTCTTGTTTGTTACACAAAAAATGTGTAGGTCAGTAGGTATGTTGGTAGGATAATCGCTTGAGTTAGAAATTGATATGTGTAACTGCTGAGGGGTGACCAGAAGAAAAATTATAAACCGAGAACTTCAAAAGCATTGTTATGGAAAAAAAGGATTTTCGCTAAACTCCAGTCCACTGTGATTGAGAAGTAGGTATTTTCTAGCCCCAAGAAGAATTTCTGTGGTCCGTCAATTCCTCGTAAAGAATATAAAGCGCCGTTTTTTCTTTCTTGTGATTGACAATTTGAAAATTGGCGGTATATTCGTGGTCATGGATACATTGCCCGTTTCTCGGATTTTGAATTTGTTTATCTCTTAAAACCACCCTAATAATAATAATTCATTATCAAGGTTAGAATTGTACCAACTTCTGTTGAAGGATTATATTTCCTTGTTGGGCACGTCGCCGTCGGCGTCCGTCGGTTGCTTTTATCAAGAAAAACGACAAGACAAATTGAGCACCATCTGGATACTTTCGTTTAAAATTATTTACATCATCTTTTGGTGAGTAAATAACATTGGCGCTCCAGCAATTGGTGGGCTATAAACTACTTCTTGATTCGAGAATGATCCACCTGCATGTAATTTGAGGAATTAATCTGAAAAAAAAAACTTTACTGGCTTTTATGTAGACAGTTTAGGGAAGAAATTGTAAAGTTACCCCCAGTATCAACGCGAAGATTTATTATTTCTTGATGGCAACCCCTCCTTCTGCCTAGATGCAGAACTTGAGAACGAACTTAAATTTAATTGAGTAACAGACAGTTTAGTCCGGGGGACTTAATTGTTGTAAAGAAACAGCTCAAGTTGAACTTGAATTTACCTGCACCTAGCAAGATCTGGCTACTTATTACTTGTGCGATTTTTGTTTTGTTTTTAGTTTCGGTTCTCCTTGGAAAGAGTGAAGCCGTTCATAAAAGGAATTTAGAAAGAGTGTTTCAAGGACCGCCTTGGCCTTGGGTAGGCGCGTGACTAAAGCAAAATGTTACTTTTATATCTACTACATTTATGACAGCAAACTTGATCCTACTAAGAGCATCTTACTGCAATTGTGCTACGAACCGAACTGTCGGCTAGGGCTAGTAATTGAAATGGAAATGGAAACGAAAATGTATCTCTAATAATAACAATCCATTTACTTCTTTCTTTAGATAGCCTGCGCTCGCGTTAATTTGTTTTTTTTTTTTTGAAAATCGATTAAATTGGATGAAGCTTGACGAAGGTATGAGAGAGTGATATGGGAAGGTGTTCACGTAAGCTATAATTGAGCTGGTAATTAACTTTAACAGAGAGTAGGTATATTCGGTACGTTGTGAGACTATGTGCATGTAAGTGTCGAATGTGAGGCCACGTAGGGAAAGGCAGAATATGGAGAAAAAATTGTTTTAGTTTGAAGTAATATTGGCAGTTTGCAACAATAATTTGAGCAGGATAGCACGAAACCTTAATTCGAATTCGATCTCTGTTCTGAAATCAAAAGAGAGAACTTGAATGAACCATTAAACCTTCTTTGACACAATTGGAACAGAAGTTCAACAGGGTGGACATAAATACGATTCGTATAACACTTGGCTCAGCCAGTCATTCTAAGTGAAACAATGGATAGTTTTTGTGCCCAGCCAAACATACTTATGTTTATTCAAAATATTGAAGCGTACTTTCGTACGTAAATTCAGAGTTAAGCTATTAATTTTTCGTCTTCCTTCATTTCAATTCGCTGCTACATATTCTCTGTCATTCTTAACTATACTTAGCAACTTATTTATTTCCAGGAACTGATTTAAACAAACTGCGACGCACAATTTCATTTTATTTTAAACTTAAATAATAATTTTTATATAAATACCTATACACCAACTAAAAAACTAACAACAAAAACTAAATTAAAACAAACTAACAAACAAAGAGCTCCACTTTAACTTGACTATTTTAGCAATTTTGCTAGTTTTTCTATTTTCTTTTTCAAATTAAACAATAAGAGTGTTTTTCAACAACAGTATAACTTAAAATAACTGAACTGATTAATAATAACAACAACAAAAGTTTAGGGAATTTAATAAAAAAAACTTTATAGAGTTTTGTGTGCTTTTTTTTATATACAAAAAGAGAAACGAATTTATTAAAAAAAGAAAAAAACAGTCAATAAACAGTTTTAATGGGCTCATTGGAATATTATCAAAGCCAAGAGCAGTTACAGCAACAGCAGCAACAACCGCCGCTGCAGATCTCCAGAGAGCAGCAACAACAACACTACCAAATGAATTCATCATCACCCAAACCCCATTACAAAAAACTCATTATGGGTAGACAACATTCACAACCACTTCCCACTGAGAACAATACAAACGACTTGAATACAAATCCAATGCAAAACGCGCCAATGCAAATTCATTCTAATCCTTGCAGTCCCATAGTGTCGGTTCGAATACAGCAACATCATCAGCAGCAGCAACAACAACAGCAGCAACAGCAGCAACAGCAGCAACAACAACAGCAGCAACAGCAGCAACAGCAACAACAGCAGCAGCAACAACAACAACAACAACAACAGCAGCAGCATCAAGAACAGCAGCAACTTCAACTGCAACAGCAAATGCAAGGCCAACTAAAGAAAAATGCGCTTGGAGGAAGCGCTAACGTAGTTATGGCTAATTCCATTACACAACAACAGCTCAATATACAGCAACAGCTACAGCATCAACATCAAGCTCATATAAACTTGCATCAGCATCATCAATCGAACATCAGCCTTAATACGACAACGACTGATGGTGGATTAGGAATGACATCGATGACAAGCGATCAACAGCTTAGTCAAATGT
The DNA here is from genome assembly GCA_914767635.1 of Melanostoma mellinum. Lineage (NCBI taxonomy): Eukaryota > Metazoa > Arthropoda > Insecta > Diptera > Syrphidae > Melanostoma > Melanostoma mellinum. The sequence continues at coordinate 19,580,975 of OU612061.1, forward strand.
ATAACAGCCAACAGCATTCTGATTACATCATATCGGATTATATGGAAAAGATTTCAACAAGGATAAGTCTCCTGGAGACCGAGTTAAAATTCGCCTGGAGAGCTCTTGACTTACTCTCAAGTGAATACGGTAAGATGTATGTAAGACTTGACAAACTTGAGGAGATAACAATGGAACAACAAGTTGTAGTATCCAATTTGATGCAGTTGCATGGACGTGCACGTTTGAGAGGACCTGAAACTCTCTTTGGAGGACCACCATCGAACGAAGACTACGAATCAGATGTTGCTGCCGAGCATGAAATGCATGATCCTTCATCAACAAATGATTTCAATGATCTTCTGGAAGAATTGAAAAATGAAGCTTTAGAGCCCTTTATGTCTGCTGCAGTTTTAAATAAAGTCAAATCATCGGCATCTGGATTGGCTGCTTTTAATAAGATACCTATACAACAAAGGTACTCTCAACATGTGGATCAGCGATCGGGCTCACCCCAATTGTCAAAAAACGCACGATCATTGGATGAGCTTGGTACTAGAAGCAGTCGGATAAGCAAAAGCTTCCAAGACATTCAAGATCGCTTAAGACAAAAGCTTTATTCAGACTCGGACATCGAGCACTATGACACCCACCAAGAGCAAGAGCTCGATAAGCTGAAAGTTCAAATGATGCGCGAGCGTGATTTTAGAACATCAGGTGGCAGTGCAAGTGCGGATTGCCAATATAACATGAGCGACAGCATGGAACTTCTGCAATTGGATGAGTTGAGTGGATTCGAAGGTGAGGAAATAGACGAAGAGGAGCCGACTCGCTATGACCAAGTAAGACAAGAGTATAATTTTTTTCGGAACTCAGCCGAGCTTAGTCGTAAGAAATATAGTAGACGAATAGGCGGAAAGTTTGGAGAAGGCGATGTCACCGAATCGAATGAGTTTTTTCGCCGACCGGCCTCTAAAGTCGGGGAGGGAGGATTAATGGCTGTGCCAATCGATGACTCTGGAGGAGGAGGAAATGAAGAAATGAGTGAAGAGTTCTACAAAACACTTAATCAAGCCTACCGCGATGACTACTTAGGGACACTATCTTCATCAAACATTTCAAGTGATATAAACTCAATTCATGGCGGTCTTCACTCACGCCCAATTTCTTCTCTTGGGATGATCTATGAAGACAATGAAGATTTGGTTCAAGATAACATGAACACATCATCAACACCAATTTCAACCATCACCAGCCGGTCGTCGTCGATAATATCTACAACTCAAGCTTGTAGTATCTCACCTACTCTATCTACACTCACCACAACTGATACCAAAAAGCCACTGAGAAACAAGAAGCAACTGCATTCCGAAATGGATATGTTAAACAGTTTCAAATCAGCTCTTGCAGCCGCCCGAACTGAAGCTCAATCGGTTACCATAATCACAACAATAACAACAGCAGCTACAATAACAAGCACCGCTACCAGACGTTCCTTTTCACCCGAGTACTTATCAAATTTGAGTGCTTTTAAAGATTTCCAATGTAACGAGGTCTTTGGTGGTGAGCAGACCACGTCATCAGCTTTAAATGTGAGTACCTTGAGTTCACTACAACAGACAGAACTGATCGACACGATCATTGAAGGTATTAACAAAATCGAAGACTTGAGTTCACTCACACCAGCTCAGTTACTCAAACTGCGCAATCTCATCAAACATGAGAGTGCTTTTTTTGAGAAAATAAAAAAAGTTGATAAGAACCTTATACGCCTTCTGCTCAATCCCATCAAAGTGCCCAAAAGCCATAGCAAGAATACCAATGCCAACAAGTTTAACACTATCATGGAGAAACTCGAACGAAACATAGGAACGCTGAAAAAGCTTCTCGGGCCTAGTGAGAGTGTAAAAGAAACTGAAACCGAAACTCCATTGAAACAAATACGGCCACAAAACGACGTGAGTGTAATTTTGCGAGGAGACGATGACGATGAAGAAGGTGACTATAGTTACACTGCTCATCTAATACGTCACAACTCAAACTTGAACGAGCAGCTTAAACTACTTGAAACAAAAGAGACTGAAATGCATCGAAGACAGAGAAGTACAAGTGATTCAGACAGATATGGGTACTTCGGTGCCGATAACTACGTGGACATTGATATCGAAAACGAACAGGAAATCTTTTGTCATGGTGACAGTCAGGATCATAGATCCAGTAGCAGCAATATTTACAACAACGACGAATACATAAAGTCTTTAAAGAAATCCTTGGAGCGGCATAACTCTATGCTATTCCTGTTGCATTTACAAAATCCAAGTTATGAGAGAAAAGTTGATGATTTCTCCACACTCTGTGATGAAGATATACTATGTAACACGTCACAAAGTCCACCACCTCCAGCGCCGAACAATGAAGGACACAAATTGGATGATGTTTTCTTTGACATCGAAGAGGAAACACAGAACATTATCCTCGATGAGCATCAAAAAATATCCACCATGAATCCATTCCACTACGACATACTTCAACTACATCGACGGAAAGAGTCTAGTGATCGTGGAAGTACAAAACGGACCAGAGATGTAGATGTGAATGATGGCGAAGATGAGAACGAATACGAGGAGTTCGAGGAAGTAAACAACCAAAGAACAACAGTAAAAACACAACAAGCACAAGAATCAGTTCCTATAACGTATGCAAGTAGTAGTTCGAGCTACCAAAGGCATCATTTGCAGCCTTTAGTAGCTGAACACTCACCAAAGAAAGCTAAGTCCGACTCGGGTTTGAGTTCACTTAGTGGCATCTCAAGCTGGGAACGTTCTCCAATATCTCCAAATGCTCGGCCGGTACCAACCTGTCGGTATAGTGGTTCAGTTGATGAAAACAATCCATTTCACTCCTCTACAACCCTGACAAAGTTCACTCACACGAGGTCAGTGACAATAGCCACTGCCTGCTCACAAATACCGACTATCCTTAGTACAACAACATCGCTCTCCTGTGCCGAGAGGAATGATTTCATGTTCTCCGAGGAGAACCTCAACTACATTAAGGAGCTCTCGAAGAACATGCCCATTTGCTCGGCGTATGAGAATAAATCGATGTTCGATGCACAGCGTGAACGTATCCTCGGCAAAGACAGCGGAACTGTCGATGAGATGTTGGCATGGGATGAGCAGCAGCATGCTAAGACTGCTGGTCTTTCTAGTCTGGCATCAGCATCAGCATCTGCTGTGGGAGGAAATGCGGGAGGATCTTCGCCAACATCTGCATCAATGCAAAACTTCCCAGACCTAATACGCAATCAGTCGGAGCAAAATTTCTACGATCAGCCAGCTCGTGAGACACCGACGCATGATGGGAAGTCCCCAGTTGTAGCAAAGGATTCAATGCAATTCCGTCAACTACGTGACCATATGACAAACAGGCACAGTAGAAGCAATTCTCAAACGTCACAGTCTCCCTACTACGAAGAATCAGATATCGACAATATAGAAAGTGCGGCTCAAAAGCACCGTAATCTTACCGATCGTCTGGTCTACTATCCCTCATCCAACAGCTTAACTGACTACAACAGCTGCAAAAACTTGGACTATATGGGTCAAGGTGAAAATAACGGCAACGGGGCGCGTCCACGCTACAGATACTACTCCTCGCAGCCATCGTCATCTTCGCATCATAGCCGTCATCTGGAACAGCTTGAGATGCTTCATCAGCAACAGCAACAGAAACAAATCAATGACTCCCAGCAACAGCAACGTAGTATGCATCAGCAGCAATACCTGCTCCATCGGAAGGGATATGTTAACCTACCGCCGGAAGACTGTGAAGACCATCATAATCAACAACATCTAGCATCATCGTCCTTCTCATATCATAACCAACAGCAACATATTAATCGGTCCCATCACCATCAACAGCTACAGCAGCATCAGCATCAGCAACATATCGCCAAACAAAAGCAGAAAGGCCACTTACCCAATGAAAAACATGCCAAGTTCCATGTATGGGGCAAGATAAGTCATCTACTGCCTGCCAACTTGAAATTGAAGCGTATGGGCAAGCATAATCGATCCCAATCGCTAGACATGGATATAGAACGAGATACTGATGGGTTTTCATCCTCCTCGGCAGCAGCGGCAGCTTATCAACAGCAGCAGTGTCTCCCTCAAAAGAATCTTTCCCAGAAACACAATGGCATGGATTTGATGAAACGTTTTACAAAAGTTCCTCCAATGGCACGACGTGCAACACATACTGGAAGTGGTCCACAAAAAGCTCCATCCGGCACAAACGGAACAAGAAAAAAGAAACGAACACTCTCTTCGACCGTCAGCAATCTCATGCAAAAAGCAAAAACTTATCGACGATATAGCTTCGGAGCGCGTTCCGGTTCGAGTATGTCAGATCCAGGAGAGGGGGCGCAAAATTTCACATCTTCTGACAATGATGACTCAACGGCCAGCGATACACGAATGTCTTTGCAGCATGATACTGACTACTATGGCACTGATGAGGGTGAACACCCCCATATGGCAATGTTTAAAAAAAGGCAACCTTCTGCTTCTATCGCTTATCCACAGCAGCAGCAAATGAGAAGACGATCTCGAGACGATGATAGTATGAAGCTCGATATTGTAGAGCAGAGAATGCGTTCCACATCGATTGATTCATATCAGATACAACCATCGGCTATGTCTCCACCAACACGTGAAGAAAAAGAAGAAGCGTCATACGCAGTTGTCAATAAATCACATCGAACTCCAACCGAGCATACCTCTTCTATTGAAAAAAGTGAAATGTACCTCAGTTCAATGTTCCCCACTATTGGCGATGCTCGAGGGTATCATCCAGAAAACGAACTCAAAGATGAACACGAAACCGAATACATATCTCCACCAGATATCAGGATTCAGCCAGAATCAGAACAAAAGAACGACCGGCGAACTTCCGGTCCTCAACTGCAGAAAACGCACTCCATGTACGTGGAAGATGACAATGCAGAAGAAAACTTCACATCGATGGGCTTTAGTCAGCCACAAATAATATCACCACCACCTGTAATGACGCAACCCACCACAACACCTGCTTTTAATGGCAGCTCCCTCCCATCGATATCTGTGCCAATATCACGGCCCATAATGAAGTACGGCCAGAGGTCTCAGGCCTCTTTGGATATTCCCACAGGATCAAGAGATGATGAAGACAACCGCAGCCAACACTCCTACCGTACTGTGTCTTCTTCAAGACGGCAAAGTACCGAAGATAGCATTGATACTGACGATGAGTACTTCTGCTATGAGTTACGGCAGTTAGAGGAACTTGAATCTCAAGCGCAACTTGAAGCACAAGCTAATCAGGAGGGTTTGCTTTCTCAAATCGATCAGCTGGGCACTGGACAGCTCGATTCGATATTATCCACAACTCCTCAGCTGCAGCGAACGAACATCTATCAACCAGACCCAGAAGTTAAACAAAATATGACTAATGTTCTTGATGAGCTTAAATGCAACGTCAAAGTCTTGGACGAATATCTCGAAGATGAAACAGAAGGTGGAACTGAAGACGGCCCAGAAGATGAAGAGGAAGACGAGGGTGAAGAGGACAACGACGTCGTTATATCGGATGAGGATATACCATCATCTTCTTTGCCAAATGGTGAAGTTGTACATCAATTTCATCATCATGTTTTACCTCAGATCCCACCTCAGCAATTGCACTTCCACCTTCAGCGAATGCCTTCAGCAGTTGTGTCTAATACTAAGCTGAATATTTATGAAAAGTTTGCCAAAGTAACAGATATCCATAGCGCATGGCAAGATAATGACGAAGCCGAAGACCAACGTATACTTAATGAGCTTAATTTGGTCGAAGCAAATATGTTGCACGACCAACAACAGAAGCAGCAACGTCACTTGAAGAAAGTGAAGAAAGTGAAAAAACGCCAGCGTAATGTTCGAAGCCAAAAGCCCCAAGAGGTTGATGATAGTGCCGATGACATACCATTTTCTTCGTCTTCATCCCCGTACTCGTCATGCAATGAAGAACGGCAGGTGCGTCACGGAGCAGGCGTAAAGACAAAGCGCCGCGCGAACAACAACCCCACCACAGCTTCTACCCCTGCCATTGGTGTTGGTGTCAGTATCAATCACGAATCTTATGCTCAACCAACATCACCAATCGCTATCGAAGAAACACAAGTTTCAGAAGATGACAAGGCTAGTCAATCATCTGGTTTAACATCCGGACCGGATACACCTAGCGATATGAGTGACAATCAGATAGATGCTGCTGATTTAGAAGCTGAACCGAATTATAATGCTTTCAAAGAGAAATCACGTCCGATGAAAAGCTCACCACCGGAAGGATCTTCTGGGATAATGAGTGAATTTGCTTTGGCAAATCAAGCGCTGGAGCCATTGGATTACAAAGTATCGTCTGAACCCCAAGAACACCAACAACACAACGATCAGCAGACTGATCAACAAGAAGTGCATCAAAGTGAATCCCAAATAGCAACAACGCCAACTCAAAATGGTCTTTCAAAGACGCCAACATCTGATGATGAGGAGGCAGATATTGTTGGCCAAGGCAGATCTGTCAATGGGTACACTAAAACAGATGCCATGAAAGCTTTTAGTCAGGATTCAAGTGCAAGTGTCGAGGGTTCAGGTACAAGTAATGGTTGTGCATTGGGAAGTAGTAAATGGAAACTTTTGAAAACACTTAAAGAGAAAAAGCTCGAAGAGCGCAACAATCAGGACAAAATTAAAGAAGAAGAACTAATCAAGGACAAAGACAAGGTAAGCAATCAACTTCACTGATCATGTTAAGTCGGAGAATTTATTTAAATGAAATTACAAAACTTGTATTGAAATTTTGACTGTGGTCTTTTGACTGTTTGTCAGACCAGCCTGATTCTGTACGCAAGTCCTATTGTTTTTTTTTTTTTTGTATCTCAGAGACTTAAGCGGTACTGTGCTTAGGGCAAGCTATACATATCAACGCTCTTTATCATTAATGCAAGTGTTAGTGGTTAGTGAAAAACGCCAACACAAGCACAAAAGAACGTATGCGAACAAGGACATAACATTAAACATAATTTAAGTAAAACAAAATTATAAACTAATTTTACTTAGGTTAAAATCTGAAATAAAAGATTTGGAGTTGTATAACCATCCGAGGTAATGGCTCATGCATGCCATACTTAGTTCTGTTGTAGTGCAATGCAAAACTCTAAATTTGGTGAGGTCCTCCGCGATGATTGAATCCTATGTGGGAGAGCAAGTCGAGCGCATCAATTGAACCTGTAATAACTCGATGGAATGCCTTTGGTTGAAAATTTTAAAACGAAAACGTTTTTCATAAGGGGGACCTTTGAGAGCAAACCTTATGAATTTGTGTTGCATTGCCTCAACAATACGAGATTTATGAACCTCATACAGAGGTGACCAAACCTGAGAAGCAAGGAAGTGTAACATAGGGGTCATTAAATTCTTTTGCCCATCTCTCAATAAGCCCAAGCATCGAATTTGCTTTGCTTGTAATGAAGTCGATGTGTTCATTGAATTCTAGGTTAATACTAAAAAGAACACAAAGGTCACGGAAATTCGAAACTTGTGATAGTTTAAACTTAATGGTTTTAAATTTTCTCTTTTCTAGTAACTTTCGCACTTTCGTTTAACAAGGAAACTTGTTATTAAAATAACTCACAGGCAACAGCTTGCATTTTTTCTATTGGTTCATAAAACTCTCTAGTACCCACCCACTTAAACAAGTCATAAAACTCAACCTTTGCTTTACAGCTTCTCAACTTCTTTTTCAAGGTCAACAAACAACGTTTCAATTGGATTGATGTCGAAACTTTGCGTTGACCAGCTCGCAGTATCCATCTTTTTTTTAACAAGGCAACACTTTATTGTAGACGAAAAGTGTAAGTGTGGTCCTGCCGAAAAGTGTAATAAGCAAATGTTCAGAGACGTGTAAAGTTATATCTTAAGGCTCTGTCATGCACTGAGCTGCAAAATTAGATCTAAACTTTGCTGCTCAATCCATTATCGTATTCGTAGGGGTTTTCTAACCAAAGAAGAGTCTTACGAACAAAGTGGTAGGAAAATTGCAAAAGCAACTTTCTCTACTCCGGTTCTTAACTCCTATCCATTGCAATTTTTCAAGTTGTTTGCGTAGACAAGCATATACATTTTTTTTAAATATTTAAAATACATATTTAAATATACAGGGTGGGCAATTTAAAAATCCCCAGTTTTAAACGCGTCGTATACAAAAACTATAATACCTAGAAAGATGATTAAAAAAAGAAAATAAAGTGCACACTATGCCATTTAATATCCGCTTTATTTTTTAAAAATGACACCATTGAGATGATGGCCACGCCGTTGACAGTCACATTGCTCCCGTCCTCTTCGAAGAAGTAAGGTCCGATGATTGTGCGTGCCGACAGAGCACACCAAACGGTAACGCGAGGGGAATGTAGCGGCTTAGGTTGAGTGATTTGAGGGTTTTTTTTCAGCATAATATCGCATATTTTGTTTATTGACATTTCCGTGTACATCGAAGTGCGCTTCATCGCTAAAGAAAACGTCGTCCAAATCAAGTTCTTCTTCGTCGGGAATATCCAAAAATGGAGTGCAAAATTCCAATCTTTTCGGATGGTCGGTGGGTAACAACTCTTGGGTGACTTGTAACTCGTACGGATGCATGTTTAAATCATCTTTAATGATTTTTCTTCGAGTTGAACGCGGAATGTTTAACGCGACGAACTGTTTACGCACTGAACGCGCAGGACTTCTCAACACAGCGCTACGAACTCGTTCAACAGTTTCAGGGGTTTTCACCGACCTACGACGTTTCCGAGTGCTCGATGTTGCCTTGGCCGAATTTCGAAAGTTTTTAACCCATAACAAAAATGTTTTGTGGTCGGGAGGGTTTTCATGACGCTTTAACTTGAACTCTCTTTTAAACGCGCGACGAACTAGGACCATTTTTTCACCATACCGAAAATACGCTTCCACGCAGAAAGTGCGATGTTTCGCGTTCCAGTAAACCATGTCGACTAACCAACAATATCTGACGGAAATGGCATAGTCTGGAGAAGCGCCCTGCAGTGTTACCACCTTTGTAACTCGTCTAGTTTTTTTTTCACGACGCATTTAAAAGTGGGGAGTTTTAAATTGCCCACCCGGTGTTTAAAAAAATAAAGGTTGATTGCAATTTGCTCTTATTAATTTAACAAATCGAAGGACAGTTCTCCAGTTTTCATACAAATCAGAGGCGAAAACAAATCAACAAGTGTGAAAAAATGTATCTACACAAATGATTTTTTTTTTTTTAAATTGAATCGTTTGATCGATTGTGCTCTACAGAAAAGACTTCAACTTTGGCTATAATGTTTTGCTTTTTTATATGAAATATGAAACGGAAAACATCGATGGGCTTCATAACTTTGTGCGTTCATAGCAAAAAAAAAAGTTTTTAGTTTCTTTTTGATCTGTAAAAATTGTGATTTTTAAGTAGGTACAATTTCAGAGATGAAGAAATTGAAGAAAGTAAATACCCCATTTTTAATTCTTTGTCAGTGTTCAATACTCGCGCTTTTCGATTGCTGCTGACAGAAAAATGCTATCCCGACCCTATTATTTACTATAACTAACATTTTTGGTTTTCTTTCGACAGAATGGATCTGGCCCCGGTGACGTTGGAGGTCGTGGCAATGGCCACCCAGGCGACAACCCTTTCTACAGCAATATTGACAGTATGCCAGACATACGTCCACGAAGAAAGTCCATTCCTCTGGTGTCGGAGCTTGTAAGTACAATTCAAAGATATAATTTATTTTTTGTTTCTTATTTACTTTTAACTATACAAAACAAATCAAAACACCACAGACAAAATATAGATCCTACACAGTTTCATTGTAAATTTTTAAATTTTCCAACTCACTATGCCAGGAAAAATATAAATATATCAAACAAATATTCACTCAATTCTAATTATTTTATTATTTTTTCTTTCTTAAAATATATAAAAGTGAATTTATTTTCTAACATATTTATTAACTGTGTTCGTATTTTTTTTTTACTTTTTACATTTGCGTGTCTCCTCTTTTTACAAAAAAAAAAAAAATAAAACGAAAAAACGAAAAACAAAAATTAAAACCTTCCCGAAAAATAAACAAATATTTTAAAATAAAAAAATATTGGACCGCGAAACAGGTGCTCAAGGTATACATATGTCCAAAAATATTTTGCCATTTTTTTATTTATCTTGTTTCTACGTTACATGACTTTTATTATTCTCTATCTATTGCCTATTTACCCATTATTATGATATTTCGATTTTATTGAATTTTTGAATTATTTTGTTTTTTTGACTTTGAACTAGTCTTTCGCTACAAAGTTTTATCAAACCAACCACACAGTTTTGGCAAATATTAATATTTTTTCGAAGCTTTTTTGTACCACACACAGTTTTTGCTATTTTTGAAGTTAAACATTTTAATTAATTAAAATTCAAATAGAACAGAAAAGCATAACTAATATAAGAAATGTTTTAAAACTCGTTTCACAATATTTTTTAGCTCGTTTATTGAAAATAAAGTTGTTGGCAAAAACTTGCACCGTAAACAGTGGAGCATGTTTTTTTATAATTTCAATTATAATTTGGTTTTTAATAAATCTTGCTACTGTAGACTAAGTATTTCACAGTATTTTTGCTATTATTTTGATTTCATTTTTACTTATTTGTTGGAAAACACTGAACATGTCTACATTTATTTGTTACTGACAAATCTGAGCTTATATTTTTGCTTGAAACGAGATTCAGCAAAACTTTTACCAGAGGTAAAACTAGTCGGGGAAAATTAAATTTTTTTTTAAATATTGCTCTAAAAGAGAGTTCTGAAAACTAAATTCGAATAGATAAGGACTTTTCAACCGCACAGATAAGAAAGCCAGTTGTGACGACATGTTTCAATTAGTAGTAATGAACCTAAAACATTACATTGATGAGTTTACATACATTGTCATATAAAGCGACATCGGTCGTATTTTTTGAAACGGTTCTCCAAGCCAAGTTGAACTTCATTCGTATTTCTAATACAAGATCAGGCTGCGAATTGAATCAAAGTCAGATCCTGCTGCGGATCGATTTTTCGAGTTTTGAATATTATTTTGGTAAGCTTATCTATTACATGTACAATGTAAAGGGTCCGCCAAATAACCTTTTTTTTTAATATGCTTAAAAAAAACTGCTGAATATTTTCTCAAATTTCTTTTTTTATTTGAAAGTACAATCCTTCCGGTTAATAATGGAAAATAATTTCATTCAAATGGCTGCCTCGGCTGGCCATGCAGTAGCCTACACGATCGGGTAAATTTTTAAGCACATTATCGATTGGGTGCAGCTGTATTTCACCAATGGCTTCACGAATATCGTCCTCTAAAGCGTCAATTATCTCTGGCTTGTCGGCGTAACACTTATCTTTTACGGCATCCCATAAATAATAGTCCAACGGTGTCAAATCGCAGCTCCGAGGTGGCCAAACGACATCAGCTCTGCGGCTGATAATGCGATCTTCAAAAACAGGGCGCCAAACATCGAGTGTAGCTTCGGCTGTGAGGCACGTAGTGCCGTCCTGTTGTAATCAAATGTTGCCAATATCCTCCTCTTCAATTTTTGTGAACAAAAGTTCGTTCAACATGGCCCGATAACGATCGCCATTGACTGTAACGGCCACTCCTTGTTCATTTTCGAAGAAAAATGGCCTCTGGAGCAAAATTCGCACGAAGCAGTGACTCGTTTTGGGTGTATCGGCTTTTGAATGTATGCGTGCGGGTTTTCTGTGCCCCAAATGCGACAATTTTGCTTGTTTACATACCTGACAAGACCAAAATGATCTTCATCTGAAAAGATGATTTTTTTTGCAAAACCGTCATCTTCTCTTAGTCGATCGCAGGCCCACTTAGCGAAGCGAAAACGCATTGGATTCGTTCAGCGGAAGGATAAACTAAATTATTTGTCAAATCAGACGTGAGATAAGTGTTACCATTCACGAAATAAGCACTATTTGAAAAAAAAGTTAGATGGCGTACATGTACATTATGTATCTCGAACAAAAATGAATCGACCTCAAAAGCTTTGTTCGCAGCATAGAAAAAGAAAATATTTGCCCAAGAGCTGATATTTTGTTACAATCATTAAAACTATTTTTGAACGCAGAATTGTAGTTGCTTGTGATTAAAATCTTATGATTAAGACTATGACAAGAAGAAACGAAAAAGCTACAGCACTTGAAATTACTTACGGAAAATGAAAAAATCTTCCTATTTTTTTAAATTTTCCTCACTTTGTGAGAAACGTAGCCTTAAACGAATATTGCGTTAAACATGAGAGAAGTTCAAATTTTCAGACTCACTCAAACTGTAAGTCTTAAGTCCATAGTATAACAGTTGGGATTCGGATCCGGTTTGAAACCTTGCTTAAGCTGGGTTCTCTTATAAAGTTATCATTGATCGTTTGAGTGGATATAATATATAAATGACAATTGAGTACTATTTTTGATTTTTAAGAGACTGATTGAAGAGAGAAGAAAGAAAAATTGAAAACAATAAACATATGTAGCAAATTCAGTTTAAGGCTAAAAGTATTGAATACGGTAAGGATGAAGGATTGTCCATTTTAACCCAGAGGTGAGGTTTCTAAGTAATGGTTTTTATTTAGGAAAGCATATGAATAACGAAAGAAAACATATTCACTATGTTCATAGTTGTGTGAGTTGTTCAGTCAAACTTAAACCAATACGTTCAGTGGAACTATTGAGTTAGGGCCAAGTTATAGCGACTAGGAAATCGAACCAGGAAAAATTTTCAAATGTAATAATAACTATGTTTTCGTTAAAATAGAATAACAAATGTTATACCGATCAATGGCAAATCACTCAAAGAATATTAAGTGTCCAGAAAACGCATAACAGAACAATTATTTTCTGTTAAAATTGTATTTCATCAGGGAAGTAGAAAAATACAATTTCAACGGGAATTATTTGTTCAATTATTTACTATTATTTACTATCGATTGGTGTAACATTGGATGACAGCAGGCGTAACAAAGCTTGATCGCATTAGAAGTATTTAGATCCGTGGAAGCATTCATGTCAAAAGTACCATCTTTGACAAAATTCAGCACGACCCGCTCAGTTGGTATTGTCATGTTCAAAGGAGAGATCCGCAGAACCCCGTCCAAAAGGCAATATCGTACAACGTTTCAACAAATTAGCGACGAAAAAGAAAAGGCAGACCAAAACACACCTGGTACAAGCAAATGCAAAAACAGCAGCATTTGGTTGGCCTCAGACATGGAACAATCCAAAACCGGGAGGCTTGCCGATGCTTTCTGAGGTCAACGCGGCGTACCCCACAGGCGGATCACTAGTGTGAAGCGGAAAAGTGGGAGAGTTGTGATCGCTTCAAGATCACTACTCGTAACGCCGGAAATGAAAAGAAGAAGAAGATTGGTGTAACATTTGATAATTAATTCTAACAAAAACATAGCTGTTATTCCATTTAAAAATTTTTCCTGATTCGTTTTCCTGATTGCCATAACTGGCGTTTTATTGAAATGAAAAAATAAATAAATGAATCAAAAGAAAACAGAAAAGAAAAAAAAAACAAATATGTAGAATTAAAAATCGGCGTTAATCATGAAACAAAATAGAAATCGGATATGGGAAAAAATTAAGGAATTACAGGGGTTGAACCCAATATATAGTTCAGGTTGGTCAGATCGGTAAAATCATCTGTATGGAAATTTGTTGAACGCTACATTTGTGCTCATATACAGATTTTTTCGAAAAATTATGTTAGTGCAAAAGTTTGTATAAAAAGCAGTCTTGGTATGCGATGAGCAAGCCGAAAGGAAACTTTTTACAGTTCAAGGTACCAAGGTAAATCTGCTGAAAGCTTTATTTTCAAGTCAGCACAGATTTATAAGGGAAAGCGTAATCATACAAAATAGCTTCTACTCTCAACTACCTCTTAGTGTTCGTTCACTGAAAACGAATGTTTTTGAGTATTACTTTGATGACATACGAAAAATATATTAGGACACATGAGGACACATCTCAATAAGCATATCAAGAAAAAAGAAAATTTTCTTATTTACAATTTAATTGATAATTGTGATTTTGATTATCGTCAGTGTGGGCTTTATTACTCCTCAAATTTTGAAATGAAACATGAAAAGAAAACTGGTAGTTTATGTATACTAAGGTTTACTCAAACTCTGTGCATGAATAAAATAACTGAAAATACGAACAATGTAGGTGATACTGTTGGACATACGTGTGGGTGGATTACAAACAAAGAATATTACACGCTAAAATAATAGTTTGTAGTTATAAATTAACAAATATAATTCAAGCATTGTTAAATATCACAAAAAATATTATGTTTTGCAGAAAGCAGAAATTTTGATTAAGAAAAATGCATTGCAACGCATGTCATTTTTTGGTATTTTATTTATATGAAAACTATATTCTTCAATATAATTGTTAAAATTACTGTAGAAACTGCTATAATTATACAGATTTGTTTTTTTTTTTTTTTGAAACTTACCTAGCTTTAGAATTTATTTGGTTGACTTTAAATTTAAAACAGTGACAGCACTGTCGTATGTATTTGCTATTTTATTTGAATACGAAAAATGATATGATGGTTATTTCTTCTATCTTAACTATTTGTGTTTGTTTTATAAAAATAAATCCAAAAAGACCATGGCAGCAACAAAGCGTAATGCTGGGCTTACATCAGCAGTGCCTCGGGCGACACTTAATGATGAAGAGCTGGTAAGTTGTTTTAGTACTTTATTGAATTTGTTGGCTGTTGTTTTTTTTTTTCGCGTTGATAGTGCTTCAAAACTTCCACACCAAAATATGTTAATGCACATGTGAAGTAGCACGTCAAACTGCTCTGTATTCTTAAGGCGGAAGCTGGTCTAAGACAAAAAACAAATTTCGTTTTCTTCAAAATTCTAGACCAGACCCTTTTTAGAAACATAACTGGGTAGGTAGGTACTTATACTCAGCTGAATTACGAATAAAGATCTGGAAACACAAATCTGTAACTCGGTTCTATAGCAAAAGTGTTCAAATCTCCAAGAAGTAGGGGCGGGCGAATGGAAGTTCGAAAGAAAATGGTAGGGTTTAGTCGAAAACAGTTGAAAGTATTGAAATTTTGTTATGATGCTTTGCAAAGGTTTTTCACGGATATACTCTTTAAGAAGTCATCGACAAACTTTTGTTCCCTGAAAAGAATTTTCGTGAAGACTTGTTTGGGAAAATTTTCTCTTTTTTTTTAATTTAAACTCGCTGATACTTTCATCAAAATATTATTATTTCTGTAAAAATTTTGTTAGAAACAAGTTCAAATAAGTGAATAACTTACCCTACCTTACCTTAATCAAAAGCACCCAGCAATCTTTTTTGTAGTAGATCAATTTTTCAAATTTAAACAAACAAATCTAGTTGCCTTCCCTGTCTGCTTTCAGCTGTTAGTTGGTGTATAGTTTTTATTGAATTCAGTTTAGTATCGGTTCGGTCGCAAAAAATAAAAGAAAGTGCAATCACCGGCTGAAAAGTTGTGTATTTCTTTTTGTTCTCTATAATAATTTAGTAAGTATTCTTTTTTCTACGATATTTTTATTGGTTTTAAAATCCTTCAAATGTAGGTACCTACCTAATTTTCTCGTCGTTTTATTCTGCAAAGTTATTCTCATAAGGTATCCCATCGTGTTACAAAGAAATAAAATGTTAAACGGTAATGAATTTAATTTGAAATTTTATTATTTTATTCGTAGTTTGTAAATTTTACCAATTTTGTTCGTTAAAAAGGAAAAATCTTGTCAGTTCGCAGTTATAAATTCGTTTTTACGTTGCGTTTCTTTGGTCATCACATGTGTGTGTTTTTCTCTTCAAAATGAAAATCCTTAATGCAAATTTAAAATAAAAACGGAAATCATTCCAATATGCACAATCGTTCGAGGTTTGTTGTAAGAGTAACAAAATCAAGTAAAGTAAGCCTTTTGTGAGAGTTTAAAAATGTTTACTCAAAGGTTGTGTCTCTCTAGCCCTTACTGTAATGTATTTTGTTATGACAGTAGCACTAACAAATTTTAAAATTGGAAAAGTATCAAAACGGGTCTTCTGAACGAATTTTCCGTGGGTCCGAAAGGGCTACAATCACAATTTTTTGTTATGTTTTATAAAACAAGTTGTAATGCAAAATCAAATATATTCCCCAAATCTAGAGGTTTCGAAAGGAATTTATTCATATGAAAATAATGGGTGATTTTTTAAGAATTAACTTTTTTAGGCTAGCTGGTTGCTGGATGGTAATGGCGTCCAAATGTCATTTGTCAGAAACAAAATTTTTCAGTATACTCTGCCATCTCATAATAGAAAGACTTACAATGAGCATTGATTGCAAGTTGTTGAAATTTATTATCAAAACTCGTGCTCTGTGAAAAAAGCGTGTTGTTTGTTGCGACCATATTATCAACTTGGTGCATCAACAATTTCTCCAAATTTTGCACCACATTTACTTTTTTGGACATCAAATCTGCGTTCCAAAGAGAATATTGCAGTCGCAGCGTCCATTGTTAATGAGGATCGCCAAATGTTAATTAGTCGCAGTTCTCAGCTATTGGGCATGTGTTGCTCAACCACATGGAAAATTTTACTTGTCGATTTGAATCTAAAAGCCTCTAAAATTCTTCTCCTTCAAGAGTTGAAACCGACTGACCTACCAAAACGTCTAATTTTTGGTGAATGGACTTTAAAACAGCTCCATGAAAATCCGCTATTTTATCGAAAAACTACACAAATGTTCAGCAATGAGGTTCATTTCTGACTCAACGGTTACATAATTAAGGAAAACTGTCGCACCTGTGCCCCTG
This sequence comes from Melanostoma mellinum, assembly GCA_914767635.1. Lineage (NCBI taxonomy): Eukaryota > Metazoa > Arthropoda > Insecta > Diptera > Syrphidae > Melanostoma > Melanostoma mellinum. The sequence goes on from OU612061.1 coordinate 19,597,925, forward strand.
TTCTGTAACTTTCGCCTCGGCGATAAACGGTGGAAAATGGAACGAAATTCTATGAATTTAGTACGATTTTGTTCCATTTTCCACCGTTTATCGCCTGCTTTTATCGAGGCGATAGTTACAGAACAGAGGCACTGGATTGATAAACAGCTACATGCCATACAAGAATTAACGATGCCGAAAAAACGTGAGTTTGGTGTGGCTGGTGGCATCATTGGCCAATTTTTCTTCAAAGAAACGTAACCATCATTGGCAAACGATATCATCATTTTATCAAGACAATGCCACACAGCTAGTGAAACAATGGACATGTTGAAGGATCAGTTTAGTCAGAAGCTTATCTCTCGAAATGGTCTTTGAGTTAGCCGCCAAGATCATGCGATTCAACGCCTCGAACAACATTTTCTTGAAGTTATCTGTAGAACGTAAATGGTAGAGCAGAAGCCAATCCAGCTTATCCACTCCAATAGAACTTTTGAATACATGATGCACATTTGAGTGTTTTAGTTGATTTTTAAAATCGCCCTTTGATTTTGATTCTTTTGTTTTTGGTCGCTCACAAGTGACAAGTGACAAGTTAAGTTCGTATTATTTCTGCTAGCTACCTTGTGTTTCTTATGAAGATGAGCACCTTTTTAGCATTCAATGGCATAGTTTTAGCTGGTGGATGGGAGGGTGTACCCTTTTTTGCCTATCACAGGGAAACGTAATCATTGATCCTTTGCTTCGAATATTTAAAAGTTTGTTGTTTAGTAGCAAAGAAATCTTTATTCGTTCATGAATGCCGTAACTAAAACATCACGTATGTATTTAAAATGCAACAGCCAGCATATTTATTTTATAGCAATTAGTTCATAAATCTTAATTTAACTAACATGTTTTTATTTATACTACTTATTGCTGTTTAATTAGAAAATGCATGTCTATAAGAAGGCATTGCAAGCTCTCATCTACCCCATTTCATCTACAACACCGCACAATTTTGTGCTATGGACTGCAACGTCACCCACTTACTGCTATGAGTGCGAAGGCCTTCTTTGGGGCATTGCTAGGCAAGGTGTTCGATGTACAGAATGTGGAGTAAAGTGTCACGAGAAGTGCAAGGACCTCCTCAACGCTGACTGCCTTCAAAGTAAATATATATATTTTTTTTTTTGTAATAGACTGATACCTATTTCTAAGCCTCTGACACAAAAATATATGTCTCGAAATTTTAACACATGCGCAGGTTGATCATGCTCTAGGGCACCGTAATTCTACCGAAGCTAGACATCAACATTTCAAGTAGGTTTTATGCAACGAAAACTCTATAAGATTGATGATCATTTATAAGCTCTGACAGCGTACAATGTTATTTGAAATTATTTGCAGGGATACTGCCTCTTTAATTTAAATGTAACCATTTTCGGTATACCAATATCTATTTCTGTGACTACGATTAAGGAACGTAGCCAACCTTCAGTGTAAGAGACCGTTCTACAATAACAACCGTTCTACAATAAAAATGGGGTGTGACTAGTATGCCTGCCTGTTAAGCCGCAGGTTTGAATCCCAACAGATAACAGAAATGTTTTTCCACGGGTGTCGCTTTTCGCGAGAAACTGCAAGTTCAACGATTCTAGATTCATTGCCATGAAAAGCAATTTCTCGATTAGCCGTTTAGAATTGGAAGAAGATTGTAGATCCCATAAATTTCCTAGGCCTCAGGGCTCCTCTAACCTGCTCCTGCAGTGTCATCGTATTTATTCATTTATTTATTTGATAAAAGTGTTCCAATACTCGAAACTTCTTTTAAGTAATTCCTATAAAGACTGTGAAGTTAATGGGACACTTGGTTGAAACTCAGACATTTTTGTCGAAAGTAATGAAAAGAATTCAACTGTGATTCAACTTTCATCAGAAACTACTTCCGTTTGATTTGAAAGCAGAATAAAGTTATATGTAATGTGTCAAATCAAATCTTAGCCGCTGTGTCCTGTTATTTTGAATTAACTTTTTCTCCATTTTTTGTTTAATCTATCAACAGGGGCAGCCGAAAAGAGCTCCAAACATGGTGCTGAAGATAAAGCCAACTCCATCATAACCGCAATGAAAGAACGAATGAAACAGCGGGAACGTGAAAAGCCCGAAATATTTGAACTAATCCGGTGAGTAAAACCCTACATTATAAAATTTTTTTTTTTTGAAAAACTACCTTTTACTTTGTTTTGAGCCATTTTATTTTCAACTCCCAAATAATATCTAACTCATAACTTTTGTAGAAAACTAAGTTTCAAGACTAAAAGCAACAGTAAAATATATAATAAATATACATAAATTATTAAATTAAATCCCATATGCAAAATACAATAAATTATTGTGTATATGTAATGTAGAGCGGTATTCAGCGTCGAAGAAAAATCTCATACAGGTCATATGAAAGCTGTGAAACAAAGCGTTTTGGATGGAACAAGCAAATGGTCAGCTAAAATAGCTATTACAGGTTTGAATGATTCAATCAATAAATAGTAAAAAAAAAAAAATTCAAAAAAGCTCCAATTGTTAGATAAACTTAAAACAGAATACAACAAAAATAAGACAAAAAAAAAATTTAAACAAAAGAAAACAACTTTTTAGCTTTAACTACCATGTACGCCTTTACTCAAACTGCTGTTTATTAATTTCTTATTTTTTTTTTTTAATAATCGTTCTTTTTCTTTTAATTTTGATTAAACGTAAGATATACTGCAAACGATTGCTAAAATTAAAAAAAAAAAATATTACTTGCCTGGTGTTCACTATTAGTGCAACTATTTGGCTACAGTTCTTAAACCTAAACTTTTAAGTATTCAATTTATTCAACTTAAATATTTTATATTTATGAAACGGCAATGAGGTGTGTTATTAAAAAAAAAGTTTAAGTGTTTTTTGGTCTGAATATAGTTCAATGTATAGATATATATTGTATAGATGTGTAAATAGATTTAAAATCAATTCAAGAGTTGTTTGTTGTTTGGTTTCGTTTTTTTATTTTTGCTGTTGTCGTTGTTTCGTGGATGATCTTGAATATTGTTTTAGAAACTGTTTAGTTTTGGGTTTTTGAAAACAGGCTGGGTATATATCGATTGCCTTTCTCATGAAATGCCAAAAGTTCTCGATTTGATCGTCGTTTCTGGGAAAAAAGTTTTTTCTCTTTTCTCGGGGAGATTTCCGCCCCAACAAAAACAACCCCCCCCCCCCCCCCGCCCCCTCCCGAACTGCATTTGTTATAAACCTGAAAGGGGTAACGCAAATTGACCAACTTAAGAAGGGCAGCTACTAGCATAGATAAGTTGTCGTGTTGCTCAAGGCAGGTCGCAGTCAGTTCGAGGTAATATTAACTATACCTATGTCTTCCTTCATAATTGTTAGATGAATAATTTCCCTATGCTCAGGAATAATATGATTTCGGTGTTGATTAACAGCACCGCAATTGAATTTGTACTGCTGTTAGTCTCAAACTATTTGATATTCGCAGTACTGTCTACAGCAGAGTGAACGTTCAAGGACAATTTGGGACTGGAGCCCACCACATCACAAAGCCTTGTTATATGAACATTGGTCCACAGGTTTGTGTTTTTTTTCACCCCCCACCCACCCATCCCCCTTTTTGCGTTCGGAGAAGCAATACAAATCTTTTATTTGTTACTAGTCCCTGTCTTTGAAATGGGGAATTAGTTGCTGCTTTTCTTTACTTCTGTGAAAGCTGAAAAGTTTGTAGCTCTCTACCTTACCGTTTCTAAACTTCGCATCAGACGAAAAACTCCATCTATTTAATTTATCGATCGAGATGAGGTTCCCGCTAGTATGTCCACTTCTCTGATAGATGAAAAAGGCTTTCCGCGCTGCAGTGCTGATTTTTGCTCTTGTTCAAAATTTTTTTGGCGCACAGAAAGATACCTTCCTCGTATAGCTGAATAACTGTTTTGTGAAGCTTTTTCTTGGTTCTTCTTTCTCATGAAGGCCTCATTCTTTATGTGATTTTGATGTTCAAATCAAAAGACTGAAAAAACTTACATTTCCGATTTTGCTCCGTTCGAACTGATGTGGACTTCTTTTTCGTGACGACAACATTTCAGTAATGTCCTAAATTTTCTAAACTCTTATTAATTTGTTTGATTGTCTGTATTCACTGGGGTTGTACATAATCCCTAGTTTTCTGTACTTTAGTGCGGCATTCCTCACGGTCGGATTTTTGAATATTTAAACCTTAAAACCCGAGATGGGATTCGATCGGTTTGTCTTCGTTGATTGCTTACTGAAGACTTGGAACTTGGTTGGGAAGACAGTCTCTGATGCACTGACGATGTGATGGTGTCATGAAGTTAATATTCCAATTGCTATCAAAGAACACTTCGGAAAAATCTGCTTAGCCAAGAACTTACCCTTTTGATTGCCTTTTGAAGGTTTCGAGATTTTAGATTCTTTCTTTTCGATTGCAATAGAGGAGCAACCATTCTGCAGTGTCATACTTATTGACGTATTATTTTAGCGGAAATGCCTTAACCACAATGGGCAATTAGTTGGGTTCTGATGTTAAATTTGCCCGGTGATAAACTTTCCAACTCTAAAGCCATATTTATAAGGACCCATAAAATCGTCACTGAGTATGGGCAAAGTTTGAAAAATACTAAGCCTCTGACTTCAACAGCTAAAGACAGATTGGTTTATTCTTCAACTTATTTAAAGAAAATTATTGGATAATGATTAAAAATCTCATTAGTTCAAAATAAATAATTTTTTTGATTCGTAACTTGATTTTTACAGATCAATGCTAGGCTTGGATAGCTTTCTGCTGCTTTGCTTGCAGTAATCAGAATCAGAGCCTTTGGTTTTCGATTGAAATCTCTCTGCTCACAACTTCAATAAAAAGAAACAGATTATTCAGTAACTGCAAAATGCTCCAAATCTATTTTCCTTGACTTACCTATACCGAGACTTTGATTGAAATTTCTAGTGGCAAATATCAAAAAAATACAAAAAGTGTCTGCCCTTCACTGCAGCACGTTGAAAGGGTCTGCCTTTTCTTTCTTCCTTTATATTTATTGATTAGATGCATGTGTTCTTTGGTTGTGACTTCCGACTACTTGACCAAAAATACGGTCAATACGGTTTCGTTGTTAATCTACTCATGATCCACGATGCCGGTGATGTGGCGGTGACCCCCCCCCCCCCCCCTTATTTTACAACTCTCAACTCACAACTCTTCAATTTATTTTGTATACTGTGCAGGACTTCCTAAGATATTTATACATGTTTTTTCTTATAGCTTGGATATGTTAAAAATAAGATTCCATTTATTTGTATATACTATATACCTAATGTGTAAAAATTACTGTATGTGCATAGTCATACATGAACATGCCGTGTAAATCGTTGTCGTTTTCGATGTATTTTTTTTTTTTTGTTTTTGTTTCTTTTTTTGAAAAGTTAATGTGTTTAGTCTATTTAATTCTTTATTCTTCGTTGTGCGTGATTTTGAAAAATATATTTTTTGTTGAATTTTGGTTTAGGGCTTTAAGTATTCATATGACAAGAAAAGGAAAGATATCATATTGCAAATAGCTACCTACCAACAAAATACATATATAAAACGCAACTGGTACATAAGTATTTACCTACAAAAAAGGATGCGCTTGCTTTATATCTTGCAGGAATGAGATTGTTTTGCTTATAGTATTTTGTTTTCTTTTAGTAAAATATAAATAAGGTACTTAATAAGAAAAGCTATCACACTTGTTGGATGATCTACGCCAAAAATAATAGTGAAAACATTTTGTATAGATAGTTACTTATTCGCCGCCCGCCTTAGTTTCTAGTTTTTTTGTTTTGTTTTTAAAGTCTTATTTGAATTGATTGCAATACAACAACTGATCAAATTGCTTTACAACAACAACCACTCACTAAAACCCTTTGAAATAGATACAATTGATGCCTTACAAAAAACCTTTAAATAGGTATAAGAGAATAAACGAAAAACAGAAAGTATTCAATAGAAATTTAACAATAAGAAACCAAAAATCAAGCTGTCTAACGCGAATTTATGTATGTGTTTGCTATAGCTTTTAAGGAACTGCTGATTATAAAAAAATATTTATATTAAAATAATAAAATAGAAATGAAATGATGCCTTCCAAGGGATCGAGAGTTGTTCCTTTCGTATTGTTTTACCTTTGACGTATCGAAAGGGGTACTTTTTTAATATTTAAACAAATATGCATGAAGAACTCCGGATCCTTGGTGAAACTACCTTTTTCATTGAAATCCACCTGTTTGCCATCACCAACGTTTATATGTTTTGGATTATGTATGCAGCAAATGAAGGAGCATGTGTTGAAATGCGATGTCAGGCAATTTCGAGACTGTGCAATTTCGCACGTGTTGGGGGGGAAATGTTTATATTGTTTTTTGTTGTTTTCATGGCAATCGGCATTGTTTTTGTTTGGGTTAAGTTTTTTTCGTACTAATTCTATTGTGACAAGGATTTTCCTGTTCATCTTGTGTTTTTGTTTTCGTAGCTATGGTTTCCGACCCGTATTCTCAGAAAAAAACGACAAGCTTAATCATGTGTTTTTTTTATATTGGAATGATACGAGTTCTGGGAAGCATTGAAATGCTCTACACACTGGCACACATGTATTTCTCAAGTGCTAGACACGTGGGTATTTCTATTGTTCAACAATCAACATAGCAATTTAAAATTTTCAAAAGAAAGGCGTCAACAGAATTTCCTCAACCTCCCTTGGCTTTAAATTAGAAAAAAGAAGTTAAAGAAACCTGTCATGACGTCGACGCTCAAAACAAGCAAACGGTCAGGAAAAGTCAAGAAATAATTTTGTTTCTCAAGGAAACCACAATAACGTTATTCGTTATTTGAAAATTGCACTTTTCATATTGCACATACCGTGTTGGACAGAGAATTAGCACATAATGCTTTGTTTTAGTAGAAAATATCCTTTTACCAGTTGACAAAAGAATTTCTTAAAAACTTTCTCAACTATCACACACTATGCTGTATCACCCTATGATCTTTGGAAATTTACAGTTATTTACACATGTGTATGTTTATTCCAGAAGATTAGGTCGCCATTTCTAAAGTTTATGTGGCCAAAGAATTAGCACAAATTGTAAAAATTGAGCGTAAATTATAAATATTGTTCAGATTTTAATACAAAAGTAATCTAAAATTGAAAGTAAGTTTTCTAGAGATTTGTAGAGTAAAATTTTGAATAATTATTTGATTAGATGGGCCTACAACAGTCTTGTACACCTGAGCTCAGAAAAATTATCATAATGATGAAAAATAACGGGAAAACAATTCAAGAAATCGCAAAGCTAGTGGGACGGTCAAGAAAATTAGTCTACAATGCCATTAAATTTTTTGAAACTCATCACACGACCAATGCCATCCGAAGAAACCCGCCACCAAAAAAGACAAGTTCTGCTGATGATCGAATAATTGGTGATTATGCAAAAAAAAATCCGTTTATGACGTCAGCTGAAATTCGGGATGAAGTGCATAAAGACCATGGAATATCATTAAGCAGCAGAACAATCCGTAGAAGACTTAATGAGAAGGATTTGATAGGTTACGTAGCGCAGCACAAGCCCCTGGTATCAAAAAAAAATATTGCAGCTAGGCTAAGGTTCGCTAGAGAGTACGGACAAAAATCGCTGCAGTTTTGGAAAAATGTTCTTTGGAGCGATGAGTCCAAGTTTAACCGTTTGGGCTCCGACGGAAAGCGTCATGTTTGGCGACCACCAAAGCAGGAGCTGAATCCGCGCTACACAGTAAAAACTGTAAAGCACGGTGGTGGGTGTATCATGGTGTGGGCTTCGTTTTCATGGCACGGTGTAGGACCAATTGTCAAAATAGAGCAGCGAATGGACCAGCATCAGTATAAGAGCATCTTAGAAAACCATATGGAGCCCTATGCTGACGATAATTTGCCATTATCGTGGACATTTATGCATGACAACGATCCTAAACACACTTCGCGGCTAGTGAAGCAGTGGATTAGTGATCAACAAATCAATCTATTGCCTTGGCCTGCACAAAGCCCTGATCTGAATCCCATCGAAAATCTATGGAACGATGTGGAATATCAGGTTGGATTGAAGAAACCAAAAACATTACCAGAACTTTGGGAATCTATTAAAGAAGGCTGGAACAGCATTCCTATTCATCGGTGTCAACGCTTAGTAGAGAGTATTCCTCGGAGGTTGCAAGCTGTGCTTAGACAGAAAGGTTTCCCAAGTAAATATTGACGATAATGAGAAGATACTAGTAAAAATGGATTTAATTTGTTAATTGTGCTAATTCTGTGACCACATTTTGTTGCATTAATAAAAGTTATTTATAAAAAAATTTTTGTTGCTTTTATCTTGAATTGTTATTTATGTTTTTATTAAGTTTGTTCATCACTAAATGAAATATTTTGCAATAAATTATGCTTCAAAAGCAATCAAAACAGTAATCTGGCTTATTTAAAGTCTATATATTATTTTGTGCTAATTCTCTGTCCAACACTGTATGTACAACAGACGGGTCATTTGATTTGGCATGTGCTCAAACATGTATTTTCAAATGTTTTTTCAATCCTACCAAGCCTTGTCATAGCTGCCAGGTGCATCATTGACGTGAAGCAGATAAGTAAAGTGGAAGAGCTTTGATCTCTTTGGCATCACAATGCTCGTAGTGCCGAAAAAGAAGAAGGCGAAGAACAAGGAGGCCTTGTCGAAGCATGAAAAGTCAACAATTTATTTCATGCTGAAGAAGGTTTTTTAATGAGTTGGTAAGTGAAATTCCCCAAATGTTGGCCAAGAATATCCAAAACAACAACAAAAAAAAAACACAGCCTAACTCCTTTTGATTGCTCAGGTCTTTTGAAACTTTCGCACTATGCGGACACATTCATAAAATCATAAGAATTTTAATCAAATTATATTTAAAATGCCAAATGTCAAATATTAAAATCGCAAATTTTCTACAGATCGATTGTCACCGACTAATTTGGCGAATTTTTCTTACAGCAAAACAAAACTTACTGTTACACAGTTTGCTATTACTTTTTTCCATTAATTCCTGTGAAATGAAAACTGTTTATTGTATTAAAATAAGTAATTGTTGATTTCCCAAATAAGCGATCGAAGCGATCAGCTGAAAATGAGATTCACTGTCGCAATTACTTTAATGCTACAAAAGGCTTATTTAGTAAGGTGCTTTCTCCCATCTGTATCGAAGTATCATAAGTCACCTTTGTGCATTTTAGTAGTTTTTCTAAAAGCCGCCATGACTAACTTTACCTCTCTGTTGCTTCAACAAGATGAATACAATGGAATATGTTGATACATAAAGTCTCTGGATGGCCTGGGTCTATTGCGTTCTCTCAACTACTGGAAACAAAGAGAACCTACCTCAAGACTTAAAGGGGTGTGTAAAGTTAATTCGGCCGCAAAAGGGCATGTTTTAAGATTTTTTTTGCGTATTGGGTGTACGCACTCCTAAATTTGCATTGCAAAATATTCAAAATTGAGCGAGTGAAAATTGAACTCCAGAAGCGCTTCGAAAAAGTTTTTGGTTTGTGGTGTGCATCATAACTCGCAACAGAATCATCTGAAATAAAAAAATCAAAATGCATTCCTTAACGGAGATATTTCTCGAGGTAATGCCGGGAGGATTTTTTCTTCGATTTTTCGTAGTACATAGGATCCAAAAAGCCAATAACAAAAATCGGCTTACTTGCTGTTAAAAAATTATTTAAGAAAACAATAAACCTCTCTACCATACCTGGTGAATAATGTGAAGAAGTACTGTACACAATTTTAAAGCGATTGGGTCAGAAGATTTTGAGTTATCGTGCACACGGTTTGAAAACACAGAAGAGTTTAGTCGTTTAGAGCATTTCACATAAGTTTGAGAAAACCGTTTTCGAATATAAACAAGACCGGGACAGGCCCGTTTTATGAAGGAATTTATTTGGGATCGAAAAATACAATAGCGCGCCGCATAGCTGCCGCCTAGGTATGAAACCTAGCATGCAGCAATTCAGGCTCAAATACTCTAAATTTCGTCAATTTCACTCTGATCGACTTGAACTTCTTAATACAATATCCTTGAAATATTATGTATTCATTTAAAAATTTAAAAAAAAAACTTACCCTCCTCGTTGAGGAAGCAGTTTTACTTTTTAAAGAAGCATTTTGTATATGACTCACGTAGCAGTCCGTCACACAACCAGTATTCCACATACTGCATCACTGAAAGTTTTTGTTGTTGTCTGTACAAGATGATATTGGTTTGTGGTCTTGACTGTAGAGATCTTTTAAAACTGCTCTTGCATAATATCTAATTTAAAAATTCTTTTACGTACTTTGCACCGTAAGTTGTAAGTCTTTTCCTTTACTTAAAAGTATCATAAAGTTTTTGAGGCCTTTTTCTTATAAATTTTGGCCTCTCCAATAACTTCCCTCGAGTTCGTCTCTTAAATAATTGTCGGCTTTCCAACATCCTCCTCCAAGAGCGTCCTCTGCAGTTTTCTTTCACCAGATATATTTATGAAACACGACAACCATTTCTGTTCATTCCCCTCTCCAGCATTCTACTTTCTTATTTCTTACTTTGATTTCTATCATTCTGAAATCGCCAGTCGGAGCTAAATACTATGTTTCCATATCCAGCAACATTTCTTCGCTCTTCAGCAGCTGTATGCATAATCCTTCTTCTTTTGTCAACTCCGTCCCTATTTTTTAAATAGCTCAACTAATCACTAATATTAAATTTAAATATTAAACTTAAAAAATAAAGGCTTATTAATTTGTTTTTGTTTTGAATTCATCAAAATGTGAAAAATTGATTTAACCAAAAATAATAACAAAAAAAAACAACGAAACAAACCAGTCAAATTATATAAAATCAATAAAAAAAATATTATTTAAAGGATGACATTCGGTGTGGACCCAGATACACACATAGATTCATTAGAACAGGCTGAACAAGCGACCGTTGAGGGAACATCTAAATGGTCATGCAAATTAACAATTACAGGTACACAAATCTTATTTTAATTTTCAATTTTTGGTTGAAATTTGATTATTTGGTTTTTTTGTAAATCATAAACATAAAAAAAACTATTGATATACAGGAAAAAAAAGAAGTAATGAGAAACAGTAAGAAAACTCACTCACGTCACGAGACTGTTATAGTACACTATATGTGCCTGTTCACATCACCAATGAAGAAAGTGAATCCATTGCAAAAACTTGGAAAGATTTTTTTCTGTGTGTTTGTTCTTTTTTTTTTACTGACAGGGGTTTATTTATAATTTTTAAGTTTGTGTTTGGTGCCAATGTAAGGGATGTGAACTCATTCATGTTATACAAAACTTAAATTTCCCTTTTTACATATTGACAAATGCTAACGAACAAAGTATTTGGTTGGTGAAAAGTTCCATCGTGGGCACAATTGTAATGAGTTTGCATTCACTAGTTTCACAATAAAACATTTGAGTTTGAATTTTAAATTCAGTACATAAGGGTTCTGTTTACTATTAAATTGAAAGTAACGAAATTGCCTGCATAAAATCGAAAATATTAAAAATTGAAACTTAACATTTTTTTTTTATATTTTGTTTGCGTAGAATGAATTAAGTGTGCGCATTGCTGCCTAGGCTTTTGAGTATGAAAAGTCGATATTTATATTTAAAAATCACGTTCTGACTTCAGAGATTTTTACAAAGCAATCACAATTAAAAATAGGCAGACGTTTTGAATTCTATCCTATAGATAGATGAAGTCCTGTATTGCTTCGGATTCTTGTCTTACAAAGGGTTACTTTGGTTTTCCGGAGATTATTTCTCATCTGCATTTGTAACCTAAAGGTGCGTTCACACTATGCCGAGCGACATCAATCGGCACATGCCGATCGGCAATATGACTAAGTGTGGACGTCCCGATCGGCCTTCCTCCTTATCGAAAGCCGAACCGAATTCGAACCGAATGAAATGGATCCGTATGCCGGTTGGCATAGTGTGGACGCACCTTAAGGTAGCAGCGTACCCGTACGAGTGGATAAATAGCGTGAAGTAGTTTTAGGTAGAGCTGTGATTCCTTCTAGATCACAATACTCGTGCTCTTGACCCCGGAAATTCTACGTTTGCTCTGCAGGCTGATGTTATTTTAGGTAGGTTTTGTTTGTCCATTGTGATGCTAATATGGATCATAAACGTTCACGATCGAGGAGTTTTTAGCATTTTTGACAGCCGCCTCTTAAAAGTCTTTGATTCTGTTCTTTATATGTTTGAAGGTATCTTTTCATCTCACTATAATATTACATGTAGTTGGTGTCCATGTTAGTTCACAATTCTCAAAAATTGATTTGAGTGCTCGATAATAAAGAGGTAGGTCTAACCGAACCAATTTTTCCTTACGTCAGCTGCTTTTTATTGAATGTGAAGTATGACATAAACATGAGGTGTGAAATAGAACCCTAAGTGGAAGCTTTCCTTAATTTGAAATGCAATTTGTACTGATGACAGTAGCAGAATCAAATACAAGTCACAGTTTTAATTCATTTTTATTCATTTAGTTTCTTATATCTACTTACATGTGTGTAAAATTAGCGTATTTATATTAACTTAACTAACTTACTGACCCTAAGCGGGCCTTCTAAATTACTCAATATCCTTATTCTATAATGCCTTTTGGCCTAAAGATAACTCATGTATAACAAATTAGAACTATAAAAAAAAACCTAGTTTTCTTAGTTTCAATCAAGGACAAGCCTTTTTAGAAAATGCAGTTACAGAAATTCAAAAACAGTCAATCAAAAATGTCTTTAATATTTGAAAACAATGCAAATTCGTCATTCGCAGGCATACTAGATTTGTTTTTGTTTGGTCAATTGTTGGAAACCAGTATAGGTATAAGTCCCGTTCAATTAACTGCCGGGTATTTTTCATTGAAATCGAAATTCAAGCACATTAAGAGCTATCGAAATTGTGATTTGTAATAAGTAAAACGATTTTGTTTCTACTGAATCTTTCTTTTAAGTCGTGTTTTTTAAAACCGATTTTTTGCTCTATGCCATACAGTGTACAATAACATTCTCCAAAGCCAAGGTACACACTCAGACATAAAACCCCACGAAGTCATACTAATTGGAGTGCCCAAGCTTTCACCAGACTTTCAATACAAACAAATCCATTTTTGAACAAATCTTAAACAGAATTCATTTACAAATATTTTTTTCCAAATAGAAACACCAAAAACACCATAGTTCAAAAATCTACTTACTAGAAGCCCCTTTTCAATTTTTCATTATGGTTTTTTTTTTTATTAATTGTTTTGGTTTTGATGAAGAACAACATTAACACTCTGTTCCACAACTCGCTTACCTCACTTACTCACTCACTATTTCTGTCTCTGTCTGTCTCTCTGTCTCTGTCGCTATCTCTCTCAATCTCTGTCTCGAAATCACTTCGGAGACAGAGAAACAAAGATACGCAATTCTACACATCAGTAACACAGTTCTTATTTTCTATACTTTCTTGTTTCAAAATCTTTGTTTACTAAATTAATTTATTTTCTAACAACTCTATACTCTATAATATTACCACTAAATATAACTAATTACTTTATTTATATTTACTACGCATAAAAGAACGTTATGGTAATAAATATATATATAAAATATATACACTACTCATATATATTTAGATTTTTCCTCTTACAAAAATACCTATAATATATTAAATATTTCATAAATACTTTCTCTCCTCTTCTCTTTCCTTAACCTGCAACAAAAGAAAATGTATAATAAACTCAAAAATTGAAATTTGGATTTTAAAGAAATTGTATAAAAGAAGAAAAAAAAATAATCAAAAAAATTGTATCTATCATCATAAGCATTATACCTTGTAAACATCTTTCTATCTTTTTTTGTTTTGTTTTCTAATGAACTATTTTAACTGTTTTATGAGGAAATATGTATATAAAGCCAATTGATAGACTGAAGTTAATACGTATCTATAAAAAATATACCTATCTAATAGTTAGTCGTTGAAATCCTTCCCAGCATTAAATAAAAATAGATGCTTGAACACGATAAGTAATGCATTTAGCTCTTATTTATTTTATACTATCTACCTTACTTATACATAATTTGAATTATTTAGAAGGTAAACAGTAGCTACTTAACGGCTACTGAAATTGAGTGGTATTCTTACTTGTTGTCGCCATTATGCATGTCAAGTAATATATTTATGTATAAATGAAAGAATGTTGGAGTGTGTTTGTTGTTACGACATATGATATGATTTCGATAAGAGTAAAGAAATTCACAGTCGTCAGGTCATAAGGATTTTGTATTAATTATATGTACCTAGGTGCCTACCGTTTTTCTTTAAGAAAGGCATCGATTCGAGAGTAGAAGCTTATCGTAATTTCTTTATTAGCTATACTATAAACCGCGTTCATCTTAACTTTTTTACTTCAGTGTTTTTAAAAGAATGTCTACTTTTAAATTGGCAACATTGTTTCCATTGACTGTCAATTTGTTAATCGGCGGTATGTTTTTATCGCCACAGAGTGGGGAGCCCCTGGGCCTAGCGCATTTCGCATAAACATTCCTACAATTTTTCCACCGATTCTGAAGGCTTTTCATTGCAATGAATCTGAGGATTTGCCAATTCCTAGCGAGAGGCGATAGCCGTAGAAACACATTTTTGTTATTCAAACCACAAACCTCCCGCTTAAGAGGCAGGAAAGCTTACTATTACGCCATGGACACCAGACACAACAGCATTGTTCAGAAAGCAGCCTTACTAAAGCAAAGGTTGCTTGTGTTTTCAGGCATTTATAAAGGGTCCGCCAAATAACTTTTTTTGGCCATGCAGTAGCCTACACGATCGGTCTAACTTTTAAGCACATTACCGATTGTGTGCAGCTATATTTCACCAATGGCTTAGCGAATATTTTCATTTAAAGCGTCAATTGTCTCTGGCTTGTAAGCATATCACTTATCTTTTACGGCACCCCATAAATAATAGTCCAACGGTGTCAAATCGCAGCTCCGAGATGGCCAAACGACATCAGCTCTGCGGCTGATAATGCGATCTTCAAAAACAGGGCGCAAAACAGCGAGTGAAGCTTCGGCTGTGTGGCAGGTAGCGCCGTCCTATTCAAACCAAATGTTGCCAATATCCTCCTCTTCTTTTTTTTGAACAAAAATTCGTTCAACATGGCCTGATAACGATCGCAATTGACTCTAACGGCCACTCCTTGCTCATTTTCGAAGAAATATTGCCTCTGGAGCAAAATCCGCACCAAACAGTGACTCTTTTTGGGTGTATCGGCTTTTCAATGTTGAAAAAAAAAACGTTAGATGGCGGATCCTATATTAAATAGAGGAACGAAAACCAACCTATTTGATTGACTATCAACACAAATGAAAGATATTTTCTGAACACTTCCACAAGCATTATTCTTTGCCCAAAACTCGAGACTCTTTTTTGTGTTTTTCTAGTTGATAATCCTTGCAATTCTACTGCTTTCTGTGGGTTTTGTTCCATTCAATTCATTAATCACCCTTCCATTCCAAAAATCGACGAGAAGTGAACAGATCTGAGCTTTTTTTAACGGTATGTGCTACAACGGCGCGACACGGCGGTCGTCGGTCGTTTGGTAAGGAGCATTTTTTACAGAACGTGTTCAACCAAAGCAAGATTTCGGTTCATCAAACGATTGTAACACTGCTCGGACATTCTTCTTCAATCCTGAGAAAATTTCCGAAATCACGAAAATCGACCAATAAGTGTAATCCTACGAGTGATGACAAAAGAGCTGAAGTAAGAACTTGTTTTTTATTTTTTTTCCTATGAACACCCGTACATTCAACGGACTGTGCGGTCGGCGCCAACCTGCTCGAGTTTGGTCTTTCACTTCACAACTCTAATTCTTTTCACCAGTTTCACATTTTCTAGCCGAAAAGATGCTTCTCGACTAACCAAAATTGCTTTAGTTTTGCGAATATGGTAATTCGATAAGTAGGTATTCAACATTCCGAAGTGAATTTTAATAGATTTAATTTGTCGTTGGAGCGTATGGCGGCCGGCAGGCGTGGCAGCGGCATTCCAATGGCGTCATCTGTCAAGCAGTGACAACTGCTTAAAGGCTACTCAAAATGAAGCCCCTTATTTGAAGACCCTTTATACAGGGTGATTCGCATAAGGTGTGACAAAAACATAGGGTGTGTAGGTTGGACCTAGACAAGCAAAAAATCGTATGGGAGGGGGGGGTCCATTTCCCCCGTTTAGGCGGGAGGGGCAATTTAAGAAAAAAGTCACTAAAAATTGGAAAAAAATTATTTAAAAATAACGGTAGTACCTACAGAGTCGTACTATAACATTTTGAAAAGCCAAAAACTTAAACATTAATTTAAATTTAAAAATAAGTTGTTAAAATAAATAGTTTTTGAAATATTAATTTTTAAAGTCAAAATTTTGAAAAAAAAACATAATTTTTTTTTTAAACCACTTTTTTTCCAAATCTTACGTAATTAAGTAGTAGTCTGGCTTATTTTCAATGTTCTTATTTATTTTTGATCAAACACAAAAAACCGAATGTCAAAATAACCTGTAGTTTTTGAGAAAAACAAAAATTACAAAAACGACTTTTTTCAATTTTAATTTTTTTAAAGTTTTTTTTCGTTATTGGAAGTGGTTTAAAAAAAAAATTATTGTCTAGGTCCAACCTTCACACCCTACCTTTTTGTCACACCTTATGCGAAGCACCCTGTATACCTGCTTAAATCAACTCATACCAGATTACGGTGATTCGTTTTCTTCAAAGAAAAGAAAAGTCGTTTTCCAAGCCCAGCTTGTTATATAAATATTTACTGGTGCTTTATCGGTGCTTTATCTTAATATGGAAAAGAATGCATAATTTTACGTTTTTGACAGTATGCCGGCAAAAAAATCTTCCGAAGCCTACCAAATTTTTACGTCGAGCTCCTCGACTTCTTGAGTTATGAAATATTCTCGGACATTGAAAAATTTATAGCTCTGTAGCGTAAGAAAAAAAGTTATTTGCTAGGTTATAACCAATTTCATAAAAATAAATATTTAAGCCTTAGGTATTTCTGCAACGCCTTAATTGAATAAATTTTGAGTGAATAATATAAATATATGTATTTCCTTATTGCATTAAATTTGAAGATGCAAACTTTCTTAAAGCTCTATATTCACAGTGCACTCCTGCATATCAGTGTGTTAACTGAGTGTGTTTATTTCGTTTTTATATGCTCGTTCGTAAGACTTAATAATATGTAGATGTAACATCAAAATATTACTAAATTATACTTAATTTTAGTGAATATCATGCGAGCACTCATATGCCCCACGCACCATGCATTTGATTGTAAATTTAATAGCCACCACCACACCATCATTGAAATATGTAAATATACTTGCATTTTTTCTCAAATCAGCTCATTGAACGTGATTTCGTGTTTTGTATTTCGTATTTCGTATTTCGTTACTACAACTATCAAATTTTTAAGTTGTTTCTCTGTTGGCATGTGGAATTCCTAATATATTAAGCAAGAAACACTAAAAAAACACCAAGCTATACATATTTAAGTGTATGTTTTGTGTATCCTGCCAGAATGTCAGTTCTCTGTATTTTCTGTTTGGTTTTTCCTGTATCTTACACAAACGCACAACCATACAGCCCTTTAAGTTTTTTTTTATCTTTTCTTTTAACTGCTTTTCACCAAAAACCACAGTTCATTAACTTATATACACGTTACACGAACGTTACATTCATTTTGATATATTCTCGACACCCTAGGTCTGAATTGCAAAAGAAACACTTTTTTTATATTAAAAAAAAAAAAGAAAGTTAAATGGCAACAACACCACAACACTGGCTAACTCTACTATACACGAATATCTATAATAATGTTTTTTCTTCACCACTCTTACTGCTCTCCAAACTATGTAAATGTAGTTGCAACTTTTAGAAAAGTGAAATTAAGTCAATAGCTGAATGAAAAGTCGACACCAAAATTTTAACCAAATAATGATTAACGAAAGCTCCAACACAACTTAATTCAAAACAGATTTGGGAGGGAATTTCACAGTTCGCTTTGTCACATTTAAGAAATCAGTAGTAAAATTTAAATTCTATTCTACTTTTCGATCATTCGAGAGCTTTTTTGGATTGAATTCTTCTTATTGTTTTCGACAAAAACTACCGAATTATATTCTATTTTGAAAGTCCTTACTCTTTCAATTGATTTTTATTGTAGAATTGAGCTACAAAGAAGACATCCTGTTACGTAATACGTGTCTATCCTAAGAAATAACTTTAAAATCAAAGCTATGAGTTCATCATAGTTCTGCTTTAAAATAGGAACACAAACACACCTACTATAGGCTTCAAGGTCATTTATTATAAAGTGGCTATTTGGACAAGAAACCACACTTGTGTTTTTTGTGCGATTCCTTACCGTGGGTGGGTGAAATTAGAAAGGCACTAATGTGAAACTAAACACCATATGTAATGAATAGATATGGTGCCTAAAAAACAATACCGCTTTGGTTTTGTTCTCGTTACGTCCGAGCAAGTTCGAGTCACTGTGTATGAATTTTTTATAGTAGCACTCGCAAATGTCAGACAAAACCGAAGCAAAATCTTTTCTCAAAACTTTACCTGTGACTCGATAGGCCGGCTCGTAACTTTAGGTTCTTCAGTGAAACCGTGAAATGACAGAGTGAAGTTCCTTGCTGTGAATATCAATATTTTGTCATGACGGCATAAGGAGATATTTTTTATAAAATTTACTTGAATCACACATGACAATAAAAGGGTTCATATAAATAGGAAGATGTGTACCTATCCAAATTTGCCAACAAATATTGTTTTGTACGCTGTGGAGCTTTCTGCCTTTTTTTTTTGGGATATCAGTATTTTCGACAATAAATAAATTACAACTGCTATTGACCTTATTTCACATAACCGTTAAAGTTTTTCTATTTAATTTTGTCCGCACACTTTTTTTTTCTATTCACTGTTTAGTGCTTCATACTTTGTTTTTTTTTTTTTGTTGAGAAAGAGTCGACAACGACTCTTTTTCTTCTTATTTTTATATGTTTGTTTTTTTTTTAAATTAAAAAAGATTTTTGGTCTATTTCCTTGTATTGAATAGACAAAAGTCCTTCGTGAGGCTTTCTTTCTTTGAAATAGTAAAGATTTCTTGCTAACCCCTTTAAAAAATGAGAGTTGAAGTTTTTAAAGACACACAGGCGAACCCGATACCAAAATGCAGATTGTTCTTATGTTCTCTATTGCGAAACGCAACTAGCTGCGAAAGTAGCTGAAAGTCAGAAAAGCACCAATACATTAGAGTCGAAGATAAGAGACGCATTTTATATTTAATATGAAGCCCAAAATAGTCGCTCAAGTTTTCGGGCAACAAGCGACTGAATACACCTCATACAGCTTACTTTCAAGAGGCTTAAGGACGAAGCTAATGGGAGCGTAAAAATTGTGCATTGTTGGCATATTGAAGCAAGTACAACGCATTTCGACAGATTTTGCGGCTCCGAGTTCGTATGAAGAAATATGAAGAAATTCAATGAAATAGTCAAAAGATTCGATAGCGAAATAAAAAGCTAGTCAATAGACTCACTTTTAAGTCTGCTTTATGTGGTTTTCGGCAATTTGCGCCAGGACTCATACATAATTTGTATGCAAAACAGACGAGGAGTAAGTGAGTGCTTTCATCTGTTATCAAGTTCAAGAGTACAGTTCAGAAAAAAAAAAAAATCTTAAAAAACCACAAAGAGCCACATCTAAAAAAAAATTTTAATTGATATTTTTTCTTTAGTTCAGAACAGTTGGATGCCCAACTGGGTGGGTGCCATCTGTTTTTCTTTCTCATCTGGCTCGAACTAATTCAATAATTTTTGTTCTATCTATTTTGACCACTTCCGCACTTAAGACATTGTAAAATGGTTCAAAGTTTCAATAAAAAGAAATATTCTTACTTTTTTGATTCCTATTTGCCTAAATAAACAAACCACGTTTCTGCTATGTTTCGATTTATGCTCCTCTGATGTTGTAAAATGATAAACTATCGATTTGATAACTTGCTTGTCTTCAGTCTTTTCCATCTCATTTTTGAACGAACAGCCAACATGATCACAGAATGATCAGCCTTGGTATTGGCTTCCTCATTGTTTGAAAGTACCGGCAAGAGATTTTTGCTAGGAAAATCTTCTAAGTGTTTCAGATTTTTATTTTTAAAATTTCTTTCATTTTCCTACGCACACATACACGTACATGTTTAGTCAAATTAGAAAAGTGCAACCGTACATTAATGGGAAACAAATTTTTTAAATAAGAATTCTTCATCAACGAATTGGAATACGCTTGGATATATTGACTCCTGACATCAAAAGTAGTGTTGTTTTTTTTCAAAGTCTTATACATCAAGATTATCTTCATTCAAAGCAAAAAAAAAGCTACCAAATTACCAAATGAGAGAGCGTCTCTAGGGACAACAACAACGCAACTTACTGCGCCATTTTTCTTCAGTAAATCTTTTCCTTGCGAACATTTTCATTTCTCTGTGATATTTGCTAAAAACAGTACTTGTATTAGAATGTTCAGAAAGTTCGTCAGCCCTCCTTGACTCGCTCTCTCTACCTAAACGGATGCGAATAATCACTTAAATCATTTCCAGTTTTTGATCAAACTTTTCATCAAACCACGAACTGGCGCGAACCATAAAAGCTCATAGATTATAAATTACAACTCCACTTACTTCAACAAAAAATCGGTAAAAAGACGCATGTGCAACTTAATCCAAACTCAAATCCAACATCTTATTGATGAAGAATTTTTACGCCAATATTTCTTTTTTTATTCACTCTGTGTACTGTACAACACATGTTTGTAACTACAACTTTCGCTTTCTAAAGATAAAACATTTCTTTATCGTTCCCTAAAAAAAAATTTTAATGACACCACACCATGAACCACTCACATACTGATCATAAAAATAAGAAGCAAAATTAAAATTCAATGAAAAAAAAAAATACAACACAATTGAGCTTATTACATTCTTCAAAGAAATTATATAACTCTGATCATTGCACAAAAAAGATACAACACGCAATTAAAGTTAATTTTGGTCACTTTTATTTTTTTCATTTTTAAACAATAACTAATTTTGTGTAAATGCTCAGAGTTATTTTAGTTTTTTTTTAAATATAATGGAAAAAATAAAATTTTAAACATAAAATGCATTACAGGAAAAAAAATTAAAAATGCACTTCCGTTTTTTTCTCTTCTTCTTTCTTCCTTGAATCCCTGTTTAAAAAACAAAAACAAAATCACAATTTTTTTTTTGTCAAAAAAAAATTCATTGTGTTTGTCATCGGTGCACACAATCGCCAACATTGGCGCTGCCGCTGCTGCGCTTATCTTCGATCAACATAAAAACCAAATTGCCAATAAATAAAATGAAACTGGCTGTGGTCGGTGTATTTGATTCCTTTTGGGGCGATGCGCGATCACAAACGAATGCCTCAATACACCAAATGTTGACAAATGAAAAAAAAATACAACCGATATTGTGTGCTGCTACAGTGATATGTGCTCAAGGCCTGATAGCGAAGGATAAAAGCGGTACCAGTGATCCATATGTGACGGTGCAGGTTAGCAAGGTGAAAAAACGTACACGCACAATGCCACAGGAGTTGAATCCTGTGTGGAATGAGAAGTTTCACTTGTGAGTATTGTCTGTTGTTGTGGGATTAGTTCGCCTAAACAAAAAAAAGAGTAAAAACAAAACACACTACCACCATCTTTTTCTATCTTAAAACCTCAACCTATTTTTCTATCTCTCTATCTCTACCTCTTTTAGTTTTACCATTTTGACCATTTTTTTTTTGTTTTTATTATTTTCTGTTTTGAATCAAACATTACCACGATCTATACATCAATTCATCATTTTATCGCTTCGGTTTCAACTTTTTTCATACGGTTAAACATTTGTATAAGTTATTTTGAATTTCATTCTTAAAAAAGTTTAAATCTGACTTGAGCTTAAAAGATAAAACCAGAAAAAATACAGAAAACACACTCTTCCCTCAACATAAATACTAAATAACAAGAAACACAAAAAATAAGATTGAAAACTACACACCTGCAAAAAAAAAAACATCGCAAACAAAAAAAATAAATCTAATCTCCCCAGCGAATGCCACAATTCATCGGACCGTATCAAAGTACGCGTCTGGGACGAAGATAACGATCTCAAGTCGAAACTTCGTCAGAAGTTGACGCGTGAATCCGATGACTTCCTTGGCCAGACAATAATCGAAGTGCGAACACTCTCCGGCGAAATGGATGTGTGGTATAATCTTGAGAAACGTACTGATAAATCAGCAGTATCTGGAGCAATTCGCTTGCACATATCCGTCGAAATCAAAGGGGAAGAGAAAGTAGCACCCTATCACGTTCAATACACATGTCTTCACGAGAATTTATTTCATTATCTCTGCGAGGAAAATTGTGGAATGGTAAGTTTCAAGTTGCAATGTAAGTTAAGCCTGTAGCCCTTCCTTTTCTTTGAAAAAAAAAAACTGTTGAAAAACACAATAAACCAGCACTCCACTTCTGTATCCTTCCACACACACTACTCAATCTGCGTGCTTGCAAACTACTACTTAACCAGCCTACTTAGATGTGACGCTAGCGCTAAATATTTAAAGTTAAACTTTAAATATTACCGATGCCGATATCAGTATTGATATCTTACTTCAAGTTCTCTTAAGAGGAACTAGTTTATCTAAGGCACCGAAAACTCTTGAAGGCCTCTCATAGTTTGTTAAAATTTAAAGTTTGTTTTTTTTCTGGCCCTACTGCCGCCATTGTTCATTGATTCGACTGTTGTCGATACTTATTGCAATATTCGTTTGCAGTAGCGTTTTAAGTCACATACCTTATCAGCCCTCTATCTATGAATGTATGAACTTCGCATTTCCTGCTCTTATTCACTTTAGCATCTTATTCTTCTATATTTTTTTTTCTAAATATAAAATTAAAAAAATTGAAAATAATAAATATACGTTGGTTCAATGTTATGTAGTTTGCTATATCTTTCTCGAATATCACGACCTCTTTTAAACAAAGTGTCACATAAATTCACCCACCATAAAACTTTAGGTAAAACTTCCGCAACAAAAAGGAGACGACGCATGGAAGCTCTATTTTGATGAAATTCCCGAAGAAATCGTTGACGAATTCGCCATGCGTTACGGCATTGAAAATATCTACCAAGCCATGACACATTTTCATTGTCTATCAACGAAATACCTGTGTCCTGGTGTGCCAGCTGTGATGAGTACTTTATTAGCCAACATAAATGCCTACTATGCCCATACCACGGCTTCATCGGCTGTATCAGCAAGTGATCGATTCGCTGCAAGCAATTTCGGAGTAAGTACTAAGCAGTTTTTTTCTTTTTCATTTGGAACAGACACTTTTAAAAATTATTATTAACATTGTTTAATTTTTTTTTGTTTGTTTTATTGTACATGGACAGAAAATGTAAATGAAAGTAGGATAGGGCTTTACAAAATCTTCTTGAACGTAGATTCTCTGAAACTTTAGAATTAAGTCTTGTTTAAACGGTTCTATTACAGTCTACGGAGAGCAATGACGAGGAAGCTGGCAGTGTGCCAAATATAGATGACATCGTGATACCAGTTGTCATGACTGAGGCCAAAATATATTTTGTAAATATTCTCGTTCTACAACGCCAACAAAAGAGACATCGGGTTTTTTTCTTTGAAAACAGAGTAGATTAACGATTTTCCATTAAAATCCGACCTTAGAATTTTTGATCTCCTTACTCTCCTCCTACCTTCCATGATTTTGTGTTTCTTCTTTCTTTGTAAAGCAAAATCATTTGTAATTTGTTTGTTATAGTGCCATAGACATACATAATTCTTTGCTTCCTTGATCTCGTGTTTTGTAAATTCGTCTACTTCCTTAGTAACGCTCTCACTCTCAGTAAGAAGGGCTTATTTTGGGCAATTGGTTTGTTTTTGTACATGCGCTTTACTTTCCGAAACATCTTCCCGGTATTATTGTCGAGTCGAACAGCCCATGCTTCGATTATTGTAAATTATGTAGATATTTTCAAATGATTTCTTACTTCACTCATATACGAAACTTAAATGTGGCCTTAAGCACTTTAACCGTTTTAAGTCTGACTGTCATCTTTAACTTATACCTAGTGGACGATGGCAGTATCTACAGCAGTGGCGATTGGATTTGCTGTGAATTTGAATCATTGCAACTACAAATTTCTACGGATTCAATATTCAGAACTAATACGAATCGACTTCCGGGAGTATTTTTGAAAAGAGAACTGAACATTTTTCGTGTAGGAAAGATGAAAATTTCTCAGAATGATTAATCGAAGTCCAGTCCAGTGTAATTTATTCTGAAATTTATTTATTCCGAGTTCACACTGTACAATAAGTTGGACAGACTTCGTTTGATGGAAGTTGGATGGTCGGATGCAGTTTCCGTTCAAACTTATCAAGCTTGTCGTCCAACTTTATGTCACATACTCTTCCGCTCCGTCCAACTTCAAAATTTTCAAAAATATTTGAAAACTATCCAACAAGTTGGACAAGCGGTCAAGCCAAAGTCTGTCCAAATAGTTGTACAGTGTGAGTGAACCCGGCTATTAGCAATAGGAATACTTAGAACAGTCAAGTGATCATGGAAATCTGTATTCGGTAAAATCCTAGTCGCCTCGTTCTCCATTCCGCAACGTAGAATAAACGAAAGTATTCGGTCGTAGTCAACTTTTCATATGGGTTGACTCGAATTATAGGCCTTTTTTTGTTTTCTCAAAAGCTTAATTCAAAAGTACCTACAAACTATTTGCGAAAAAGGGATATCTTCTTCATAGTTTTTCATTTTTTGATTACTCCTTGAACCACTTTGACTTTTCCTATGTTATATTAGGACTGTTCGTTGAACTTTCCCCAGGGTTGACCCAGGTTTTCTTGACAACCCAATGAGTTGTCAAAAAAACCTGTGTTTTCCAGTGCTCATAAAACGCTATACCACAAATCACCACACATCCCTGACATAAAAAAAAATACATGCCATTTGACAGCCCTCAAATCGCCACAGCAAAAAGCAAGGGCGAGTTGGGGGAAAGCCTATGGCAAACCTATGGCTCAAAAAACACTCAATTTGACATTCAGGGTGAATTTAGGTTTCTCAAAAAACGCTTTGTGGTGACCCTAGGGCAACCCCAGGGCTTCAACGAACAAACCTATTATATTAGATTACCACCAATGTATACATAAATATTTCATTGTGAATTTGGTATGTGGAGACCGAGGAAAAATTTCGTTTCGCTTCAAAAGGTTCTGCAGTTGTGGCAGCGACAGAAATGTTGTTCACAAGCTTTTGCCGTCGCGACAACTGGACAACTGTAAATGTTTGAAAGTACGGCGGCATCGTTTCTTGTCGCTTCAAAGATGGTACTCTTATACAGCACTCGTAAGCATAGTTAGGAGCTACCGCAACTAAAAACTATCTTCGGTTTCTGTGAGCCTTAAACAATTAAAAAAAAAAAGAAAAAAAAACAGTGACGCTGAATAAAATCATCAAAAGAGGTCACCGTACTTTGCTGTCCAATATCAAAAAACATTTTTCATTTGTTTTGATTTGGAGCTTTCTTTTCTGTGCTGTTTCAGTCAGTCTATAGATTTTTCAAAACAATCTGCAATTTCATGTTCCAGAAGAAGAAGTCATCTATGTGTAATATTTGTAGTCTCCATTTGCATTTGCTCATAACTATAGGATTAATGCTAGAAACTATATATAAGTAAACGAGTTATTGGGCTATTGAAGATACGCTTGTAAACATTTACCTTTACGATAGTGGTTTTACCCATAGTGTTTGCGTATACGAGTCTCGATTTTGATTTTAGCTAAGACTTTTACGATTTTATTATATTCGAATGCGCTCATGCTTTTTATTATTGGCAAATATTGCAGAAGGAAAAGTTTGTCAAACTTTTGGACCAACTGCACAATTCGTTGCGTATTGACTTGTCAATGTATCGCAACAACTTCCCAGCGCCTCAACAAGAAAAGCTGATGGATCTTAAATCAACTGTGGACCTATTGACTAGTATAACGTTCTTTAGAATGAAGGTGAGCTCAGAATTTTTTTCGCTTCATGCTTCGTTCTTAATTTATGTGTGTCTGCCTGCATGTGTGGTTTCTTCAACAGGTACAAGAGCTTTCTAGTCCCCCGAGAGCTAGTACGGTCGTAAAAGATTGCGTGAAAGCCTGTCTTAGATCCACCTATCAATTCCTTTTCGAGAACTGCTACGAGCTTTACAATCGGGAATTTCAGGTAAGTTGTTATTCATTTAGTTTAAGGCAAACTTATTTGATATGTCTTCTGCAGCTATGAGTAGGAATGTGTTTACTTATGGAATCGAAAAAGATTTTTTAGAGATATGAATACGGTTTATAATGGTAGAGAAAATTAGTTTTCTTCTCCATCTATTTATACAGTAGCCTTACTCCTTTTTGATCCCTTGTTTTTCTCTAAGCAAGCTCCCGAATGACAATTGAGCTCTTAAGAATAGAAGGACCTACTATCGCCTCATATCAAATATATCGCAAATACCGTTACCTTAATTTTTGATATAAAGACCCTTAAACCTAATGCCTTTTCTCCCTTACCATAAATGCTCACTCCCTTTTTTGTTTGTTTAAACTTTTCTTTGTAAAGACTTAAACTGTGTACTTGTAATTTAATGTCAAAATTAAATCTTGTTATTTTTTTGCAGGCCTTGAGCCTTATTTGTGATTGCTTTTGTCTGCAGTAGTGATAGTTATCAGACTTGCATAATGCGCACATGATGGGTGCATATTTAGCACAGCACTCAACTGGCCTATTATTAGTTTTGAAAAAATTTGGTATTTAATCTCGAAATCACGATCCTCCTGAGTAAAAGCTCAATTGATGCTCTATCTGTTTCCTCACAAATTACTTATAAAATATTTTTGCTGTGGAAAACGACATTTTTTTCAACTCACAATCAGAGCTCAAAAACATTCACAATTCTGAAAGCTTCAAGCCACAAGTAATTGGTATGAACACGTTAAGTTTCACATCAAAACTTAAATTGTTGGTACTGAAAATTATGTCTATTAGATTAGATTGCTATCTTTGCTAACCTATCAACCTCTCCAGTTCTGAATATTCTGGAATACTTTATGTATCTCAAACCCTATAAAACAGACTTCATACGCATACGCATACATGACTTACTTTTATCTGCACCTTCATCATGACACCGGTCTGTTACAAGAAATCAAAACTTTTTTGATTCTTATGACATCGATTCGGATGCAAATATATGCTCTCCAAGATTTCACGTCGGCCTACTACACCATAAATGTGTGCACACATATTGTCATATGTGATTCCCATATTATTACACCTAAAACACCTTCTAATTCATGTGAAGTCGATTCAGATTGTTAGGTGACCTGTGGTGCAAACGACGACGAGCGATAACCACTTCAATATATAATATATCACAACGAGATGTGAGTGCATACAAATAACTTAACGTTACCATTGGTGTTTTCTCACATAAAATAAAAAATATATGATTATATTCTAAAACCTTAACCTCGTATCATAGGTGGATCCAAACGAGGCCAAACGTGACCCCGACGATCATGGACCTAAGTTAGACAGCGTTGACTTCTGGCATAAGCTAATAGCACTTATCGTGTCAATCATAGAAGAGGATAAGAACAGCTACGGCACGGTTCTGAACCAATTCCCACAGGAACTGAACATTGGCCAGGTATGTGTTGTGGAAATAGAAAAAAATCCTTTCAAACTTACTTTGTCTATCAAATAAAAAGCTGTCTGCTGCCACTATGTGGGGTTTGTTTGCCGTTGACATGAAATACGCCCTCGAAGAACACGAACAGCACCGCCTATGCAAGTCATCGGCGTATATGAATTTACACTTTCGTGTCAAATGGCTGTATAGCAATTATGTAAAAGAAGTTCCGCCTTACAAAGGTGCTGTTCCTGAATACCCGGCCTGGTTCGAACCGTTCGTCATGCAGTGGCTCAACGAAAACGACGACGTATCCCTTGAATATTTACACGGTGCATTTAATCGTGACAAGAAAGATGGTGTAAGTATCTATGAGCAGAAATCCAATGAGTGATCTCTAAAAAAATGTAACGGTAACGGTGTTTCAGTTCCAAAAGAGCAGTGAGCACGCTCTGTTCTCAAACTCAGTAGTTGATGTCTTTACTCAACTGACGCAGTGTTTCGATGTTGTTAGCAAGCTCGAGTGTCCGGATCCAGAAATTTGGAAGCGTTACATGAGGCGCTTTGCTAAGACCATTGTAAAAGTGCTAATAGCTTATGCCGATATTGTCAAAAAGGAATTCCCAGAGCATATGAAGGATGAACGCATTGTGAGTGTAGGATACTTTTGTCCAAAAGAATATAAATACGAAAAAACAAATCTATTCAAGGCCTGCATCCTGATGAATAACATCCAACAACTGAGAGTTCAATTGGAAAAGATGTTTGAATCGATGGGTGGCGACAAACTTGAGGAGGACGCAGCTAATATTCTCAAGGAACTGCAACAAAACCTCAACTCTGCATTAGACGATCTAGCTTGCCTCTTCGCTATAAGGTATGTGTTTTGTGCTTTCATACTCTTTTAAAATACTTTCGCAGCTCCCTTTTCACGAAAAAATCCACTACTAATGTAATCGCTACTAATGTCTTTCACTTTCTTTCACAATACAATTCTCAAAATTTTGTAAACAATTTTTCTTAAGCCTTGAGCCAAGAATCACACAATCCGTGCGGGAACTTGGTGATCTACTTCTTTCTGTCAAGGGTGGTGGTAACCTCAATGCCAATCAAGCTGCCCAACGAAATGCTGTAGCGGTGGAAGCAGATGAAGTGCTCCGACCCCTAATGGACTTGTTGGACGGTTCTCTCACTTTGTATGCCCAGTCATGTGAAAAAACTGTTCTTAAACGATTGCTCAAGGAACTTTGGAAGATTGTCATGCGCATTCTTGAAAAGACCATTGTCCTGCCACCAATGACTGACAGAACGGTACGTCAACTACACAATTATACAACGACCAAACTTGTAATGACTCATTTTTTGTTCATTGTTTGTAGATGATGTTCAAGAACATCACGGATAATGCGAAAAACCTGGCAGCTAACGCCAAAATCGAGGACATGGGTCGTCTATTCAAGAACCACATGGCCGGCAAGCAAGACGTCAAGAATGCTCTCAGCGGAGTTATGGACATATCCAAGGAGGTTGAAAAGAACCTCTCCCCAAAGCAATGCGCTGTCCTGGATGTAGCCCTCGACACTATAAAACAGTATTTCCATGCTGGTGGCAATGGCCTCAAGAAAACTTTCCTCGAAAAATCAGCTGAATTACAGAGCCTGCGCTATGCACTAAGCTTGTACACCCAAATGACTGATACACTAATAAAGACTTTCATCACAAGCCAGGTCCACGAAGGTATGTATTGCTCAACTAATCTACTTGCTTTTGATATGCTTAGTCTTTCTATGACGATGTCCATTATCCCAATAGCGTGTATAATGCGACATCAGGATGTGCCTTTCAGTAATGTGTATTTGTCTTGCTCTTGATTATATAATGAAAAAAAAACCACTCTTGTTTCTATTTACTAACAACTATCCTTTTAACCAACACACATACACAAAGAACATTTTTCTCTCAATTCTCTCGTATACATTTTTCTATAAAATATTTTCTATTTCTATTTTTTTTTTTTTCTCACTTCTTTCTATCAAATCTATGATCTTCTGATCGTCTTAATTGTATTTTTGAAATGATTTTTTTGTTTAACTTTTTTTTATCAACAAATAACAAAAAAAAAATATAATAAAAATAATAATCATAATAATCATTATTAATATAATAACTAAATCCAACTAAACACCACAAACACTAAAATCCGAAATCCGAAAACCGAAAACAATAGTAAAAACTCGTGAGCTAACTGCTGAAGAAGCTAAAAGACTTGCAACTGAGCCCAACGTGGAGGAGCCTGTCAAGGGCCGAAAACCAATAAAAAATCGTCAAGGTTCTTAAAAAACACATTTATGCCAAACAAAAGTTTTACGTTTTCTTTGATTTTTTCCGTTTCTTTTCTTTGTTTTATATTCATGACTTAATATACTTAACAACCGTATACTTCCTTTTAGAAAACATTTAGTTTTTTTTTAGTTTTTTTTTGTATTATTATTATTTTTGTTGAATAGCATATAATCCTTGCACACAGTTACTGCGTCAGTTTATTTATGACAGTTCTTGTTTGAGAAAAAAGCGGTTGGCTTCATGAGTTTTCTTTTTTCAATTGCAGACTATCTTTTTTTTTTTTTTTTTTGTTGAAGGTTTGTTGGAGTTGATTTTGTTTTCTTGTTATACTCTTTTATGAATACGTAGATTGATTAGTTCATTTTAATTGAATTCCCATCACTCAGTAATAAAATATGGCTGACTTTCACCCTCACTAGGCTACACGCATTGGCGGCTCTTAACATCTAGGGGTTGGGGGGTATCTATTAAGTTCTATCTGCCAATTGCTTGTATCAAAACCATCAAATTGGTACTATATGCAAGTGTTTAATTAAAACTCTTAATTATAAGGACTATATTGAAGGAAATTGGAAAGAAACGTAGGCATAAACACGTCACTTGCAAATAAGTAAATTAGCGGTAAGTGCTCGGATTTTCAAATTATTTTGCCGGTTAGAGTAGGAAATACACTAGTCCGAATTACTGCACACATTTTTGAATAATACTTGACTGAATTATGCGAGTTTGGTATAACCGCTAGTGCAATAATTTGACATTCTCTCATTGTAATCGAACGGTATTGGATTTGATAGAATTATTTTATGAAACTAACCACTCAGTTTGAAAGAAAAATGCCACTCGATCACTTGATCACTGATGCGGTAACTCGGAATCTAATTTTCTTCCATAAATTTCGTCGTTATTCTTGCATGTCTCATCATCTATCAAAGCTCGTTGACCTTTATGGAGCCGAAGTTGTTGCTGCAACGTCAATCTACTTAGTCTGTTCGTTAAGGCCCTATGTTTTCCATGTGGCGTTTTTTGAAAATTTCTATTTTTTGAGTCTGAGTTTGCCCTCAACTCACCCCTAAAGAAGTTCAAGGTTTTTATGTGGGAAGCACAGGTAACGAACACTTCTGTTGTTGCAAACGTTTAGTAGAAAAGAGTTTGAAGAGAACAGAACTTATTATGAAATGCTGTCTTTGAACGTCATCAACAGTTCGTTAAATTGATTCGATAAAAAAACTACATTTCAATTCTGAGAGTCTCGAATTTCCATCTAAAACGTTAAAAATTTAAAACTATGTTCGATTTTCAAACACTGCCAGGAGCTTTTCAATAGCACTGTGTGTTTAGATTCTGTGCACCTAAACCTAACCTAATATACAATTTTCTTTTCTTTTTTCAAAATAGTAGAAAACTGACTCATTTTGCTTTGAAAATGAATAAAATGTCAGTTTTTCTAGAAAACATGCAAACAAAAAACGAAAATATGGAAACCAACCTCCAAAAAACAAAATCTAATGAATCAGATCGTTTTGTGTTATGGTCTGTCCAGAGCCGTATATTGTTCGTGCTTCGCGCAGGATAATAAAACAAATGAAAAAAATAAGTGATCAATGCAAAAGTAACAGGAACAAGTAGAAATTTCTTTTTGAAAAGTCCAAATCATATATAAAACAGCTTCTAATTAAAAAAAGAGAATAAGTAAACATAAACACATTACGTTCAACACATTTTGTCGCTTCTTTCATCTTAAAATACATCTCTCCACAGCTATGCCTACGTTAAGACTTGTTTGTTATCAGTATGAATAGCTTTGCATGCATATAAATGATTTTAGGTTTCAATTTGTTTCGTTGACAGTAACAAAAAAAAAACATAAAAACATAGAAACATTGTATTCTATCATTAACTTGATGTATTCCAAGCCACAAAAAGGAAGCAGTGTTTATTATCTTAGCTACTTTTTGTTGGGTTGGAAGACAAATCTGTTGCAATGTTAAAGTGTTCTCTATTTGTAATGGCTCTTTCTTTTTTACTCTTCAAAAGACTCGCAAAACGCAGATGAAACGGTTGGCGAAATTTCTGTGCAAATTGACTTGTTTACACATCCTGGAACTGGTGAACATAAAGTGACTGTGAAAGGTAAGTTGCATGCGGGAGGTAGTTACATTTGCACTGGTAAAGCTGTATTTGTTATTTGTCGTTTAGTTATCGCTGCCAATGACTTGAAATGGCAAATTCAATCAGGAATGTTCCGTCCGTTTGTTGAGATCAATCTTATTGGACCACATCTACAGGACAAGAAGCGAAAACATGCAACCAAATCGAAGTCCAACAATTGGTCACCGAAGTACAACGAGTCTTTTCACTTGTAAGTTTTTTTAAAACCACATTTTCTATTTTTCACTTCTTTAAATATTATAATTTTAAAAATCAAGTACGCAAGTTTTAAGACCTTGCCAGAGGACGATTCGACAAAATATTTGAGAAAAATCATAGACTGGCTTTCAAAAATATTCACAAAACTCTAGTAAAAAAATTCGAAAGTTAAAATTTTTCAAATGTTGCCTCACAATCTTTTTTAAACCGCATAAGGCTTCTTTAGTTTAACATTTCGTAAGAACTTTTTTATCATAAGAAATACCTTTACGAAATTATCATTCACATAAAGTTATAGCGAAATCATTGGAGCTGTTCTCGATAAAAATGGCAGGTACCGTTATTTCAAGACTAAGGCTCAATTTCAAAAACTCCTCTGTAGACTGCCCCGATACTAACTGCAAGAATTTAAGAAAATAGGTCTAGCGGTTCAGGCTGTAGATCCATATACGGACAGACATACAGACAGACAGAATTGCAGGACCCACTTTTTTATATTCTCAATCATCATAATGTCATGTTTGATTGTTATCTCAAGTGCCTATAATCGCAAGTAAAAATATACCGCTGGGCTAAAATGCGCAATGCCTCATCAAATGATTTATGTGAAAATTGACGAAGAGGAAGAGGAAACCGACCTTCTCTGCACATGCCCGCATCCTATCGTGAAATACATTTTGGAGTGATCTTCTTCAAAAATCCACGTGATAGAATTTGCATAGACATTCACAGTCTTCTTCGCTTTATCACACTTATTTAAGTCTTAGCTTTGAATTCAACCATATCGTCGATCTCAACATCAGATGGCCATATCTAAATTGATCACACAATTTTAAAAAAATCCTTGGAGCAAATAAAAGTGCTCTAACTTAATATTTTAGAGTCAAATTACTGTTTCCGTAATCAAGCGAGTAAATGACATTTTTGTTTCCCAATTCGCACTTCATTACACAATATCAATCTATCAATCGAATCGGATTCTGCTAGATTATTGATGTGAGTATGTCAAATTATTATACTCACATAGTGCGCGTTCAACGCGTTAGGTTTTTCAGATAATCAAACTTTTTTCGGACTCTGATTGGCCAGAATTTCAGTTTTTCTTTCGATTCGTGACTTCTGGCCAATCAGAGGTCGAAGAAAGTTAAATTATCTGAAGAACTTAATTGAGTTGAACCCGAGCACTGTGCAGCAACGTATTACTGATCCCCTTCCGCGATTTCCCTGCAATGTACTTTCAAAAACCCGTCGAGCCGGAGCGTTTGGGTTCATCCGCTCAACATGACAAAACCATCGTAGCCTTGCGATGCGTACTCTTCTGACTATGCCCATGTCAAGGTAGAGCTCATTGTTGTATTGATAAGGTCATAAGCAGGATCAAAGTCTTATACAAGGTTACCTTGGTTTCTCTGGAGAGGGTTTTGTTTCTCAATTGCCTTCTTAACCCAAAGAAGCAACGGTTGGCAAGAGTTTTTCTCCGTTTGGTCTCCGCACTGATGTTGTTGTCCGTGTCTATAGCGGATCCTAGGTAGACGAAGTCCTGCATTACCTGTGTCTGTCTATTGTGACGTTTTGTCCAATTCGTCGATGTTCTGTGTCCTTGTTTGATAACATCATATACATACTTCGATTTGCCCTCATTAACCATCAAACCCATTTTTGCCGCTTCTGTTTCAATATTCGCAAAAGCACCTGTGACATCACGCTTTTTTCTTGCCATTACGTCAATGTCGTCTGCGTAGGCGAGTAATTATACAGAGAGATAGTTTCTCTAGTGTTGATGTTTGAGTTTCTTACAATCTTTTCAAGTATGATGTTGAAGAAATTGCATGACAGTTTGGTGCCTTGTCTAAAACCTTCGGTCTCGGTGAGTTCTCTACCGACCTTGGTGGAGCAGCGTGATTTCTGCAACTTCATCCTGCATAGTCGTACGAGCTTTGCAGGGATGCTGAAACTAAACATGGCTCTGTACAGCTCGTCTCTGTAAATACTGTCATACGCGGCCTTGAAATCGATAAAAAGATAGTGTATATCGATATTACATTCTCGGGTTTTTTCCAAGATCGCCGTAATGTGAAAATTTGATCTATTGTGGACTTCTATGGTCTAAAACCACATTTGTAAAGACCTATCAAGCTGTTGACGTTGGGTTTCAGACGTTAACATATTACAGCAGACAAGATCTTATAAGCGACGTTAAGGAGACTTAAGCCTCTATAATTGGCGTAATTGTGAACGTCTCCTTTCTTTAGGATCGGGCATACGATACTGAGGTTCCATTCATCGGGCATGCTTTCTTCCGACCATATCAAGCAGATCAGCTAGTGCATCTTCCTTTCCAGCTGGTCTCCAGCTGCCTTGAAGAGTTCGGCATCAAGGCCATCTGCACCTGCAGTTTTATTTGATTTAAGTTTGCATATGGCAAGCTTAACTTTTTCTAGGTCGGGAGGATGGCATTCTTGATCATCGTCCAAGCTGAATGGAGCAATCTGCCTGACAGCGGAATTTGTGTCCTCATCGCCGTTAAGCAGTCTGCAGAAATGATCTTTCCAGATCCTCAGTAGCGACTGTGACTATATAACTATGTTTCCCTGCTGGTCTTTACAGGCTTGAGTTCGGGGTTTGCCACCCTGGCAGGATCTTTTTTCCTTTTGGTAAAACTTCCGAATCTCGTTCCTGTCATGACACCTCTTAATTTCCTCAAACGAGCGCTTCTTACACTGCTTCTTTTTCTTTTTGAGAATTCGGTATTCCTCCCTTCTTTTTTCATTGTAAATCTCTTTATACTGATAATAAGCAGCCCTGATTCGTTTTTGCATCAGCATTTGTCGAGCATTTGCCTGCCTGCATTCTTCATCGAACCATGGGTTTCGTTTTTGGGCCGACCGAGACCCAGAACCTAAAAGGCAGAGGTTCTGATGGCTTCTTGGCATTGCTGCCACTGGTCTTCAATGCTTAATGCTGACGGCATAGGATTCAAGGATAATTGAAGAGATACTCGATTGTAAAAGTCATTTGCAATCTCTTGCGATTGTAGGTTTCCGACGTCATATCTCTTCACAGCGCTAGTTCGTGCAGGTCGTGAACAAGATATCCTCATTCGTACCTTGGCTACAACAAGGTAGTGGTCCGAGTCAAAGTTGGCCCCTCGGAAAGTTTGGACATCTAACACACTGGAAGAGTCCCCTGCGTCGATCGCAACATGGTCAATTTGGTTGACGGTTAATTGATCTGGGGATCGTCATGTACCTTTATGAATTTTGAGATGCGGGAAGCGTGCACTACTTACGAGATTTAGCCCCGCAGCAAATTTGATTAGCTTCATTCCGTTTTCGGAGGTTTTGCCATGGAGGCAATGCTTACCGATTGTATTTCCAAAGATCTCCTTCCCTAGTTTTGCGTTAAAATCGCCAAGAACGATTTTCACGTTACTTGTTAAAGGCTGCTGAAATTCGGCCCAGGCTTTTGTTGGCAATTCCTGTGCTTCTATCTTCTCAAGAATTAATTGTTTTTTGACATTCACGTCTAGCTGAAGGTATTCAGACTCATTGTTGCTTCTATTGCATTCTGTTCATTTTCTTGCAGTATGATCGGAAATGAAGAACAGCTTGACTTCTTCGAGCTACACATCTGCGTGAAGGACTACTGCTTCGCACGTGACGATCGGCTCGTTGGTGTTGCAATTCTTCAGCTCAAAGACATTGTCGAAAAAGTATGTTCTTCTTTCGACAAATAAAAATTTTTTAGCTATAATTTTTCTCATAAAACTAGGGTTCGTGCGCCTGCTGGCTTCCTCTGGCCAAAAGAATACAAATGGACGAAACAGGTTGGACCATTCTTCGTATTCTCTCACAACGTAATAACGATGAAGTAGCAAAGGAATTTGTTAAACTAAAATCAGAGATCCGGCAAGAACCCATGATGGGTACTTAAGACATGAAAGCAATTACACAACTTGTTACAAACTACCTAGTATTTCTTCTTTTGTTTATATATAATCCAAAAAGAAACTTTGTAATGTTTATATTTTAGCGTGATTTATTTAAAAAAAAAAAGAAAACAAACAAAAGAGACACATGCTACACATTTTGAATATTATTACTTAACAAAACCCCTTAATTGTGGAAATATATAGCAATGCTGTTCCTGTTTTCATTGATATCTAAGAAAATACTGTAATTTGATGGGGGTGATTTTCGGTTCTGGTTGCAAAAAAAAAAAAAAAAAACTAACTTGATACAGAAAAATCAACAAAGTTTAAATGTATAATATTATAAATATGATAAATAAAAAGATTATAATTTATTTCAATTAGGCTTTAATCAATTTAGAATTTTTAAATTAAATTCTTCAAAACAAACATATGCATATATATAAATTATATACTTAAAAAAGACCTCTTATCAAAATAAATTGTTAACCAATACCTAAATACCAGCTCAGTAAATTAACGTACCAATAACATAATTTAATCAACGTTTTCAAAAAATTAATATATGATGTACGCAAAACATATACCTACATACAATTTATAGATATTCAAGAAGATATGTGGCAGATTATTTATTAATTTCACTGAGATGCATCTTACATATAAAACAATCATGAGAACTTTAATGCTTAACATTCACTAATAAATAAATACCCATTAAATAAAATGGCAACATGCGCCTGTTCAAAAGAAAAACTAAGTGACAACCTGCCAAAAACTTGGTCAACGTTTTAATAGAAGCTTATATCTTGCTATTTTGAAATATCGGCTTGATTCTACTGAATTCTGATACCTAATATCTACTTTCATCTTTGTATAAACTCTGTAACTCTGTACAGAAAGAAATCAAAAAGCGACAATTCATCTTAATTCTTATTTTGGTTCCTTTCAGACTTGGGATATTTTTAAAAATCTCGATTATACAATCGAAAAAATGTCCTGTTACTTAAGAAGGCATTCGAAAATAAACTAAACGTTTACTTCATTTTTGTCACAAACCATGTCGAGGATGCTATTGCATCTTATTATTTAAAAGTGGAATTTCCTTATTTTAAGCATACAATTACTGTAGGTGAAATTCGATTCAAAAATATTTAAAACTAATAACAATTAGTTCAAGGTTTTCCAGACCAAAATAACAAAATTTGGTACATCAGGCCACATTCTATGAACAATAGATTCGATCGTAACTTGCAATCCACGTGAATGTTTCATTGAATTTTTGTATCAAACTACATTTATGTACTCTCCTTAGTCTTCTTGAGTTTCAAATTGCAACTTATTTCACTTGGCAATGTGTTTACTTTACGGTACGTTGGTAAAAGGTGATTGCTTTTGGACGTAACGCAAAAGTGTCTACAATTTATTTTAAATCATAATTTCTGGTCTTTCTCGAGTGCCTGGCAGTGGCGATATTCTACATATTTAGACAATTTCTAGTAAAATAGGGTCTGATTTTGCGTTAGAACGATTGATTTCTGCTGAGTTTTTTTGGTATGCGGCGACCGGCGGCATTCGTCAAGTTTTATAGAGTTTGACAAGTTTTTCGACGATCTTGCGATTTACTAAAACAGAGCTTAACACACTGATCATAAGTTCGTCCGCCAAAGCTAATTCATAGGAATAATTTATTAATAAAAACCAACCGACAATGCTCACTAAGTACTTATTAACGGTTAAATTTTTTTATTTTATTTCGGCGTCTCATCAAATATAATTCTCTATCAGTCTCTGTTCCTGACCCCCGCCAATTTCTATTCATATATTGAAACTCTTGCCGTTTGACTCTATATCTTTTCCTCTCTGTACCCACTTAATAAAAAAAAGTTTTTGAGATGTAAGACAATTTTGGAAAATATAAAAATAGATTTATTTTAAGCACTTGCGACAGAGCAACATTAACCAATAAATTACTACTAACTACATAAACAAAGCGCGGTCCAAATAGCAAAAGTAAATTAAACACTAAGTTAAGAAATAATATTTCTCAATTAAGAAAAAAATAATTAACATTAAACTGCAATTTTATATTTTTATCATAATTTGTTTGTTCTCCTAAACTTAAAAATATTAAATTTCTAATCATCAAATTTAAACCACGTAAGGTATATTGTGTAAATTAATGTACATCCAAAATATATTATGTATATAAAAAAATATATATATAAATATATGTTTTAATCTCTTAAATATGTACAAAATATATTTTAGAAATAATTTTTTGTTTTTGAAACAATGAGTACTAACGGGCTTTGCAATTGCAAATAAAACTGTTTTTTAAGAATTGAACTATTAATTCTTAACTAGGCTATATAATCAAATATAAATACATAGCATATATATTTATATATACATATATATATGTGTATATATAATTTTGTCTATATATATATATATATATATATTACATGCATATATAATCTATATATACATATATATTAGAGTGGTCCTTAAAGTGGTTAGGTCGGAATTTTAATGAGTGCACCCCCCACAAATGTTGCAAATAAATAAAAAAAAATTTTCCCAAAATTTCACCCCCCTATCTCAATTTTAACACGTGCCGCCGGACCTGCACTTTTTTCCATATGAATTACATGTGATTTTTTTTAAGTTTTATTTTTTATTTTTTTAAGCAATATACATAGCACCAAAAAATCCGGTCACTATTTTTTTCTCATCGGAAAAAATTCTACTTTTTTTTAGGAATTTTCCCAACTTCGAAAAACAAAATGGCGAAACAAATATGGCGGTCTGAAAAATTTAATTTACCGCCATATTTGTTTCGCCATTTTGTTTTTCGAAGTTGGGAAAATTCCTAAAAAAAAGTAGAATTTTTTCCGATGAGAAAAAAATAGTGACCGGATTTTTTGGTGCTATGTATATTGCTTAAAAAAATAAAAAATAAAACTTAAAAAAAATCACATGTAATTCATATGGAAAAAAGTGCAGGTCCGGCGGCACGTGTTAAAATTGAGATAGGGGGGTGAAATTTTGGGAAATTTTTTTTTTATTTATTTGCAACATTTGTGGGGGGTGCACTCATTAAAATTCCGACTTAACCACTTTAAGGACCACTCTAATATATATTTAAAAGTGGGCATCAAACTCGCTTCTGACTGGAGCTTGCCCTCAGTTGATAGATGCTTATTATGTTTAAAGTATAAAATACAAGAAAAGATAAAAGAATACAAATATAATAGCAAATGATATAAAATAAAATAATATACTTGGTATAATTAAAGTAATTTGCACAATTATCAATGAATAAAAAAAAACTAACATAAGAAGTTTCCTTTAGGAAACCAATAATTGTTAACTTAATGGCACAAGAACCTAATACATAAAACATAGACGAACTCCATAGCTGAATTCAAGGCGTAATTTATGTATAAATATATTAAATAAAATAGAACTAACTTGAAAATACACATCAATTAAAGTTTCATAAAAAAAATAACAAAAATCTAATAAGCAAGAAAAAGTACTAAAGAGAAAAAATTTATATTTAAATGAAAAATATCACTTAAAATCTAAACTAAAATTTAAAAAGAAATTATACAATTTATACATACATATTCGAACAAAAATGGTGCAATAATTTAATTCATTTTTATTAAATAACGCTTAACATATTTTTTTATTTCTTAATCAACTACAACAACAAGTGAAATTTGAAAAACCTTATTTCATTGTAGTCAACACTATTAAATGCGAATTAATATAACATACAAAGGTTTAAATGATAAACAACAGAACATATACCTACATTGAATAAAAAAATGCACATTTTACACGTTCGCATATATATCGTAATAGATATATATATGTATATATGTTGCATATGCACATATATGTACATATATATATATGAACTTATATATGTATGAAAATGTATATATGAATACATACATATGTGTACATTTGAACTAAATGATGGATTATATATTATTTACATAGCAAAGAGTAGTTAGCGATACCGTACCCAAGATACAAAACTACCATTTAATAAAATAAATCAAGGATATATATATGTATATATATATATTTATATATATATGTGTATACATATTGATATATAAATACATACACATACATACATATATGTATATATTAACAAATAATATTGAATAAGACGAACAGCATTATTAATTAAAAAAAGAATTTACCAACCTACCAGTTTGAGGGTTAAGATATAAACTAAAATAGAAAAAAATTAAATGACTTTTAAAGAAAATATAACAATGATTTAAAACAATGCTGACATTCATTTATTCTTTTATTAACTTGTGAGGTACCAGGCAAGCAGAAACAGCAGTAGGCACCTCCAACCAGCATCAACTTTTGTTCATGACCAAGCTCAATGAAGATTCCCCCACTTTTGAGTACATATCTTTCTGATGTTCCGACATGTCTTGAAATCAAATTTCGCTGCAATTCACTTTATTATTGGAAATTTCAATGTTCTCTACTCTAATTCTGTCGTCAGTCGCCATGGAGTCGGAACTTACCTTACGATTATCAAATAATTGTAATTTTTTATTTTTTTTTTATTTTTATTTTTCCGCTAACAGAGCTTCCCCATGAACGTCTTGAGAAATAAATAATTTGCTATGTTCACCAGAACTCGGCTGGAAATTATTTGAAAACACAAACCAAGAAAAATTATCCAAATTATGATCAAATCTCCCCCAACGTTCTCTGATAATTTTTTTTTTGTTTATCAAACATATTTCCTTCTTAAGAAACACCCCAAAAAACGTTATTTTTCTGTAAATCTTGTTGGAAATTCTATAGACATTACTTTTCTTTCAAGAACACCCCCAAAAAACGGTATTTTTCGCCTTCCTTTTCGAGATATGTCGCGTTTTCTGTTTTTACAGTCAGAAAAGATGCTTTTCCGCAACTCTTGTTAAAGATTCCCAAAGAACACCTATCTATTACCTCCCTTTTAGGGGCACCCCGAAAAACATGATTTTTCACCTATCTCGGTCAACGTCGACAATAGTCTTTCACAGGTTGAAGATTGCTCAGTTTTTTTTTTTTTTTTTCGTTTATAGTTTCTTGCTCTCTGGACTTTCATGTGCCTGGTGCTATGTGTTTGAAATATTTTTTTAGAAAAATGTTTTTAGTCTCATTTCCTTCTTTAATAAATAACTTTTCTACGCTTTGTGACTTATGCTCATTTGGTCATAATATGAAACGTTACCGCATTGTCAAATAAGTATAAGTAATTTACTTAGCAAACTCCACATAGCAGACAATATTCCGATGTATTTGTGGTTATGGAAACAACTTCAGTGACTTACTTTTAGTGAGTAAGGTCAAGATTTTTCAGAACCATGACACTTAAACTTGCTGATTCGCAATAACGATCATTCGCATAGTCACAGAGTTGAGGGATGTCGGGTTTGAAGCTTTATATTCCAATTAAATGTTCTTGGAAAAATGTATTAACCTTGCTGCAAAAAAAAATTACAAAAACACAGCGACCGTTGTTTTGTGTTGTGTTCCATGGGTCAGCATTTTAATGCTGGCCCATGGGAAAAAATACCAACAGACGTAGCACCTATTTTGTTATTTTCATGATTGAATGTTATCAGTCTTCTTCAACTAGTAACGGCTACAGTCTCCGTCGTGATGCGGTACTCGAAACTCTGGCATACAGTCCAATGGTCAGTAGTGTTTTTTCATTTGACTGTAGGTTTCCTTGAAGAGGATGGCCGGGTGATAGAATACGATAGTTTTGATGAATTCAAAGTGAGTGTGCATATAGTAAACGACTAACCCACGAATGAACTGCATTACAATGTGCTTTATTTTTTGCATTCCTTACAAGGGTATTGGTAATAGAAGTTATGCTCACTACTTTGAAGAATTTCGTGGGCGTATAGCTTATGAGAAGAATTTAAAAATCATTCGGGAGCACAACAGTTTGTACAAAAGTGGAAAGGCGTCTTATCGTCTGAGAACCAATAATCTGGCAGATTTGGTAAGCTTCCTCCAAATAATTTTTGTTTAAGTTTGGCTGAAAAATTTATACTTTCAGAACAGTGATTCATATTTGAAAAAATTTCTCAGACTCGCCAAAAGTAGACGTTTTGAAGCATTTGACTTTATATCAGACATTGTAGGGTCGCCTCTTATGAATGATATCCCCGACAGCATAGACTGGCGAGAGAAGGGCTTCCGAACAAAGGCTAACAATCAGGGAACATGCGGATCGTGCTATGCGTATAGCATTGCCCAAAGCATAGAAGGACAAGTCTTCAAGAGAACTGGAAAGATTCTAAGCTTAAGGTAAGTTTAAATTTTAGTCAAAATTGACAACCGACTTCATGACAATTTGTTTCGATTTAGCCCCCAACAAATCGTAGACTGTAGTGTCAAATTCGGCAACCAGGGCTGTACCGGGGGTTCTTTAAGAAATACACTCAAATATCTTGAAGCTACTGGGGGCATTATGAGGGAAAAAGATTACAAATATGCTGGACGGGTGAGTTCAAGTACGAGTGTTTGCTGGTGGTGGTTTACTTTATTATTTTGCATTTCTTAGAAAGGCAAATGTCAATTTGTTCCAG
Organism: Melanostoma mellinum; assembly: GCA_914767635.1. Classification (NCBI taxonomy): domain Eukaryota; kingdom Metazoa; phylum Arthropoda; class Insecta; order Diptera; family Syrphidae; genus Melanostoma; species Melanostoma mellinum. Next base: position 19,641,139 of record OU612061.1, read on the forward strand.
AACTTGCCGTTGTGAATGTGACGTCTTGGGCAATTATGCCTTCGCGTGATGAACGAGCAATTCAGGCAGCTGTTGCTCATATTGGACCAGTGGCCGTGTCGATCAATGCTTCGCCTAACACATTTCAGCTCTACAGGTAGTTTAATATTTTATATTTTATATTTTTATTAAAATTGCATACTATTCAAATCTTCTATATAAGAACATTTTAATGCGCTCTGTGATTCCTAAGGCCTTTGCCCTTAAATCGGAAAAGTAACCAAATTTTTTGTATGGCTAAAACAGTTGGTAGTATTCATATTCGATTTGATTTTCATACTTCTCTATCCTCGTCACCGATCGGAACGAAATCTCTTCCGTTTTTTGAACACTAACTCGTGAGAATTTTGTCTTATGGTTACCATTGCGGCTGGTAAATCGAAATATTAGTTAAAAAATAAAATAAGCGTAAATACCTACCGTGATCAGTTAACTTACAGATGCCGGTCTTCAAAGCTATGAAAAAAACAGAATTGTGCCCTTGAATTACTTGGGCAAATCAAGAGTTCGGTTAGAATATAACCCATAAAGAAGAGCCATTGTAAAGAAAAAGAAACAAGTTAAAAAAATGAAAAGTTGATTAATAGCGTTATTGTTTGGTCGTCCGAGCACTTTAATGACGGTTCCTTTCCTCAAATGAAGAAAAATTTGGATCTGGATTTGAAACCAGAATCAATCACGAGGTTAATCTGTCTCCGGAACAGAAAAAGAGAGAGAATGAGAGACCTAGTTCCTTTCCCAATTGAAAGTAGTTCAAAAAATACACATCTAAATAAGCTTCACAATAATAAAATATAAATAACAGATAAATTATTTATCTTCCAGTGACGGTATTTATGACGATGAAAACTGTTCATCGAGTTCCGTAAATCACGCAATGCTGGTCGTTGGTTATGGCCCAAATTATTGGATACTAAAGAACTGGTGGGGTGACCAGTGGGGCGAAGACGGTTACATGCGAATACGCAAGGGTAGGAATCTTTGCGGAATTGCCAACTATGCTGCATACTCTGTTGTTTAGCTTTCATAAACCGTTTCTGCTTTCTACAAATACAAATGTTTCAAAATAACCAACTTTCGTATTTTATTTTATGCTTTAAACTTAAAGGATTTGTTTGCAGTTACAATTACTTACCTACATATTTCCAAGAGATATGTTTTGTTCTTTCAAAATCGTAGTTTTATATGCATGGGAAGTAGTATGCACTTCTAAAATGGGAAAGAAGAAAAGATTGTGCTAGTTGGATGTGGTTGGTTCGGATTTCAAACTAGTTTTGAAAGCTGAAAATAAAGTGATGTTTGTGAAGTCAGTTTGAGGACAGATGCCGTGGTGTGTGTGTGGTTTGGCCTCTTCTTGTATCTCATCTGTGGTGAAAATGCACTGCGACAAAAAAATGTCACATCGAACTTTTTTTTAACTAATTCAAAATACATACAAATGGGTTCCAAAAAACACAAAAAATATAAATCCAAACGTCGAGATAAATACGAAGGTAAGCAAAAGAGTCTGAAACTGAATTATTGTGTACCCGTTGCGAGGGTGTGAGTTCTGTGCTGAATCCAAATCTTGATGTACGCAGAAGGCAGAGCTTCCAATTATATATTTTTTTCATTTGAGTGCACAAAACTACAACAAAAGTACATTTTTCATATCAGAATGGATCATCGGCCAAGTAGTCAAATTGATCCTAAAAGTTGGAAGCAATTCCACACCGGAACGATTCGCTGGCATACGGCGTTCAAGGTGAATCAGAGGCAGGAGGTACTAGTCGAGAGACTGTGCCTGGAGGGGGTTCGACAACAATGGATGAACAATTCTTCTGTAGTACCGACGAAGTTCCAGAAGAACATAAAAAAATCTAAGAAAAAGGAGTAGAAAAAGAATCGTGCGTATAGTTTTCTTTTTTTCTTGCTAGAAGTGCATACTACCTCCATAAAAAAATAAAGCTATAAGTTAAATTAAATAAAGATAAAGATAATTAAAACTCAAACTTTTCAAAGTATAATTTCATTTAATGCTACAAGGACACACACACACACTCGAATATCAATGATTGTTTTGACAATATGCAAAATAACTGAAAAATTAAGCTTTGTACACATTTGTAAATTTTTATTTTTTATTTTAAACAATAAAGAGAGAAACCGATGAAACAATAATGAGATGAAGTGAGAGCAGTTTTACTTGTCGCTCCATATTAAATTGTAGAAATACTGCGAGATGCCGTTAGCATTTCTTAAGATTGAAGAACGCAATGACATTCATTGGGGTAAGTAATAGGGATTAGAATTGGAAAATGTATTTATTTTTTCTATTTTCAAATTCAAAGCTCTGTAATAAAAAATACAAAAGTAAAAAAATACGAAAGGGCAATGGAAATGTTATCATTTAAAGAAACTAGGTTTCAGGTTTGCATTAAACGTCATCGCATTATAATTTATATACGAACTATTTTAATTGTTTTCTTAGGATAAAAGCAATTACTTTGAAACATTCAACTAAGTTGGAGTAATTTTCTGGCCGTGCCATAATCATATTTTCCATTTTACAAGTGGTTCTTCGATTTGATGTAAAATTTACTTTTGGTACAGTCACAGAAACTGTACCATTCGAATGGCAAAAGAATTTTTGAAATTGGTTAAGTGGCTGATGAGTTACTAGTCCTGTGGGAGAAAACGGGATGAAATTTATCCCGTGCCGATCAGGGACACTGTAGCATTCGAATGGCGAAAGAATTTTTGAAATCGGTCCAGTGGCTGATGAGTTACTAGTCCTGGTGGGATAATTCGGGATGGAATTTATCCCGTGCCGATCAGGGACACTTAAGCATTTGAATGGCGAAAGAATTTTTGAAATCGGTCCAGCGTTTTATGAGTTACTAGTCCTGTGGGAGAAAACGGGATGAAATTTATCCCGTGCCGATCAGGGACACTGTAGCATCCGAGTGGCGAAAGAATTTTTGAAATCGGTCCAGTGGCTGATGAGTTACTATACTAGTCCTGTGGGAGAAAACGGGATGAAATCTATCCCGTGCCGATCAGGGACACTGTAGCATCCGAGTGGCGAAAGAATTTTTGAAATCGGTCCAGTGGCTGATGAGTTACTAGTCCTGTGGGATAATTCGGGATGGAATATATCCCGTGCCGATCAGGGACGCTGTAGCATTCGAGTGGCGAAAGAATTTTTGAAATCGGTCCAGTGGCTGATGAGTTACTAGTCCTGTGGGAGAAAAGGAGAAAAGGGGATGAAAGTTATCCCGTGCCGATCAAGGACACTGTACCATTCGAATGGCGAAGAAATTTTTGAAATCCGTCCAGTGGCTTAAGAGTTACTAGTCCTGTGGGAGAAAATGGGATGAAAGCTATCCCGTGCCGATCAGGGACACTTAAGCATTTGAATGGCGAAAGAATTTTTGAAATCGGTTCAGTGTTTATGAGTTACTAGTCCTGTGGGAGAAAACGGGACGAAATTTATCCCGTGCCGATCAGGGACACTGTAGCATTCGAGTGACGAAAGAATTTCTGAAATCGGTCCAGTGGCTGAAGAGTTACTAGTTTTGTGGGAGAAAACGGGATGAAATTTATCCCGTGCCGATCAGGGACACTGTAGCATTCGATTGAATAACCATTTCCGTAGGAGAATACGACATAATGAATCTCATGCTGATCAGGAGTAATAAAGCATTCGAATTTTTGAAACTAGTTCAGTAGTTTTTGAATTACTATTCCCCTGGATATATCCACGGGATAAATTCTATCCTATTTTGATCGGGGATAGCGTAGCATTCCAACGCAGAAAAAATTTTTCAAATCGGTTCAGTACTTTCTGAATTGTGAAGGATTTTCGCTTTCAAATGAAAAACATGCGAGATGCCATCCATGCCCAGTGCCTTGATTTAAAGAAGCAAAAATGAAAATTTTTCCATTGCACCAGGCGCGCATAACTCTCAGAAAAGCAGCAAGCAACCCAACTTGTACTAGCTGATAATTTAGCCTAGGCACTCTCAGCACATACACCCTCCGTTTAGCTTATGCACACTTAGTTCATACACCGTCCTGCCTTTTTAAAAATGTACCATCTGAAAATTTAGAATTTGCACATACCAATGCACAGCCAGTGGTTGTTGTCAAAGAATTTTTCTGAAACTCCTAATATTATGCTATATTAATAAATAATACAAATTGGTTCAAAATGGCTTCCGCACGCCTGGTTATATGCTATACTCAACTCATAGCAAATGCAAATTCCTTCATTGGTGTGTGCATAGGCTAAACTATCAGCTAGTACATTTTTAAAAAGTCACGACGGTGTATGAACTAAGTGGGCATAAGCTAAACGGAGGGTGTATGTGCTGAGAGTGCCTAGGCTAAATTATCAGCTAGTACCAGTTGGGTTGCTTGCTGCTTTTCTGAGAGTTATGCGCGCCTGGTGCAATGGAAAAATTTTCATTTTTACGTTTTAAAATCAAGGCACTGGCATGGCATTTCGCATATTTTTCATTAGAAAGCGAAAATCCTTCACAATTCAGAAAGTACCGAACCGATTTGAAAAATTTTTTCTGCGTTGGAATGCTACACTATCCCCGATCAAGATAGGATAAAATTCATCCTGTAGGTATTCCCAGGGGAATAGTTACTCAAAAACTACTGACCAAGTTTGAAAAATTCGAATGCTTTATTATTCCTGATCAGCATGAGATTAATTATCTGTCGTATTCTCCTACGGAAATGGTTATACAATCGAATGCTACAGCGTCCCTGATCGGCACGGGATATATTCAATCCCGAATTATCCCACAGGACTAGTAACTCATCAGCCACTGGACCGATTTCAAAAATTCTTTCGCCATTCAAATGCTACAGCGTCCCTGATCGGCACGGGATAGATTTCATCCCGTTTTCTCCCACAGGACTAGTAACTCATCAGCCACTGGACCGATTTCAAAAATTCTTTCGCCACTTGAATGCTACAGTGGCCCTGATCGGTACGGGATAAATTTCATCCCGTTTTCTCCCACAGGACTAGTAACTCATAAATCACTGGACCGATTTCAAAAATTCTTTCGCCATTCAAATGCTTAAGTGTCCCTGATCGGCACGGGATAAATTCCATCCCGAATCATCCCACAGCACTAGTTACTCATCAGCCACTGGACCGATTTCAAAAATTCTTTCGCAATTCGAATGCTACAGTGTCCCTGATCGGCACGGGATAAATTTCGTCCCGTTTTCTCCCACAGGACTAGTAACTCATAAAACACTGGACTGATTTCAAAAATTCTTTCGCCATTCAAATGCTTAAGTGTCCCTGATCGGCACGGGATAAATTCCATCCCGAATTATCCCACAGGACTAGTAATTCATCAGCCACTGGACCGATTTCAAAAATTCTTTCGACATTCGAATGCTAAAGTGCCCCTGATCGGCACGGGATAAATTTCATCCCGTATTATCCCACAGGACTAGTAACTCATCAGCCACTGAACTGATTTCAAAAATTCTTTCGCCATTCGAATGCTTAAGTGTCCCTGATCGGCACGGGATGAATTTCATCCCGAATTATCCCACAGGACTAGTAACTCATCAGCCACTGGACCGATTTCAGAAATTCTTTCGTCATTCGAATGCTACAGTGTCCCTGATCAGCACGGGATAAATTTAATTCCGTTTTCTCCCACAGGACTAATAACTCATCAGCCACTGTACCGATTTCAAAAATTCTTTCGCCATTCGAATGCTTCAGTGTCCCTGATCGGCACGGGATAAATTTCATCCCGAATCCTCCCACAGGACTGGTAACTCATAAGCCACTGGACCGATTTCAAATCTTTTTTCGCCTTTCGAATGCTACAGTGTCCCTGATCGGTATGGGATAGATCTCATCACGTTTCCTCTCACAGGACTAGCAACTCAAAAGCCACTGTATCGATTTTAAAAATTCTTTTGCCATTTGAATGCTTAAGTGTCCCTGATCGGCACGGGATATATTCCATCCCGAATTATCCCACAGCACTAGTCACTCATCAGCCACTGGACCGATTTCAAAAATTCTTTCGCCATTCGAATGCTACAGTGTCCCTGATCGGCACGGGATAAATTCCATCCCGAATTATCCCACAGGACTAGTAACTCATCAGCCACTGGACCGATTTTAAAAATTCTTTCGCCATTCAAATGCTACAGTGTCCCTGATCGGCACGAGATAGATTTCATCCCGTTTTCTCCCACAGGACTAGTAACTCATCAGCCACTGTACCGATTTCAAAAATTCTTTCGCCATTCGAATGCTTCAGTGTCCCTGATCGGCACGGGATAAATCTCATCCCGAATCCTCCCACAGGACTGGTAACCCATAAGCTACTGGACCGATTTCAAACATTCTTTCGCCATTCGAATGCTTCAGTGTCCCTGATCGGCACGGGATAAATTCCATCCCGAATTATCCCACAGGACTAGTAACTCATAAGCCACTGCACCGATTTCAAAAATTCTTTCGCCATTCAAATGCTTCAGTGTCCCTGATCGGCACGGGATAAATTTCATCCCGAATCCTCCCACAGGACTAGCAACTCAAAAGCCACTGTATCGATTTCAAAAATTCTTTCGCCATTCGAATGCTTAAGTGTCCCTGATCGGCACGGGATGAATTTCATCCCGTTTTCTCCCACCGAACTAGTAACTCATAAGCCACTGGACCGATTTCAAAAATTCTTTCGCCATTCAAATGCTACAGTAACCCTGATCAGAATGGGATAAATTTCATCCCGTTTTCACTGAACCGATTTCAAAAATTCTTTCGCCATTCAAATGCTTAAGTGTCCCTGATCGGCACGGGATAAATTTTATCCCGAATTTTCCCACAGGACTAGTAATTCATAAGCCACTGTAGCGATTACCAAAATCTTTTCGCCATTCGAATGCTACAGTGTCTCTGATCAGCACGTGATATATTTCATCCCATATTCTCCTACAGGGCTAATGACTCCATTTGGTACGCTTCATACGATCCCATCAAAACACTCGAAAACGGAGCGAGATAGACGAAAAATAACGATTTTTTGGGGGTTTCTCAATGGGGGCACACCATTTGGGACGATCCATACGATCCCATCAAAATATTCCTGAAATCTCACTTTTCTGGGTGACCAAAATGTAAAAAGCTCCATACATATCTTGAGAACAGAGCGAGATAGCCGAAAAATATCGATTTTTGGGGGTTTCTCAATCGCAACATTACCTAGATATGAGGTGGGTCAACCCAAAGTACAGACACACTGTTCACAACGAAAGAACATTTATCAAATGATAATCATACAACCAAATTTTTTACATCGTATATCAATCAATTAATATTTGTTAACCATAACAGGTCTGATCAAAATATACAAACAGCATTATTAATTAATTTCAGCGCAGAATGTTTGATTTGTATTTTTTTTTTTTTTTTTTTTGATTTTTTCTTTATGATGACAATAAATTCAAATGTATTTTCTGGCGATTTCGTTATAAAATTTCAAAAGATGTCCACTTCCGCATTCAATTGTGTTATGGCTATAAAATGAAAAATACTGCTCAATACATACCTATTTCTTATCAGACAAAATGTAGGACAAGCTCTAAGTTTTGATCAAAGAAAATATAAGACAAGCTGTTACTTTCTGTTTTTCTCTTTAACTCTCCTACAAGTTGAAAGTTTTATTAAATTGCATCTAGCAGCAGTAGCAACAATATAACTATACCTAAAATAGCCATTTCCCCGACATTTTCTTCTTTACATAAATGTTTGATTTTATTTTAATTATACCTCCAATTGAAATGTAAAAAAGTAGTCACCTATAAAAAACTTACTTCGCTTTTTCTCTTATATTTACAATTACATATTTTATTTACTCTATAGGCTACTCAAAAGCAAACAAAAAATATACATAATAACAAAATATTAGTTAAACAATATCAACGATTATATTTTTGACAAAAGAAAAAAAACATCTATGCACACAGTGGGTATATTTGCTCATAAAAAAACTAACGAAAACAAAAAACCGGTATTAAACCAGAGTGAAGCTTTTTAGACTTATTTAAGGGTATAATTTTTGCCTGCATGTGTATGTGCATAATCCGTTTAATCATCATAATTTAAAATATTTTACAAAATTATATATAACAATAATCATATTGGTTGGTTTCTTCAAACTATGGAGGCCATAAAATAATAAAAAGAAAAATATCTTGATTTTTGTCTTAACTTGTTTATTTATGCTTCAATATGTATAAATATATATATTTACACACATAATTTTATGTACTATGTGTGTATATATGTATATGTAGTCAAACACACAAAAAAGATTTTTCTACAAAACTTTTAGCTATATACAAAAAGGCACAACGTTAAGGGTTGCATCTTCATTTAATCAATTTGTTTTTTTATATAATTCTTAACTATGTATACATTTATATTTAAATATAAATATATATTCATGTATATATATAGATGTATAGATATACATATACATATTTATATAAATAAAATGTTCGAGACTAATAACCGGAAACCAAAGGCAAAAATGCAACTAAAGTTAATTTATAATTTGCATCAGGCTCATAACAGTTCAACATTTTTCTTTAATTTCTTTGTTACTTGCAGTTACGTTTGTTTTATTTTGATTATCTTGTCTGGAAAACAAAGTCTTTTTTAACAAAATAAGAAAAAATGAAATAATAAAAGAAGCAATATATAACATCTTGAAATGTTTTTAGCAAAATTCAATTTTATTTTATTACCATTTTTTTATTTACATAATTTTAACGCACACACTTTATGTATGTTTTTTTTTTGTGTTTTCGATAAAAATTGTTTGTTTTTATTTTTTTAATACATTTCCCTAACTAGAAAATTAAAATTTACCTCTATACTTTCAATGATGTGATTAAAAATAAACAATATTGTTTCTTCGACTATTTAACAAGGAAAAACATAGCAACAAAACAAATGTTTATGTAAAAAAAACAGCTATAGATATTTTGAAGCTTTTGTTTATCTGTTCTTGTTGTTGCTGTTGTTATTTCTTAAATATTTCACATTTTCTTGTAAGTAAAATAAATACGGAAATAGAAATAAAACTTAACAAAAGGTAGGTTTTCTATCATCGAATTCAATGTGGATTGTGTATTGGATGGTTAAATTCACCGTTGAGTTAGTGTATTTCGGCTTCAAGAAATCAATTGCTCTGTTTTCTTTTTATTTTAACCCTATCGTCGTTAAAATTTGTTGGTATATATTCTTAGAAAAAATACGATAGATGAAATCTCAGTTGAATTTCATGTTAATTAGTGTCGTCACTAGTTTCACCACTTACTAGCTGATTAAAGAATGGATTCAGTCCTTTCACAGCAACACCTAGAGAAAAAATTGTTAGGTTTTAAAAAAAAAAATATATAACAATAATAAGTAATTCAAAACCAAAGCAAATTTTAAATAGTACCTCATGATTGATATACCTTACCAGAGGGAGTGAAATAAGTTCACTTCTAATAATTTGAAAGAGAAAAACATGTTCAATAAAAGATAGGGCCCAGCAAAACAGATCTTACATTTAATACTATCGATAAGCACTACCGAATATTATGCGCAACTGCTACATATCAGCAAAAAGCATAAGGTTAAATAGAAACAGTATAAGACTCAGTTTTTGACACTAATCTGGACTCGTATATCTGACTAGAATTATATGCCAGTATGCCAGATACAGATGTCACAGAAAGAGAATATAAAATGTTCGTATACGCGCCTCAATCCTGTCTCAACCCTCAACAAAAATGGTTAAATCATTTTTGTGTGGTATTCAGAATTACCATTTTAATCCAAGGATTTGAAATTTATTCTAAACTGCTTACTGCCCTTATGAGAAAATTGGTACACAAGTTATTGCAAGGACTCATTCGGCGGCATTGTCATCAATTTTAACATCTAGGTAAATTTCCAGGAAGGCAAAATTGACTTTAATAAAACTGGTAATAATATTTTTTATGGTAGAAACTAGTTTGAATCTAAAAAAAAAATTGAAACAAGATTGGCGCGTTCATGTTTAGGTGATTTCGGCGAAATTAGACATTTATTTAATACTTAACACTAATATTAAAAAAAAAAAAAATTAAAAAAACATGCCTTGCAAACCCTATGAACGCCAGAAGGAACTTTTTTGCGCAGAAGAAACAAACATGCTACAGTCTTGTATATGACTGGGAAGTATGCACTTCTAGAATGGGAAAGACCAGAAGTTTGTGCTGGTTGAAGGTGCCTACTGAGGTTTCTGCTTGCCTGGTACCTCAACCGAGAATTTCTTTGAAAATCGTAATTTTGGTGCACAAAAAACAAACATGCCACGATCTTGTATATGCTTGGAAGGTAGAAAGTACTTCTAACAAGGAAAAGAACAAAAGTTTGTGCTTGTTGTAGGTGCCTACTGATGTTTCTGCTAGCCTGGTACCTCATCTGAAAATTTCTTTGAAAATCGTAATTTTTGTGCACAAAAAACAAATATAGTAGTGTGCACTTCTAACAAGGAAAAGAACAAAAGTTTGTAGAATATTTTTTATGTAGCTATTTTCATTTACGAGATAGGGGCAAAAAAAAACGAAAAAATTTGGTTCGGTGACCCGTATTATCTCGTCGGTGTGAGTTACGACTTCACCGCAATGAACACTTTTGTAGGAGTATTTAATTCTAAAGAAAGCCTACTAATGTTCTAGACTAGACAATACCATAAAATGTCTCTGAACTGTAGAATTTTGAAGAAAAAATTGGGCGAGTACTAAAAGGGCGAGTACTAAATGTTAATATTAAGGGCACAAATTTTGATGTAATTGTTTTTTAGGTATTTTCCACAAAACACATGTTTTCACAAAACTACCCAAGTAAATTAAATTGATTGAACTTACCTTTTCCGGCCAGTGATTCTTCCTTCGAATCACGCCATTTCAAAAAGGCTTCTTGGGGTATGACATATGCATCATACAACTCGCCAAACAGCTCACTCAAAAGCCCTTAATGAAAAGATAAGAAAAATTTATTGTTAAAACTTTATTAAGTTTTGACATTTTCTTATTTTACGTACCTCGAGGATGCTCCAGGCGATTGCACAGCAATTGCATTGCATAAAGAGGCTCAAGTTCGAGCTGTTCTTTCGAGTCTAGAAGACGTGTAATTATGGGTGCGCAGGTGTTTTGGAACGTTGTTACTTCCAGTTTGTACGTACCCTCTTTGTAAGAAATCGCAAAGTCACATATCGACGTGGTTAATGATCGTATTAGCTGTTTATCGATATCAACAACATTGCCCTGTTCAATCAAACAAAATTAAATAAAATAAAATGTTTTGTAACTCAAGAATAAATTTCCTACATTAATGTAATCAATGACTGCTTCTGCTTGGACACCGTCCTTCAGCATGTGCTCTACACGTTCAACGATTCTTTCACTTAGTTTACCTTTGTCTTCGGTGACAGTTATTTGTGGTTTTGCTTTTTCGTCTTCAACAAACTCGAATTTCTATATAAAAATAAAATTAAAAATTAAAATATGTAAAAAAATTGAATCTGGGAAGGTTGAACGAACTTACGTTTATTTTAATAAAGTTGGCCACTTCAGCCTCTGGTATAAAGGTAGTCCAACTTAATCTTGAACTGCTCCACATGGCACGAGTGAATTTGGGGCCGATTTCACGAGTGCAGTAAATAAGGAACGTCCTAAGGAACTTAACCCCCAGTTGTGAATTTTGAGCGGCCAATTCTTTTGTCCACAGGTCTTTTATGGTAATAATATTTTTAGTTAGCAATGGACCTGCAAAAAAAATATTTGTTTGTTGTTTACGGAATTTTTTTAAAGTGAGAGCAATCAAAAACTCACCGGCAAATTCAAATATATACATCCACAATTCGGGTACATCGATGATCAACTCAGGGGCCAATTCAAAGAAGTGCGAATAAGCAAGTTTAAAGTGATCTATTGAAATGTAATTACGCTTAAAGAAAAATGCCACAATATTAGCAGCGTAACGCCTTTGCAGCTGCCCAACATTTGCCAAATGCAGATATTCAGCAAGAATCATAAACAGGAAATAAGATCGTAGATTTTCCTTGAATTTCAACAAGCACGGTATAATATTGTTTAGGTTCTTTGAATTGGCAGCAAGCTCAACCATTTCTGAGATTGCGGACCTTATAATATTTTCTTCTGCTTCGGTGGGTTCATCGAACACAGCTGGTGGCGCCACAGCTGGTGATGTATGTTCCGCCGCACCTGTAGATGCCGCTGAGGAAGCTGTGGTGGAACTTACAACTGATGACTGTTGTTGCGATTGTTGATGTAACGATGACGATGAAGAAATCGACGAAGACGGTAAGCTCGGCTATACACAAAATAAGTTATAACGAAATTATTAGAACAATGTCGAATTCAAGTCAGGTTTAAATTTACTTTAGCCTGCATTCTTGGAGCAATCTGTTGTGGGTATTGATTCTTATTATGACTAGCAGATTTCGGGATGTTCATCATAAGGTTACGAGACGAAGAGCTTTCACGAGACCCATGCGCCGAGCCTCCACGAGAATGTACACCTTAAAAAAATATTTATTTAAAAAATATATGCAAAGTAAGATATAAAATAAACAGTACCTCGATCAAATCGATCCCTTTCCATAGAGCCCTTATTATAAGAACCCTTGTTTCTTGGTCCCCCACGGTCATTTCGGTCATTTCGATCATTACGATCATTGCGGTCATTGCGATCATTACGATCATTACGATCATTACGATCATTACGATCGTTGCGATCGTTATTACTCTTCGAATCAATTAGGGATGATAACGCTGCGAATGGGTTTGAGGTGTTTGTGGTTGTGGTTCGACCTCCACTGTTATTCCATTGGAACTGTTGAACGTTGCCCATTTTCTTTGTACCCATGTCTAAATCATGATTGAGCTGTAAACATAATAAAGGTAAAAAAAATACTTTCAATTAGTCTCACTAATTATTTCTAACCATTGATTCAAGTTTGTGGGTATCAACAGCCCCGATCGAACGGTTGCCCTTGCCTCCTTGTACATGGTGCCATGTATCGTCACCATTATTTGTGTTGGAATTGTTGCCACTCATACTGTTGCTGCCCCCTTGGTTTTGTGTACGTCTCATTGAACCTCCATCATCATTACGTCCCCCACCTCTACTGCCATCGCGATTATTTCCGTAGGAATTGTTTCCGCCGCCAAATCGTCGATCATCCTTCTTCATGTTACCGCCACCACTACCACTACCACCACCACCTCCACCACCACCACCACCACCACCACCACCACCACCACCAGCACCGCCACCACCGCTGGACATCATATTATTGTAGTTCATGTATTGAGATGACATTTGTTCCGTCTTAGTTTGTTTTTGGATTTCCTCCATAGTCTTTGGTGTGTCTCCACGTGTCGAAACCCATTTACGATTACGTAAATCGATTACATCTTGCAGCATGAAACGAACTCTACTTGTTACTTTTGCTCCAACTCCTTCTTTGTCCGTTCTTGAGACGATGTCCTGCATACGCTTCATTGTTTGATCAAGACTATGCAACACATGAGGATCTTTTGCACTGAACGGAGTCTTTTCAAATTTCTCACCAACTGTTGTCAACAACTTACATAGACACTCTAATTGATCTTCAGATTTGGCGTTGAGAAGCAGTTCTATACATGAGCTTATGATTTTTCCCGTCAGCATGGAAATTTTAAAAAGTTCTCCAATAAAGCGTACAGTACCACCTGATCGACGACGTATCTTACGTTCTTCTTCCTCTAATTGTGCTTGTAGTTCTAGTTTCTCCACCGAATCTTTGCACTCGCGAATTTTGTCCAAAATTGGTTGAAGTTTGACTTCTTTTGCTGCACGTTTCGCAACATTTTCACTAAATTCATTTTCTGTCTTATCTAGCAGAGAATTACGAAATTGCTTGAGGTTTGATCGAGTACCACTTTCCATTGTGTCACGTGCCTTTACCTCGTCTACAAGTCTTTGACACAGACGGGCGTAAGAAACTGAAAAGTTTGGTTCATCAATTGCCTTTTCAAAGACTAGCTCCATGACATCATTGACTTTTTCATTAGTATCGATTTTGAGCTTGATAATCTGCTCAACAAGTTTATCGAAATTTTCTGGTGTTAGTTTGTTAAGAATACCTCGGACCCGGCGTTTCAATTCCTCACTATCGTGGCTACCAGGTTCTTGAGCATCAGGGACAAGTTGACGAGGTCGCCACGCATTGTCTGTTTCATTAAGTTTGACATCTTGGTTTAGAGACAAATTGATATGGAATACCCTACTACCACCTTTGGCGCTGTTACGTTGGTTCACACCTGACATTGAAGCTGGTTTATTGTAACCAGCACCCCCTCCTCCACCCATATTACCGCTCATGCCGGAACGGTCTCCTACCGATCCAATTCCGCCCATAGATTGTACCCGTTTGTTATTATTATTATTACCACGCATAAACGATGGAAGCAAATTGGGTTGAGGAAGAATAGAGGCATTTATTGAACTGATGGATTTGGGAGATTCACGAGAAGCTTTAGCCTCACGAAGCTGCATCAACTGATCGCGGTCATATTGCTTCTTTCCAGTTGGATTCTGTGGTGACCATTGTCCTTCATTGTAGTTGATTAAGGATTGAATTGCTGCTTGAATAGCTGCTGTTTGTTCTTCCGTTGGTTTAGCTGTGCCAGGTGCTGCTATAACTTCAGTCACATCTGGCTTACTATCGTCGGCAACAGCTGGGACATCGCCATTGACTGTTTTTTCTGTTGCTATTTCAGGAAGCACTTCTAATTCAATAGATTTTTTAGTGTTGTTGTTACTGTTGCTACTCTCGTTTATTGTCGGTTCGCTGCTTGTTTTTGTTGTCTCACTACTCGGCGACACTGTCGTTTCAGTGGAATTATTGTTGACAAGATCTATAGCTGGTTTTTCGGCAACTGGCGGAGTGAGAGTCGGCTCGTTTTCCACTGTGCTACGATCAGTCTCATCAAGTGAACCTAACTTCTTATTCGTGCTCACGTTGTTATTGATATTGGAACTACTACTGCTTACAATGGTATTGTTGTTATTTAAACTGTTATCTACTGCATTATTTTTTTTATAATTGTTATTAACCTTCTCTGTTACAATTTTAGATTGATCGATTGAATTATCATTTCCATTTGTTATTGATGAAGGTGCAACCACCACCCCCACAACCGGGATTGCTGCTGGCAAGCTAGAAGTCTTCATAATTAAATCATCAGGAAGAGTTTGTGTATTAGCATGAACAACATTTACTTCAGGTTCCGTGGTTTCCATGTTGTCCATTGGCTCCTGAGGTGTTACAGCTGCTACTGATGATGCAGATTCGTTGCTTATATTTTTAATATCAACTACATCGGCGATTTCATGTGTTTCAGTGGCAGCAGTTATTATAGCATTAGGTGTCTCAGTCGGAGAGTTTTGTTGTAATAATGATACAACAGATGTAGGCGACGAGGAAGATGAAAGTGTTGATAGTGTGGAAGTTGGTGATGATGAAGCAGTTGTCGGCAAACTATTGGTGCCTTCGTGGATAAGTGAAGTTTCAGTTGGTACTCCCGTTAGTGACGACGCAGCAGGAGGAGGATAATGATTTACTTGCTGTTGTGGTTGTTGTTCGGTTTCAGTACTTGAATCTTTTAATTTATCTTCTGATCTGTCTAATATTTCTGGAACTGATGTTATCGTTGTAGATGTGGATTGGTTACATAATGTTGGGTGCGTTTCCGTTGAGATCACAGTTAATGTTTCACTTGAAGGTTCGAATACATCGGTTTTTGTTGCTTTAGAAACTATATCATCAACAGTCTTTGCTGTAATTATATAAAAACATAGGTAACCACTGTGAAAAAGAGACTGTTTGAAGAAAGCTACGGGTAGAACTATTATGCACAAAATACCACTGCTAATTTTGCTAGTTTATAGAACTATAAAAAATTTAAAATAAATAGTGGGAAAGTCTTGCAGAGACATTTCCATAACAAAAGTTCTCTTATTATTTTTAGCGGGTAGTTTTTTTGCTTTGATAGTAATTAAACTTCAAAAATAATATCCAAGTTTTTAGTTTTTTAAAAATAACGTCACCACAAAAAATTTTTTTAAAATAACTTGTTCATAAAATTAACATCCTGATTCTCAAAGAAAACCAACATAGAATGTTCCGTAAAAAAAAACAATAGGAATAAATAAGAAACTGATTCACATAAAAATATAGAGAGATAAAGTTTTGACAAATTACCTTTTCAGATGAGCAGTTTTGTGTGACTTTTTTATGTTCTTATTTATTATGTTATTTATACAATTACTGCAGTTTTCAGTTGAATTGCATTAATTTTCAATAGTTATATTGCATATTATTAATTATATAATATATGGCCCCTTTAGTTGATTGTATCGTTGACTATTAAGCGTAAGTTACAAGTATTTGCTCTTTATTCAGTTCAGTGGTAAGGATTTGAGTTAATATTTAAATTACATTGAATTTTTTTCTTTTTTAAATATATATATCACAAGATTGTTTTTTTTTTCTAAATAAAAAAAGAATATAATAATTAGAACAACTTTTCGAGGATCAAGTTTTTTTTCTTTGGTTAGAAGTAGAGTTGACATAGAACAATAAGTTTGTTAAGCCAAAATTTGGATAGGGAATAGTCGAGGAAGAGCTCGTTCACATCAGACAATAAGCTTACAACCGGTAATCAAAACATAAACTAATGAAAATCGCAGAAGTAGAAATCGTTGATATGACGAAAAACAACACAAAAATGGTTTCTATTCTTTCGTGAACGCTTCGGTAGAAAAACCAAAACGACATTTTCAAATTTTCAATGAAATTATCAAAATTTCGCTGTTGGATCGATCATATTGTTAAACTTTTCCAGAGTTGTTCTTTTTTTTACTGCGGTTCAATGGGTAGAATCTACCGATACGACACAATGATAAACTAAGCCTAGGGATATGATTCTCTGGGGCTGTAATTTTGGGGTATGTAGTGTGAAATAAGTCAAGAGTGTTGGTCTGTACTATACGGAGCTTGAGTGGGCTCATCAATATGCTGGATTTAATGATTTAAGGGTACATATTCTGCTCTAGGAAATTGAAAATATTATTTTTTGCACATTTTCAAAGCTAAAATTTTCAAAAATACATATGCTCTTAAAAGGATTTTTCCAAATTCGAATTATTTTGGGAGATACCGCGAATTTTGTGACGCGGCACTTAAACCGGCCGAGCGAAGTGATCACACAATGGACGGCAGATGTTTTTCAGATATTCTTTTGTATCCGGCCTGACCTCGTTATGTACCCTTTTGAATTTTTATTTATATCTGAATAACAGTATACCTGGAACTGTCCGCACAAAATATACCTGGAAGTGTGTATCTCTATAGTATAATTTGCAAATTTCAAAAAGAATTTCTTTTTTGTTTGTTCGATTTAGATCACTACAAGGGTTGTAATCATGTCAACCAGGGAGCACCGTTTGACTGGCAACCCTGCCTTCACCGTCAGTGGATGAGTTTTTGACTTTTTAAATATACTTTAAAAATCAATATTGTATAAAAAATTGAATGGCAGAAATGTTTTTAGTTTTTTTTATCCAAATTTGAAAAATACCCAAAATGTAGGGCTCTAGACCAGAATACCCCCTTAACTCAGAGAATGTTTCTTTGCAACAAAATAGGTGTTTTTGGTTGTCAAACTCTACCTCACCCATGAGTTTGCAGGAGCAAAAATCTAGAAACATCAACATCAACATTTCAATTTCGTGCTTGAACCCGTTCGGTTTATCAGTCGGTATGGTTATCATGATACAAATGCCTTAAATTCTGTACGAATCAGAGAAAAATACATTCCCATTGTAGGATGGCAGGGAAGTATATTAATATAGGAAAACTAAAGTCTTACAAGCTGACCAAGCCAGAAACTTTAGTAGGCTGCAGAAGCCATACAAGCAACGAAATTCCAAAAAAAAATATGGAAAACATCAGTATGTATTGGTTGCGGATATCTTTTGAAGGGTTAGAATCAACTCTTTCTTGCAGGGTTGAATTTCCTACAAAAACATGTTAGTGTTTAGTTGTTTGTCAGTAAGGTAGATTATATTGAAAAATAAAATATTTGATAACTTTACATTTAAAATTAGCAATCGCTTCAACACATCAGTTCTTCACTACACTTTCCAAACGACAATAGAAAACTGTGATGGTAAAAACCTAGTTTTATGAACTCAAATTGTGTGCGCACCTTCAACTTATCGTCCAATCGTCAAAAGATTATTTCGTAAAACTTCGCTTTCAGTGATTCAAGGATAGCTATTTTACTATCGTCTTATGAGTTTTGGTACCTTTTCCAGATTCTTAAGCACGTGGATTCGGAACGATAGTCGTATTAAAAGTAACTGAATTCAAGCCCAGCGCTTCAATGTCGGAAGTAAAAACAAAAACTTATTATATTCTTTTTATGCACACTGATAATGTCTATGTTTTTCAAAACATTAATTGTTTTTGTCTAAAGATATAAGAAGTGCAATTGAAGAAAAAATTTCATGTATTGAGATCTTGGACCCTGATAATTCTCAACACTGCAAATATTTTACTTTTAAATTAAATTTACCCAACGTAATGTCACAATGTCATTGATAAGCGATCGACGATCAAACTGGCTTTTTACAGTCACAAACAAATTATTCAGTTGCAATAACGCCATAAGAATGTTTTCGAGCTGTTGCTACCCAGTGCTGAAACCAAAAACGACGCATAGAAAAACAAAGGTTTATGTTATCTCGGCGTAGGTTTCAGTGTCCTTTTACAAAGAAAAAACCCTTTTACATCAAAGCCTGCACATAATCCAGATATAAGATTTTGAAACAATTGGCAGTAGTACAGTAGCGTTTGATGCTCACTTGTCACGTTTAGACTTCCGTGTAGACACAGTACCATTAGTCTCCGTAACTATAGTACTGACTATTGATCTATTGCGTTTGATTTCTTGGTTTGTTGTTCGTTCTTCGAACTTTGTACGGGCTCTCATCTATTCGTTCAAGGACATACCTTCCTAAAATTTTCTTCTAAATGTGACAGAGAAAGTGGATGTTCATTTTCACCTAGAAGTTCTCTTTGCAGCAAGGACTACTCAATAAAAAGGTTGAACATGAAAAGGTAGGTACCAGCTCTTCACAAGAATAATCGAATAATCAGATCCAAAATCGATTCCACTTGTTTATTCAAGTGGAAAAATAAATTTGTTTTTTAACTGCCATTTGCTTTTATCAAACACCCAGGCTAGCAAATTCTTTAAGAAAATGAGCAAAATTAGGGGGTGGGGGGTTATTGGTTCAGTAAGAGTATCAAAATTGTGAAAACATGCACAATTTAATTTATGTAAGGTAATAAATCGCTACTGGTATCAAATTACATTATTTTTAATTTCACACTTTGCAATGCAAAAAGAAAATGACACTCCAGACCAGACAAACTTATTCACAAGAAAAGTGAATGCGTAGGTAGGTATCTCGCTTTCATTGTGAAATAGATTTCGTTTGAAATTAAAAGAACCACTTTATCATCACATTGCAATTTTGAGTATTGACCAACGAAATAAAACACAACCTAAAAAAGGGTCATTTATGTATCTATCTTGATTCAAGTTTCGTCTGCTCAGAAGACGAACATACCGTAACAACCTTAAAAAGGGACATATGTATTTATCTTGATGGAAGTATTCAATAATCTTGTCTGTTTTAAAATGAGTCTCCACAAGACGAATATACCGAAACCGATACACTGCAGTGGCCTTACACGTGTGTTCTCATTTTGGCAATACCAATACAACGCTCCTCCTTCCACCCGCCCCCCTTTCTCAGCATTATTCCCTCCCATGTGCGTGTGAGACTTAAGAACAAAAATTAATCGCATGATCATGAATTTTTTCTTAAGGATTTCTGCTTCAAAGGAATTAAAATCATGCAGATTGTGGCATTCAAACAACGTTTTCAGCTTCTGCAAAAATTACTTGTATTTTTTTTTTAATTACAAGCTGACTAGACGACATCCAAAAATCACTATCCATTAGCCCATGCCGTGTTATTGTGTGAGCATTGAAATGCACTAAACCATTTGTGGTGAAATTGCGATTTGGATTTTGTTTTGAGATTAATATCCGAGATATAAGGTTTACTATTACATAATGTGCGCCGACGGACAGCAAATTATTTCTCTTGGGATTATTCTTTATCCAAATATAGATGTTAATCGCGGACAGGGTATTATTATCCCTATCCATGCACGTTTTATAAAATTATTCGTACATATAAACATACACATACACACACAGGCGAAATACTTCTTTCTTTCACTTAATTTAACTTCAAATTTCAAATCGTATGTGGTTGATTTTCGATTTTTAAAAAAAAGAAATTTGTTTACAAAATTAATAAAAAAAAAAATAAATAAAATAATGTAAATTAATTAAATAAAAAATCTCGGTACACTATAGACAAACGAAGCAACTGTTATACGGCCATGCTGCCGTTCCTCGCGCACAACGTAACAATTATGATACGCAATCGCAGTATGAGGGGGAAACTTTCATAACATCATTGAGAGAAAACGGTGGAGAATAAGAATAAGAAACCAAAAAAAAACCAAAGGGGAGTAGGTAAGACACAAAAAAAAAAATTATAAGAGAGACAAAAGTGTGGAAAAAATAATGTTGTTTGTTCTATATGCGCAATCATCAAATTCAAGGTAAAAAAGAAAGAAGACAATATATAAAGGCAAATATCATGAGCATGACAGAAGACAGAACTAAATAGCATGTCGCAGCAGCCATCAAACCCAAAAACGATGACAAGTTGTGGGTGCCAAATGCCAATTGGCTGCCATCCATGCAAGCGTTTCACTTTTCAGTAAGGCCAGGGCAGTATTCAATATTAGCCTGCCGATGACTGGAACTGAAATCATATGAGCAACATATGGAATTCGAAATGTCTCAACTTTTTTTACTTGCTTCGTTTTCTTCTTCTAAATTTGTGTTGCTGTGCGCGCTAATGGATACTGGGCGTAAATTGTTTTAAATATATGTATGATGGCGATGATGCGGAAAAGCCAAACGAACAGGAATGAGTGAATGTAAATTGATTAAAAGAAATGACGTGTGTGTGTGGGGACTGGCAATGGCGATCGTGATCGTCTCTAATCTTGACTGTTAGGCATACTGATATCGGGTGTGGGCCATTTAAGACAAATATAGAAGACAAGTTATAGGTATGTGCCAACCAAGTAACAAGTAGGTACCTCGGTACGTTTGACCCACGTGTTCGGTGTGCAATAGTACCATGTGTCGTCATTTTAGAGACGGAGATTTTTTGCTCATGCTAATTCATGTAAAATTATAAATCATAATCGTCAAAATTATAAATTATCAGAGCCTCACAACGAGCTGATCGACACGTTAGTGGTGATGGTGATGGATGAACTTAAACAGTCGAAAGCTAACGGCAGCTATTACTTCTCTGATGAAGACTTTTTGGTTAAAGGTTTTTTAAAGGATGATTTGGAGGACTGATAAATTGTGTGTCGTTCTATCCACATCATTTTAATTACTAACAAAAAGAGACCAGGCAATGACTACTATTGAGATAACAACCGTTTTATCGTCTGAAGCGATTTTTTTGCATTTTTATTATTATTTATCAAAAAGTATCACTACCTTTGTAATTTTAATGATAATAAACGAATGCCAATGCGGCAAAAGTTAAGAAGAAAATCCTTAGTTTTATAAAACACAGTGCAAGCATTCAGGAAAAAAAGGAACAGGAAGTAGGAGACACCGATGTATATTTGAACTTTTGTAAATCATAATAAAAATAATAAATAGGGTGGCGCAACAGAGAGAGGGGCCCCAGGGCCTAGCGCGTTTCTCACAACCATGCCTTGTGAGAGAATGGAAGGGACATACAATTTTTTTTTGCTGGTTCCGAACGGCTAAACGAGAAAGCGCTTTTCATGGCAATGAATACTAACGGAGGACTTGCCAATTCCTCGCGAAAGGCGATACCCGTGAAAAAAACATTTTTCCCTCTGTTGCGATTCGAACCAAGAAATCTCAGGATTAACAGGCGGACATGCTATCCATGACACCACGGGTACCACTTTGAATCACAATGCAGGGGGAAAAACAGATTGCGGTAACACACTCCACATACGGGTAGTGCGAAGTTAACAAAATATGAATCTCTATACTCGACTGTATAAAACTGATGAGCATTCCCATCGCTTACAAACATTCGAAGTACTAAGCTTATTGGCTTATCTCCAACGAGGTTATGTTTGTTGCTTAGAGACTTTTGATATCTTTTCGACAATTTACATCTAAAACTATTAAAGACAGACACCTACTTCTACTCAACTCACTTTCCGTAATTCAATCGATTGTTTAAATATTTATGTTCTCTTTTACAATTGCTAATAATAAATAAATATTTTTTACTTTTCCTAAATTTTCTGTCGAAACCGCATAACTTGAATTTCACTTTTTAATTTCAAAAAATTAAAATGCCAATGTGTAATTTCGACAACGGACGACCGGACCATACGATTCGGTGGTACATCGTTCCTCGCTTGCGGTAACGGAGACCATCTGCAAAATTATTCGAGAAGTAGAGATTTTAAATGAGTTAAGAGCTGACGTTACCGCTAAAAAGGAATGTGATGAAATGAAAATATACGTTTCTCATTTTCTGTTTTGGGAAAGGGTAGGCCTATTTAAAGTGGAAGCATCGGGCAACTCAATAAATTATGACGAACCACGGTGAAAGCGTTATTCTAAGACAAAACATATACACCATGGTACAGTACGCACTGAAATTGTTTAGCTTTACATTCAGAATTACTTCTCAATTCTTAGAACGAACGTCAGTTTTGTTCAAAAAATAAAGTCGGTGAGCGTTATCGAGCTTATACTTTCAAGTTTCAACAGAACTACAGAACAGATTTATTGCGACCATTGTTCCCAGGACGAGTCATATCGAGAAACGGTGATTTTGACTGGCTCCGACGATCACTCGATTTGACGCACAGTCTTTCTTTGTGTGATTTTAGAAATCCAAGGTATACGCTGATAAACCAAGGACCATGGGTCAACTCACAGCCAACATACGACGCGAAATCGATGGAAAACCCAGAAAAAAGAACATATTTTGGCCTGTTACGCGACATCATTTTCAACTTGTGATTGTTTGCTTAGTATAGTATCAAAATCTTCAGGCTGAGTACAAGGTTTTAGTATTAGCTCTTCATAATATATTCGGTGGTACAGGGTTGTCAACTTCACATTAATTATGCAAATTGAATAAAATCGCAGAAAATATTAAAAAAAAAAAAATAAATTAAATATTTCAGAGGCAGCTATTAATTCCCTGATGTAGACTTTCCAGTTAAAGGTTTTTTAAAGTAGGTATGATTTGGAGGACTGATAAATAGTGTGTCTAATGTGTTCTATTCACATCATTTTAATTACTGATTTTTGCTTTATATAAATTGTCAATAGATAAAACGAAACCAGGCAATGATTACTACTGAGTTTACAACCGTTTTATCGTTTGAAGCAATTTTTTTGGGATCCGTGTACTTTCTTTTGTCTTGCGGTCACCCGCAATACAAAAACTACTGGATCGATTGACTTCAAATTTCAAAATGTTATTCAGTACAGTGATTTGATTTTTTTTTTTTAAAGAGGGAGATTTCCAGTCCATTATCTAAGTTGAAAACATTTTTTTTTAAGTTTCATTTTTCTGTAGATAATCCTAATATTATAAATGTGAAAGTAACTGTCTGCCCGGATTTCTATGTTACCGTCTCCCGCCCAAACTACTGAACCGATTTAAGTGAAATTTTGTGCAGGGATAACCTAGAACCTGAGAAAGGATATAGGTTATATATTTTATCCCAATGTTCCCACGGGAACGGGAATATAAACGGGAACTTAGAAACTACAGCACCGATTTCAAAAATTCTTCTACCATTAGAATGCTACACTCTCCCCGAGTAACATGAACTTTAACTGATCGTCATATTCCAACGGGAACGGTCACCATATTCCCACGAGAACGGGAGTCTTCTTTTTTTCTTTTTCACCATCAACCGCTCAAACTACTGAACCTTTTTATATGAATTTCGGTACAGACATGGTCTAGAACCTTAGGATGGACGTAGGCCACATGTTTTATTTCTATATGGGAACGGGAACTTTGAAACTACAGCACTGATTTCGAAAAATTTTCCTCCGTTAGTGCTACACTAACGAGTAATATAAATTTTAAGGCATCCTTCGGAAACGGCTTTCATATTCCCACGGGAACGGAAATTTTACTATCATTATAAATCCGAAATTAACCTGGTTTGTCTGTTTTTCTTTCCAAACTATTGAAACGATTTATATGAATTTTCGTACAGAGATAGTTTAGAAACGAAATTAAGCCTGTCTGTTCGTGTTTCTTTGTTACCATCTCCCACCCAAGCCACTGATCTGATTTAAATGGAATTTCGATCAGAGATAGCCTAGAGCCTGAGGAAATACACGGGAACATAAGTAATTCCTATTTTTCTACGGGAACGACACCGTAAACGCGAACCTTGAAACTGTTGGATCCATAAAAGTTCTGCCACCGTGAGGTGTTTCTGTCAAAATGTCGAAAACACCTGAGAAGAAGAAGACCTGATAAGAAATGTCTACCTTGATCTTCAAATAAATATTGACAGTCGGGAATGGCTGTGTGAAATTTCGCCGACTAATGAGATAATTAACCATATAAACAAAAAAGTTAAGCTTGACGTGTTGGGGATGTTATCGAATGTCTAGCAGTAGACTGAATGCCGAAAGTCATTGTTCCACGTGGACGAAGTCGCTTAGTAGTCGGTTAGTAAGTAATAAAGTAACAAAATAAATGTAAAAAAAAAAGATTATAATCGATTACTTAATACCTTCATGCAGACAACTTTTTTTTAATTGTTTTAATTTAACACCGTTCGACTACCAACTCCCCTTAAGAAACCACAAGAATCGTGGTTGTCGTGAAACAAAATGAAAAATCTTTGACGATTATTCTGTCATACGATTCCAGCAAACGAGAAAAACATGACACGGTTCTGAAAGGCTAATCGAGAAAGCGCTTTTCATGGCAATGAATTTACTAACGGAGGACTTGCCAATTCCTCGCGATACCCATGAAAAAACATTTTTACTTCCGTTGGGATTCGAGCCACGAACCTCTGGGTTAACAAACGGACATGCTAACCATCATATATATGTATTAATGGTGGTTTTATTTTAAGGTAGTGCAAAGACTTTAGTTTCAGACTTTTTCCTGAGACGTCCGAGTTCGATTCCAAATAAGATCTAAAATTCTTTCTTACTGGTATCAGCTATCACTGTGCTTTCGGCTAGGAAACTCACTGCAATGGAAGTTCTTTATCATACTTGAATGGATTGTGAGCAACTCGAATTTCCTCATTTTTAAAGCCCTGATCAGTGCAGTTGTATTGCGTTGAAGACATCATCAAAATCGAAAGGAGGAAATCTTAAGCCGTTTTAAAGGAAAGCCTATCTTTGGTCTAGTCCGTGAGATCGAGCACAAGTTGGCAGATTAGTATATCTGCAACATGTTGAAATAAACCAACGCTACAGCTCGATAAACAGTTTAAAACTCTGAGTGGAAAACCGCCTCAGGAGGCAGTAACAAGGAATCTTCAACGCTTAAATATATTAAACAGACAGTTAACGAGGAATCGTACTCGTTGTCGAGATAGATATGGTAGTTGAGGCCAGGGATGGTAGAAGAAAATTTAAATTATACTAAACACAGGACTAAAATAGATCTGAAACGATGTCATTTTTTATATATTTTTTAATTAAAATGATCAATATTTGCATTTATACAAGTTTCTTTTCAAAATGCAGTAAAATGAAAAAAAAAAAAAAAAAAAAAAATCGTGTATACATGTATTATGCATTCATTAGTAAGAACAAACATTTTCATTGTTATGGAACACAGGACACAACGTCGTACAGTTGGCTGGATGACAAACCCATGTCATCAAATACAGTAGGTATGTAATGCCCACCGTTGACTAAAACATGGAAAGTGGACAGGGTCTCACACTCTCGGATACAGCAACTACATTCTTGTCTCTGTGCAAAGTTCGAAAACAGGGATCATTGCACAAACTTGTGTACAGCATAAGCGGTTGGTGCTTTATTTCTGTCAAAATTTCTTTTCAAAAACGCAGTGTTGTGGGTACGCAAAACTCTCTTCGAAAGTAAGTTTTAAATTTTTTTCCCAAAAATATAAAATATATATATGAAGCTTTGTATATACAGCTGCGGTCAAAATAATAATAGTATAGAGCTTAAGAAACAACAAAATTGAAAAAAACTTATCCGTCAATTCTAATTTAAAAAACCAATAACGTGGTTTTCAAAGTGGGGTTTTAAACTTTTATTTACAAAAAAAAACATTAGTTTAATATTATTATCTGATAGTTGCAAGTTTATTGAACAGATGTTGAAATTCAGCGGTCAAAAAAATAGTAGTGATAGGAAAATCTACCTTGAAATGTTACGAAATCGAAAAATTAGGTCAAAATTTTTATTACAATATGTGGCTGAGTGTTCGTACCTTTAATTATTATTTAGTTGCATGTTCCTTGTTAGCTTTAACAGCAGTACAAAGACGTTAAATAGAGTTTATCAGGTTTCCACACCTTCCTGTGCTTATCGAACTCCATGATTGCTATAACGCTTCGCAAAGGACTGTGTTGTTGCTTGGTTTACATCTAGAAGCATATTTTTTTACAGCGCTCCCATAGGTTTTCAATGGGATTAAGGTCCGAAGACTGTGCGGGCCACTCCATCACATCTACTTTACTTTCCTGGAACCATTGCTTCTTGTTGAAAGACCCATTTCAGGAACTTAATTTACGGTAGCATTCAACTTCAGTTAACGGTAGCATTACTTCCTGCATTATCCTAACATAGAGATGCTGATCTTGCCTTCAATCCGCATTATGGGTCCAACTCCGTAGAAGAAAAAACATGCCCATACCATTATGATTGTAAAGTGTGGATTATATTCGGTGTTTGGAGGTCTTCTTACATATTGACGAGATCCTTTTCCACCCCTTAAAACAATTAAAGTGTAACGGGTTTTCACTATCAACGCAATGCAAAGTGGAAAAATACCAATCTGTTCATGCTTTTACTCACACTACTATTATTTCGACCGCAACTGTATATCCTATAGTGCTATCACTTTCCAATATTTATTTTGGAGCTTGGAAGTCGAAAGTGGTCCACAAAATTTCCAATGTGTTCCACAACCCTATTTTTCAAGTCATATATGTTACTCTTACATAAGCAAATAACAACGTTTAAATTTCATCATATATGCATTACTTTCTAACCCATAGGAAATGCTCACTTAAAGTGATACATTCCACCATGAGCATAACAACTGATTCCTTTTTCTCCGCCGGTGTTGGCGCACCCTAGTGACGAACAATGTTAATAAAAAATATTGGAAAGTGATATTACTATAGGATATATATATAAACAAAGACTGAAGCCACTAAATGTCTTATTATTTAAATATCAAAACCTCGTTCGTGTGATTTAACGATTTTTTTATAATTGTCACGCACATCAAGGGATTATGAATACCTTTATAATATAAACACAGTGTGAGTTTATAGGAAAATAGGAGAGGATTTAAAAAAGAACACCGATGCACATCGCTTCTGAGTTTTTGTTACCAGGGAATAACAGAGCCAGGCAAACCATTCTACATTCGGGTTGTGCGACTTAAATATAAATTTCTATACTATACTGTACTAAGTTGGGCTCAAGGCAAAACTGATGAGCATTCCTTGTGAGGCTTGTGTTGCACGGGAGGAATGCAACTAGCTATTTCACTTGAGACTAGAGCACTGTTTGTGGAAAAAACGATTAAAAAAGGTATATAGGACACGTTTAGACGAGGTTCAAGACAATCAATCGATTCTACGTTTGAACTATCACCTGTCAGTCCCACTCTGTTTTGTACCCCATCTACTTGATGGCGCAAAGATGTTTGGGGAGGCACCTGACCAGATTTGAGATCATCGTTTACACGCATACCAAGCACTGACAGCTTTTCTTGTTTTTGGATGAAGGCACCATTCAAAATAATATAATATGGCAGTGGGGAGATGTTAAGCTTGAGCGACAAAAGACAGCATTGAACGGAAAGATAGTTTCTAGCCCAACGAAGAAGAGAATCATCGATACCAAAAGCACATTTTCGATAAGAGAGCTCGATGCAAAACTCTATCAAATAGAAACATCAAGCGCAATAATCTTACTTTCTCTGAAACAGTGTAAATCACCAGTGGACCTTTGCTTAGAAAGCAGTACTGTAGATCATTAAGAAGCTTTCATTCTTCAAGGTATTTCATGAGTTGACAGTTTATCAACGTTTCCATGACTATTGTTTTTTGATTACGTTAAGGTTAAATCATTAATTTTTTTTCAACAAGTCGACGTTGGAAGAGCTCAGAGCCAACGTTAAAAAGCAGCCGTTTCAGCCAAAATGTGTGGCCGACTCATCAATCATTGAATAAACGGAATCGATAATAAAGTTTTTGAAATATCTCAAATTTTTTGAATCGGAATACAATGACTTCATATCAAAACGCTATATGAATTGGTAGTTTGTACTCAGCAAGGAAGTCAGTCTTTAATCAGCCAACGTGTCATATCAATACTGTAACAATTAATCCTTCCCCAGTGCTTCCCATTTCAACAAATAGGTAAAGAAATAAATTTCTGATAGAATTATAAAGTAAAGTTTATTTAAATCTGACACATCACAGTTAGGCTAATCTGTGTAAACCATTCAACCTAGTTGTTTCAACAAGCATCGATGGCTTTGGTTAGTACTAGGCGAACGCATTATTTCTCTCACAAACGTTTGTAGATGGCCTCTACGTTCAACAGAATTAACAGCTCCGATTATTTTGTGGATATATAATAGAAAAAGTGTATGTTGAAAGAAGACAAGAACTATCTTTCAATTGAAAACCGACGTTCAAAACAAAATCGTCACCATTTCACCCGATATTTGGCGAAAAGTTATGCAAAATACTTTTAAATGAGCGAAGAAGAAAATTGCTAGCACTTAGAGGTCATCTATTTAAAAAATAAAAACACCATAACACTGTATTAAAAAAAATAAAAAGTATATAAAATATATATAAATATAAACATTTTCAAAATATGATGATATCTTTCAGTGTGGGTTGTAAAATTAAGATTAAATTCAAATTATAAAAATCTGTTATAGATAAAAACTTTTCTAGAGCAACAAAGTATTAGAAGGCGGCAACTAGATCTTGGAATTTTTCGAGAGAGAGCTGTACTTCTCAGTCGCATTTTTACTCCGTAGCGAGGAGTCGAAAATTACATCCAATAACGAGAAAAATGTTGCGAAATTGTTCGAAAAGCTTTAGTAGAACCAAATTACTTAACAGCGTACTTAGTTCATTTGATGACGCGATTTAAGGTTAAAAAATACAATTAAAATAAACAGTGAGTATGAACTTACCGTTTTGCGGTTTGTTATCCTTGTGATCTGGAGGTGCTACAATTGGAATAGATTTGCTGAAAAAAAAAAAACAGAAATGTATGCTTTTAGTAATCTCATTGACCCAGCTGGTGGTAAGAAATACTTACTTTTTTCGCTTTAACTGCTGATTATTTTGACGAATTTCAACGCATGGTCCATCAGACCTAGCCGAAACGATTGGCGTCTGTCCCATGATTTCGTTCATGGGACATGTTGGCATAGAACGTTGCATCATATCTGAAAAAGGGAAGAGAATTCACTCATGATTAATAAAATTTAATTTTTTAATTTAGTAGTGTTTAGGTTCGTATAATAGAGAAATTCCATCCTACCCCTACTTTTATGCAGCTTTTATAAGGGCAAACGAAAAAACATACCCAGTAACAAAAAATATAACTAAAATCCAGAAACTTACCAAGGTTATAACTGATTCCAGGCATACCCTTACTGGAATCGTTCAAATCCTGGGTAACACCAGCTACTGACGCAATAATCGTCAAGTCGGCTACAGGAGCATTCATTGCCAGTTGGTCTTGATAATTCAAATCAGAATTGAGGCCAGACTATGAAAAAAAAAAAAAAATTTTTAAGTTTTAGTACAATAATCGCCTTTAAAACGTACCTTTGGCATATCCAAATCATCCAAAATGTTCTTCTGTGTTTCCGGGTCAATAATTTGTAATGCATGTTTACGCATTTTTCGCTGACTACTGCAGCCCATGGTTTGGACAGTTTGGCCACCTGGTGCAACACCTAAAACAGCTGTTGAGCCAGGCACAGCTGTAGTTAAGACAGTTCCAGCTGTTAATGGGATCTGACCTTGTGTGCCGTTTGGACCACCCAGTGGTACATTTGGACCGGCTTGTACTGGTATAGCACTTGTAACACCCGAATGACCCCGCTGATGGCTTTGCGCACCGGCCGGAATCATTGAATTCGGTGTAAAGTATGGATATTGGTAAGTATATCCAGTTTGAAGTGGTTGTGTGTAGGAAAATGATGGCGCCTGCTGGTAAGCTGGCTGTCTAGGCGCAAAGGGCTGATAAGTCGGCATAACGACTGATTGATGAATTGGCTGTTGATACATTGGTTGAATTGGTGGTACATGCCTAGCTGCACCACGAGGCGCCGATGAGGTTGCAGTACCACGAAAAATACCGCTCTGTTGATTCGTTCGAACATTGCCGCTCGAATTGTTCACGGTTGCAGGGACAAACTACAAAATAAAACCAAAAAGCAAAACCCAATAAAAAAAATCCGAAAACATGCTTCAGGGCCTTATTACTGAAAAAATTGTGCGAATAATTTGAATTGTCATCATTTAATTAAATATCGTTCGCCAATTGCAATATACATAGTTTCCAAACTATTCGACAAAGCTTTCGACTCAAGGTGAGTAATAACAAGGCCTAAGGTTTATGAAATTACTTATTGATGTTTGTTTATCAGCAAGATCAAATAGAACAACAAAAATGAACTTAAGAAATAAACCGATTAAACAC
Source organism: Melanostoma mellinum (assembly GCA_914767635.1). Classification (NCBI taxonomy): domain Eukaryota; kingdom Metazoa; phylum Arthropoda; class Insecta; order Diptera; family Syrphidae; genus Melanostoma; species Melanostoma mellinum. The sequence goes on from OU612061.1 coordinate 19,672,447, forward strand.
AACGCTCATTGAAAAACGAAAATAATAAAAATAATATAAAGAAGTAGATGGGATGAATACTTACATATTTTAATAAACAGGAATATAATGAGAAGAAACTAGCAAATAACTAAATTAAAAAGGCAGGTATACAAACTTATTTTAAATAAACAATCAAAGATAAGAAGAAACAAGTTGGATGACAACGACAACTACAACAACGTAAGACCTAGTTTACCTCTGTTGATTTTTGGTATGTACTGCCATTGATTAGTTTACTTTTGATTTGTAAGTCAAATTTCCTCTCAACAACCGTACTTTTAATGGAACCAGCAGCAACACTTCCACCACAACCACCAGCCATACTGGCACCAACACCACCATTCATATTGCCATTAGAACTTGGGGTACAAGAACCATTTAAGGATCCATTCATACTGCCAAATATAGGCACCGTTGCTGTGTTAGTTGAATTTATTTGGCAGTTATTATTTAGTGTGTATCCACCATTTGGATTTGTTACTGATGCTGTAGTTTTTAATACAGACATTGCACCGTAAACTGTATGGAATTGCTGTTGGGTGGCTACCGTCGCCGATTGATGTTGCTGCTGCTGTTGAGATGGATGCGTCTGCTGTTGCTGCTGTGTTTGTTGAGAATACTTCTTTTTATTTGCTGACATTATCTACAACATAGTTAATACAATGGACAGTTTGTGTGACACGGCTGGTGAGATATTTTTTTAATTTTCGAATATTTTGTGTTTTTGTTTTTTTTTATCGGCTTTTCCAACAAAATGTATAACAAAAATCAACATAAAGGTCAAATTAAAATTAAAATAAATATTCCTTCGTATATACATAAAAAATCATGTGGATTTCGGGATCGGGAATAGTGTTCATAGTCAATTTTTCATTGAAGTTTTGCAGAATTATGTTAAAATGAATCTTATTGCTTTATTCTACGGTATTCCACTAACGAACACACGTAAAACCTATTCAACAAGTTGAAAAAAGTGTTTTTCGTCAAGTTTAAAACTCAATGGACAAAAAAAAAAAACAATTACAAACATTTCTTGGCTATTTTTTTATTATAAATAAATTTAGACCATGTGCAATCTGTTATTACAGATGCTTCTCTCTAGTGGAGTAATTACTAAAATTTTGCACAAAAAATCTCAATCGTTTCATATAGATGTAAGAAAAACTCTGTATAAAAACTAAGGCAACCTAAGGTAACCATGTGTGGAGAAGAATCAATAACGAACTGTATCAGCTGTACCGCGACATGGGCATGGCTAGAAGAGTACGAATCTCGATACTAAAATGACTTGGACATGAAGAGCGACTGCACACTAACGCTCTGGGCTTGACAGGATTTCGAAAGCACATCGCAGAGAAATCGCGGATGATGAAAACCCAGTCTTGGGTGGCGCAATTAAGTAGAAGAAAACTTCAACCGACTTAGAGTGTAAGACCGGAGAAAGCGAACCCAAAACCGAAAATATTGGCAAAGATTTTGGTTGAAAATGAAGCTTGAAGGTACAGCCCAAACTGTAAGCCCACCTAAAAAAATTAATAAAAACAAAACTGTTCAAAAATTTCTCGGTGTTATATTTGATTGGAAACTAAACTGTTAAAATCATTGTATCCACTTAGGAAGTTTGGTTGCCAGGGTTGATATAATTAGATAATAAAGTTTTAAAAATAGTGATGACAACAATAACACTCTATAATAAATCTAACTAAATGCATAATATTATCGAGAATCGGCTAAGGTTTCCAATTTATGGTAATTGATCTTGGACTTGTCATAACACCATACCACGCTGACACCAAAACTGTTTGAGAGCCATACGTAAAACACCAATTATGAACATACTTACCGAAAATGAACTTCCTCTTAACGAATAAAGTTGATTTTCATAAAAGTAGATTCTTCACATAAAACATCGAATCCATTTAGAAATCAAAACATAAAAAACGAAAAAATCAACATAATGACCAATTTTGTTCGTAATAATTTTAAATATGTCAATATCTTCTAAAAACCACACAACAATCAGCCAACCACATCAGAAACTCTTTATATACACCATAAGCATGGATCTTTGTAACATATCAAAAGAATTCAGCCACTGACAACATTTATAAGACTCTGGTGCTTAGAATTTTGGAGAGCTATAAAGAACTGGGAGAAACTAATATTCATCGATGCATCCAAAGCGGACACATACCCCTCTTTTGCTGTAGTCAATCAGTTCGGTTCCATTGTTTAAAAAGGACTCCCATGAAATTATATATCAACCTTCGCTGCCGATAAATTTGCTATATACAAAGTGATAACATCGTTGCTAAAAAGAAAGAAAAACGATCATATTTTTTGAAAACCTTTTCACTCTAAAGTCCATAGTAAATATATAACAAACTCTTCTAAAATAATACGTAACGACCTCATCCTGAACCCTGAAACTTTTGAAATCGCTTGGAGTCCTGGTATCGTTAGTATAGGCAGACACTTGAAACATCTATCCAATACAATAATAAAAATATTTCGAGTTTTCTCCGGGAAATTTTTTTTAAAGATATTGGATTTTTTAAGAATTGAGGCATTGTAGTAAGACCCGATGAACTGAAATAAATAATAATTGCCCATACATTGACGAGCAGCTTCAAACACAAACGAATATGTGTTTCGTGTTCTATTGTTTTATATGAATCCAAAAAAAATTAATTAAAGTGTGTCTTTACGAGTGATTCGAAAAACGCGATACATTTTTTGATTATATGCTACTACCGTACCATTTTCAAAAGAAAAAAGAACATACAAATGCCAGCACAGGTTATCAGTGCTAAAATTATATTTTGAAGAAATCTACTTTTGGAGGGAAAAATTATACCTAAAGTAACGAAGTACGCATAAGAATTAATAGTTTCATAAAATAAACTTTAATTCGTTGTGTTTAAAACTTAAAAAAAAAAAATCAAACAGTAATCAACCAAGCCTAAAAGAAAAACCAATCAAAACAAAACAACAAAAAATACTTTACAAAAAGTTGAATATTAATAAATTATAATTATATAAAAATAAAAGATAAGTGTGTGAACGTGCAGATAACTTTTCCAAAAAAAAGACTTCCGAGTGGTTTTTTTCTTGTATGACTGAATAACTATGTAATGGCGCAGGTAAAGAAGTTTTTTTTTTGTATTTCAGAATAAATAACTGCTTTCGTGGCAATTCTTTCATGTCAGTTTGAATTTTTAAGGAAGATCGTTATAAAAATATTATAGATAGCTCTTTATATTATCAAAAGACAATTTTTCAGAAATTGACCTTATGCTTCTTTAAATAAAAAAAGAAAGCGTTAGACAATTTTCTATAGCTTTTTTACCTGCGCCAAAAAAAAATTGTTTAAGATTTTGTGAGCGCACTATGCAGATACAGAAAAATTACAAATTAAACTTACCATTTGTTGTTGCGGAGGTGGCTGCATCTTGCTTAAATCTTGTTGTGGTGGTGTTGGCGGTGCTGTTGATTGCATTCCGCGTAAAACTGTTTGTGGACCTTGGTGTGGAGATGGCCCACTTTGCGAGGGTGCTTGATAACCCGCCGATGATGCTGCTACATAACCATCTGATCCTGGGAGTAGATCAAAACAGAGAGTAAAGAGATTCTTCATTATTTTATGTTCTAACATTTCATCTAAGTTATATCGAAATGAGATTTGCAAAAAGAAGTAGGAGACAATTCGCTTATTAAAGACATGGGCGTATATTTATAGTCGTTTAAAATGAGCCTTAGTGCCACAATAGCTTAATATGACACTTGAATCAATTTATAATTGATTTGAACTTCACACATTTTTAGAGTCGCTCTAAATTTAAAATCAGACAACCCCCATTTTCGAATAGTTAAAACCAAAACAGTTAAAGTTTTTACTCTTTTGTTACTTCACTTCATTTGCCTGGACTGTCAAAATGTTGGTACTGTTCACATTCATTTCAGTTCATTTTAAAGTTGTCACTAGTTAGTGTGGTGTATATAAAATCGTAGAGATTAAAATGAAGAATTTTTAGTTCTTAACCCTTTGCACACATACGAAACCAAATATCTCGTCCATATACTGCTCTCTTGTCTCTACATAAACTCTGTTATCCCATCCGTTAAATTTTGTTAAACCTTGACTAATCTTCATAAAGAAAAGTGCAATTCCAGCTTCGGAAATATGTTTGTCAAACTTTGTTTATTTAACATGTTTTAAAAATCTCGTTTATAATGTAAGTTTTCTTTGATTGTTCATTGTTGTGTATACTTTATACTATATTTTACTTATTTGTTTTATAATAAAGTTCCCCTGAGGAAGGCAACAACCCTTGCCGAAACGTCGGGAAAAGATCCATATTGTTTCTTCACTAAACTTAAAGTGACCAAAAAAAGCCGAAGGAAAATACATTTTCCACCAAGAATTAGAAACCAAATATGGCCTTGTGGTATTTGGATTCGGCTTTTTCTTTAATTTTTAAACTATACATATACACACACACCAGGTACATTTTGGTACCTTGTGTGTGTATCACACACTAAATAATACAGAGAGGCAAAGTTAATGTCATTTGAACACAAGTTGGGATCCATTGTCGCTACTTTTTTTTTCAATTTTCTTATAATCAATTCAAAAAGACCAACGTTTTTTCGATATTTTTTGGCTTGTCACAGTGACGAATGTACTTTATTCAAGGTTGCTATTATCATAATAAACATTATTTGCCATCAAAATAAAAGTACCTACATTCAAAAAGAAGAGATATTAGAACTTAATTCCAAATGTATAAAGCCTTTTTTTTCAAAAAACTAGCTAAACTCGGTTTCACTGTAGACCGAAGGCTAACTTCTAAACAAAAAAATTATTGAAAAGCAAAAGGGGTTTTTCTTTTTTAGTTCCGAACTGTGAAATGAATGGAGAATGAACAGCGTGAACGTATTCTGAACTGAGCTATGTGAAGTTGGCTGCGCTCAGACTCTTGCTATAAATGCCCCGTCATTTTATTTCGGCTCGCGTAGTGTTCTGAAGAAAAAAGAAAAGCATTTTGAGCGTTCAGATTTTGCTGAATTGAAAAAAAAAATACTTTTAGGTTTTTGACGTTTCACTTATCTGTTCCGAACTAAAAAAGAAAAACCCCTAAAGTTAATGCAGAGTAGATTCAAATGAAATATTTAAAGTATTCCAATATGTTCCTGTAGTAATAATAATTCCTGCAGAGTAAGTTTAAAAATTTGTGTCTCTTCCAATTGTTTAAAAAAAAAAAAACACTCAAAAAATACCTTAAATTGTTGACAAAAACGCATTTGTGGTACATCGTTCATTGGCCACTTAAATTACTGGCACTGGGCCACCATTATCGGAATGCCGAAAAATTCAGGTTCTGTTCTAATTTGGCTAAACCACGTAGCAGAACCCATGCAGTTCTTATTGAAAACTATATCGGCATCGATCAATTATATTACCCCAGATATGGATCAATCTAAAAACCAACACTTTTGCCGATATCAGCTTGATGTATTCTATAAGCAGATCACTAGTGCAACGTAGGAGATTTGCGATACATCTGAAAGCACAGTACTCGCAAAGTCCTTCTTATTGAAGGAGTAAGTTATTCGGGGAGTAAAGGCGAATTGACTAGTAATGTGAAAATCTGCCTCGAGCTTCTCCTATTTTCATTGAGATCTGATGTCTACTCTGTACAAGTAAGTAAATCCATAAGCTTGTACGCAACTAAATAACCTGAATAATGTCTTAAGTATCTAGTGAATGAATGGAGATTTTACGTGCAACCAAATCATGCCAGAATAAAGAAAATTTTAAACTTTATAAGTCTTTGCGGGATTTTATTAGTAACATAGAAAGACTTTGGAAAGTTTCGGCCTCGACTAAGAAAGCACCACAGACTAATTCATTTTTATGGCAGTAAGTTAGACATAATTTGATCTTTTTTCTTTTTGATTGAAGAATATTTTTCGAAAGCCTTAATATTTAAACGAAGAAGGAAATTATGACTGAGTTCAAGTTCAAGAAGAAAGTCAGCTCGCTATTTTTGTTCTATGATTGCAGCACAAGCGTTTGCTTTTTTTTAGATTAAAAACGATTGGTTTAAATTTTTGTGAAATAGTATAAAGAAGCAAGGAATTTGAAAGGACTCACACTAAAAAACTGCTAACATGGTTTCAAAGCAGCGACTTATTTTCATAGGGAATGAGAGATACAAATATAGAAAACTCACGCGGGTGTATAAAGCGATAATGTGGAATCTGTCCTGAGCCCGGTTGTCCGGGAGATCCCGCCGCAGCCGCAGCCGCAACCGCTGCCGCTGCTACTGCGGCTGCTGCTGCCGGATGCATTAGGCACTGTTGCTGTACGATCGGATGAAATTCAGCCTGTTGCTGGTGTGGAGAATGTGATAATTGCGCTTGGACCTGATGCTGTCCTCCGGAGGATATATTTCCAACACCTCCATTAAGCACTAACTGCTGATTTCCTCCGGAAGATGTAACTATTTGTTGCTGCTGTTGATGATGATGTGCAACAGCCTGTTGTTGCTGCTGGTGCTGTTGATGCTGTTGTTGCTGATGTTGTTGATGTTGCTGATGTTGTTGTTGTTGCTGTTGTTGCTGTTGTTGCTGTTGTTGCTGTTGTTGTTGTTGTTGTTGCTGGTGTTGTTGTTGTTGATGTTGGTGTTGTTGTTGTTGGTGTTGTTGTTGTATCACAGTTAGTTGGGGTACTGTTGCAGCCATAGCCACACTCAGGGGCACTGGTGCACCACCCACAGGATTTCCCTGATTTGTACCGTTTGCGCCACCCGATGCACCTCCGATATTGGAGATGCTATAATTCGCCACATACCGGGAGACCATATTTTCGGTTTGCGTTCTTCTTTTGGAATTATTTTACTTGGAATTGTTTTAAAATATTGCTTTTAAGAAACTTGCTCGTTGCAAGTTGTTTCAGGTTGAATTTTTGGTGTTTCTTGTTTTGTTATTGTTGTTCTTAATTAGGTAATATTTCGAATACAAACGCTATGTTTCAATAAATCTAGTATATGTTTTCGTTTTTCGATTGTTCCGATAATTTAACTACGAGCTACTTTTTAGGTAATTGAACACATGGAGAGACTTCAACAAGTTTGATTTTTTTTTTTTTTTTGTTAAATTCTAATTTAAATCTTTTTGTTCGCTTGTGATCTTTGTATGTTGTGTTTTGTAAAAATTGAAAAATAAGTACACGCACACATAAAAGTCTAGTTCTTTTTTGTTTGTTTTATATTTAATTTTATTTTAATTTACTATTTTGATTTAAAGGAAAACAAACTTAAATAAAAATTTAAATATTTATCTTGTTTTTCTCATTTCTGCAATGTGAGATCTTTTCAATTAAAAAGTTTCTTCGTGTTTGAATATAAAATTGTACGAAGAAGGCAACCCACACACAGTTTATAAAAAAAAAATTTATAACTATTATAACTATGTTTTTTTTATAACTATTAAAAATGTTATTCAATCTTTCTTTTTTAGAGATGAATTTTTACTTTATTGAAGAAATATCCACCTTGCTGGTTATAAGCTTTTATGGAGTTCTTCCGTCATCAACTTCTTGGTGATGCAAACTGCAAACTTTTTGTTTTGGAATAAGTGTTTTATGTTGCTGTATTATATACGAACAATAACTTTTGGTTTTATTGCTTAGCAGCTGATTTTCAATTATTATGGGCACTTGATTCGGTTTGGTATTTTGTTGAGTTAAATTTGAATGTTTTTCCAGGTTAAGATGGTTTTTTATGTTGATATATTGATAGGGTTCAGCTAACATTTTTTAATTTTGTTGCGGTGATTTAATAATTGTATCCGCATGTAATCTTGTGACCACGAGTGGGCTTTAATATTGTAATTTCCTCACTTTTATTTATTTCTTGTTGCTTCAAATTTCAGTTCTGATGAAATAAAATATATTTTGATTTGTTAGTTATTTGACGGAACAACATTAATTGACTCTGCCTAAGAACACTAATGACTTATCCTCGCCACACCGTTTGTTTGAAAAACAAAAACTAATGAGACACCACGAAGCAGAATGTATTTGTCGAAGTATTTAACAGCAGACCAACTTTTGGTATTTTTATTTTTCTTCTTCTACAATTCAAAGAATTCCATCTCAGCATAGAAGTAAACGAATGATAGTTAGGTAGTCTTTTTGACAAGAGATAAGCGGACTAATCACACCTGCATAGTGCAAAACAAAATTTATTTTCTGAACAGTACCTAAGAAACATCCCTACGATTTTCTAAGCAGGTAGCGAATTCTTTGTCATTAAAATACCATTGAGAACGAGACCTTGACTTTATATTACCTATAAGGAAAATGATTTTTGAGCAAAGGAAAAATTGTTTTTCATTGTTTCCCAATAAAAGCAGGTAAAGATATATCTTCGCTTTTAACAGACAGTTTGAATGTTCCTTAATTATGACGAATGTAGATTCTTGAACATATTGGGTAGGTACTCAACAACTATTTGATAAGTTAAAGTTTTCAAAAAGTTTTTTTTACGGCCATCGCTAAAAAATAAATTATAGCAAAATGTAGGTATCCGTCGTATAAATTATTGAAGTCAGGCTTTTCAAACTAGTTTACAAGCCTGATGAATCGATAATTTTTCAAAGAAATGTCACAAGTTTTTAAAATTGGCCAAACTTCATAATAATATGTAACGTACATAAACGACGTAAAGAACACTTAATGATTTAGCAGCCTAAAATGTGCAGTGTTTGGAAGCTTGCATTATCACTTTTTTTTGCTAAACTTGGACAAAGGTCACTCGACAATCCTTTGAGTAAAGGTAACCCCAAAGTTCTACTAAGTCGTAATATTCTATTTGCCTAATTTGTTTCAATCATTGTTTTTTGAGTGTGTTCCAATATTTCATCCTGAATCGTGGAAATGTTCAATGTCCACGTTTGGGTCTGCTGACGTCTGGATTATATCATTGTCTAAAAGGGATGCGCTACTTCCATGTGGTAGCTTAGGCAAATGACGGATGCAGACAAACCGTACAGGTACCTGCCATAGGTTTAGATAAGTTAAAAGCAATGTACCAACTACCAACTTTTCCCGATCATTTGTTATTTGATTTTTATTTTTTCAAAATTCTTTAAAACATTTACAAGCACACCTTAAAGATGTCATCCAGTTCTTTCTAAAACTACGAAGATCTACGAGTTTCAAATACCAATTGCAACTACCAATGTTCAATTTACTTGTCACCGCAGACTTGCAACAAAAATTAACGTAGGATCATAACCTATCATTTGAAAAACTATTGTGACAGTTAGATAGATATGCAAAAACGATTTTGTTCACTTTATGTAAAAGTTTGCTATCTGTTTCATAACCGCAAAAGCACAAATGTAATCGGATTTCAAAGTGAAATCCTTTCCTTTTCCCTTTTTGTATAGTTAAAAAAAATTAAGCACATGGTCAAGGCAAGTCACGTTGCTGGTTATATTGCACACATCAGTTACTCAAGAAATTTTTTATTTGTGTGAACAAAAACTTTAAAACAGAGAGAAATGAAAGAAAACTAGACAACAGAGAAATGAAGGTAGGTATGTAGGTAGGTACATGCGCAGGTAAAGTAAAATACAGGTAGATAGGTACCTACAACGTATTTAAAGGCAAAGAGCCTCTAGAAAGTGCAAAAGCAATTTCAAATAAAATTTTTTTGGTAACCGTTTTCGTTTGAAAACCATAAGGCAGTATATCACTGCAAGTGCAAATGAAGACAAGGAATCAACAAGCAAAACCCCAAAAGATTTTCATTACATCACATTTGTTGTCCGAAGGGCTAAGAAGTTAGTAGTACCTACTTACTTTTTTACATAGGTACACGTGTGCGCATTTGCAAACCCAACCAACTCTCACTCAAAAAATGAAATAAGGTTTATATTTTCCTTAGGTTCTCCTATCTCCCTCTTAGACCGCAGTGCAGAGTGCACTACAAAAATTCTGTCTCACTCAACAGTTGGAGACTGCGTTGGCATTAGCAGCCCTGGTTTTAATTTCTCTTTTAAATTCGATGTCCCCTCGACCATCTTTCTTTTTTACTTTGATTGTTTTTATTTTTTAGGCGAGTAATCAAATTCTTTCAAGCTTTAAAGACAAAAAAACAAGTGCATCAGCACTAGAAAGAAACTAACGAAAACAAGGAAGACGGGATGGGATGGGAAATGGGAAACACGCAAAAAGAGCACAAAAAATGCAAGCAGTTCCGTCAAATAACTAAAATAAGTGCACGAATCGACGACCATATAACACGAATACAAACAAATTGTTTGTTCTTCTGATTTTCTTTGCATATACTAGTCACTAACACTGTTTTATGTCTTTATTAGGGCGGTTTAAACGAAAGACGAAACAACTATCAATTTATTCTTGTAACAAAAAAAAACCGCTTGACACACAATGTGATTTCTTTTTGATTTACTGTAAACTGTAACACCAGCTTATAACACATGTTGTAGCGTTGAAACTTTTTCCTGTTATTTCACATCACTGTCTGTCCTGCTCTTTCAAATCACAGAGCTTACAAAATATCCATATTTATGTTTCAATACATAAGTGCCCTGAGGTAAAACTCGTACATGTTTGATGTTTTGTACGTAGGTAGTTAAGAAAAAAGTTAGAAAATTAAAAAAAAATATCCATAATTTGAATAGGGCATATATTTTTTGTAAATTTATTTTCACTTTTCGCCAATTCCATTCATGACACGGAAAAAAAAAATACTTAACAGCTCACAAATAAATTAGAATAGATTCGGGGGAGGGACTATAACCATTTTTAAATTCACGCCTACAGTTATCATGCATCCAAGTTCCAAATTGCCTGTGCATACGGATACGGACACGGACACACTTGAAATTCATTAATAATTTTTTTAATCACGTAGGTTCTGTTCAACGAACTTAACAGATTTTCTTCCCCTAATGCCATTAAAGTCCAGTATTGGAAACACCAAAAATAAAGAATTTAGGTTTCAAAGGGAAGAGCAAAAAGTAATTCTTCGAGATAGTCTCTTTTCATGGACGAGGTACTCTCTGGTTTTTTGATATACCGTTTAATTCTTTTCACAATTTCAAAGTGAAGGGAAAAGAAACTTTTCACAGAGCACAGACGGCGAGGTTAATTCAATTTGTTCAAAGCAAGAATCTAAGAGAATAAATAAATAATCATAAAAATTTAAAAGTTGTTTTTATGTTTTTATGCAGAAAAAAAGTACGAACGAGTACAACACAAAGATGATTATGGAGACAGCGACGGTAAAGAAGACGGTCGACGGCACGACCAATGCACACGAGTCCGCCAGTGCAATTAGTGCGTATATTGGTTTCTCTTTCGACACTCATGTAACTTACGAAACATTAAATGTTTTCGTTACTCTCTTGGTCTTTTTTCTTTCGGTATTGTACTTTGGTTTTGCTGTCGTTTGTTAAAATTCTTTCCATCTCGTTTTATGTGAAACAGAATTACGTTTTTCGATATGTTTTCTCTCTCTCACATAGGTCTTTAGGCACACGTAAACCGGCTATGCCTGAAACGTGACATTTCAAGGAGAGAATTGAAAAGAGAAAATAAAATCGATTAGTACGAGAGGAGCTGCCAACTCAAAATTTTTGTAGCAACAAGTTGAAAGGTAACCAAATTTAAAACGTGGAATGGTCGAGTTTTATGGTGTTGTTTTGAAAAGGACGGATGACGACATGGTGTGATAATTAGCAAATTACCCTGTTTAAACTTAAGGATCATCCGATAAGGCTTTGAAAGCTGGATCGGAAAAGTGACTGTATACCGAGATCAAGTAATCCGTTGATTGACTGTGTTTATGTGTGCTTTAATAGTGTTCCATGAGCAGTTCTAGAACAGTTTCAGCATGAAAAGATCAGCTTTTGGTGTTGGATGAGAAATTTTCTGTTTTTTTCAGTCTTTTTTTTTTTGATAAACTTTAAGGGGTTAGGTGTACTCAGAAAAAAAAAAATCCTTCGTCAGGCACTAGGTTTTTATGTTTTCTAAAAGCTGTATAAATTTCATTCAAATCTATCTAGTGGTTTTTGAGTCACAGTGGTCACTAGTTCAAAAAACATAGTTTAGAGAAAAACGCATTTAGGGCCGGTTCAAGCTTGATTATTTCTAATCAATGATTATTCCAGATGATAATCATGGATTCGGTTTGTTGACCAAATTTTTAATCAAGGAATCTCTGATCAGAGCTTTTAATCAAAGATTTTGCTAACCGGTAAATTTTTCTGGGTTAGCTCACATTAAACAACGATTGACTGAAATTCAGTTTGTTCAGGCTTGATTTTTGTTCAAATTACAGCTATCCCTTCAAAATATAAAATTGTCAGACTGACATATAACCTTGAGTGAGGTATATGGACGCTGTAATTTAAGTATTTTTTTAAAGTAGTTTCTGTAAAATGAAAACATAAATAAAAAAAGCGTGGGCTTGGCTGAAGTGGTATTTTATTTATTCATAAATGGCAGTATTTCTTTAAGTTTTTACTCCGCTTCGAGGATTTTAATTTTTAAGCGTTGTTCCTCAGCGGCGGCGCAGCGGCGTTTTAATATTTTGTTCATGCACCTCCTAATTTTTTGCCAGCTCCTGCCGTTGTATTTCTTTTTTAAAACTTAAAAATTCTTCATCTTGACCTTTCATTTTGTTCTGCACTGTTTTAGTCAATGTTCTCAGTTGTGTGGTTGCTTGTTGAGTAGCTTGTAGGCCAGCATTTAAATCATTTGTGTGGAAGCAGTTTCTTCTTGGACTACAGCTTCAACTTCACGAACTTATTTTTCAAGTTGTTCGACAATTCCCTGTTTTCCAACCAATGCAGCTTCTGCAGCACGAGCAGCTTTCAAAGCCTTTTCAGCCAATTGAGCTGTAATCTGATAGGAAGCCTGTTGTTTGATAGGAAGCGTGCGGTTTGAGCATTGATGCTGCTTTTGCCTCTTCTGCAGCTTTGAGAGCTATGCTAAATGCTTTTTGCTTTGATGACCCACTCATAGCTCTGTTTGATTGGATTAGTTTGGGGCTCTTTATTTAGGTCTTCCGAGTCGGCATACCTAAATATATTTGAAACTAAAATGAAATTTAATTCAAATCTCGATAGTTTTGACAACCGAAAAATAAACTGACTCCATCATCAAAAAATGTATGTATTTTCAATAATTTCCTTGATTAAGTTTTGACATATAGACTGGAAAATGGAACGATTTTTGAATAACCCATGATTTGCTTACCAAGCTTTGAAAAAGGCGAACAAACACTCTTTGGTGATCACAGATTCTTAATCATGGATTAAGAAAAATCCTTGTTAACCAAATTGCTTATTTAACCCGCTCTGAACAAACCGGCCCTTAAATTTTTACAGTCGATTTATGTACAGCAATGAAAGCTGAAAATAAAGCTTCTAGTAAGTTGAGAAATTCAAGTGATTGGATAAGCAGGTGAGATTTATATTGCGGTATAATGAAAACATGCTCATGTACTTAGGGAGCTGATGCAAACTGTTCTTAACAAACTATTGAAATGGGCGGAGAACTGAACTCGTTCTCTTTACCAGCAAATTCCACAGCTAATGACCCCATCAATCAATGCAATTCCACTTGACTTTACAGACAAAGGTACCCGTGGCGTGATGGTTAGCATGTCCACCTGCTAACCCAGAGGTTCGAGGTTCGAATCCCAGCAGAGACCAAATTGTTTTTACACGGGTATCGCCTTTCTCGAGGAATTGGTAAGTCCCATGTTAGTAAATTCATTGCCATGAAAAGCGCTTTCTCAATTAGCCGTTCGGAACCGACAGAAAATTGTAGGTCCCCTCCATTCCCTTACAAGGCATTGTTGTGAGAAATGAGCTAGGCCCAGGGCTCCTCGCTCTGTTGCGCCACCCTATTATTTATTTATTTTTACAGACAAAGGAAAACATTTAGGTTTTATCCTAAGCAAAAAGCTAAACTGGTAATCAATTATACAGAAAAGAATCAGAAAAGCCACCGTAGCCCTCTTCTCCGTGACCGTGCAACTAGAATTAAAATGGCCTTAATAAAAGAATGCGAACAATTTTTAAGAGATGATTCCATTTATTTCTATACAGATGGTTCAAAGACCGAAAAGAAAGGGTTGGTTTCGGGGTGTTCTGCAACAGATTGAACGTGAGCCTCTCATTTCCCCTTTCAAGCCACTGTAAGGCGTTCCAAGCAGAAGTTCTGGCGATAAAAGAGGTCTTATCCTGGCTAATAGAAAACGTGATATCCTTCGAATCTGAACCTCCTCAGACAGCCAAGCAGACCTCAAATCACTCGTCGCTGTTTCCACGAACTCAATAGTTCAACATTCACCTTTTTGGGTGGCGGGGCACACATATATCCAAAGAGAAATAAAACAGGTGTTCCGATCTTAACCAGCAGGTTGAACATTGGTATACCAATTGCTGCATGCAAACTCATGCAAGACACTTGCTATCCATAAGAAAACTGCACATTGGCTCCGTAATCGGTGGCATTGCCGGACACTGCCTCATAGGTAGACTGGGAGTTCCATCAAAAGACTAATGCAGAATCTGTTTAGACGAGGGAGAAGAAAAACAATTGCACACTTCTTTTATTCATATCCTGCACTCTTCCTCAAAGGAGAACTCCATCTAGGAGATTATTTCTTCAATGACCAAAGCCATCATTTGAACACTTCAGCCCTCTCGTTAATTCTCCAAATCGTTTAGTTAATTAAGGTACTCCTTCACACACCTCATATGGTATCACAATGAACCTTATACTGTTCTAAGTTGCCATTTAAACCTAACCTGACTTAACCCCAGACAAGACTGTGTGAATAATGAAGGTGTGGTACCCTTATTGGGATGACTAACATTTCTTTATATTTTCCAGTTCTTCAAATCTATTTGTCAAATCCTGTTGACGTCATTAAAGATCTTGTTACTCAATGAAATTATATCCATAATAGAAAAAAGTATAATTCCCTCAGTTTACTTGCTTCCTAAATAATATAAATTTAAGTTAAGTCTTTTTTCCATATTTAGATAAATCTTATAATATTTCATAAAAAAAGAATGGTAAAGAAAACAATAATAATCTTATCCTAATATATATAAATTACGTGTCACGATGTTTGTCCGCGATGGACTCCTAAACTACTTAGCCGATTTTAATAAAATTTGTACACCATGTGCATTTTGGTCTAACTTAAAAGATAGGATAGGTTATATCTTAATATACAGTCGCAATATTATTTTATTGCAAATTATTTGTTTAACATTCACAATTAGGGGCCATCCATAAATTACGTAAGGGATTTTGAGGAATGATTTAGCTACCTCCCCCCCCCCACGGTAAGACATCATAAGATTGCAACTACTCCCCCCTCCCTCTTAATAAGAATTTTCGTAAGAAAAATTGATTAAAACTTCGTTTATTCTAAAGATATCTTTTATAGCAATCTTCTTTTACACCAAGTATCATTAACTCACTGCAATAAAATCAATCTTATTGATCTATCACAGTTTTGACCAGGATGAGTTAAGTTAAACCAAAGATGTTGAATAGAATAGAAAACAAATCAAAACTTAAACTTTTATTCACCCACGAGCTGACTAACCAATCTGATATTGATTCAATTACCGGAATGACTGATTTTTTTTTGTTCCTCTAGAACTTTTTGTGAAAAACGAATGGAAAAAGTGCGGCAAGAGAAGTAAAGGTTTGCCCTCTAATTTATTTCTTCTCTCTGGTCTAGAAGTACTGACAGCATATGATTTCCATCAGTAAAGGAGATTAAGTACAGATGGCGTTATTCAATAACGTAAACTCTTAGTGCGAGTTGTAAAATTTTCAATTTAATATCTTACGTAATATCAGGTCCACTACCCCAGTCGACACCCCCCCCCCCTAAACCTTTTAAATAATTTATGAATGGCGCCTTATCTGTTATATTGTTTTATTATATTTCCTAAAACAAAAATGATAAAGAAAAAAATAATAATAATAGTAATAAGTTAAATCAGACCATCAGAAAAAAATTCATCAGGACAACTAGAACTTTTCAAATCGAGTTCATACATGATAAACACATTTCTGAAGGGTTGAAAGTTTGATTAAACGAGCTTAATCGAATAGAACATAGATAAAGGATACATTCCTTCGAAAGAATACTCTCTAGTTAATCATTATATTGTTTTGATATATGAAAATAAACTTAAAACTAGTTTTTGCAAAACAATAAAAAGTTTAAGTTTAAGTAAAAGTTTCCAACTAATGAAAATTAAAAAGCAAATAAAGTCAATACAAATTTTATATGAGCCTAAGTGCCCCACTTAACTCAATTAAAATGAATGTTGATTCATTTATAGTTGATTTTAAGCTCCATACGTCTTACGAGTCACCTCGAATTTTAAGTCGGGTTACAGTTACACGTCATTTTTCTTACCATTGCTTATTGTAATATTAAACTTTAAACAAATCTAAGTTTTTATCTTGAAATACCAGGAAAAAAAAACTAAAGTTTTGTTCCAAGTTTTTGTTTTTAAGCAAAATTTAATTTATTTTTCAATTTGGTTAAAGGTATAAAGGTGGTTATATGTATATCGTTCGTATTAGGCGGCGTTCCCCACGGGCGGATCATTACTATGAAGTAGATAGCGTATGTATTCAATGATCTAATTTTCACAATATAACTACCTACAGATTAGCGCCATAGCTTCTACTTAATATTTTCGCGGGGTAAAAGTCGACTTCTTGGAAGAAAAAGCTTAAGGGGATAGAAATAAAATAAAATAAATAAGGTGGCGCAACAAAACCAGGATTCCCGGGGCCCAGCGCATCTCTCACAACCATTTCCTTGTGAGGGAGTGGAGGGACCTTCAATTCCTCGCCGGTTCCGATCGGCTAATCGAGAAAGCACTTTTCATGGCAAATGAATTTACTAAGGAAGGACTTGTCAATTCCTCGCGAAAGGTGATACACGTGAAAAAACATTTTTGCCGCTGCTGGGATACGAACCACGAACCTCTGGGTTGACAGGCAGACATGCTAACCATAACGCCACGGGTACCACAATAGTATGTGTAGAATAATAGGATAGAAATTAACCCATTTTAAAAATAGTTGGGAAAATAGGGGAATTCGTGGCTATAGATATAATGATCAAGTTCACCCTGGAGAGTTCGTCGCATTTGATGAAGAAAATATAACAATCAAATTCATGTGAAGATCATTTTAACTAAGGAAATGGCTCTCTCCAAACGATGAACTCAATCAAAAGTTTATAGGAGTTAAAGCAAGCTTTTAAGGCCAGTCAAGGTGCATTTAATTTTATTAAATTATTTAATTTTATTTTATTAATTCATGAGCCACTTTAAGCCAATGGGGGTATTTCAAGGCGATTTTAGATAAATGTAGATTTGATATTATGTATCCAAAAAAATGTGGATTTACTATAAAAGATTTAAGATTCATTTTAAGCTAGTGCGGGAATCAAAGATTATTTTAAGGCAATTTGAAACGACATAAAATTCGAGTTTCAATGTGTGAAAGAACTGATAAATTGGTTTATTACAGAAAAAGATTTCAAACACTTACCGGCTATATAGTATATCGGAGTTAAGAAAACTCCTCTCTCTGGTGGTATATATCCTATTAGTCCTTCTTGTGCAGCAATTTGTTGTTGTTGCTGCTTTTGATACAGATTGTTGAATTTAGATATCTTCAAAGTAGAATGTTTATGCAGTTCTTGATTTTCTGTAAACTTTCGCTGTGAGTTTCTGTTGACTTTTTGTTTGTTTGAAATGTGAAAAGTTGCGTTAAGAATGTGGTGCGATTTTTCCTGTTTTAGCGCCCTTTGAAGTTAGTTTCTAATAAAAAAAGAGACCAAATATATGTAAAAAAAAAAAAACGAAAAAACAAATCTACACACACACACAATTATACGAATGCTTACCTTTTGCTTAGAACTTTTGCTACTTAGTGTTTTTCAACCAGGTTATATTATCAGTTGAAATGTTTTTTGAAATCTGAAAACAAATGAAAAAAAAAAACACATAAATTTTTATGTTGACATTCAATTATAAAAATGGATTGTTCAAACAAAAGCTAAATTGTTAAAAAAGAATTTAAGAACTTAGTATTCCGACGACCTTTAACAATTAGAATTGTTGATATACTGGTTCTTGTTCTCACTGAAGTCGGTAAACAATCTTTATAAGCGGCATAAGGATTGTTTAACGAACTCAGTGAGAACAAGAACCAGTATCTGAAGCGTTCAAAAATATCTTAAGCCTGCATCTCTCTATTCACGTCAAAAATACCATGTTGGAAAAAGTAAAGCCTGAGCTTGGAGAGAGAAAGAAAGCCCAAAAGGCAATTTCATACAAAGTTCAGACATGATCGTTAAGGAACAAAAAGAAAGGCAGGCCCAACATTTGTGGTTCAGACAAATGCAACAACATCTGCATTTGGTGACTTCAGGTATGGAAAGATAGAAAACTGGGAGGCTTGCTGTAGCCTTCTCATGTCAGAGTTGCATATCCCAATGGCGGATCATAGAGTGGCAGACAAGTGGGAGGGGAATGCTCAAAACGTCGAAAAGAAAAAGAAGAAGAACTGAATGTCTAGCTACTTAGGGTCCGCATTTAAATGCAAAGCAATCATTTTTAATCATTCTCAAACAGAGTACGTGTTACAGATACCAATACTTGTAAAAAAAAAACCATCGTTGCTTTGTGACTTAATGTAACCAGTGTGTTTTTATGAACTTTATTGGGTATTGAAATTGTTTGCTTTATGGGCTATTTTTGACCTATAGCACATAAAACAAACAATTTAAAGACTAAATGTCACAATACTCGCTATCATTTACGACTGCTCTTGGTGGTCGTTTTGTTTCGATCTGAAATTTTCATTTGCCTATTCTCGTAATCCATAATCGGTCTATGTTGTGGTTTAAGTTGTTTTGGGCTTCATTTTTTGTGTTTTGTATTTCGTAATTCAAGCCCAGGGACTAGCCTACTACTCAATACTTTGCTACGAAGCAATTGAATTGAATAAACTACGAAAAGATGAATTTTTAAATCAAAATGATTAAAACACCACCAAACACCAGCTGAGGGCTAATCTATGGCTGATCGACAATCAATGTTTATTAGTATTGGTGGTGATCTGTTTTGTCGTTAAAATAAAAAGAACATTTATAATACCTGAATAGAAAGTTAAAACCACATTATACAATGGTTTATCATAACCGTTCACCGTTTACGACGTACGATGACACATAACGCAACGTCAATCTATTTATGCGTCAGAAAAAGGATTGTTTCATAGGTAAGTTGTTTTGTTTATTTAAAAAATGGATTTGGTCCGATGTCGATTTCAGTTCAGCTTTTTTTTTGTTATTTTCAGATAAATGCTAACGCTCAGAACGTTTTTTTTCTTTTGGAGCTCTGTGACCTCAGCACAAGATGAAAGGGGAAACTACTATACGGTTTGACATACTGATACTTTTCATTATATTGTATCAGTTTTGTTCATTGGAAGAGAAAAAAACACAAACCGAAAAACATTTCGTAGAAGCAAATGCAACAACATGGGCATTTGGTTGGTCTCATGGGGACATGGGGACTTGCCGTAGCTTTCTCAGCTAGATTCAGCAAAATCACTAATGTGAAGCAGAAAACTATAATATATGTATATACTAAAAGCTGTATGCTTTATTTGTTCACAAAACAAGTGGGGGAGTGAAACTTTCGGGTTCTTTTTTCGTTCTTGGCAGATATCATCATTCGATACTTGCTGCAGTATAAATTTACAATAAACAAAAGCATTGGGAGCGTTCAATAATCGTATCCAGGCAGCTTTTTGTTGTTGTTAAGCTTTTAAAAAAGGGACGCACGTATTTCTAACAAAAAGCTATTTAAAGGTATCCGATTTGGTATACCTTTCTATTCAAGTGATCAGCTGATAGAAAATTTATTTTTGTTTCTTTTCATGCAGGTTTTTTATTTTGGTGTGCGATTATTACAGATTTATAGTCACTTGTTGCATGGGGTTTAGAAAAAAAAAAAAAACAAATTCACGATCATTCAACATGCCTAAAAGAAATTTATTTCTTTTTAGGTTTTTGTATTTTTAGGTTCTAATCGTTTAGCAACGATATATTAAAGGTTTTTCTGTTTTCAAAAGTTCAATTCCTATATTTCACCGGTTTTGTCGGCAGCAATCTGGAAAGAGAGATATCTGAATCGTTCAAGAAGGTATATAAAATACAGGTATCCGGAATAGCCTATCCGATAGGATCTTGAACGTGCCCATTAGCTGAGCTATGCTAGCTTTCGCATTTGAATTGCAAAAGGGATTTTTTAAATAAATAAAGCAAGTTCATAAACTTCAAAAAAAAGTTGAAAAAGCAAGGCCTCCAAAATTCTTTCATACTTTTCGCCTAAGTTTTTGTTAAATACTTACTTACTTACTTAGGTGGGCATTACAGTTCGGGGTGAACCTGGGCCTCAGCCAACATCCTTCGATAACGACTTCTATTTCGGGCGAGCTCTCTCCAGTTTCGCACTCCAAGTCGGTTGAGGTCATCCTCCACTTGATTGCGCCACCTAAGACGAGGTCTTCCCCTTCCGCGATTTCCCTGCAATGTGCTTTCGAACACCCGACGAGCCGGAGCGTTTGGGTCCATCCGCTCAACATGGCCCAACCATCGTAGCCTCGCGATGCGTACTCTTCTGGTTATGCCCATGTCGCGGTACAGCTCATACAGCTCGTTGTTGTATCTTCTTCTCCACACATTGCCTTCGCATACGGGACCAAAGATCATTCGGAGAATTTTTCTTTCGAAACGACCAAGGGTTTCCTCATCCGCTTTCGATAAGGTCCATGCTTCCGCGCCGTAAAGCAGGACTGGGATGATTAAGGTCTTATATAGGGTTACCTTGGTTTTTCTGGAGAGGGTTTTGTTTCTCAATTGCCTTCTTAACCCAAAGAAGCAACGGTTGGCAAGAGTTATTCTCCGTTTGATCTCCGCACTGATGTTGTTGTCCGTGTCTACAGCGGATCCTAGGTAGACGAAGTCCTGTACTACCTCGAAGTTATGTCTGTCTATTGTGACGTTTTGTCCAATTCGTCGATGTTCTGTGTCCTTGTTTGATGACAGCATATACTTTGTTTTGCCCTCATTAACCATCAAACCCATTTTTGCCGCTTCTGTTTCAATACTCGCAAAAGCACCTATGACATCACGCTTTTTTCTTCCCATTACGTCAATATCGTCTGCATATGCGAGCAATTGTACAGATTTTTGAAAGATTGTTCCTCTGGTGTTGACGTTTGAGTTTCTTACAATCTGTTCAAGTATGATGTTGAAGAAATCGCATGACAGTTTATCGCCTTGCCTAAAACCTTTTTCGACATTGAAGGTCTCGGTGAGTTCTTTACCGACCTTGACGGAGCAGCGTGAATTCTCCAAAGTCATCCTGCATAGTCGTACGAGCTTTGCAGGGATGCCGAAACTAGACATGGCTCTGTACAGCTCGTCTTTGTAGATACTGTCATACGCGGCCTTGAAATCGATAAAGAGGTGGTGAATATCGATATTATGTTCTCGGGTTTTTTCCAAGATCTGCCGTAATGTGAAAATTTGGTCTATTGTGGACTTCTCCGGTCTAAAACCACATTGATAAGGACCTATCAAGTTGTTGACGTGGGGTTTCAGACGTTCACATATTACAGCAGACAAGATCTTATAAGCGACGTTAAGGAGGCTTATCCCTCTATAATTGGCGCAGTTGTGAGGGTCTCCTTTCTTTAGGATCGGGCATACGATACTGAGGTTCCATTCATCGGGCATGCTTTCTTTCGACCATATCATGCAGATCAGCTGGTGCAAGCTCCTTTCCAACTGATCTCCAGCTGCCTTGAAAAGTTCGGCATCAAGGCCATCTGCACCTGCAGTATTATTTGATTTAAGTTTGCATATAGCAAGCTTAACTTCTTCTAGGTCGGGAGGACGGCATTCTTGATCATCGTCCAGGCTGAATGGGGCAATCTGCCTGACAGCGGAATTTGTGTCCTCACGCCGTTAAGCAGTCTGCAGAAATGATCTTTCCAGATCCTCAGTAGCGACTGTGACTCTACAACTATGTTTCCCTGCTGGTCTTTACAGGCTTGAGTTCGGGGTTTGCCACCCTGGCAGGATCTTTTTACCTTTTGGTAAAACTTCCGAGTCTCGTTCCTGTCATGGCACCTCTCTATTTCCTCAAACGAGCGCTTCTCATGCTGCTTCTTTTTCTTTTTGAGAAGTTTTTTTTTTGTTAAATAAATAAAATAAATAAATAGGGTGGCGCAACAGAGCGAGGAGCCCCTGGGCCTAGCGCATTTCTCACAACCATGCCTTGTGAGGGAATGGAGGGCACCTACAATTTTTCGCCGGTTCCGAACTGAGAATGCGCTACATGTATCGATACATGCGCGAATTGAGAATGCGCTTCTCATGGCAATGAATTTATTAACTGAGGACTTTCCAATTCCTCGCGAAAGGCGATACCCGTGGAAAAAACATTTTTGCATTTTTGCCTCTGCTGGTATTCGAACCTCGAACCTCTGGGTTAGCAGGTGGACATGCTAACCATTACGCTACGGGTACCAAGAGTTTTTGTTATAAACATAAAAAGAAGTTTTTGCAAATGGATTTTCTTTTCGTTCCTCAACATTTGGTGTTGTCAAAGTTGTGTTCAACACCTTGAAAATCGTTGAGCGACAAAAAACGCCACCCGCATGCCACCCACTTACTTGAACATGTTCAAATATCAAATGTTCATGAATAGGCAATGTGTTCACGCGGAACAAGAAGTCGAAGAATTAAAGAACAGCCAACATTTTGCTTTGCAGTTTGACGAATCTACAGATGTTTCTGACTGTGCACAGTTTGTGGTATGTATTTGTGTGCTTTGAAGTAGATGACAGTATCACGGAAGAAATCTTATTTTGCAAAGCACTTCCTGCAAACACTACTGGCCAGTACGATATATTTTTGGAAAGCACTTGCAACTACGATATTGATTGGAAAAAATGTATCGCAATTTATAGCGATGGCGCTTAAGCTATGACTGGTAAAAGAAGCGGACTCATTGAAAAATTAAAAGCGATAATGCCAAACATATCCTGGACACACTGTTTTCTCCATCGACAGGCTCTAGCTGCTAAGGTAGTACCTTCTGATCATGGAGGTATAAACAATTGTGAATTCTATCAAAGACAAAGCTTTGCAAACCCGGCTATTCAGAATCGTTTGTGAAGATATGGGGTCGCTTCATCAAAATCTCCTTTATCACACGGAGGTCGGGTGGCTATCTAAAGGAAAGGTATATTAGCAAGAGTTCTGGAACTGAGAGTCAAATTGTTAATGTTCTTAAAAGATGCAAAATCTGAATATGCGTATCGTTTTCTGATCCTGTTTGGCTCTTGAAATTAGCATTTTTGGCAGATCTCTTAAGCCACCTTAACAATTTAAGAGAATGTTTTGACTGCAAAAGATAAAAAGTAAAAGCATTTCACGCAAAACTTCGTTTGTGGTCAACCTCTCTGCAAAACGATATGTTTGAGTCTTTTCCAAGCGTTCAGAACATTGTTGAAAATAATGGAACAGACCAAAGTTTTGCACTATCGGCTTACATTCCTTGTATGATACAGAGCTTGCATAATTTACAATCGAAGCTTTTAACATACTTTCCGGATTCGCACTCTGAAACTGACAATGGGCGTCGATGGATTTTGAAACCTTTTTTTGGACAAATCAATAGATCTGGCTAATGTCACCACAGAAACGAAAGAATGTCTTCTAGATTTGGCTGCATATGGCATGCTTAAAATGTTCGCAAAGTGTCGACGTATTTTGGATGAAAAGAAAACACGAATATCCAGAACTGACAAGGGAAGCTCTGAAATTATTGGTGCCATTTGTCACATTCATACCTGTGTGAACTGATATTTTCTTCAATGGGAGATATCAAAACTAATAAAAAGGAAAAGACTGCAACTAGAAAATGATTTAATTATTAACGTTTCAAAAATAGCACCACAATTTGATAAACTTTTGAAAAGTAAGCAATTGCACCCTTCTGACTAAAGTTGTGTTCTTGTTGTGTAAGAACCTCTACTTTTTCTTTTAGCCGGTGACCCCCAGAGTAAGGCCCCTAGAGGGGTCGCGACCTAAACATTGAAAAACACTGGTATAGATCGCCAAAGTACATCAGTTATTTTTTCTGACAACTGAGTTTGAGGTAAAGGTAGATGTTTGAGAAGGCAGTCGAAACCGTATTAGTCCAAGAAAGACACAGAGTACTTGTGTTGTTGTATTGTTTTCTAATTCAGATGAAAAATTTGCGTTTCTCAAGGAAGAGAGTTTGTTCGTAAGAACTTCTGACAAACCGCATATCGTCAGAAAATGCAGTACCTCGTAAGTCAAAAAATTCAACAAAAATATTATTTATTCAAAAAAAATAATACAAGTCAGAGTTACCTTTTTGCATTTTCAGGGTACTCATGTTGTTTTTAAAATTTCGTAGAAAAGAAAATGTTGTACTGCGTGTTTGTGTTATTTGCGATTTCTACAAAAGGTACTGCATTTTAACAGACGATATATTATAAAAATATTCTTTCTAACCCAATTCACACAGCAAAAGCCTAATTTTGATCTCATCTCAAACCAGACATAAAATTTTAATCGTGGTAGAAATTTGAACCCATATTTCAACTTAATTCACATACGGCCTAAAAAATTCCATCATCGCCTGTGATGGAAAAATGCACCAATGTTCGCATATGATTCACAGTGGTGGATAATACTCACAAATCAAAGAGTAGATCAACGTTAAAGTAAAAAAGTCTAAGTGAATTGCAAGTACTAAGAACTACTGCCTCTTGGTGACCTTTTGAAAAATTCTTCAACTAACTTTTCTTTAAGTGAGGTAAGAACCAAATGTGGTGTAAATTTTAGCTCTCTAGTGTTCGGACAAGCCGACATAGCCATACATAAGATTTTAGTATACTACATAACTGCAACTATTGTTTTAATGAGTTACATGTGAACATAAGTTGACAAGTAATAACATTTGGGTAGCTACTCGATATTTTGATGTTAATTGAGGTACAAAAAGAAAATATTTAATTTTTAAAACATGATCGTCCAGGCGACAATTAAACAAGTGGACTGCAGCATGAATCAGGAACAAAAGATGAGTCCAACGGCAATGTATTGTCCCGTAAGTTTAAAGGAAAATTTGAATTTCCTATTTCCTTTTCAGTGATACCTTTAAATGAATATTTTAGTAAACAGACACATGACTACATATCACTGTGTTATTTTTTTTCTTTTTAAGAAATAATTCACAGGAAATGCAAATGTTTAATAGGTACAAGTGGTTCCTATAAAAAAACAAAAACGAAACCGAAAGCTCTTGTTTCTTAAATAAATCTCTCAATGCCACATACCTACCTACCCAGGCCATTCGATCTATGTAGCACTTTTGAGTAGGTATCCACGTTTTTCGTTTCAAATTCAAGAGAAGCGCACCTGGAATATTTTTATTTAATTTTTTAGTGTAGTTTGGTTGAGTGAAATTAAGCTCATTTGCAAAAATGTAGGTACCTATTAGATTGTTCAGTTGATGTTGTCAAAGTAAAACCTTTCACTTCAGCACTTGTTATGCCACGCGTTTCAGTTGGTATTCAATACTCAAGTACCCCCCAAGGAATAATTACATTTTTTTTTTTTTTTTTAAATAATAAACGAAGAAATGTCACAGCTTTTGTACTAGATTCTCGTTCGTGGCTGTTTACAATTTGACACACACTACTCGCCATCGCATCGCCATCCGCCAGATACTAGGGATGTAGGAAACTGAAGAATGTATCGAAACCGATATGCAAAATGGATCGATATCGATTTAACAAACCCAAAAATTATCGATATAACGATAGATTTTCAAACTGAAATCTGCAACTTTTGAAATGAGTACAATTTTGCATAACTACTCTAATAGCTGTAGTTGCGTTTTTGTCGCAACTCCGCAATGTCTTTTAGCACTGAACAAATGAATACTGCACTAAAAGCGCTAAGTATTGGACTGTTGTTACGTCCATTGGTAAAGAGCGTTGCTGAGCTGATTATAAGATTACTGAATTGTGAGAAAAATGGAACAAATGCTGCATAACAAGCCTTACGTTAGGAAAAAAGATATTATATGGTGTGTATTGTTGTAAATTTTATTTACTATATCACCGTGAATTTACCCGAGTCATTTTGGATTTTCAAAAAAGTAAAAGTTTAGCTAGTTGCTGTTTTCTCTTTTCTATATTTTCAAAACTACGGCTTTTAAGGCAAAATAAAACTCTAAATAAAAGAAAAATTTGCATAAGAAATGTTCCTTCTGTTCACACTAT
The DNA here is from genome assembly GCA_914767635.1 of Melanostoma mellinum. NCBI lineage: Eukaryota > Metazoa > Arthropoda > Insecta > Diptera > Syrphidae > Melanostoma > Melanostoma mellinum. Next base: position 19,698,977 of record OU612061.1, read on the forward strand.
ATAGAGACATCCTATTCACTTTCACTAGACTGATACTTGTATTATACAACACACCTACACAATAACGTTTCGGAGACATCATTGAGATCAAGTTTATTTAGCTTAAAAGGGCTTCTTTGACAATTTCTTGGGGCCTCTTTCGATTATTCCAACATGAGTTGGAACATGACTTTTTTTTGGGTAGGGGGTGGTTTAAATAGTACAGCTTTAAAATATTACAGTGAGGAAACACCGGTTGGGAATACTCATGTTGGAATAATCGAAAGTAGAGCCCCTATTTCTTGAATATTGCAGTATTTGTTTCAGTTTTCACGATATTTGGAAGTTCATTGAATATTTGTACTCCTTTATAAAATAACATATTCTGAGTTTTTACATTTCTAAACGATTGCACAGTTAAGTTTATTTAAGTAGGTTGTACACTGGCAATCGGATAATGGATAACTACCAGTGAACTTATTATAGTTCTTCATTTGATGTTTAACCATCTAAGCATTTGCAGCATACTTCGAGTGGACGTATATAGGATTTTGGAAGAAAAGAAGCACCGTCAGCTCCGTATGTTCGTTATCTTGTGAAAAAAAAGACAGAAACTGGCATCTTCATCGATAAACCAAAGCGTGAAAAGCCAAAAACAGTGCGTACACCCGAGAATATTGCTGCTGTGGCAGAAAATGTGCGTGAACATCAATTCACCGTCGTTCTCAACAATCGAACATCATTGAGAAGAATTTAACATAAAGACCTTGGTATGAGTTGAAGCCAACTGACCATTCAATGCGTTTTCGCTTTGCTAAGTGAACCTGCGATCGACTTAGAGAAGATGCCGATTTTGCCAAATCATATTTTCAGATGAAGCTCATTTTGGTCTTGGTGGGTACGTAAACAAACAAAATTGTCACATTTGAGGCACAGAAAACCCGCACGCATACATTGAAAAGCCGATACACCCGAAACGAATCACTGTTTAGTGCGGATTTTGGTCCAGAGGCAATTTTTCTTCGAAAATGAGCAAGGAGTGGCCGTTACAGTCAATGGCGATCGTTATCGGGCCATGTTGAACGAATTTATGTTCACAAAAATTGAAGAGGAGGATATTGGCAACATTTGGTTCCCACAGCCGAAGCTACACTCGCTGTTTTGCGCCCTGTTTTTGAAGATCGCATTATCAGCCGCAGAGCTGATGTCGCTTGGCCACCTCGGAGCTTCGATTTGACACCGTTGGACTATTATTTGTGGGGTGCCGTAAAAGATACGTGTTACACCGACAAGCAAGAGACAATTGACGCTTTAAAGAACAATATTCGTTAATCCATTGATTAAATACAGCGGCACACAATCGATAATGTGCTTAAAAATTGGACCGATCGTGTAGGCTACTGCATAGCCAGTCGAGGCTGCCATTTGAATGAAATTATTTTTCATTATTAACCGGAAGGATTGTAGTTTTGAATAAAAAAAGAAATTTGAAAAAATATTCATTTTTTGATAGCATTTTCAAAAAAAGGTTATTTGGCGGTCCCCAGGAAGAACTCCTTACAATTCTTTCACCCTTTTATTTACCACTATTTACCAAAACCTTTTTTTCTGTTCAATAATTTGAAAACTGTCATAAATGATAAATAAAATAGAACTGCTCTGCAACAGCTGTAATCAATGAAAAGGCGAATGAATTTTATGTTTATAACTAAAATTAAAAAGCTCATTTGTTTTCTTAAACACACTGCAAGGTTTCTACTTCGTTAAGTTGGCGGTTACTATACACTTTTACTTGCTTCGTAAATAAATAAGTGTTGGGTTTATTGACATTCCTTTTGTTCGTTTCGTTTGCCTGAAAAAAAAAATCATTTCTCATATCTTTTCGATATTCAATGTTTCTATCGATATATCGAAAAAAGCATCGATATATCGATATGTTTCTGACATCCCTATCACATATAATATGCCTGTCTCTCAGTGTGCATTTTAGCAGACTTTTGTCGTTTTTCATTAGGCGCTTCGAGTGGACTCGAATGGAAAAAAAGAACACTCCTAAACATGTTACACGTTTATAGGCTTTTCAAAATACCTTTTCTTCCCTAGTATTCATAAGGGACTTCGGAGTGGACTAAGATGCAAACTAAAAACGGGGTCTTCTCAACCCAGCAGACAAGTAGTAATTATAAACAAATTATGCGAATGGTAACGTGAAAGATAGCAGACATTAAAATAGTTTCACTCACACACTAAAAATTGACAGAAAACGAATTTCGATGGAATAAGAACTGTCTGACTGACTGATTGGACTCTTGTTGCGAGTGAAACCAATGGAAAACGAGAAACGACGTAATATTGTCCATGCCTATCACGGAATCACCAACACCGAATGTGTGTTGTCTCCTCTGACGGCCTGACGCTAACGGCTGACCAAAATATTTCTCCATGTGTAGAAAACTTCACAGTTCACACACGAAATACTTGAAACACGTTTTTTTGGTATGCCCTGCTGCTTGTAATAGCCACGATTAAAAAAATGTCAAAAGAAAATCGACAAAATAACCAAACGAAAAGAGAAACACTATATTAAACAAAGCTCAATCAGCCTTCTCCCCTTCAATGACCCCTTACCTAACTTATCCACTGAAATAGATTAGAGTTTATTAAATAGTTTGTTTTGCACTCACCAATTTTCCAGCAAGAATTACAGTGGTTTTGACTTTTTGGATTGATTTATTCCCCCGGGTTTTTTTTACGCACGTTGACACACAATAATTTTTTCTTTTGAATAAGCCGTAACTATGCGGACACAAAAATTAAATAAAAACTTTATTTCAATTTTCTTAAACAGAAAAAATTTAATTTCTTTTGGCTACTTGAACACGAGAGATACTGACCCCCAATCGACAAGAAAAAATGTTTCGACAACACGTTTTTTTCTCAGCAGTTATAGACTTAAATTTTATTCTTTGGATATATTTTTATGAATTGAAATTAAAAGATTTGATTATTCTTTTTTATCCGAGTTACTGTAAATGGCCTTTCCACACTACTTGTTAACGCGTGTTCACTTTAATGTAAAAAAATCAACTCTGTCCCGTTATCTATCTCGCCTTTTTACTTTCAAATTTTTGATTTATCTTGTTTCGGAAAACTGAAACAATTTTAAGACTGAAAAGCCCTTTTCTTAATACAGTGCTTCTCTTTATTTGTTAATTATTAACTCGATTTTATTTATTTACTTTTCTTTGTTTCACTTTTTAATAATATGACACAGCATTCGTGGCAGCTATTTTTGCAACCCACAAAGTGCAGACTTGAGTTTCAACTTTAGGAAAGAGACTTCAACTTCAACCGCATGAGATTTCACTCTTTTGCTGTCAATTAAAATGAGAGTTGAGTATGTTTGTTTTGTCATCAAAAATTTTCCCAAGTACATTAATGGACAAGATTTTGTTTTACTACTACGGGTAATCGAGTCGTATCGTAACAGAATCGAAGTGCTGTTTTTAAGTTAAAACTACATTAAGAAAAGTGAAAAAAAAAGAAATTAAAATGCAAAGAACTTGATTTCACTTCATAGTGTTTCAGGCACCGCCTTTTTAAACGGCTATCGTAGGTTTGTTTACCGTCGATTTTGTCGCCAAACGATTGTTTCATGTAACTTTGATTTCAGGGATTGACATTTTGGAAAATCTTTAAGGTAAGCGCAAATTAATAGTCTCCTTAAAATGAGCCTTCGTGCTACACTAGCTTAAAATGACACTTGAGGCAATTTATAATTGATTTTAGTTTCACACTATTTTAGAGTTTCATTTTAAGTTTCTTGATTGCTTGACCATTTATTACCTCGTTTCCACTTAGGATCGGGTAATCGAATCGGATTATGATTCCGATTTCGATGCAGGCATCTACTTGCCCACTGAATAGAGTAATCTAGGTATAAAACACACTCTTTTGAATCGATCCAGCTACAAGAGCTGTATCGGATCGGGTAATCCTATTTCCATTCGATGTAGGTATACTGCACTAATTCGAATTGAAGTGTCATTCAATTCTAAGTGGAAACGAGGTATATGTGATTTATTTTCATCACTTTATTTACTGATTTTGAAAGCTGAAAAAAGTGCTGTTTGTTGTGAAGTCAGTTTGGGGATAGATGCCATAGGATGTGTGGTTTGGCCTGTTCTTGTATCTCCCCGTGCCTCAATCACAATCCGATTCAATTTCCCGATCTTAAGTGGAAACGTGGTAAATGTTTGAAACGCTTGTATGGAAATGTCATTTTACAAGCATGTTGCATAGAGAAAAACGAACAAAAGGGAAAACTGTTACCTCTCTTGCCTCGCAACTTCCATTTATTTTCCTTTGTAGCACGATATCTATCTGAATATAAAGTTGGTTCAATGAATTTATAACACCACTTTATTTTCGGATTTCAAACTGGTTTTGTTTGTGGTGGACTTAGATGAATAAAGAACAAGATGGAAAACTACACTAACACATTGATACCCCCCACAAGCTGCTGCACGCACTCATTCACAAAATTTCACTAGCCCCACCTTATATTCGGATCTCAACACTGGGCTTACACAAAATTTCACTAACACCACTTTATATTCGGATCCACACACAGGGCTTACACAAAATTGTACCGTAGTATTGGTATTCTCGTCTGGGAACCGGTTTTTTTTTACTTTAAGTCACCTTAAGGCTACGTCTGGCAGAATTTTTGGATTTAAAACTTTTTTTTGGGTTTTGTAAATAAAATTTATTTGTGATTATATACTTTTTAAAGTATTTGGAAATAAAAATCTAAGCATCAAAATATTAAAATATTTTCTTTTTTGTTAAACATTTCTCTGAGTAGTCTGCTCCCTTCTATTTCTTCTTTTTTAAAAAACGTTTCTTAAGAGAAATAGACAGAAAAGTATGACTGTTAAAAAAATATATACTAAAGCAAAACAGTAACCAATAAATATGAATTCATTTTGCATTTGTTTGATGAAAGAGATTCCAACTTAAGCTTTCGATTCTCTTCTTGAAGCTGAGTTGAAAATTTAAGCAGTTAATTAATTGAATTAAAAAAAAAATCAAAAGTAAAAGAATTGAAAGCGGATATCAAACTATGTAGACATTTTTTAAAAAACTTATCTCAATCAAAATATTGAAATGCAGAAATCTTGTAGATATTATGGAGAGCTCAGAAAGCCTTCACTCATCTTTGTAGCACAATTACTTACAAAGCACCAACACTTTAAGTTTTAATTTTTTTTTTGTGTTAAGAAAAATTGAAAACTTAAAGTGTTGGATCTTTGTTAATAATTGTGCTATAGAGATGAATGATGGCTTTCTGAGCTCAACACAACGTGGACAAAAATTCCACATTTAAAGATTTTGATTGAGACAAGTTTTTAAAAAAATTTCTACCGAGCTTTTAGTAAAAACAAAAAATCAAAGCTTAAAGTGTTGGCGCTTTGTAAGTAATTGTGCTACAGAGATGAATGAAGGCTTTCTGAGCTCTCCATAATATCTACAAGATTGCTGCATTTCAATATTTTGAATGAAATAAGTTTTTCAAAAAATGTCTATATAGTTTGATATTTAGGTTTTGGTATTAAAAAAAAGTTAAGACAAATAACCGAAATGAGGGAGCGAATCAGAATATAATAAGTCCCACTAGAATCAGTATCGTTGCATGTTTATGAGTTTTCACATCTTGCCCAGCTTTACAAAAAAAAATTGAGTTTTTAAAAAACTATAACTTTGGTGTTGTTCAAACCCTGTCCTTAAGAATTTTTCAGTAGTATGGTGAAAATTAAATTTCAGGTTATGTTTCAAGGTGGTTTCAAGTTGCCAAGCAAAAAAAAAAATAAATTCACCACGCATATACTTCCACAACTTTTTCGCGCCTTTTTTCTGCAGCTCACACGTATTCACAGATGGAGGCTGCGATTACAAAAACAACAATGTAAACAAATGGAAGTTGCGGGGAAGGAGACGTAATGGTTTTCCATCTTGTTCTTTATTCATCTAAGGTGGTGGACGGGTGCATTTGGGTGTGTGAAGTTTGCCCTCTTGTTCTTTATTCCTCTATGTGTTTACCGGAACTTCATCAAAAACGGTAAAAATGTAATCGTCTATTACTCTATCCCTGGTGTCTCCGCGGTCCGCGAATTTAAGTTGATCTTTTTCGGTAGTAAATTTAAATCCACTGAAATCAATGTAATAAAAAGTTATTTGATTGATGGAAATATTATATTTTGCTTTTCCATTATGTGTTCATTATGTGTTAAAATCCCGTCTTTCAATTTTCTCATTTTAAAAGCCAGTGTAGTGAGTCTGAAATTCGCGTATGTCAAAAGTGTGCTTCAGCGTTTGTCGCTCGTTTGGTTCAATAGTCTTAAAAATAAGTTCAATTTGAATAAGTCAATTGTTTCTTTTTAAAAGTAATGAAAAAAGTGATGTGCGTCCTCTCCTCAATCGGTTGGAAAAATAAAATAGTGAATAAATAAATAAATAAAAATGTGTAAAGCCATTATCAGTTATAGTCCCTCTTCTTTTTCCCATTTTGGTGCCGGTAGTTATATATACATATATCTAATTGTTTATGGTGTTCAATTTTGTTTATTAAATGCATTCGGCTTTGGAAATCAAGCTATCAATCCTCAATCGGTTTAAGAAATAAATAATAAAAAGTATATATAAATGTGTAAAGCCATTCTTCCCTCTTCTTTTCCTCATTCTCGTTAAATTAAAAAAGGGTTAATCGAAGACCCATAACCCATAAGTGGTAAAAAAAATAATTCAATTTTCAAAAAAAAAGTTCCCTCAAAATAGTGCAGTGTCTGTTTCGGTTTGCTTTGTGTTCTTGCTTTTCAAAATCCTTTGAAAATTTCAAAAGTTGATCGAAGATCCATAAGTGTAAATTCATAATTCAATTTTCCAAAAAAAAGTCCCGTCAAAATTGTGCAGTGCGTCTGTTTCGGTTTGCTTTGCTTTCAAATTCAATTTTCCAAAAAAAAAGTCCCCTCAAAATTGTGCAGTGTCTGTTTCGGTTTGCTTTGCTTTTAAAATTCCAGTGTTGTAAAATTTGTTTTCCTCAGTGCAACCACCACAACCAGAAAATATGGATATCTTTATTAAACAGCCAGGAACTAGGGTAAGTCTTATTATTTGTTAATGTAATTTATGCCTTTAAAATGAACATCGTTAAATTATATCTCATAAACAAAAAGAAAAAAGAACAATATCCGACCTACGTTGTTATTGCACTTTGATAGGTTGTATCATTTGTATATGAAGTTGCGGGGCAAGAGAGGGAATGGTTTTCCCTCTTGTTATATATTCCAATTCCTCTACGCCGTCAAGTTGCAACAACTGCGAGCTGTCATTTGGAGCAATTCGGTTTCTTTTTATTTATTTGCACTTTGAAGTTTTTGTTTTCGTTTTGCATACAAATAAGCTTAAATTATTCGTTCAAATCCTGAAAACTTACTTTGAATTACATATATATATATACTTTGCATTCTTCCGACCGAAACTAATCATGGACAAACTAAGGAAAGTGCTAAGTGGCGAAGATCGAACCACTGACGAAGAAAGCAGCATAATTCAACAAGTAAGGATGATAAATAGCTTTGTTTGTGCTAAATCTACTATGCCAAGCCGAGTTTGGGAAAATTGTGTCGCGTGATAATACTTAGATGAGTATAGTTTAAGTTGATAAAAAAAGATTGTTGGCTACCAAGTAAAGACTAGTTCTTTGTTGAATTCTTTGAATACGTTTGATAACTTTATTACTAACGTAGCTTTCCGTTCATACTATAACAAGCCGCCCCTTTTATGTCAGTCAATAGTTTAGCTTAAATGTAAAGGATTACTTCCCTTTTGGTCTCCGGCTTTCTTTCACAATTGAATTATTTTGCAAAGGGGTGGTACCTATATACATAATAATTAACATATTATTCACTTACTCAGTTCTCCAACAGAGAAAAATGCGAAATCTGGTGACTAATTCTACGTTCTGCACCTAGAACAAAAACAACATTTTAGTTGAATACCAAGGCAATCACATTTGCTTGTTTCTCATTTGAAAATTTTTGCCGCGTCGACTGCAGTGCAGAAAGCGTTGGCGCCTGTTTTTATTTGTAGTTCTTCTGGTCATTTACTGTTGACGCTACTGCCTCGTAAATGTATTCGATTATCCGCCAATAGGCTTCTGGAACTCTTCACTGTGTTACGAGTGAGTGCTTCCCATGTCAGTTCTCATTGTTGTCCATCGAATGAATTTTAGAAACCAAACAACACACTATGGTGTCATGATGTTTTTCCATAAGGATTGCATCTGTTGTTGAATTCTCTATACACATCTATAGAATCACGATTGGTTGGTTATCCAATTGATCCACAACGATCTACTTTAGTTTAATCGAAAAGTAATTATCACAGCCTCGTGATAATCTATTTCTGCATTGGCAGAAGACATAAATGTGCTGTTTATCATGTATGTACATATTTGAAATAAGAATGCGATTTTTGCCTGCGCTTACTGTAAAGATGAGCACTTCTTCTCCAAAAGCATCTAGGTGTGAGACGTACCGCGTCTGCTAACTATCAAAGTAAAGAACATATCAACAACTAAATCGTCTTACATTTCCCATTGTTTCAGGCTCTTAAAATGAAACCCTTGAACAAGTTTCAAGGCCAGCACATAGAAAACAGTCTTGAAAGAACACTGGTTTATCTTTTAGAGACTATTTAAGGGGTTAGGCCACCCTAGAGGCTGAAAAATAGGCTTTTTGGGGATTTTTTCAGAAATAATACAAAATAAATCGAGATAACAGAAACGTGATTTTATTAGGTATGTTCGTTGAAATTTCCCCAGGGTTGACCCAGGTTTTCTTGACAATCCTATGAGTTGGTAAAAAAACCTTGGTTTTCCAGTCCTCATAAAGCGCTAAACCGCAAATCACCACACATTCCTGTCATTTAAAAACATGTCATTTGACAGCCCTCAACTCGCCACATCAAAAACCTAGGGCGAGTTGAGGGAAAACCTAGGTCAGTCCTAGGGCTAAAAAAAAAACACTAAGTTTGACATTCAGGACGACTTTGGGTTTCTCAAAAAACGTTTTATGGCGACCCCAGGGCGACCCTAGAGGTTTAACGAACAAACCTATTGTCTATATCAGTGACTGCGATTTAAAGCGATTTATAACAAAATGGCGGCTGTGAAGCGTTATTGCGACGACGTCTTTTTTTTGGGTCCACGCCGCGCCGGCCGACCAACAGCTCCTGTATTTTTTTAAATAATAATGAGCAAATGAATTTTTTCGATTTATTGATTTTTGGCCCAATGACACCCTTCTAAAGTGAAAAGTGAAAAACTTGCCTAAAAAATTGTCAGATAATTGTTAATGAACTACGCAATATAAAAAATAATCCTACGTATTTCCATTGACAATGTATATTTCAAGACATTTTTAGAATTTTAAGTTAATCGGTTGTAAATTGCTTGAGTTACGAGTTCGGCTAGATTGAAAAATACAGTATTGAGATAAACGCGTTTAAAGTTTTGAGTAGTAGAAAATCATGAATAATTTTACAGTATCTTTAATCTACGATGCCTGAAAGAGACGTTGGACAAGTCTTACTCGTCTAGGCTAGTCAGGAGATAAATATTTTTGATAACATCTAGACTCTACTCCCCTAACGTACCTTCCCCCTTGCGCTCACAAAAGGAGCTCGCTGCGGACCAGACGGTCTTGTACTAAAACTCCAAACCGATACCTAAGCGTTTGGTCCGGCCATAATCTTGTGGGACATCATTTTTGAGGTCCTAAGGTACCATTTGGAATTAAAAAGAAATATTATTTGTTGGAAAATTCTAGAGTGGCCTTAAAAAAGATTACAATTATATAAAATTCTTTTTTTTAGATAAATGAAGTTTCAACACTCAGTTGGTCAACGCGAATCAAAGGTTTCTGCATTTGTTTTGTTCTTGGAATTCTCTTGACATTTCTTGGTTCCTTAGCAATGTTTTTGCCTCGCGGGATCGTGCTTTTCGCTGTATTTTACACACTTGGTAACGTCCTGTCAATGGCAAGGTATATACAAGTTTATTTTGTAATTTATTTTCATTATTCCCCTTGGTTTGTTGCAAACGTTTTTATTTTATTTTAATTTCTTAGTACGTGCTTTTTGATGGGACCATTTAATCAAGTAAAGAAAATGTTCGATCCCACAAGAGCTATTGCTACTTGTATAGTAATCGTTACATTTGTTTTGACAATTATAGCTGCTTTAGTGGTAAAGTAAATAGAATTTATTTATTTTTAATTTTTTTAGTTTAGTTCTTTTTTTTTTGTTTATCGTTTACTGTAGCTGCATAAAGCAGGCCTCACACTCATTCTCATAATCGTCCAATCATTGGCCATGACATGGTATTCATTGTCCTACATTCCATGGGCTCGCGATGCTGTTAAAAAGACTGTTTCCAGTTGTCTTGACGTTTGAAAAAAATTGATATTTGTTTTTCAACTTTAAATGCGCACTTAAATCCAAATTGAAATCACAAAGAGTATTTTGAATAATAATATATGAAACAAAAGAGATAGAATGGCTTTCCAAATATGTATTTTGTTTTCAAATGTTGTATAGAAATTGTAATGTATTTCAATAAATAAAGAAAAAAGTTTTATTTTCTTCTTAAAAACTAAACACGTCGTCTGTGTATTTATTTTGTCGATATTAAATTGAATGTAAATGGAACAAACAGAACTTACAAATTTTGGAGGTATTAAAATTAAAAACACATCGAACTGCGTTTCCCAGTAGAATTAGTCGTTTGCCCAAAAGAAGAGTAACTCCCAATTGATTGAAAATCAATCCTTTTTTTTTTAATTTAATTCGATTTTCAGAGACCGGAGCTCACGAATATGCCAGCAACCATCTAATCTCTATTCAAACAAAGAAGTCTCCATTTTCATGCTTTTTATGCAAAGAATTTCTTTTCCTCCTGCTATTTTTTCACCATGTCTTCAGTTTTAAGCGTCATAACTAGCGAGGTATCCGTTCGGAGCGGAAAATTGTCCGCAACGTCGGACGAAATCGCAAAATCTATTGCAATAAGCTGTTAGAAATTTCACAAATAAAGCAATTGATCGCACTTCAACACAGCTCACCTTGTGTGTGGAAATAATATTGGAGAAAAATTTCAAAAAAGCTGTTTGGAAGAATACTTCAAAGCAAAAACCTCCGAATTTTTCTCTCCGAACGGATACCTCGCTAGGGCAGAATCCAACAAAAGAAAAAAATCAAACGACATCATTTTTGCAATATTCAAATTGACGAATCGTTGATGACCATATTTCATTTTGTTTATTTTCTCTGTAAGATTTGAAATGGATTTGAATTTTTAAAATTGAGTTCACTTTTCATATACATAAATTCATTTAGCTAACAATCACTTCTTTTCAAATATATATAGAGATGACAATAATTTGTTTGTTATATGTATACATAGTACTCTGATTCAATAATAATAATTGTCTATAACAGCATTATTTATATACTTGACTCATTTAAACAATGTATATATATAATTTTGTGGTATTTATTTGTTGTTTATTTGTTTTTATTTTTTCTAATGTTCTTTTGTGTTCCTTGTTTTTTTTTCCTTGATTTAATTTTAGCTCACATATCACAGTGTGAAATACATACATACACATATATGTATACTATATACGTATATATATACATATATAAAATATATACACATATATACACATATTCTTATACATACACATACATTTTTTTCTTTAACTTTTGCATGTTGCATAGGAAATGCATTTAAGATTCAACAGATTTAAAATTTTTATGAAAAAATATTTATATATCTTAAAATTTTTTCTCTAAAATATTCTTTTATATTTATGAATAATTAACAACGTCAAACTCTTTTAATGGATGTCTTTAACAGTTTCTATTAATGGGGATAAGGTTCATACACCATAAAATTTGAAATAAAAAGATGTGTTTATTTGTTTTTAAATATGTTGACATATACATACTTTTTTTAACATTTACTTTTATACTGAATTAGTTGCTTGGTTAGTTAGATTGATACATTTATTTTCAATTTAACTTGCAAAAGTAAACAACACTTAAATATCTACTTAATGTTTCTTCATTTACATTTGTCCATAGAAAAATGATAGACATGTACCTATAGGTTTTTTTCCTCAGAAATTAAGTTGATGATTATTTAGGGTTCATAATATGTGGACTTTCTCAGGTAAATCTATTTGTTTTTTCTTAAATCATTTTCAGTGTTTGCTATTAGGAAGACCTATCAAAATGCTAACAACTTCTCACGAACATACATTTTTGAAGTAAAGTCATGGAAGTTCTAAATAATTATGCTTAGACCTGTCGTTTTTTCAAAACGTAATTTTTTAGCTTAGTTGTTTAGTTGCTCTTAATTAGAATTATTACGTATTGAGTTAAAATGATAGACTAAATAACATAGCCATAGTTTTGTCATTAATTGTATGAAATGTGATTTGAAAAAAAGTATACGTAATTTTTACTGATATTCATCAAACAAATGTGCGATGATGTAAGTAGGTAAGTAAGATAACTTAAAGTCTTATACTTAAGATCGGGAGAAAAATTTAAGCTGGAGCAAATTTGAAGTTCAGTAATACGAGCCCTAAAGCAGAATAGTTGATCTGCTATTTCATTACGCAAAAAAACACTCAATTCGGAAATTCAATTGTTTAGTTTTTACAAATGGAAACTGTTGTTAATCAAAATATTTTTTGTACTCATATTTTTGTATGCCAATTTTATTCGAACTTATCACGAAGTAGCTGTCAATTGAAATGCGGACTTGTTCAATATCTCTAACGGGCTAAGAGTATTCATAACGAAGTCTTAATATTTTTTTATGGGAAAGCAGAAAATAAAGTCTTGGTAAGGCATTTTTGATACAGTTTTGGTTTGACCGATAAGGTAGTAAATTAAAATTAGGGATCAAGCAGGACCTACAGAGTTGGTAAACAGGTGCAACATAGCAAGGGCTTAGTTTACAGTATGTGAGTTCAAATGCATGCATTATTGATGTGACATCGAATGCCACTATCATGCAGTTGATACTATATAATCCAACGATGAGCTGGAAGGAGCGCATATATATATATATGTATATACTTTTGAACAGGAACACAAAACAATTCTTTGAGTACCCGATAGAATCACATGCGGAATGGCAGGATAGTTTTTATTTTTAGTTCAAAGAGAAGAGAAAATAAGAAATGCGACACAGAAAACCTTCCTTCTTACTCGATATTGTGTTGGTGGTTTGTTGCAAATTTCTAAAAACCTAGGCTCGTCTTACACACGCTGATCCGATTCTGAGTCTGAGGGTTTATAAAACCATTTTCTCTTTCTACCTATATAAATATTTTCTAACCTTATATGTCTATGTTTCAGAAATTGCATTTTGGCCGAGTTTAATTAAGTTCTTACAACAAAAATGATTGGTTTGATTTCACGAAGAATATCAGAAAATACATACATATAACAAGGAACCTGTGTGTACTATATTATAACAACTTTATGTTTAGCTAAACTCTTTTTTTCTAAAATTCTTATATTTAAATGTATTTTGATTTGTTTTTTTTTTTATACATTTTGTTTTTAAGTTTCATTGTATCAAGCATATGATGAGTGAAAATAGTTACTTGGCAGTGATATCTGAATGCGTACATAGCGAAATATCGTTCAGTTACTAAAGCATAGAACACAGTTTTTAAAAATGATTTGATTACAATTTTTGATTTGATAATAGGTATATATACTTTAACTAGTACATATATTTCTTCTGTGTGTGTGTTTATTTGAAGTTTAATAAAATAAAAGAGTAATTTTGATTTTTATCTCACTCATAAGAGGATCCTATCAACTTCTAATTTTGCGCCATTTTTTGAAACTGCGAAACTGCACCAACTAAACATAAAATTAGATTTCTTTCAACTTGTCACACAAACAGTTCACTGCAATTTGTCCTTAATACGTTATGTAAATTATGTTTTACATAATCTCTCCCTGATTGTCCATGTTAACTTTTCCCAATTTTCATTTCTTTTATCTTTCATTATTTCATTTAGGCATATGTTTATATTTATCTAGAACTATTTATAAGTTTTCGCTTAAATATTTTCATAATTATAGTAATGGTATGGTAAATTGTTCTCTTAAAATGAGCATCTTTGCATTTCCGTCTTTGACGGAAAAAGACTCGGAACGTTTAAACAATAAAAAAAAAAAAAACTAAAGGCAGTTGAAAATTTAAATTGTATCAGTTTGAGCTGGCCGAGGAATTTTGTTTTGTTTTCATTTTCACGCTGATTTTGTTAATGAGAAAATTATTAAGATTCAAATAATTGTAAAAATCAAGTAGGTATAAAGTCTTTTAGGTCTCACCATGGCAGATCGATTGAAGTTACTGCCATTAGCCTTTGGTCTCAAACTGATGATGTGGCATGACGCTCGCTGTCAATGGTCAGACTAGACGCACGCAAACTTAGTGATGCTAATGAAAGATTACTGCGGTATAATGGCCTAGGTGATGATGTAAGTAAAAGAGCAGTGCTATCAACTGCTGGAATAGCCGAAAGTGTATTACTTTTGACATTACTACAGGCAACACCTCCAAATACATCGCTAACACATGGAGCACCACCATTAACAGTGGTTGTTGTTGTTGCTCCAAGAGTAGTGCTGTTACCATTTGATCCAACTATTGGTGCGCTCGTAGTATCGCCATATAAGTGAAGTCTTGAATTGAGAACTTTATTGCATGCTGGGCATGCTCGTGGTACACCTTTTTCTCTGCGCCGAAATATTTCATGAGCACACCTTTAATTTAAAAAAAATTAGAGAAACAAAAATACTGTTGATAAATTTTCCATAATTAAGTTTATGATTACTTACCTAGCGTGCAAAATATGCGCACAAGGTAACGCCTCAAGTGCATCTGCCTCGATTCCGAACACCTCACCACAGGCGCCACAATTCAAACCCAAAGCTGCCTCAGTTTGGGTTGCCAACCGGGAATGGTTATTGAACTGCTCCTCATCGCCTAAGGCTCGATAAATTAAGGCCAGGCGAGTTCGAATTTTCCGGACTAAGAGCTAAACAAGACTCATAGTATTTCAACCAGTATCAATATCAAGTTACAAGTGGTTCTTATACCTTTGCTCCAATTGAGCTGGCTACCTCTAAAAGGCGAGTGTTAAATTCTAAAGGACGGCAGTTGCATATTTTCTGCTGTAGTCTCAAAGCTTCTAGGCACCTAGCAGCACCATCCATTGCTTCCATTTGTGCCATACGGTCACCCAATGCTGCGGCAGTACCCATAGCTTGCTCGTATTGACGGAACGCCCTCTAAAACAGAAGCTTTAGTAAGTGTACAATTTTATATTTATACTGTTCAAGAAACAACAAACATCAATGTCCATTTTTTTTCTGTAAATATCACCCATGACACGTATGCTGCGAGTATAAGTTGCCTGATCACCAGAAATTAGAGCGAGTCGTGTTGCTTCCTAGAATCTTCTCTTGTCAATTCGTGATTTTGATAAATATATTAACAATCCTAACTAACCGTACAATAGTCGTGTGCGTCTCCTAGATCACCCTGCTTGCGAAGAGCTGCAGCCATTCTTAGAAGGGCAGCTCGATGATGTGATGAATTGAGATCGCCTAGTTGAAGTGATCTAGAAAGATCATAGGCCTTGGAAGCATATGTAGCACTCTTGTCATTGTCCTGGAGACGGCCAAATAGTTCTGACAAAGCAACATAGACTTGCAGCTCCAACGATGGATCACCGATAGACGTAGCAATTTTATGTGCACCTTGAAGACCTTCTAGTGCTCTTGAAAAGCCACCCATTTCTAAATACACTTTAGCAACTGTAAGGTGTACAAGCCCACCAGTTTGACACTGGGTGCCACATTCATTATAAAGTGAATGGCGTGCATAGCTGAGAGCACGCTCAAGACCCCCCAGGCGCTCATGAGCCCGAGCCAAATTTAAATATGTTTCAGCGCGCATTGTTGGTGAGTCGAGCTCCTCGGATATACCTAACTGTCGGTGCCCGAACTCTATGGCTTCTCTATACTTTCCCCAGTCCATATGCGCCTGGTAAAGGTAACCTAGTAATGTAAACCTATCTTCACGGCGATTTGTTGACTTGAGAGCGCTTCGCCATGTTCGAACTGCTGCATTTTGGTTATGTTGCTCATATAGCCGAAGACCACGTTCCATCTGTGTATTTAAATAACATTGTAATGTTTTGTTGTTCAAAACATAATTATATTCAAGGACACCCTCTCTCTCTTTCTTTATTGAAAAGCTTTATTGAAAGGTCAAAAACTTACCTTTCTCCTGGCTAGATATTGTTTCAAGCTCCTTTGACAAGCGAGGAAACAATTTATTACGGAATTTCTGGATCTCGAAAAGCCGTGACGCGCCCATAGTGAAGTGCCATCGGGGCTTGAACCGTATCCGGCCAGTCGTGAGAAGCTTTCATCCAATTGACAAATATCTAAACAGAAAAAAGTTATAAAATAAAACAAACTCTCACATTGTCTTGAAATTCATTTTGAATGAAAAAAATCTGTACTACCAGTTGAGTTTTCAAGTAAGTACCGAGATCCATCGGGGGAAGCTAGAAGATGTGTGGCAGAAAGGTTATGACTGTGCGGTATGCTTGTATATAAAAAAAAACAAATTATTTAATTTATTAGTATTGATGAGAGTTGCTCAGGCTCAGGCTACATCTTACCTAAGAAGATCTCTTGAAGCGATACTCTCCCATGACATGACTCCTTGAAATATAATCTTATTCAAATTTCGTCCTCCTGATCGTTCTATAGTCAGGTTACTTCAGGTTAAAGGATTGGTATTATGCACAAATGAAGCTAAAATTATATTAACTTTAATTTAAGAACTGATTAGAAAAAGAGCAAACAAACACGCGAACACTATATTTCAATATCTTTTTTACTAAATAAAAATAAGTCTTGAACCCACCATATCATGTTATACTATCCATTGACAACTCCAAGTAGCTACAAGTCCTTACAAAACCAACCTTTTGATGGATGACATTCCCTTTCACTGAGTTTTTTTTACAAAATCTCTTGTCGGGGGTCAAAATAGTTGCCAAACCACGGAAAGTTTCAATAGGATTTCAAATTACACAAAAGCAAGCGCAGTATCAACTCAGAGAGCAAAAGTGCAAATATGGTAAACTATAGGAAATACTTCGGCGGGGAAATCCCGGACCAGCTGACTAAAGTGGATTTAGATATGGTCGAGGTCATGGGCGACATCGTAAACGTTGGTGCAATAAAAAGAAATAATAACCCTCGAGTGTCACTTTCTTTATAACTGTTTACAGGTCAGCTTTACATTTACACAACGACAACCATTAAACCCAATCATTAAAGTAATTGCAACGTCCTTGGGATATTCCAAGAGTGAACAACTTTGACCCAGAAGAGCAGATGCATCCCCATTATAATACAATTGCAATAGCTTCTTCACCAAGCCTATCAAGTTAATACAAAAATTTATACCGCGAGGTTGACGTCAATGGAGTGGCTGTCGTATATTGGTATGTAGGTAGGTAGGTACCTATGAATGCATCAACAGCTTTCAACAGGAATATATATTTCACATTTCAACTCGTGTATACTCTCGACACGTTCCTTTCGATTGCATACACACATAGGTATTTTATTTGAATACACTATTTTGTTAAAGGAGGTGCGGTCGGTGGGTTGGTTGGGCACAACCTCAGCATCCGTTTCAAATGTGGCAAAACACTATACGACCTTTTTTTGTGGTAATGAACATTTTATTCAAAAGGAATAATCACAAGACCTTGAAGGCTGAACATCAAATATTTTTTCTATCTTTTACAGCAGCGTCTGCCCCCAAAATATAGGTTAAAAAGCTGAGCATATGTGTATACACTAGGAATATATCTGGGATACGGGGATTTTAGCAGGAACAATCAAGTTTCGTTACACATAACAATAACGTTTCCAACACTTACTGACTGAAGAATTGCCCGACTTTTTAGTATCGCTATCCGTCAACAAATCACTTCCCTTTAACTAGTGATTCGTTTTTATATATTTTAAGGTTTTTTGTTTGTTTGTTTGTTTTTGTTTTATAGTGAAGGACTTGAGATGGTCCACCACACAAATAAGGCTTTTTCACATCACATATGACTAAATTAAAATGAAGACAAAAATCCTTGGATTTGTAATAACAACCAATTTCCACATCAAATAAAACAACACTATAAATTAGCACAACCAACAATTTTTTCGTTTACTAGTTTAAGATATGCAAGTTGATCTTCTGTTCGGTTTTTGTTTTTTTGTTAAATTAACCAAAGTCGTTATAATTTTATAATATAAGTAAAATTGATTTAAATTATAAAGTTTCGGTTTGTCAAGCGACAGATGAGAACTATGGTAAAGCTATGAATGCGAACTGAGGACGTTTAATAGAGTTGAAGAAATGCACAACAGATACACAATCGAGAGGAAAAGAACAAGAAAAACCTAAGTGCCAACAACAACACGACTATGCGAGCGTTAAAAAAGGATATTCTACCGAGATATTCGCACAAAAACCGAGAGAGCAGAAAGGGATATCCCGCATCACTACGCTTCAAAAATACGGAATCCTAGCTACAAATGGATGAATCTGTATCTGTATACAGCATTGAATCAAATTCTCTCATCATACCACAGGTTCCCGATTGAGATGACCATGATACAAGAATTCAGCAAAGGATGAGGAAGATGCTTTGGCAAGAGTAAATTTTTACTAGGGCATGCGCTCAAAACTGTTCGTGTACTGCTCTGAGGTATGTGTATGTACTCATTTTTGAAATGAACGAATCAACAATTAAATAAATGGATTTAACTTTGACAGCTGATGTTCAGTTCTAGAAAGTATCCCTAACAGTCAAAAATATACAAGTGTGTGTAGTTTGAAATTAAAAGAACTATACTGAACATACTGATTCTGGAAATCCTTGAGTGTAAAATGAACATACCTACGTACAAAAGTGGAAGTATTGAATGGGTGCCTTATATTTATGAGCACGGTATAATGAAAGCCTGCGGTTGAGGTAGCGCTACTTATTGTTGCTGTCTTCATCTCAATCTGCAACTCATGGTGAATGCGCATGTTCCCAAAATTTTTTTAAAATATTGATTTCGATTCATTCGATGTCGAAATCGAAGAACCATTGAATTATTTGTTTCTTGTTGTTGAATAAACTTTCGTTCAATGAAAAGAAGTGGATCAGATTTTTAAGATAGGTGCTGAGGAGCTAAACTGGTGGGCCGTATTTTATGCGACGGCATGAAGAACTACAAAAGTTGAAAAATCCAAGATGGTCCGAAATAGATCAGAATAATCTTGCTTCCCTATCTCTACAGTGGGATAAATAATTATTACCCACTTTTCAATTTTAACTTTGACTTTCAGTAAAATTTGAAAGGACTCTTTCAAAGATGAAAGGAAGAATGCGCAGTTGTCATAGTTCTTTATTAGGGCCATTCGTTTAAATTTTCCAATAGGGTTGACCCAGGTTTCCTTGATAAACCTATGAGTTGTCAAAAAACCTGGGTTTTCCAGACCTCAAAAAATGCTAAACCACAAATCACCATACATCCCTGTCACTAAAAAAAATACATGCCATTTGACAGCCCTCAACTCGCCACATCAAAAACCTAGGGCGAGTTGAAGGAAAATCTAGGTCAGTCCTAGGGCTCAAAAAACACTAAGTTTGACATTCAGGGCGGCTTTAGGTTTCTCAAAAAACGCTTTGTGACGACCCCAGGGCTTCAACGAAGTCAAAATTTTGGTACCGGCTCGGTGAGGATATGAGATCAGCGAGATCAGCGAGTTGTCTCGAAAAGCAGTTTACTTAATCGAAAATGAAAAGCAGGGACTATGTTCAAGTGTTTATCTGAAACCATTAGCAAACATGGATTTTTCAGCAGGACAATGCCAGAATTTACGCGAGTGGCAATTCATTGGTTAAGGCTCAATCCGGTTAAGCAATGCCATTGGGGGATACTAATCAGGAGAGTTTGTAAAAAGACCTACGAGTCTGTACGAGAGCTCGAGCAAGCTCTGCGGAGAGAATGGCTTTAAATTGATGCATCGGCTCAAAAGATATAGGTTAAATCCATGAAAAAAAGAATATTTGATTTATTGCTATTATTATTATTTTTTTTTTTTTTTATTAATGTTACCGGTTTCTTACACTCTGAGTTATAAAAAAAAAAATTTCTGGTCAGTAAAAAATTTAATTATTTCTGCTACGTTCTTAAAATCAATTCTTTGTTTAAGCTTTCAAGGACATAACTATTATTCAATATCCTCATTTCTCTAAACTTTGACACGACATAAACTTCCATTATTAAAAATTTCAAGAGTTGGTTATAATTATGAATCATACTGTTTTTATGAAAACTGTTGTTGTTTTTATTCGAAACAGCGCCTGCCAGTTGCTATTCATCTTCTCTTCTTCATATGATTGTCAGCAGCCTTATGGTTTTTTCCATTGGACGAAAAGAACCGTCCAGGAGCGTCCAGAAGCATTCTCAAACCCTTCCATTGGTGCAAAAATATCGCTTCTGATGATTCTGAGGAGTGACAGCCGCTTCTCGATTTGAAATAAGAATCGACTCAAGAAGCACTAACACATGTTACTCAAATGTCAAAAAGAAAATTTTCTTCAAGGAATATTTTTTAAGAGCCATAGGTGTTTCACTCACACAAAGGCAATTACGTTAAACTGAACAGAAATTATTTTGGGTGTTCCATTGGTTTTTAAAATGAGTACTTCCCCGAGTGAAACCAATGGAAAGTGCCATTAGAATTAACTGATGTCGCAATACAACATACATTGACTATGGCACCGTTTGTTTACAAAAAATATAGTAATTATAAGCACAAGCATCTCAGCAACCAAATGAAAAGGATGTAACGAAGCTTTTTTAATTAAACTTTGAAAAGGCATGTAATAGAAGAAGCCTTGGTGTTGTTTTGTAGATTTTAACAAAAGAATAATTTTCTCCTGTTCAGAGCGAACATTTTTCTAGTTTTGCATTCCAGCCACCGTAGTTTAATGGTCCGTACTGTTCAGGCGCATACAGTTCGATGTTGAATCTTATTCTTTCCTTCAATATACAGGAAAAAAGATCAATCTCAATTTTTTTTTTCTTCCGAAGTGACCAAGGGTTTATTCAGCCGCTTTAAATAAGGTCCACGGTTCTGCCTTTTAGGAGTGAGGCTCTATTGAAGGGATACCCTGATTTTTCCGCAATTTAACTTTTAACCCAAAGCTGCAGCGATTGGCAAGAGTAATTCTTTTTTTGACCTGCAAACACAGATGTTATTTTCCGTTTTCAAGCGGAGCCTTAGTAGTCAATAGACAGGCATAGACAACCTTGAAGCTGTCTATGCCTGTCTATTATGACACTTAGTCCAATTCGTCTCCCTCTGATCTTTTTGATGACAGTCTATTCATCGTTTTGCCCTAATTAACCATTAAGCACATGCTCCTTTTTTCCTAAATCTCTGATACTGGAAAATAATTTATTTTCATTCTTTCAAAGTTTTGGCAACCTTTGTCTGTCTACAAACGTGCGAGTTCTATAACCAAACACCCCCGCATCAATTTACAACAAAACATATCATTTTCTCTGTCATTCCCACCACCACCAAAGCTCAAGCTCTCTCACACTATTTCAGTCTTATCAAAACTCTAAGATACAAATGTAATCAAAAATTTGCCATTCATTCCCTCGATATATTTTTCTCTAGTTTAGTATTCATTGGGTGCCATAATGATGGCTATCAAATAATTATTTGTACCTGCACAGCTGATAGTTTGTAAAGTTGTTTATGAAGTTGTTGTGCCAATATTATCAACAAAAAAAGTTCAACTAATCTCGAGAGTGTATTCAATTAAATTACGAGCGCATTTAATTTAAAAAAATGTTTCTCTCACAGTCGATTCGAACTCGTTTGCCTATTATTATTGTTAATACTCCAAAGTCTATAGCTAAAGCCCGTCCGTTATTTGTTAATTATTCATGGTTAAATCGTAAAGTGGTTACTTCTAGTGCTTCACTTTCCTCCGCAGCCAATTCTAATCATACAAAACCTTCAACGCTGGAAGATTTTGAACGTGTTTACGAACAAACCAGACAAACATTCATATGTAAGCCAATACTGTATCTTTTGTCTCTGGTTACGAACAATTTAAACTTGTTTTTCTTTTTGCACAAAGCAGAGCAGCATGTCATAACATATTATGCATATTAAAGAATTAAACTTAGGCACGTCTACCTCTCTAGCACATGTCACATGGTTGTTTAGCAAATTGTTGATTATTTTTGTGTATTTATTAATAGGCGCGTCTTTCGTTGTATTCTTGCAAATAAGAATTAAATACTAGTAGGACATCTTCTGCTTTATGGGGAATAAATTTATGTGAATGTGAATTATTTATTTATTTATTTATTTATTTATTTATTTATTTATTACCAAAGAATTGATGAATTTTGATTTTTTTAACCATCAATGGCATGTGGCAAAATTGAAAGCCTATTTTGTTGTTTAAAGTATGTGTATGTAAGACTTTAGCATAACAGAACAAAAATTGCGTTGGTTAAAGGAATGATAAATAATGTAGCATTCTGATATTGAAAGAACTTGTTGTTGCAGTCTTTCCAACAGCTTTTGAGTATGCCGTTGCTGTGGGGGTACGGGGAAGGATATAGTGTATGCTACACGGGCACAAATATTGCAAGAATTGTAGAAATCAGTCCATGAGTTTTTGAGTTATTGTTGTCGTGGGAGTACAGGTATTGAATTTAGCCTTCGAATGGTGGAAGAGTAATGGAAATTAGTTCGTTTGTTTTTGAAGTCCCAGGCTACTTCATGAAAAGATTCGATATAAAATTCTCTGTCTCTCTGAAATACGTAAGGCTCATTGTTCCGTAATCCTGAGGCAGTTATTAGTTTTAAACGATAAATTAAAATAAAATTTTTTTTCAAATAGTCGCTTATCATATCAATTTCTAACATCTCTTTAGCTAAAAAGCTACCAAAAAATGTAAACCCGCAGGGAGTTTTCGCTTGCAATGAGTTGGACTTACAAGAAGTGGAGGTATATGGCTTCGACTACGATTACACCTTGGCCTGTTACAAATCGAATCTTCATGACTTGCTTTACAATCTTGGGCGAGATATGTTGATTAAAAAATTCAAGGTAGGCCTTACTTATATTAAGGAAAAAAAAACACAATTCATCGCTTTTATCAGTATCCAGAACAGATCTCCCAACTTGAATATAAACCGGGATTTGCGGTTCGTGGCCTTCACTATGATATTGAACAAGGACTTCTTCTAAAATTGGATTCCTTTCTACAAATACAATTAGGTTCAGTGTATCGAGGTCTAACTAAAATTCCGGACTCTGAAGTTCTGAAAATATATAAAAACAGAATCATACCAATTGCTTATGTTGAGGGACACTCGAAAAGCTATCATGTATGGATCGAAAAATTTTGAACAAACGTATAACTATTAACATTTAAATTTTTTGTTCTTAGCAAGATATTAAAGCGAAGATGGTGCAGCTAGCGGATTTGTTCTCCGTCCCAGAAATGTGCTTGCTTTGTAATGTTGCAGAGTATTTCGAAAAAAATCATATTGATTATCACCCGGAAATTTTATTCCATGATGTTAAAAATTCTGTTCAACGTTGCCATCCAATAATGCATCAAATTGTATTAAATGACGCCCAAAAATATATTGAAAAAAATCCAGCATTACCCGGATTCTTTGACAGGCTGATTAAAGCTGGAAAGAAACTGTTTTTGGTAACAAATAGTCCATTTCCATTTGTGTAAGTAGAAGAGGCAAAAATTATTATAAAATTTACCATGGGACCATATTTTACGTTTGCATGCAAAAGAAAAACTGAGTCAACCAAATTTTGCCATATGGACAGTGTGTTGATAATTGCTTTACACATTACAGGGATAAAGGAATGACACTTTTGGCTGGGCCGAACTGGAGAAATTACTTCGATGTTATTATAGTTCAAGCTCGAAAGCCAAAGTTTTTTACTGATGAATCTCGCCCAATACGTTTATATGATGAAACAACACATACTCATTTATGGGATCGTGTTTCTAAACTCGAAAGATCAAAAATTTACTATGAGGTAGATACTTGCATATAAAGTTTTTACCAATTTCTAACAATGAAATGTTTGCAACTTTTTTTACATAGGGTACTGTTAAGCAATTACAAGAACTCACAGGATGGCATGGACATTCAGTGCTCTATTTCGGCGATCATCCTTATAGTGACTTGGCTGATGTTACTTTAGAGCATGGTTGGCGAACAGGTGCAATAATAAGTGAACTGACGGTGAGTTTTTTGAATCCTTGCTTTTTTCAACTTGGATTTCATGTTTCCTAATAACTGATAAAATCAGTTGGCAGAACGACTGTCCTGAAATTTAAGATTGGAAACTGATTGGTATGATGGTTCATTGGTCGTTTCTGCTATTATCATATAAAAGGGAGAAGATGATGTTGGAATAGAAAACCTTTGTTTCAAATGTATTAAGAGTTTGAATTTGAAATTTTTAGCATGAGATTAACACTTTGAACAAGGAAGACTTCAAAAAGAATGCAAATTGGTTGCAAATGCTTACTCAGCTAATCGAAGACCACCAAGACAACGAATCAGAAGCAGCTCAGATAAGCTTAAGAAATTGGATGAGTGAAAGAGATGTTTTAAGGTATGTTCTAAATTGTATATACTTATTTGCAACATATTTACTCTCTTTCTTTTATTCTAGAAACGAAACAAAGAAAGTATTCAATACTCAATTTGGGAGTGTATTTCGCACATACCACAATCCGACTTACTTTTCTCGACGATTGTTTAGATTTGCAGATATTTATACCAGCGATATAACGAATTTACTCAACTACTCTGTGTCGCATACGTTCTATCCAAGAAGAGGTGTTATGCCTCATGAATATATCTCGTATTTTATGTAGAAATATTATCCTAGCAAAACCTTCAAACGGAGCTACTCAATAGAAACTCGAAAGCAACGAAAGCTTCTTAAAAGTTATCTTTGTGTGACTTTAAATGTTACTCAATGTATGGAACCACGTTTTCAACGGGCTAATAACAAAATTTGCCAATGACTTCAGTTCCTTTCTGGTAGGTCCGTGTATAAAGAGGCTAATAGATACACTTCACTAATTGAACCTAATGAAAGCATCTCTGTTGTCCCACCTTTGAATTGCTCTCTTTGAATTTATTTCTAGCTAAATAAATACTATTTATTAAAAAATAATAACTACGCATTTATTATTCAACGATCTTCAACATTTGTCTGGGAAGATAGTTCAAGTTTTCATTTTTTCATTTTTAATCCATTTTTTATTCATTTTCACTTACAACTACTTACATGCTAACAAAATGTATAAAATTAGCTTATATAATTATCTTGACTATCTTACTGACCCTAATCAGGTACTCTAAATTAAACAATATCTTAATTCTAATGCCTTTCGGCCTAAGGATAACTTATTAATTTACAACTTATAGATATGGTTAAGATTAAGAAAAATTGAAAAACTTGGTTTTCTATAGCATTTTTTGAGTTTTTATGTTTTTTATTTTTTTTTTTGTTTCTTATGATTTTTTTTTTGGTTTTAAATTTTTTATATTTTTTTTTGTATTTTTTTTTTTTGTATTTTGTTTTTTATTTACATAGTTCAAGTTCTAAGCTCAAAAATGTGTTTGTATTGGACATCAGCAGCGAGCTAACAAATGAAAAATAAAAAGTGTAATTTCATTAGAGCAGAAGCGAGAGTAGAATAAAGGGTTAGACCACCCTAGAACTTTCGAAAAAAAATTTTAGGAACTCAAAAATGATGTCCTAGAACATTTTATGGCTGGGAAAAATCTTTAGGTACTCGGTTTTCGAATTTAAGTACAAGACCGTCTGGTCCGCAGCGAGCTCCTTTTGTGGTCGCAAGTGGAAAGGTACGTAAGGGGAGTAGAGCGGGAGTTGTTATTGAAAATATTTATTTCCTGACTAGTCTAGATGAGTAAGACCTGTCCAACGTCTCTTTCAGGCATCGCAGATTAAAGAAACTGTAAAATTATTCATGATTTTCTACTACCCGAAACCTTAAACGCGTTTATCTCAATACTGTATTTTTCAATCTAGCCGGACTCGTAACTCAAGCAATTTTCAACCGATTAACTTAAAATTCAAAAATTGTCTTGAAATATACATTGTCTATGGAAGAACGTAGGATTATTTTTTTATATTGCGTAGTTCATTTGTATTTAACAATTATCTGACAATTTTTTAGGCAAGTTTTTCACTTTTCACTTTAGAAGGTTGCCATTGGGCCAAAAATCAACATATCGAAAAAATCCTGCGTACTTCTATAACAGTTAGTATATATAATCGAAAAAATTCATTTGCTCATTAGTCATTACTATTTAAAAAACTACAGGAGCTGTTGGTCGGCCGGCGTGGCCTAAAAAAAAGACGTTGTAGCACAAACACTGCCCAGCTGCTATTTTGTAATAAATCCCTTCAAAAAAATTATTGTCAGTATAGATAATAAAATTAAATTATTTTGTAGTATTTCTGAAAAAATCCCCAAAAAGCCTATTTTTTCAGCCTCTAGGGTAGCCTTACCCTTTAAGTTCTTCCTTACACATAACCAAACAATACAAAAAAATACTGTGGTATAAAAGAACACCTAAGTGAAAATAGCCCAGATTTTTAACAAACAGCAGGGCAGGAATATATATTTTATAACGCAATCTAGATTGTAGAAGTTCTTGGGAATATTAAGATTTAGATCTTTGAATGAAAGAAAAAGAAACCAAATTTTCTTTCAAATTCAATTCAATTTGAAATTGAAGTTTAAAAAGAACGTCAACTATAGCTTAGAAAATTAAATTTTAAATTAAAAGAAAACCATGGTAAGTTCGTAAGTTTTTATTAAATTTTATTTTCATTTTTATAAATACGTGAGTTCACAGTATGTTTAAAAAGTATGTACAAATACACGTTTTGGGCAAAATATGTATGTATATTTTTCCAACTCTTTTGAGTCTTTATATTAAATTAAATATTATTTATTACTAGAACAAAAAGTTTTTCTTACTTTATAATCAATGATAGTAATTTATTGCCTCGATTTTTTAATGAAGAATTAATTAACAAATAAAAGGCAATTGGTTGTTTAGACTGCTGATTTTGCGCATCATAAAGGTAACAGGTAAATGTTATACCTACTTCTAATTTTTGTTTGTTTTAATAAATAACAGTCCATATTCCAACAAATTAAAAATACATTATTGTTTTTTTCCGTCCACAATAGCTAATTTATTACGCAAGAAAGTAAAAATTAAAAGTTATAAAATATTTATTTTGCAAAACATTTGATCGAAAAAATATAAGTATACAAGAAGTTTTACAGTTCAAAAAATTTTTTTTATTAATGTTTGATGTTTATATACACTGTTCAAGCGCAAGTTTATAGTTTCCTTGAATATGTAGACTGTCTTACAAGTTTTCTTTATAGTTTTCATATTTTGGATACAAATATATTTAAATTTATTTTTTTAGCATAATCCATCAGCTTAAGGACATGTCCTAATACTTATTCAAACACATAACAAATTCATTTCTGTTTAATTTTGTTAAAAAACCATACCAAAGATAAATGTGGAGTAATGGTGAGCGTGGAAGTGATTGGATTAGGCAAGCGTCATCAATTCCTCTTAGGTTACAGATACTGATTTAAATCTTAATATAGTTAACATTTGCTGTGGTTTCGGTTTTATTTAAATTAAAATCTTTTTATTTTGCTATACTGAAGAATTGACGAAGCAAATATTGGGCCTTAAGAATTTAGACTATAAGGCGTTGCACATAAGCTGCACCATTATAAACACATATCAACAAATTTTTGATAGTCAGATCTACATTATTGGCAATGAAACATATACATTGGGTTTAGCATTCATTTTCCCCGGTTTGACGATTTCCTCTGAACATTCAAAATTGTACACTTAGAATAAGTATTTTAAAATATGAATGATTGATTGCCAGCAACTTAGACTTGTGTGCTGTTCCAAAGCAGATGTACATATGCTATTTAAATTAATATAAAACTACATAAACGGGGTTTTCCATCACAGTTGTACCAAATTTCGTTAAAAAATCCATATATATCGAATTGATGCTCACAAAAAGTGTTTATTGGCGAGCAACAAGTTAAAATTGTAAAAATCAAAGCAATGCCCAATAAATAGTTGCATTATTCCACTATTATTTAAACAATGAAAACGTTAAACATAAAATATCAAATACGTCTAGATGTATAGTATAATATTGTTAAATGTATAATATAGTAACACCAAAACAAAAAAAAAAAAATTACTGAGATTACGTTGTCTCGTAGCTAGTTAAAAGTGCTGCGTCGACGGGTTCCATACAACTAGGACATGTTAGGCTGCGCATTAACCAATCATCAATACAGCTCACATGGTATATATGCATACAAGGTAAATATCGAACCGATTCCCCAACACAAAATTCAATCATACAAATTACACATTCCCGAGATTTTTTGCAACCATCGTAGGATCCAATGGGCAAATGTTGTATAAGTCCGATACGCTTCGCAATTTTAATTTGTTCTTCTTCGGTAAGATGTGAAACTGGACGGCTGACCGACGGAGAGGGATAAAAAACCGGTTGTAGAATCTCCTAAAAATAACAAATGAACGAAAAACAAATCGTTACATTCACCGAAATAAGCTCAGTTTAAAAAATTTTTTTAGATTTACAGAATATATCGGCAATGGGCCAATCTGATCAGATGAAGAGTCACGCCCGCTTCCATTTTCACTGCCTCGTAGTAGGGATATATCATCAGCATTTGAAATTTTTAAACAATTGCCCATTGTTTTTAGTTACTTAAAGTGATTTAAGTAGCTTCAACCTATTCGCAATCCGGCTCCCACTTTTGCTTAGTGAGTAAACTCTGGAATTAAATCAGAAAATGAGGTTTTAAAAATTAGAGAGATAGAAAGAATAAAAGAGAAGAATTCAGCCCCTGTCAAGGCTTCAAGTAAACATTAAGCTTTTAAAGATTTTTTTTTTTTGAAATGCGTCCTTTGCCAACCGTGGTTAAGCAAAAGGTTCAAAGACATGAGTCTATGTGTAACGTCTTATGGAAATCTTATTGTTGAGATGCTAAAATATTATTGTCTGAGTAACTTACGGTTGTCACAATATTTCGTCAATGGGAAAGTTATATAATGCGAATCCGTTTTGAAATCAACTGCGAAAGCCTAGAGTTGTGATGTTTCCAAGCGAGTGTTTAAAGATCAAACAAATCTGTCATCTGCGTAAAAAAGACGAATGTTATTTATTTAGCTATATAGTCTCTCATTGGTAGTTTTTAGTCGAAATGAAACGAGAACAAAATCAGATCAAACGTTTTTTTTCTTTTCTGGTCATACACACCAAAGTGGCACTATACAAAAATGTTCACTTTTGAGGAAGAGCGGTCGATATCTAGGTTCGTACATAATTATTACACTCACCTTTTACGAAAATCTCTAATCTAATAGGTACCCCTTTCGGAAACTAGAAGAGGTATTAGATTGGAGATTTTCGTAAAAGGTGCGTGGCATAATTATACACGAACCTAGATATCGCTTTTATTCGAAAGTGTAAGTTTCGTTTTCGATGTGCGATATGTGTAAAACTTTGAAGGCACATCGATGACACATATGCGAACACCATACACTACCTAAAAAGTATAAAATTCTACGTTTCTGGACACAAAAGCAAAATCAAGATAAACAAATACCTATCAAGGATCCTATCATCAGATCATACGAATAGTAAAGATGCTTTCCAGGCCTAAATGCCATTTTAGACGACTATTGTCTAAATTTAAGGTAGGTTATAGGAAACGTGTTTCAGCCGCTGTATAGGCTACCAAAACTTTTGAGAAGATAGTTAAGTAGCTTCCCATCAACCGCCGAAATTACATGAAACAATTTTTTGACGATAGACGATTGAATGATAAATCGGGCTCAGATCGCTATTTGCTAAAAATGGGTCTGAACTCCTCCTGTCTGTATAAAACACGTACACAGCAACAAGAACTAGTCCGGATACGTTTGGGTTACTTTTCTGAACATAACCGTTTATTCAGTAAACTAAGGAACTTATTTCGGATATGGACTTTTAATTGGTAAAAAGAATTTGACGCTAATTAACACCTTCATTCTAACTTCCTATTGCAAACAGAAAGGTAGGTATTCTAATGCCCCAGTGAAAGTGTTTGCTCCCGAAAAAATTATTTAAAAGAAGTATTTTTTATCAAACGAACACAACACTGTATCGCTGTTGTTGTTTTTCCTTTGTCGAGTCGGTATTAGCAACAATTTTATTTAAAGAAAACTCATCCAGATACCTATAATCCAAGGGTTGTATGTAGCTTCATTATGTCTGCGAGTCAAAGTTATACAAAATATTTATGAGCTATATACATTGAAAAGTACATAATAACAAAATATTAACAAGAGAAAATCATTAAGAGAAAAGAAACAAGATTTTAGTTTTGAATCGAAACACTATAGACAATACAAAAGAACAATTTTGTTACCCTGCTTCCCTTCAAACTTAATATTCTTTTGATATAACAAAAACAATTGTTTGCAAATAAGTATCATTATACAAAACACTGAATCAATAAGACTAATTTCGATAGTATAGTTAATTAAACAGAAACTTGCTTTATCATAAAACCCTGCAAGCGATAGTAGTTTTAAATGGAAAACAACACAGCACATACGGATAGTCAAACATTTCTCTTGTTTTTGGTATACATGTAAGATGTAATATTTTTACATTCACCTATAATAACGCACTCGAAGGAAAAAGCAATTGCTTCACTTTGATTTGATGTATTTTCCTTTTTACAAAATATTTTAGTAGGACAATAAATTTATTTTATTTATATAAATTTCGAACTACCCATCTCACTCATTTCAGTAGCTACGAACTACGATGAATTTATCTAGTTGGACCAGCTGTAGCTGTCAAATCAAGTCAATGGCTGTGTTCAACAAAATGCACCGTCACAGAGGAAATACTTTAAGATGGCAGGCAAACCACACTCAAGCTGACTCCGCAAACGCCACTTTAGTTTCACTGATGCAACTTTATATTCAGCTGAATGCTGTTACACGAGATCTATCTGTGATACACGTATTCAGCTGAATATAAAGTTGTGTCAGTGAAAATACTAATACCACTTTATTTTCGGATTTCAAACGGTTTTAAAATCTGAAAATGAAGTCAGTTTGATGCTGTGGTGCGAGTCGCGTGTGGAGTATTTCTTTTTATCTCTTTGTTGTTTAAGCAATAAGCTCAACAATAATAATAGTGCAGTGGAGTTCAATTGCAAATTTAATCAAAATTCTTTTCATGCATTCGACTTATTATCATCAGACTCTAAAGTGTAGTTGTTGGGGTCTACATCCGAGGTAGTTGTCCTGGAATTGAAGCATTGCCCATTGGCTGCTCCATACGCTGTAGAAACGATTGGGGTTTTTCTTTTTTAGTTCCGAACAGATAAGTGAAACGTCAAAAACGTAAGAGTATTTCTTTTTCAATTCAGCAACATCTGAACGCTCAAAATGCTTTTCTTTTTTCTTCAGAACACTACGCGAGCGCGCTCTACGTGGCTCGGCGCCATATAGGTATGTATAGGGGTTTTTCTTTTTTAGGTCCGAACAGTGAACTGAACTGAGAACGAACAGCGTAAACGTGTTCTGAACTGACCTATGTGAAGTTGGCTGCTTTCAGACTCTTGCTCTAGATGCCCCGTCATTTTATTTCGAGCACATAGAGCGCGCTCGCGTAGTGTTCTGAAGAAAAAAGAAAAGCATTTTGAGCGTTCAGATTTTGCTGAATTGAAAAAGAAATACTCTTACGTTTTTGACGTTTCTCTTATCTGTTCGGAACTAAAAAAGAAAAACCCCTTATGTAAATTTTGATTAAACTTCGGACAACGGTCGGGTTCAAGACAAATTTCGAAAGTTCGAAGAAATCTGTCAGTCCATGAACAACTATCTTAACTTTTTTTTTGTCTTAAAGTGGAACTGTGGTTCACCTCTCGATTCTACATAGTTAGTAGTAAAATATTTGTAAAACACAAATTTTTTCAGTTTGAAATTCAACAATTTGACTTCCAAGTATTTCCAAGTTGAGCAGTTTTAAAATTACATTCATTTTACTTAATTTTGATAAAAAAAAATGAAAATCGTGTGCCTTCAAAAATGTATTTTCTTTGTTGAAAAACTCACTATTAAAATTAATTTACAAAACAGAATATCCAAACACCAATAATAATTATCAATTTCAAGTCAACAAATAAGCGAAAACTTGTAGAACAAAAAAATAACCCAAGAATACCGAGTAAAGTTCGATTGTCATATAAGTTTTTTTTCCTTGTTATGACAAGTAAAATCTGAAGTTCAGATTTTCAGCCAAGATTTTCCATCTGAAAATCTATGTTCGAAAATCTGAAAATCTAAATGTCATCTGAATTGTCATCTGAAAATCTGGAACTTTTTACAAGGGAAAAGTGACAGAATCTTAAGTCAAGGTTTTCGAACATAGGTGCCAGGAACGCGGCCAATGAATGAAGCTTTTTTTAACCAAAAATAGGTATAGCCAAAACGTAAGAAATTTTGTTACAATATTTATCTATCTTTGTTTTCGTGATATCGATACTATAGCTGAAACTTGTTGCTAGCCTATAAGCTTCTCTCTGAAACTTTCGCAAGGCCAGATTTATAAGAAGAAGATAGGAACAATTTTGAGTTCAATACACGTGCTTGGACCTGCGTTTAACAAAGCTGGAGTACAAAGCAAGCGCGGTGAATTATTTGAGTAAAAACTCCATTCCGGTGGGACAAATCCACTGAAGCATGTTTTCTCCGTATACTCTCTATTGTGGAAATGAGCTCAAAATATTAGGCCATTGGTCGAGGTTGGAGGTCATCGCCCTTGCAGGGTAACCACGAGTCAGTTTTATAATGAATGTGTCGATCCTTTTTATTTTTTGTAGTAAGTTACATTCGTCCTACTAGCTGTATTGATTTGTATAACAAGCATATTAAAAATATCCAAGTCGATTAATTTAATTAACAGCTAACTAATTTTCATGTTGTCATGTCATTCTCGGTGAATTAAATATCGGTGATATAAATTATACATAGACTGGTGTTATGGTGAAGATGATAAAATCTTAATTCCTTTTTTAACAATTGATTCGTTCTCTGCTATGAATCTTTCTTAAATAAATTATATCAAAAATGATTTGCACAGACCTTTCGATTTAATATTCACAAATAATTATTTTAAATGTTCTTAAAAAGTATCTGACTTCACTTTTGAATAATTCGATTCATTATAAAGCTGATGTTTATGTTTCGGAGATTATAATTTTAATACTTTACCTCTAAGTTGGGATGTAAATGTGAAGTACAACAATGTAAATGTAAGATTCCGTCTCATTGAATAATTTTTATAGTTCGTTTGGCTTGGAGGGTTTATTGAAGGACATGTATTCTTATTCCAAAAATAGTTTGAAGGTATGAATCACTTCGTTCCCGCAACAAAATTAGTAAAAAAGTAAAAATATTAAATAAATAAGTAAATAAATAGGGTGGCGCAACAGAGCGAGGAGCCCCTGGGCCTAGCGCATTTCTCACAACCATGCCTTGTTCCATGCCGGTTCCGAATGACTAATTGAGAAAGCGATTTTCATAGCAATGAATTTACTAAATTTACTAACGTAGGACTTGCCTATTCCTCGCAAAAGGCGATACCCGTGAAAAAACATTTTTGCCTCTGCTGGGATTCGAACTCCGAACTCTGGGTTTAGCAGGTGGACATGCTAACCATCACGCCACGGGTACTATACTTGTTCAAAAAAGTGACTATTTTTTTTTCGATACAATTCCATTTATACCTTCGAAGAGGTGTAGAAAGATGCCAGTTAAAAGGAGAGCTCTTAATATTAATATATAGAGGTCGCTCATCGCAGATTTCCCTTTCCAATAGAAATAACACTGGAAAAAACTTTTAAACTTTGGAATTTTATATTTCGCTCTAGAAGCAAAGTACCGAGATAAAAGATACATAGTTTTATAGAAAATTAGTAGCTCTGCAAAAAAAGTTTTTTTATAATTTTTTTACAAATTCACTCCTTCAAAAGTTATTCAAGGTTAAAGTTTGAATCAAAAGCCAAAGTGTAGTGGCCCTCCCCTAACAGTCTTTCCGACAAGGGAAAAATGGGAGGAAAACAGGGTTATAAAAGAAAGTCACATTTCCGTTTTCACAGATCGTTCCAAAACGGACGGAAGGGTGAGGGTCAGGTATCTTCTCAGATTACTCTACTATGAAAAGATCTATAAAGCTTCCTGACTTCTGCAGTGTCTTCCAAGCAGAAGTACTTGCGGTGTGTGCATCCGCAAAACACCTGGATACTCAAAATTTGATCAACAAAAATATTGACTTCTTCATAGACAGCCAGGCGGCCATTAAAGCTATCTCATCCATTATCAAAAAATCCGGACTAGTAGACAGCTGTCGCATTAATCGTGTAGACTGCTCAGATCAACAAACACCGTAACTTTAACCTGGGTTCCGAAAATCGTGACATAATCGGTAATGACATGGCGGATAGGCTGGCTGAAATCGGGTCAGTACTCGAATCTAGCGAAACGAACACCTCAGTTCTAACGCCACTAGAACAAGAAGAAAACAGAATAAAACATAAATTTCTAAAAACCGCCAATGACAGATGGTCATCTTAAGAAACATGCCGAGTCTCCAGAAACTTTTGGCAAGATGTTTCCAAGAAAAAGACAGAATTTCTAATCCAGCCTAGTAGACCTCGGCTCTCTCTGTCGATTGGCATTCTCACAGGCCGGGTGATGAGAATGGGCATCAGCACATCCGACTTATGTAGAGGATGCCAAGACGAAGAGGCAGAGGAAGGATCATTCCCCTTCCTCTGTGAGTGTTTTAGCTTGGCTCACACTAGGAAAAAGCCCTCGAAATATAACCTCCCTTTGAACAGGTCCTGAAACTTACTCAGGGCTCGAAATGGTTTAGTGGGGGTTCCTTACCCCAATAACCAACCACAAGCCCATCCCTCTGCCTCTCCAATCCTACAACTTCCTCGTCCTTTGTTTTGCCGGGGAACACAATGAATCCTTGAGCTCCAAGTGAGGTGATTGTGGCTGCTCCCCCCACTCAACCTTACCTAACATAACCTCCCGTCGGATCGGCATTAACTTTTTCTTTTAAGAATTAGGGTTAGGCTTTCACTCCAAGCGTATGAATTTTTAAGTTTCATTATCTATTGCCAAAAAGAAATGCTAAGAACTTTAATTTGCTAGTTAATTTAATTCACGTTTCGGCTTTTATCTTCAGATTAAAGCATAAGTGTTCCTTATTCTATCTTAACTAACAAAAAGTATATTGTGCACACAGTTATTTTACGGAAAGTCAATTTTAATCCTAGAAAACATTCAATTGCAGTTACGTAATGAACTGCAAAATGCATTTGTATTAATACGGATAGACTACTTGAATCAAAACTATTACAGGCGAAGTGAAACGCGAACTTGACTTGCCTTATAAAATCTTCAAATCGTTTTCTCTTGTGTCATAAATCTATTATAAAATACTAAATTCTTTTAGGCACATATACATGTTTCTTGGAGTTCTCCTTCCTTTATACTGACTGCCGTCAAAAGGAGACCTTTTGCCTTTTGCTTATGTTATTAAACCGTTAGATTAGACTTTAAAACTTTATGTAACCATAACTACATAATCAAAATAACTCACTATTGGCATGAAAAGTTTCCAAAATGCAAACACTTATTTTTATAAAGCTTTTGAGTATTTATTTCCCTAATTTTTCTGCAAATAATCCGATGTTTTTTAAATCTGTCAATGCTTCCGGTACAAAAAATGAGTGAAGAAGTAATAAAGGCATTAACGAAGCTATTGACAAATCAATACAAATGTGTGTCAACGAGGCGACAATTGCCACCCACTGCGATTTTTCTTTTGTGCATTACATAGCCTAGTAAGTAGCAGCAACTAGACTCTTTGTCATTTTAATTAGTCAGCAATATAAATGAGTAAATGTTAAGAAGTTAAAAATGTCGTATATCCTCAGTATTATAAAACACAGAACAAAAAAAAAAAAAAAAACAAACCTTGCAAGGCAAAATGGACTCAAGTGCAATTTTCTCTTTGTTTCTATCTTTTGAAGCTTTGGTCTCAATTCCCACTATAAATGGGAGATTTCCAATCCAATTTGAATACATACACACATTCATATATTCGAGTGTAGGAAATGTGTTATGAAAATGCAAATGTTAAGATAGGGAAGGAAGGAAATCAAACTGATGACGTCAGATTTATTGGTATCTGTACCGTACATGCTTTCATACACATTCACTGCTGTTGTTAGGGTAGTTTGAAGGAGCGCAAGTTTGTATTCTTCACACAGAAGGGGCTTGCAGACACGTGGCATCGAAACATAAATATATACCGATCAAAGACTACGTCACTGCAACAAAGCTTAAAGATGCTATGATATGTCCTCGACAATATTACCATAAATATAAACCAGAAATATCAAATAAAAGTATAAGATTAGGCACAAAAGTGTGGCAAGAGAAGAATTAAGAGGAAGCTTTTTTTTCGACGACAGTAAAGGCCTTAGAAATTCAAAAGTATGCCTTTCGAAGCATCTATGGGATTTGATATTTACACAAAGTTATTATGTTTTAAGATGCTAAAAGTCAGTTGTTTTGCTCTTGTAAACTTCTTATGCCTACTCAGTCTATGGTCTGTAGACTATTATAAAGAGCAAAGATTTTTGTTTGTTAGGTTGTATTTTAAGGGCTCCAAAACCGATTCGAGCCATTTTTGTTGGCTTATAATAACTGTCATTTGACCCACGATTCATTGAAATGCTCTACAAATGAATAAAATACCGCACGCTTAAGTCACAAAAGTGCCTTATACAGTGTGTCACAGAGTTGTGGTAGACAACTGTCTAAAACTAAAAAAAATATCTCCCTCCAATAAAAAAATTTCCAAAACTAGACGAAGCTACTTAACGAGACGAAATTAAAGTTACTCGAAGCAACCTATTGACGATATCGTGTCAATCGGCCCTATCGTGGTAACCGTCGGAGCGGAGTTTTCTCCGCAACGCATCTTTTTTCGGAGATTCAATTTTGCTTCGAAGTAGTTGTCTTCGTAAGAAATTTTTCACAAATGCGGCAATGCATTGCATTTCCAAAACTAAAATCTCCGCAACAAAAACTTATCGGAGAACGTCGGATCGTCCGATCGGAGAACTACCACGAAGCAAAATGTCTCCGATCGGAGAGAATTCCGGTCCGACGGTTACCACGATAGGGCTGAATATTTGTTATAAAAGCACTTTCTATTTAAAATCTTAAAAATCTTTCCTTTTGTGATAGTCGAAATGTGGATATGTCTATATTTGATCATAAAGTTTCGTATTGGGATATTTTCAGTTGATCTTAGAAGTATATTTATAAGGATCATAGGTTTTCATTTATGACTGCCAGATGCTGGATGGTGAAAAACAACAAACAAGTAAAATTATGAACCATAAGCACAAATGATCCATAGTCTTATTTATTAGTGTTCTGGAAAATACACTGTTGTTAGTGATTTAATTCTATAAAACATATAAAAGAACTACTCTTTTATGGATATGGAATCATCGATGTCAAATCTTTTCGAATCAAAAACATACTCGAGTTTTGAGTAGGTACCAGGAAATGCTCTCGTCGATCTAATTTTGTTTCTCCTCAATAAAGAAAAATAGTGTTTTGTCGCTTCAATTTATAAAACGAGTTGTAATATTCTCTCTTGGAAGAATTTCCTTCGTCTAAATGGGTTTATATATTTACTATGCATATTGCATAAATACATATGTTGTATTCATATAATATAAGACACCACTGTAATTTAAGTAGAAAGCAAGCAGAAAAGCTTTGAAGAAAAGCTACTACCCCTACATCTCTGCTTTTAAAAGGAAATCACCCTGCAAGACCAACCACTATCATAAAGTGAATTCCTTAAATGTACGTGTTTTGTTTTACTTCCTATGAGAAAATAGTATGCCAAAGAGAGATTATAGCAACAAAATAAATGGACATGGGAAATCAGCGAAAAATCGAATGGAACAGCTATAGTGAGGAATGGAAAATTCATATTGGGGAAAAGACCTTCCGCAAAATATTCTTCTGTTAGCTTCAGTTTGGGTTTAAGTGTTGAATTGTGTGTACTACTTTGGACGATTCGTATACTTAGCAAGCAAAAAGAGTTTTAATAATTATTGTATGTGATAGCTTGTTACTTACTATAAATCATAATAGTGCGTGACATTTTCGAAAATAAAAACTATTACTTATTAAATATTATCAAAAAGAATCAAACCTTCGAGCGAAATGAAAAACTGTTTACTAGTTCTAAACTTGTTAAGTTTTATCTCATCAATCAATCCTTTTAGTTGTTAAAAACCAAAAATATTCCTAAAGACCTTGAAAATAAGGATTAAGTATATGTATGTCTCTTGCTTGGCTGCAGCATAAATCGCCAACATATACGAGTATCGAGGAATAGATTCAAAAAGCTACATACATATTCGTTTTTTTGAGCGATGTCGATGTAATATTTTGGTGGTTTGTCGTGAGCTTTATTTAATATTTGGCTGATATATCAAATCTTGATTCTTCAAAGATTGGCATTTTCTGTGTCAGTTGGACTACAAAGGTTTTTTAGACTGACTTTTTAGGTCATCAATTAAGTGACTGGGGTGGTGCTGTTAGATTTACCCTTTTTGCATAGTCAACATGCAGTTACATCACTATTGATTCTTGTTTTTTGGTCTGTAAGCTTTTATTGTATTTGGTTTTATTAAAAGTCAAAAGCCGCAGGGTCCTTAACACTTTACTTTAAGAAGAATTCTAGGATTCTGTCAGTTAAAGTTTTAGAAAATATTCTAGAGTTAAGTCAGATTTTTAAGTTTTGGCTTAAAATAACGATGTACAAAGCTGAAGGGCTGAAGTGCTTTGAATTAGTAAGTTATAAATTTCCTTCATCTGCAATATTTAATTCTCTCCACACAGTCTTCCGCATTTTGCTTACCTTATTCACCATGGCTTTCAAACTGCCAATCAAACTATCTTAATCAGAAACCAGAAGTCTCACTTCTGTCATGATAACCTTAAAGGTTAGTTTAAACGGCTATCATCTCGACGTAGTTGTTAGTGCTGATACCTCTATAGCCAAATTTTGAAAATTGTTTGAGTCGGTATATTTGGTACTAAGCACTTGCCTCAGTAAAAAACTGTCACATACATCTTAGAGTTTCATTTTCTGCGTATTTCTGGCAATCCATAAGAAATCAAAACTTCAAATCAAAAGTATCATTTTCAAATATGTGACTATGATAGAAATACGAATCTGCTGCTCATAAGATCCACATGAGATAACAGTTTTGTAAAATATTACGTATACGCCACAGTACAAAGAACTGTAGACCTCAAACTTGACTGAACAAAGTAACTACCATCAAAAGCAGGAAAAAAGACCTCATGCTTGTTGGTTTATTCGAAAAACCACCAGCCCTGGACCCTGAAACCTAAAAGTACATACATATATGAGGATGAGGATATATAGTTTCTTCTCTGTTGTTTTTTTTTCGATTGGAACCATAACTTTCAAATTTAATGTTTTTATATCGAAAGCAATAGTTTTGTAATATTGAGATGGTGTTTGAACTTGTCAGGTTGTTAACCAGCTGCCACACATTTTGCGGCGGCATTAGAAAACAAAGTTGTGGTACATCAGCTAAACTATTGCTGTACTAATTTTCATTGTTTTTGAAAGCAATCAATCGAAAATTCAAAAATTTGCTACGTTTTTAAGTGAAAATGACAAGTTTTTGGTTGCATAAGCATCAAAAATTTGATACTTTTTTTGACTGAAACCGACAGATTTCGACGACGATTTTGATTGCATAAACAAACCTACACTAAACACACCTACATCCCTGTGTCAAGCCGCATTTTGAAATAACTACCTTAATTTTATGAAGAATAGTTCATTAGAGACCGCTCGTTCTCAATTTTCGTACAGTAAAGAAAATGGTTGGAGATACTTGAAAAATTTCCATTTCCTGAATATCTTTCACAATTGTGCATGTTCTGAAGACACAAGTTTCTTCATTATGTAAAATGTCCCATTTTATCCTCTTTAAATGTAAGGAAACAGCTTAAACGAGTTAGTACTTGTACACCTAAACTATGTTAATTTCAAAAGGGGTTCGAGAGCGTAGGTAACCCAATACCCTATGAAACAACCCACAATTTCTAAGATATAATAAGAAGCTTTTTTTCTTATCATAACACTTCA
Source organism: Melanostoma mellinum (assembly GCA_914767635.1). Classification (NCBI taxonomy): domain Eukaryota; kingdom Metazoa; phylum Arthropoda; class Insecta; order Diptera; family Syrphidae; genus Melanostoma; species Melanostoma mellinum. Next base: position 19,739,713 of record OU612061.1, read on the forward strand.
ACCTAATCATTTAAGAAACACAAGAGAAGGCTTTCACCCTAAGCCAATTACAACTAATAAAAAGAACAATGAATCAGAATACGTTGTATTGATCTGCGTGCCAATTTCGAACATTTGTGACTCAATTAAAACCCCATAGATAGGTGGTACTCGTATGTAAGTAAGGTGTCACAGGTTAGGTAAGATGGTGTGTGTATAGTTGTGGGTCCTTTGTGTAAAAACAAATCCCACATATATCGAAATCTGAAGGTGGATAACCATAGGAAGTTTATAGGTGGGTAAACGACTTCCTTCAATTTCGAAGGAGCTAACACTTTGCTTCATTGGGTTACTAGGATCTTTTCTCTTTTTTTTTGATTTGATTTCTTATCCCCTTCTATGCAGCTGTACTTGCATAAAAAAGCGCCGCCGCTTTAATGCCCTTTAAAAAGCTTTTCATCTCTTTTGCGCAGGCTCTGCGCTTTGAATTGGTTTAGTTGTACCCCTTAGCTTCCTCGTTTCGAACTTTGTTGTTGTTGTTTGCCTTCGACTTAACTGTTGTCAGATTTCTGGTAGCTAGTGGTGTTCTTACCAGCAGAAAGGACAACGTTTCGCTTTGGCAAAGAGTGCTTATGTAAACATAGTGATGAAAAATAAAATTTAGTTTCAAATTCAATTAACAATTAAATTTCAAAATAAATTGTCTAAAGCAATATAAGCTGTGAAGTTTTTTCTTGATTATGACATTATATTTATCAGTTGAACCAAAAAATTCTAGTGAAAAAAACTAAAATCGACGTTCTTCATATTGAGTGTTAAAAGAAACTTTCTGTGTTTGTTGCATAATCCGTAAGAATAGAAGTTAAAAATATTTCTTTTTCAAAATTTTAAGTTAGAACAAAGTTTATTATCAAAAACTAATTGAAGGTGGACATTAAGAAATAAATAAAAAGTGCAAATAATTCAACGTTGAATAAAATCATTATAAAACAGACTTATACATAAAAGAAACGTTAGACATGTCACCTATTGTTCAAAGGATTCTCATTTTACTTGGGATTGCCTTTTGCCTTCAATTACAAGGTAAGTTTGTATTTTTTTTTCCTTTCCTCACCTATATTGTGTAATGGATTTTGCCTTTGTCACATGTGAGATTTAACTTTCATTTATTTTTACATAACTAACAGTGAAGAATGACTGTGTTTTTTTCTTCAACCCCCTCTTAAAATAAAGCTTATTCCAATTAATTCAAAAATAAGCTAGTTTATGTAGGTCATTTTGAAGACACTATTTTATCTGTTTTGTTAAGGAGTCAAAGGAAGAGTTCTGTTTTTATTTTGCAATTTTTGGTTCCGTATCCGTGTGCTTCTTTTTACTTATCGTTTGTTAGAAAAAAAGAGGACTACACAAATTAGAACAAATCGATATATTTCTATTATTGTGAGGAAATGTAGGGTGCCCCTACTCAGTTACCATTGGAAACAGTTGATTTTTAAATTATTTGCTGGTAACAGTTACAAATCACATACATTTTGTCAAATAGAAAGCATTTGAACAACTTTCATTTATTTTTGAATATCTTTTGGTTTGAGCACGTACCGGCTTTTATAATAAACACTCTTCTTTTTAAGACAAAAGAAGTTAAGAAAAAAAATATTTTTGAACCATATTCGTATATTATATGAGTAGTCTTCTTCATTCAATTTATGTTATAAACTCAAACGCAATAGTAAACATAGTGTTACCAATTCCAACAAATAGCATAACAGAGAAATTAGTTTCGAAAAACAAACTTCCCGGTGTGAATCGTTTCTTATTGATGAATCTTCAAAAAACCGCAAGTGTGCCGGGTTTCAATAACCTTGTGATTTTATTTTTAATGACTATGGCGAATAAATATGTCTCTTTTTGATTAATTCTAGTAATGTCTTACATGATTTGTAGTATTGCCTGTCGTTGCAGTCATTATTTTTAAAGTCAACGAAAAGTGTACTACGCCACAGTTTGTTGAATTTTGTTTTTACTTTTCAACCTTAACCTTATCGGAAAATTAGCCTTGAAGCAAACACTTCGGCTGTATACGATTTTATTAAAAAAAAAAATATATATTTTCATATGCGGAACGAAAATGGTCTTATGATTTGCTATTTTGGGATAATTGCTTGCACACTTTCTTTTGGCCATCGCAAGCATCATAAAATGCCCAATACATGTTCTTCGTAAGCGAATAAACAAAATCAGATCATAAAAGACGAAAAACGAAAGCTAAAAAATTACTGCATACGATGAAACATTTGTGCATTTGTTTAGGAGTTGATATAATACAATTGAATACAATAACAATGCATTCTGACATTTCATGTTTGATAATTTTGTCCAAGGCGTATATTGGCCAGCATATCTGCCTGTTGCGTGGGAGTTCGAATCGAATATCGTAGGGAATCGGCAACCCCGTTGATAGCTATTTCCCGAAGATAAAAAGCGCTTTCAGAATCAGCAAAAACTAGTCGGTCCCTTCCATTCCTCATCAAGGTATGGTTGAGACGTTGAGAGAAATGCGATAGGCCTCATTATGATTTTTTGATTATTTATTTATTTATGCTCCAATTTTTCTCTTTTTTCTCAACCCCTTTTTTGTTGTTAAATAATCTCTCTGAAAAAATAGAGTAGGTGTGCCCCTTTAAATAAATGAAAGAAAGAAATGAGCACATCCGTTTTCATTGGCATTGTTTTGTGATTCAATATGAGAATGAGCGCTCAAAAAATGTTAGTTCCGTCTTTTAATAAATAAATGTTTTCTATCACTTCCAGAATCAACTGCTCTTATCTGCTATGACTGTAATAGTGAGTACGATCCACGCTGTGGTGACCCATTCGAACCATATTCCATAGGTGAAGTTAACTGTAGTAAACAAGAACCTCTCGAGCATCTTAAGGACAAATACAAGCCATCTTTGTGCCGTAAAACAACACAAAAAAGTGAGTATCACCAACTTTCATACTTGATAAGCATTTTTTTTATTTTAATTACATAAAATCATCTTTCTGTTTTGGGTTTTATGGTTTACTTGCAGACCCGCTCGACGTAGCTATAGTGTCGAATTGAGTAAATTAAGTACAGTACAGTACGGACTCGATTAACGCAACTAATAGAAATTCGGGCAGTTGCAGTAACCGAGGTTGTTGCACTTACTGGGTCATATTTTCTGTATGAATTTTTAGTAAAAGAGGCGTTCAGACGATCCAATTTGTTTGTCAAGCATCAAGTTTGTCAAGCAAATTTGTTATTTAGAACTCTCCATCAAGTGGCTTGACAAATTTGTTGGATGTATTTCAAAATTTTTTGATATTTTCGCAAAGTTGGACAACAAGTTTGAGAAATGTTTTGTTAACGCTACTCGTCAAACTTGCAAAAAATTTTATTTCCCAAATAATTTCAAGTAGTGCACATCGCACGGAAAGACTATTTTTTCTTTGCTGGGTACATTGAAAGAGGAATTTTCGATGGTTTCAGATAGTGCAGTTCTTTAGTTCCAAAACGCTTTCTTTTGTTTTTCCTGCATTTCATCCCCAATAAGCGCTGCTCCTACTATGTCCTTCATGGTTAAAATTCAAATCAGAATGGATTTTGCTGATTTGTTTGATGAGTGTGAACACTATTTTCCGTCAAACTTTTCATCCTACAAATTTGACAAACAAATTAAAATGTAAAATAACAGCAGGAATAAAGAATCAAAAGAAGAACGTGAATATAAAAAACGGATAAATAAACACATGAAGTTGCACTTATCGAGTTAGCTTTATTGAAAAGTTGCACTTATAGAGTCAAGACGTGTTAAGATTTTAGTGTTGCGAAAATCGAGGAGTTGCACAAATCGAGGGTTGCGCAAACCGAGTCCGTACTGTAATAATATGGAGATGAAAATGTAGTCTATGTAACTTAGGGACAAGAAAGAACTCTAAAGGTGAACGATTTTTTGAAAAAGGTCAAGAATTTTCTAAGTTCTCGGTTTGTTCTCGGTTTGTTCCCGTTTCCGTTAACGAGGAAATATGAAGAAGAAATACAGCCTTTGTTCTTTCTCAACTTCTTGGCCATTTTTTGTTCATTAAAATAGGATCAATAGTTTTAGAGCTTTTTTAATACAAACACTAAGTTCTCGTTTACGTTTCCGTTCCCGCGAGAATATTGGAATGAATAGCATTTTCTCCCAAAGTGCAGAGAAACTAACTTTTCATTTTTGAAACAGACTTCAGAAAAGAAGCACCCACAAAATAAAATCAAGACTTAGCCGGGTATGATTCACAATTAAGTCATAATTCAACATGAGAACAGCACAATACACACCTCAAACAGATGAATGCGACATTCGTGTTCGTTGTTGTGTTCGTATTGCCATTCGGAAAGCTATTCCGGACAGTAATACACTGTAAAAAAAAACTACGTTCAAACTCATCAAAAGTTTGATAATTTTTTTAATTTTAACGAATCTAAAATTGATTACGCAAAATAAAACAAAGAAACTTATATTTGGGGCAAACGCAATTCTCAAACACAGTGGGAAGTGCTTGATGCATTTTGCTGTTATCAAACGTAGAAAGTTTTAAATGAGAAATTAAATATTACAGTGTGTACAAATTCGTGCTTTACACCAGCGCCACTCAGATAAATCTACCACCCCAATTGTTTTTTTTTAATAACTAGCGCGTACATCAAGGGGTTATTATGGGTGCCCGTGTAATGTTATAAAACACAGTGCGCGCGTTAAGAGGATCCCAGTTCGAATCCCAACAGAGGCAAAAATGTTTTTTCCACGGGTATCGCCTTTCGCGAGGAACTGGCAAGTCCTCCGTTAGTATTCATTGCCATGAAAAGCGCTTTTTCGATTGGCGTTCGTAACCGGCAGAAAATTGTAGGTCCTTTTCATTCCTTCACAAGGGATGGTTGTGAGAAAAGCGCTAGGCCCAGGAGCTCCTCGCTCTGTTGCGCTACTTTTTATTTATTTATTTAAAGTATTCCACATGCGGGAAGTGCGGCTAAAATACGAATCTGTATATATTCGGTTGTACGTCCAAAGAAGGGGTCAAGGAAAAATTGATGAGAATTCCTAGCGAGGCGTGTGTTGCGGCTAAATTGTTTCAGTGGAGGAACTCAACTGGCTATTTCACTAGAGCACTGTTTGTGAGAAAGCGACAAAAGAGATTAAAACAGCAACGATGTTCAAGAGAATCAATTGATCCTACTCTTGAACTATCACCTATGAGTTTTAAGGCTCTGTTTTGTACCCTTGCTGAGAAGTTAAATGAGTAAAGCGTTTCACTCATGTGTGCTGACCATATGATTGCTGAGATATGACAAAACCCGGCTATTGTTGTGTTTGTAAAACAAAACTGTCTGTTTCAATCAAACAATAAAGTTTTAACTCAAGGAAGAGTTTTTTGGAACTTAAAGTCTAATGAAAGTTCTAATGGCCAAAGCGATAGTTTCAAAAAGGTGGTGCTTGTGGCGTTATATTTAACATGTCTATCGAGTACCAGAAATATTTTAAGGAAAAAGTGTTTGTCACATCGCTTTTCGGGAAGTATTGGCAAATTCTTCGAGAGTACTTACACACTGCCATAGAAAACGCTTTCTACCTTAGGTGCTCGAATTCACCATGAACTGGTAGTTTCTTGAAATGCGTTAGGGCACAAGGTTTTTATAGCTTTTCTACCCCACCATATTTATCTGATGTCACAGCTGTGTTAATGCAATTAGATTCTAGAGAGACGTGATGTGCTAGCAAGGCTTACGCTGTTTTTATGATTTCTCAATAAGAAGAATGTTTTAAAGTTAATTGTTTGGGTCTTTAGCTTATATTTTATGTTTTCATTTTTGTATTTCTGCTTTTTTATTCAAACTCATTTTAATATTTTTTTTTAAATCTACTTTATCGCAAACAAAAATGTATAAAACTTAATTTACTTACTAACCCTAAACGGGTACTCTAAATTACTTTTCTTTCAGTTTATGGCAAAATTCGTGTTGTTCGTGGTTGCGGATATATTCCTGATGAACGCGACGACCACGAATGTAATAAGCGACTAGGTACTCATGATGTACAAGCTATTTACTGTGCTTGTACAACTGATTTGTGCAATAATGCTGAATCCGTTTTAAAATTAAATAGATATTCTGTGTTACGTCCACTGCCCTTAATATTTATTACAGCTTTATTAGCTGCTGTTACGAGTCATTTTGATTTTTTTCAAAACTCATAAATTCATTTACCTTTGTAGGCAACCAAAAAAAATATTATTAATTAATACAAATTAAAAATTAAACAGAACATTAGATACATTAAAAGAAACGAAAAACTGCTTCACAGATATATACAGCATTTGTATCTGCACCTATATATCTATGTAGATATATATTTATATATGGGTATGTAAGTGTATGTATATAATATATATATATGCTCAGGTATAAATATGTATCAAAAAATATATCAAACCTTGAAGAAGAATTAAAAACAAAAAGACAAACATTATCAAATTGTTTAGGTTTTATAAAAAAAAAAAACAAATTGAGTTTACAATCGGTCTTAGCATACTTTCTATTCTTTCAATTATAACTGACAATAAAACAAAAATAAATACACAATGCTTAAAATAACAAAATATATTTTGCTATTTTTACAAAACAAGCAACTAGACAAAATTAAATATATTTTTTATTTTTGTTGGTTCGATCGAGACGAATATCACCTTTTTCAAAAATTGTATGCTATAAAAAAAAAGTTTATTAAAATGAATAATTGTTCCACAAAAATCGATTCACCAATCTATCACACTTTGTCCACTTTTATGATTCAATTAATAAAACAAAATAAATATACAAAGAAATATAAATAAATATAGTGAAAATGTATCCAGAACACAGAATTAGTTTTCCTTACAGATAAAACAAATATATGAAAAGTTAAAAAAAATTGTTGATAGAAGAAGAGATTTTAGAATTAAAAAAAACCAACATATATAAAATAACAACCAAAATTGCTACTGTCTCATAGCAGCAAATATGAATTTAATCACAACGCTCTCTCATAAATCATATTTTGCATAAAAGTTGAATTAATTAATAAAAAAAAGGAAGAATAAGGCGAGCATTTTCGAGAGTAGCTTTAAAGAAAGATAAAGACAACTTAAAAGATGTCTTTTGTCTATCAAAAATAAAAAATAAATAAAAAAAATTAACTAGAAATGCCTGAACGACAAAAATAAGTTGACGTAAATTCTAAAAAAAAAAAACAAAAAAAAAAACAAAAACCAAATATACACAATATGCGTAAGTTTGCGGGTGTGACACCGTTATTTGTTTAGAAAATTAAAATTCATATATAGTTTATGATAGCGTTATGTAGTACAGAGAAATTTTTTTCAATGCACTGCACTTAAGTTAGGAAAAGTGGGAAATGTTTTTAATCAACTTAGTTTACATTTAACAAACAACAAGGACTTCCTTTTTGTATTCCCAGGCCAGTACAGCCTTTTTTTCGACCAGAAATTTAAGCTTGCAATTGCTTTTTCCAATGTCGCCGAAAGTTTAAATCTTTCCATCATATCATTTACTGACACAAAGAGTCGTCGCCAGTATTACTCGTCTCCTGAAGAAAAAAAACCACAGGATGACAGGATTTTTTTCACTACAAGATACAGAATCAAGAACTCTTATTCGTATATGAGGCGGTTCGTCAGTAGCTTTCTTTACAGAAAAATTGTAATTATTTCTAATGTCCAGCAGTTTTACCTCAAAAAGTATCGTAACAAACTATCTTCTTTAGAAAAGTATACTCGTTATGTTTTCTCCACCTTATATTTAGGTGTTTCCCCGTCGTCGTCGTGTTGAAATGAAAAAAGCTCGTGTGTGTTTATAGAATTGGTTAAAGTTATGAAAATAACAGAATACGAATACAATTGTGAAACAAAACGGATTTGTTATTCATGATTAAGCTATATTATAGATATTAAAAGAAATGGAAAAATATTAAATTTGTTCCGATATTATTTTGATAAAAAAAAAAACATAAGGGAAAATAACGCTGATAGCTATTTAATAAATTCTTGTTAATATTAGTTGCAAAGCACTGGCCATATCATATTAGAGTGGAGAATATTTTAATAGCAATTCTAATACAATAATTAAGAATCTTATGTTCGAATGAATAAGTGTTATATCATTTTCAAAATTGCAATTTAATTTTTAAGTGAATGTCGTCTTGTATTATGTAATATATTATTAGTCACATCGTTGTGGTAAAGAGGAGAATGAAGAAATTTCACACGCTGAATGCGTTTGTATTCTTCTAAATAGTTATTTCCAAATTTTTTATCATTCAAATGTTGTTTTATTGTTTACTGTTAGACCATATGATTTTAAAACTCATTCAAAACAATGCAGCCATGTTTTTGTTAAGCCAGAAGCAAAAGAAACGGTCAACCTATTTAAAATCAATAAAAAAAAATATTATGTATGTCTTCAAATAGCATTGTAGATATCTTTCTTATATCAAATCTGTTATAAATAGCTCTTTATTTTTTGTTAAATAAATTCCTTACAATACCACAAATTGTTTTCAATAATTTATAACCAGTGTGTAAGTGTTACTTTGCTTTTAATAACTGACATCATAGTCAAGAGGAGGACAGAAAGGTTCTGAAAAAAATATATTAATATATTTAAGAACAGATTAAAACTTAAACAAAACAAAAATTTACATTGTTATTTTATTTCTTTTCACCTTTTTATTTCACGTTATAAGGAGGTTTATGTTATTCGTTCGATGTTCTAGAGGAGTACTCGACCTTAAATTAATTTCAGCTGGGACAAAAGTTCTCATAAGT